>CM054932.1:5724186-6140495 GCA_029168755.2 Tillandsia fasciculata | reverse complement strand
GCCGCCGCGATCACTGTACAAAATTCCCAAAAGCATACATAATTAATCATACAATGCTCCAATAAATCTGCCCAATACAATAGTCCAGTGTTTCCCTATTTTCACCTGTGAAGAATGCTCAGAAAATTCCAAGAAAATACTGTCACGATCCTCGCGATAACCGGTCGAAACGAGTACCTGCACGCTCAAACCGAGTTTCCTACACTGAGAAACAATTCCGACAAGGGAACCACCTCGAATTAAACACTGCTCAAAAAAAACTGTAGCAATAACTTCTGTACACTGAGATTTTTCACCTTCGAAAATTATTCAGGAAAATCTGAGAAAAAATCCAGGAGATTCCTTGCGAAATGTAGATGAAAAATGCCTTTTGAAATGCCTCGATCCGATGCTTGTGCGCAAAGATATGGCCAAAATACCACAGTGCTGTCCAAAAACTCCGCCCAAGAAAAAGGGTCAAATGAAAGCTCGGGAAACTCCAAGATAAACTCAAAACGAGGGAAAACTCGAGTCACGAAGATCGTAGCCCTACCTGTCGTGAAGCCAACGACGCAAAAATCGACAAAAAAGGTGGTCGGAGTAAGCCGGGGGAGTCCTCGCACCAAAACGCGGCGAAGAAGATCACACACGAACGAGCGTCGCGCCGCGCCGAAAAAAAAAGAAACTTGGGACGCGTGCCGCAGAAAAATCTGGGAATCTTCAGATGGAACCGGCTCTGGGAGAGGAGGAAAACTCGTGAAGGTTGCACTGCAAAAATCCGCACAGAGAAAAAGTTCTCCAGTGCTGAACAGGGGTCTATATATAGGCTGGAAGAACAATTCAAATAATGACGCCCGTGTCCCCACTTCCGGGCGCCCGAAAGATTTGGGCCGCTACAGTGTTGGGCCCGGCCCAACACTGTGCGGGCCCAAATCAACCACGGGCCTCCACGTCGCCCCCAAACAGCGGACAGCCGCGCGGCCCATCCACCGTGCGACACGTGGACCAACGCGGCATCGACACGTGTCGGGCCCGAGCGCGGGAAAATCCGTCAACGTGCCCATGTGCCGCCTGCGCCCGCCGCCTGCGTCGCCTGATAGGCGCGAATCCCGAGGCCGCCCCTCCTGTTCCGTGGACCGGGCACACGTGGACCGGCCAACCACCGGTCGCCACGTGGCCCCGCCCGGTCCACCGTACACCCCGCGCCTCCCGTGAACCGCGCCCACTGCGCCACCCAACGCCGTCATGCCACGTGTCCCGCCTCCGGCGCACGCCGGCCCGTGGACCGCGCCTGCCCGCGCACCTGCGCGCGCTGCCCGCGCGCTGCCCGCGCCCGCTCCGCTCCTGCCCCGCGCCCATCCGCCGCGCTCCGCCGCTGCCCGCCGCCGGCCGGAATCACTGTTCCGGCATGAACAGTAACCGGTTGCGCAAAATATCAAGTAGGTAGTCCATTTTGACCGTTTTCGCGTGCTGAATCCGAATTTGATGCCCGTTTTGCCAAATTCCAACTCTAAAAATTGCCAAGTGCTCCCGGAAAGGTGTTCTTAGCCCAAATTTCGCGCTGAGCCCAATTTTAATATCCATTTCACGCGAGAACACTTCTAAACACTCAACGGGGTCCTCCGATCACTCATATGATCCAATAAAGCCCAAAGTCCCACACTTGTGTCCAATTGGTGCACAAACACCTCCAACACACAGTACAGGCCCCCAGAAGTCACCAAACCCACAGCAGAAGCTCTGCTGAGATCCAGGTCATCACATCCTCCCCCACTAAAAGAAAGTTTCGTCCTCGAAACTAAAGTCATTCCTTAACCTGGAATCTCCACCAAATAAAGGGGGTACATACCAATCATCCACCACTCAAGCTCCCAAGGCTGTCTAATACTTCCTCTAGTGACGCGATACAATCCTCAGGGTCTCAACTAGAACAATCATAGAGGTGGGCACTCCAGAAAACCGCACCACCTCACCAAAGTACAGCTGGGCTAACCGCTCGAGCTACCAAGTAGACAGCAACGGTACAACCATCTGCTCCTCCCAGGGCCCCAATAATCCAACCACCAAGTCCAAAGGCATAAAAGCTCAATGGGGTATTCCACCACCAAGCTAGCCAAAAAGGCTGCGCACTCACAGCGGAACACTCGCCCCGCCCGCAAAGCCGAAACCAAAGAGGCAAAGATAGCCCCCAAGCAACCCCAGAACACAATCTACTCCTGGCCTAGCCCCTCCTAAGAGGACCGTCCTCGCGGCACAATCAACCACCGCGAAAAAGAGAACCGAACCAGCCAAACCGTCCCAAGTACCAAATCCAAGCCCCATAATTAGGTCAAGACCATCAGGTCTACCGGTACTATCCAGGACTCAACTGCAAAGGGCAGGACCAACAACACTCCCCAACGTGCCGAGGATCGGGAATATGAACCTCCCGAGCACCAGGTAACCGTCCTACCCCTAACCCAAGCAAAGAAGTACATGCACTCCTAGCAAATGACTAGGATGCTCAAATGTAATGCAAAGCAAAACCTAATGCCGGTCAATAAAATAAAGTAATATAAAATAATACCTGTCACCACAAGGTCGGCCGCTGTAAAGTCCTCCACCTGAGCGGCGTAGACCCGACCGCTCTGAGCCGGCGACCGGTGATCCGCAGGGTAAAAAGAAGGTGATCCGCTTACTGGAGCATAAGGCCGCTGAGCTGGCAACTGCTGCTGAGGCGGAAAGGGAGCCGATGCTGATGAAGGTGCCGCTGAACTCGAAAAGGGGCACGATGCTCGAATATGGCCTGGCTGTCCACACTTGTAACAACGACCCCACCTCTGATCACAGGTGTGCGACAAATGAGGTCCCCCGCAGAATATACATCTATCTCTGTCGCGAAGCCGTGACTGTCCCGGCTGATGCTGCCTCTGTGTCTGATGCTGAGACTCCGGCTGCTGCTGCGATGGCCTCTGAAATCCACTAGGCTCTCGCTGCTCCGCACGCCCACGGCTAGGTAACTGAGGCCGCGGCGGTCTCCACGCGCTAACCTGTCCCTCGTCCTCGGGTACTGGTCGTTTCCTAATGGAACTCTATGCGACCATCCCGCCTCGCCTCGCCACCACTATGTCGCCTCTCTCCACCCATTCGGCATGCTCGACGGCCTCCTTAAGGGTCTGGAGTCGCTGTGCATGCACTAGGATATAAGTCTCGCTGCGGAGGCCTGCCTCGAATAACTCGACCTGATGTGGCTCATCACGGGCGACATAGGGCACGCAGTTAAGCAACTGCATGAACTCCTGATGGTACTCCTGAACCGGCCTGTCGCCCTGCTGAAGGTTCTTTAAATCATCCTCCAGTTTCCTCTTCACGCTGGTCGGAAAATAGGTATCCAATACCATACGCCGAAACTCGGACCAGGGTAACTGTCGAGAAATCTGAAACTCCCGTGGCTCCACCCGACGCCACCAAGTATCTGCATCTCCATCTAGGCAGTGTACCGCCATGTGAACTCTGTACCTCGGATCGATGAAGAAATCCCTGAAAATCTTCTCCAATGCTGATAGCCATGTCCCAACTTCTCACGGCTGCATATCCCGCCCCGAAAATCTAGGCGGTCCGTGCTGACAAAACTTGTCAAGTTTGTCAGCAATATCCTGCTCCTCGGCCAGGGTCAAAGGCTGGGCCACTCCCCGAGCTCTGCTACTCGATGATGGCGCCGTCGGCACAAGTGGTACCACAGGTGGTGCCGGGGCCTCTAAAACTGTCGGAGGCGGCGCCTCTCTCTGCGCCAGTAGCTGCTCAATCCGCTGCTCCTGCCGGCGGTTGCTCTCAACCAATTGGGCCACCAAGGCCCTCAACTCAGTAATCTCAGAAGGTCCAGCCTGTCCTAGCTCAACAGGGGGTGTAGGGGCACCCCCGGTAGGAATCCGACGTCGGGGAGGCATCTGCCATAAGAAACCACAAGTCAGCCACACAACCACACACGACCCAATCTAGCGAAAGTCAAGGACATCCCCCTATTTCTGTAAGTTTATGTTGTCTGCAGCCAACATAACTGTCCCACAGAAATAAGATATGTCGATCCCTCTTCACTCACTGGAAGAGTCAAAACTAAATCACCGACTTTCGCAAAATGTCACGTCCCTCACACCCTATCATCCTAGGGCTAACCAAAAGCCTAGGGTTTCCTAAGTCCCAACTGACCTATCCCTAAGCTCTGATACCAACTAATCTGTCACGCCCCGAGTGTAAACCAGAACTCGGGCTCGTCTACAGATCCGCCGTGCACACAGAATTTTCCGCATGCACGAAGCGCCGGTAACCTGCTCAGATAGAAATAGATATAATAATAGAGCAATAAAACAGAGCTGAACTGAAAATACTACATCTCAGACTGAACAGAAAGTAGCAGTACAAAATAACTGTAAAATAAAGTACAAGTCTCTCTCCCAGCTCACCACAAATGTACAACCAGCTGGCTAAAGCCAGACCCCAAAAGTGAAAGTACTACTGTCTGAGATAGGATACATAAGAGGTACCAGTCTAGCTACTCACTGTCGGGCCCACTGCCTAGCTACTTGTCCGTCCTCTCTCCTCGACCCGCCGCTGTATGTCCAGCAGCACCCGCAAATGGCTCTGCAAAACAAAGGAGAAGAAAAGAAAAAAAAAGAATGGGGGTGAGAACTACTAGTGTACCAGTAGCCTCCCCTAGTGGGTAAAGCCTCACGCCCTGAACACACCCACTAGGTCAACCAGAGGCAAAAAAGAAAGAAGAGTGGTAAGTAATAAAACTACTGTAAAGGGAAAAACTACCACTATTATGCCTCTAAAAATGCAGTCCTAGACCGGTATAACCGTATACAACAGTAACCAACCGTCCCAGATGAACCCAATCTGTACCGCCCTCATCATCGAGCAAAACAAGCCACGCCGATGTGATAGCAAAACCCCTGCTGCCGTCCTCCTCATCGGGCAAATCAGCCGCGCCGATGTGATAGTAAAACTGTCCATAACTGTCTGGCCCCCCGGCCTCCGGAGGGGATCTCGAGGGGAGCGACCCACACGAGGAAAGCATCACCGGGCAATAACCGCGCCGGTATGATAAGTATCAAAAGCAGGAGTGGATCACAACTAAAAAGCCCCAGTGGAACACACCCCTCCACTAAAAGAAACTGATCCCCAATCTGATGCACAAATGAACACCCGGTCAATCGCCCAAAATCCGCGACCGCCGCAATACCTCACAATCCACAACCAGGTCTCACAACCGACATCCGGTCAACCGCCTACTATCCGCGGTCGCCGCCAAAACCCATAATCCACAATCCAGGCCCGAGCTACACTATCCCAAACCCCTGCTCAAACCCGAGCAATAAGAACCACCTGACTAACAAAAGGGAGAAAAGAAGCAAACAAGGTTTCTCCTAAGTCAAGTTCCAACATGAAAGTGTAGCGATAAAAGATGGCCTATCTAGATGTCCATACAAGCATGCAAGTGTTCTCAAGGAAAGATAAAGAAAGGGTGACAATAATAGTTCCACATGTGTATCAATTAATAGCTCCGCATAGATATAACCATCATGCTAAATCATTGTCCAACCACACATGTCTAAAATCCACAATTTTCCCTCACCTACATCATTCACCTATGCATGTCCCAAAAGATCCTCAAGTGGTACCCTCCCACAAGACATTTCATTTTATCCAAATATGAAAGTAAATTTCACATGCAAGGTTAAGTGCCAAAACTATATCCATTCAAGCATGAATAAATCCTGGCCACCATCAGATTCCCACAATAATAATTTCCTTATGGTAGGCTCACAATTGTTTTAATTTAAGCATGCAAGTCCATAGTTAATCAATCAATGCAACCAATGAGAGAATCTCTCTAATATTCCTAGGGGTATGTCAGAAAATGAGGAGTATAGCAACCACCCACCTCGATCGCTAATTCCAAGTCCAAAAAGTACTCTCGCCCAAACAGATAAGCCGCCGCGATCACTGTACAAAATTCCCAAAAGAACATACATAATTAATCATACAATGCTCCAATAAAATCTGCCCAAATACAACAGTCCAGTGTTTCCCCATTTTCACCTGTGAAGAATGCTTAGAAAATTTCAAGAAAAATACTGTCACGATCCTCGCGACGAACCGGTCGAAACGAGTACCTGCACGCTCAAAACCGAGTTTCTTACGCTGAGAAACAATTCCGACAAGGGAACCACCTCGAATTAAACTGCTCAAAA
Organism: Tillandsia fasciculata; assembly: GCA_029168755.2. Lineage (NCBI taxonomy): Eukaryota > Viridiplantae > Streptophyta > Magnoliopsida > Poales > Bromeliaceae > Tillandsia > Tillandsia fasciculata. Next base: position 6,134,283 of record CM054932.1, on the reverse strand, counting down.
AAACTGTAGCAATAACTTCTGTACACTGAGATTTTTCACCTTCGAAAATTATTCAGGAAAATCTGAGAAAAATCCAGGAGATTCCTTGCGAAATGTAGATGAAAAATGCCTCCTGAAATGCCTCGATCCGATGCTTGTGCGCAAAGATATGGCCAAAATACCACAGTGCTGTCCAAAAACTCCGCCCAAGAAAAAGGGTCAAATGAAAGCTCGGGAAACTCCAAGATAAACTCAAAACAAGGGAAAACTTGAGTCACGAAGATCGTAGCCCTACCTGTCGTGAAGCCAACGGCGCAAAAATCGACAAAAAAGGTGGTCGGAGTAAGCCGGGGGAGTCCTCGCACCAAAACGCGACGAAGAAGATCACACACGAACGAGCGTCGCGCCGCGCCGAAAAAAAAAGAAATCTTAGGATGCGTACCGCAGAAAAATCTGGGAATCTTCAGATGGAACCGGCTCTGGGAGAGGAGGAAAACTCGTGAAGGTTGCACTGCAAAAATCCGCGCAGAGAAAAAATTCTCCAGTGCTGAACAGGGGTCTATATATAGGCTGGAAGAACAATTCAAATAATGATGCCCGTGTCCCCACTTCCGGGCGCCCGAAAGATTCGGGCCGCTACAGTGTTGGACCCGGCCCAACACTGTGCGGGCTCGAATCAACCACGGGCCTCCACGTCGCCCCCGAACAGCGGACAGCCGCGCGGCCCATCCACCGTGCGACACGTGGACCAACGCGGCATCGACACGTGTCGGGCCCGAGCGCGGGAAAATCCGTCAACGCGCCCATGTGCCGCCTGCGCCGCCTGACAGGCGCGAATCCCGAGGCCGCCCCTCCAGTTCCGTGGACCGGGCACACGTGGACCGGCCAACCATCGGTCGCCACGTGGCCCCGCCCGGTCCACCGTACACCCCGCGCCTCCCGTGAACCGCACCCACTGCGCCACCCAATGCCGTCATGCCACGTGTCCCGCCTCCGGTGCACGCCGGCCCGTGGACCGCGCCTGCCCGCGCACCTGCGCGCCTGCCCGCGCGCTGCCCGCGCCCGCTCCGCCTCTGCCCGCGCCCATCTGCCGCACTCCGCCGCTGCCCGCTGCGCTCCGCCGCTGCCCGCCGCCGCCGCCGCCCGCCGCCGCCGGCCGGAATCACTATTTCGGCATGAACAGTAACCGGTTGCGCAAAATATCAAGTAGGTAGTCCATTTTGACCGTTTTTGCGCGCTGAATCCGAATTTGATGCCCGTTTTGCCAAATTCCAACTTTAAAAATTGCCAAGTGCTCCCGGAAAGGTGTTCTTAGCCCAAATTTCGCGCTGAGCCCAATTTTAATATCCATTTCGCGCGAGAACACTTCTAAACACTCAACGGGGTCCTCCGATCACTCATATGATCCAATAAAGCCCAAAGTCCCACACTTGTGTCCAATTGGTGCACAAACACCTCCAACACACAGTACAGGCCCCCAGAAGTCACCAAACCCACAGCAGAAGCTCTGCTAAGATCCAGGTCATCACATCCCGCCCGCGGGAAGGAATGAGAAAAGAAAACACAACGGAAGAGCAAGGCGGGTCTTACATCACTCACCACTAAAAACAAGTTTCGTCCTCGAAACTTAATTCCTGCCCGCGGCGAAAAGGTCCGGATAACACTCCTTCATTTTCGACTCCTGTTCCCAGGTCGCCTCGCGTTCCTCCTCGTTGCTCCAGAGCACTTTTTCGCAACTTTTTGTCTTCCCGTGCTAGGATCCGCACTGGCACTTCCTCGTAGCTTAGGTCCTCTTTGAGCTCGACCGCGGTGACATCGAGCACCCATGATGGGTCGGGGAGGTACTTACGCAGCATGGACACGTGGAATACATCGTGCACCCGGTCAAGGTTAGGCGGTAGGGCGAGGCGATAGGCCACCGGGCTGACGCGCTCTAAGATCTCGAAGGGCCCCACATAACGTGGGCTCAACTTGCCTCTCAGCCCGAACCGCTTCACCCCTTTGGACGGCGAAACCCGCAGCATCACATGCTCCCCCACATGGAACTCCAAATCGCGGCGCCTCTGGTCCGCGTAGCTCTTCTGTCGGCTTTGGGCAGTCGCCAGCCGCTGCCTAATGAGGCGCACCTTTTCCTCGGTCTCTTCCACCAGATCCGGCCCCAAGAACTTTCGCTCTCCCAGATCGTCCCAACAGATCGGAGACCTACAGCGCCTGCAATACAGGGCCTCGAACGGCAGCCGCGCGGGCGCCTTACCCGCGGCGGCCCCGCGCGGCGGCAGCCGCGCGGGCGGACTGCCTGCGGTGCAGGCGGCCCCGCGCGGCGGCAGCCGCGTGGGCGCGCTGCCCGCGGTGCGGGCTGTCCCGCGCGGCAGCGCGCCGCGCGGGCGCGCTGCCCGCGGCGCGGGCGGCCCCGCGCGGCAGCGCGCCGCGCGGGTGCCCCGCCCGCGGGCGGCCCCGCGCGGGTGCCCCGCCCGCGGGCGGCCCCGCGCGACGACAGCCGCGCGGGCGCCCCGCCGCGCGGCGGTAGCCGCGCGGGCGCGCCGCCCGCGGCGCGAGCGGCCCCGCGCGGCGATGAGCCGCGCGGCGTGCAGCTCGCGGCTGCGGCGTCCGTCGCCGGCGGTGGCCGCCTCCATCCCGGTGGCGGCGGCTCGGTAGCCGACAGTTACGTAGCCTCGCCCTAAAACTTTAAAATAAAATAATAAAGTTACAAAATTATAAAAATTACCTTGGATCGCATAGGGTGAGCAAGGGATCGTGGATTCCGAGTGGGAGTGGAAAGAAATTGGGTTGCCGATCCTCCTCTCCTCAGATCCGCTCGCTCCCTGGAAGCCCTGGCCGCTCGGTCGAGAAGAAGAGAAAAAGAGGTGTACGGGGAAACCCTAATCCCCAAGTCGGGTTTTTATAACCCATGTGCAAAAACTAATAACAATAATAATAATAATAATAATAATAATAATAATAATAATAATAATAATAATAATAATAATAATAACGAAAAATCTGGCGGCTGACCGAAGCTTGGAAAAGCGTGCAGATTGTTCGCACAGATCCCGGAACGCCAGACGGGGGGTCCAAACTTCGGAATTAAATTCTGGGAGCTCCCGGAATCGGAATTCAGATCCGATCGCACCGCCGCTCTCGGTTCCGCGAGCTCTAACACCTAAAATTATTCGCAAGCCACAACGGATCGCCCAAAATTAACCACAAGGGTTTGCATACGCTGAATATCCCGCCCGCGGGAAGGAAAGAGAAAAGAAAACACAACGGAAGAGCATGGCGGGTCTTACATCAACCGCCTACTGTTCGCGGTTGCCAGAATGCCCCACCAATCCATAATCAACTACAACTTGTCCCAGATTCAAAGATCTCATCTACACTATCCCAACCCTTGCTCGAACCCAAGCAACATATAATGTGCATCTGAATAAAAAGGGAAAAGAGCAAACATGTTTTCCCCTAAGTCAAATCCCAATATGATAGTGTAGCAATAAACAGTGACCTATCTAGATATCCATACAAGCATGCAAATGTCCTCAAGTAGAATAAAAGAAAGCATCTGACAGTGTTCTCAATATAACAATCGATTAAAGGTTTAAGTGCTATCATGACATAAAACCTGTCCCAATCACAATGTCCCAATCATAATGCCCCAATCATAATAAACCCAATCATAATGTCCCAATCACAATAATCCCTTTTTATAAAAGCTAAATACTAAACATGGCAGTAATATTCCCAACATAAAATTTCCACAAAAATAATCCCACATGATAGGCTCATAATTATTAACATACTCAAGCATGACTTCCAATAAGGTAATATATCAATAAATGCTAATATAGGGGTACTTCTAATAGTCCTAGTGAGCAAGTCGTAAAATGAGGTATACAACAACCACCCACCTGGAACGCGAAATCCACAATAGTAACAGCCTCGTCGCTATCCAAGTCCCGCAAAACATCCAAGATCCGCGAACCACTACAAAAAGAATCGCACTCGGCATAAAAGGTAGCTCCTCAAAACAACACTTGCTGTTTTGCAAAACAGCACAGAAAAACATGGTACTTCACCTCTGTGCAGTTCTCAAAAAAATTCAGAAAAATTACCGTTGCGTTCCTCACGAAGTGTAGATACGAATCGAGTACTTATACTCCCCATTCCCACACTCGTAGACCGAAAAAATTCATAAATACTCTGCTGCTGTCCAAAATTTGTCGCAGTAAAATGGGTCTCAAAGATGATTAGAAAACCTACCGACAAATACTCGAAACAGAGGGAAGCGACGAATACAAAAAATGTAGCCCTACCTGTCGTGAAGAAAATGCCACAAGAATCACCTGAAAACTCCTTCGGGGTAGCACAGGGGACCTCGTGGACCGAAATACGACGAAAAAGGCCACCAAAGAAAGAACGTCGCAGTGCGCCGAATCGCAGAAGACGTCGATGCCGCGGCCTTTAAAAATTCCGAAACTTCTTTGAGAGATGGGGCACAAGATGAGGATCAACTTTGCTTAAGGGCTCATCAACAGGGGAGCTCAGGAAAAAGCCCAAAAGAAGGAGTGAAGGGGCCTATTTATAGGATTTCCAAAGAAAATCCCAAAAATATCCAAATTGGGCTTTTGGGCCCATGTTTCGGGTGTCCGAAACATTCGGGCGCCGAAACAGCGCCATCGGCCCAACCCGCGATCAGTGCCCGAATCGCCCAGCGCCCGACACATGTCCCGAACAGCGGACAGCGTGTGCGGGGCCGCTGGGGATCAGCCACGTGGCCCGACCGGGTCCGTGGAGCGGGTGGCGCCCGCCAATCGCAGGGCGCCACGTGGCGCCTCGCGTACGGGCGGCCACCAGCCCGCGCATTGCCTGCACGTCGCCACCTACCCCTCCTGCTCCCGCATTGCGTGGACCGCGCGCACATGAGCCGGCCACTCACGGGCCACCACGTGGCCCGCCCTGGTCCATGCACCAGCCCGCGTGACGCCGTGGACTGCGCCGTGAGAGCCCGCCAATCAGAGGCTGCCACGTGTCCCTCACGCCCGGTTCACAGCACCCACGACTTTTCTTGGACCGCATCGCATGCGCCGGCCAATCATAGGCCGCCATGTGGCACCCGGACGGTCCACGTCTCCCCCCATGCACCGGAATGCGCAGAAAACTTTCGGGTGTCCGTTTTTGGGCATCCGGACTTCGAAAAATACAAATAGCCGATTTTCGACGTTTTTCCACGCTGAATCCAAATCCATCCTCCGTTAAGCCAAAAGCCCTCTCAAAATTTTGACAAAAGTAGCCGAAAGTCAGGCTTGATCCAGAAACCTCACTGAGTCCGTCCAACGCGTCCATTTGACGTGTTGCGGGTCTGACACACCAATAATAGGTGTTCCACAGCATGGATCATGGGAAAAAGCTGCACGGGGATCAGGGCCACTACATGCGCGGTTCAAGGAAACCGAACGTGGCGCACGGCGCAAGCGGCTCACAGTGCGGGCAGCAAAGCGGCGGTGCTGTGAGAAGAGCGAGCGTGCGCAAGGTGCGAGGCAGCAGCATTGAGCGCAAAGGCGCACAGTAACAGGTCGCGTGGTAGTGAGCACGTGCAGCAGCAAGCACGTAGGGTGCCCTGTAGCGATGTCGCGCGGCAGTAGTGTCAGCAGACTACATAGGGCGCACGGCAGCAGCGCCGTGCGGCCGCATGCGCGCCAGTCGCGCGGCAGTAGCCCGTGCGGCCGCATGCGCGCATGAGCGCGCGGCAGCAGCCCGTGCGGCCACATGTATGCAGGGGCGCGAGGAAACAGCCCGCGCGCAGTAGCAAGGTGCGGCGCAGTGCGTGCGCGACGGGCGCAACATGCGCTGGGTACGCGCTGTCGCAGCGAGCGCGCAGAGTTGCGCGTAGGCGCGCGGCGGCAATAGCAGCAGCATGCCCACGACTAGGGCGGCGTGCTGCAGTAGCGTGGTGCGGAGCGGCGAGGGCGACATGCGCTGGGTACGCTCGATCGTAGCTAGCGCGTAGAGTTGCGCACAGGCGCGCGGCGGCAACTGCAGCAGCACGGGCGCGGTAAGGCGACGCGCGGCATGCGCGCAGAGCGCGTTGCAGCGGCACTGCGCGACGACTTGCGCGCAGCAGTAGACTGCAGAGACACGCGTGAGGCTACTTGAAGGGAGCGGCAGCAGTGCAGCGGGCTAGGGCATCCAACATAGAAAAAAAAGAAAACAAGAAAAAGAAGGAAAAAAAAGAGAAAAAGAGAAGAATGAGGGAAGGAATCCACCTCTTCCTTCTCCGGTGACGTTGGCTCCGCTTTCTAAGGCGACGGGTGAGATGGGAAGATGGCTGATGTAAGGAGGAAGAAGGGGGGTTATTTACTAAACGTGATTAGGTGCCCTAAGAAAAGGGTGACGAGAGCGTAGAACGAGACCCCCAACCAATGACACTCTTTCCTATCCCTATCCCGGTCACGGGGCGCTGGTTTTAAACAACTTTCGCTATTTTTGCGCCGAAACCTTCAAGAATTTCCAAAAGTTGAGCTTGGAACCTGTTCTTGTTTGATTAGGGTTCTAGGCACCGGCCTTTCGGGATTCTCAGACCCTTGTTGTGTCAGTTGGTTTCTTCTTGGCTGTGAGTCGAGTGGTTTGTTCTGGGAGCCGTTTGGGTTGACGGTGGTCCCGAACTGTAGAGTGTCTCCGACAGATGTTATTAGTGTTGAGTTATTATTTTCGATTTGATTGATCGTGGATTTAAACTATAGCCTGCATGAGCCATATTGAGCTCGACAGAGATGCGCGGATACTTTCCTCGGTGGGGTTGCGCCCCTCGAGTGCCACTCCAGAGTTGGACATGTTACTTTACTATCGCGACTTGTCTACGCAGTCCGTGTGGGACGCCCTACGTAAGTCCAGTCCTCCGTTGATGTAATGGCAGTAGGTGAGCGCAGGTTTGACTGGATCCTATGTGTGTTGACCTGGATCTCCGCAGAGCTGCTGCAGTACGTTGGGGTGGCTATTGGAGGCCTACATGGTGTGTTGGAGGTGTTTGGGGCATAATTGGGCACAAGTGTTGGACTTCGGGCTTAAATGGATCATGTGAATGATCAGAGGACCCCGTGGAGGGTTTAGAAGTGTTTTCGCGTGAAACAGATATTAAAATTGGGCTCCGCGCGAAATTCGGGCTAAGAACACATTTCCGGGCAACTTCGGCAATTTTTAGAGTTGGAATTTGGCAAAACGGACGTCAAATTTGAATTCAGCGTGCGAAAATGGTCAAAATGGACTACCCACTTGTCATTTTTTAGCACAGGTTACTGTTCACTACCGGAACAGTGTTTCCGGCGATCGGCGGCGGCGACGGCGGCGGCGGGCAGCGGCGGCGCGACCTCGGGCAGGCGGAGAGCGGCGGCGGGCAGGGAGCGTGGGCGCGGGCAAGGCGCGCGGGCAGGCGCGCGGGTGCACCAGAGCGGGGTGCCACGTGGCGTCTTCCCATTGGGTGGTTCGCAGGTCGCGGTCTACGGAGCAGCGCGGTGTTTGGTGGACTGGGCGGGAAGACACATGGCAGCACTTCATTGGTTTGGTGTTTAGGGTGTCGTGCACCGGGTGCAGCGAGCGCGTGGAATGGACACGTGGCGCGCGGGGATTAGGCGCGTCACTGTGCGCGTGCAGCGGGGGCAGGTGGTGTGTCAGTCAGCGTGGCAGCGGGGGCGGCTGGCGTGGCGGCCATGGCGCCGACGTGGCGCACGCGTGCGCCACGTGGCGGCCGGCCATTGGTGGGCGCCAACTGCCCCGTTGACTAGGGCAGGCCACGCGGCGTGAGGGGAGCGGCCGGGTTTGCTGTTCCCTGTGCGTAGGACACGTGTCAAGACGTGGAGCGGGTCGGACGGTTGCTGGGTGCGGCCGGATCTGGTGTGCGTGTTGGGCCTTTTGGGCCGGGCCACTGTTTGGGCCCGGTTTCGGGGCCCGAAAGATTCGGGCTCCCGAAACCGGGGACACAGTGGGGATTTTGGCATTTGTTGTTTTGGGCCTATAAATACCCCCTCATCTCCCTCTTTCTTTCCCTTTTTCTGAGCTGTAGAGAGAGATTGGGAGGGTGAGTTCTATATGATGTTTGTTCCCCTTGATTCCCTTGATCTCGTGGTGGATCCCCGGAATTTTTGGAAGCTCGGCAACGGCGATATCAATTTTACAGTTCGCCTCGGTTTTCTCCCCATTTCGGCCCATTACCGTCACAGTTCAGTCGGAAATTCACTGTGAGCAAACCAGGAGGAGTTTTTGGACGATTTCTTCGACAGCGTGTTCCTAAGAGGTAAGGCTTCGATTTTTGTGTTGATCGCTTCACTCCGTTTCGCACTTTTGGCACGTTTCCCGAGGCATCTTTGACCCCTATTTTTCTGTGTTGGATTCTGGACAGCACCGGCTTGTCGATTTTATATCTCAGCCTAGGAGCATCGGATCAAGGCGTTTAAGGACTCGATTTTGATCTACTCGTCGCGAGGAACACAGTGGTGATTTTTCTGGGATTTTTGGAAATTGTTTCGAAGGTGATAATTAAGCTTTTCTTGGACAGATTGCTACAGGAATTTTGTTGTGGAGATTTTGAGTATGCAGCGGTGTTTTATTTTTATCTTGGCCTACAGGTATCGGATCTGGGCGTTTAAACAGTCATTTTGGGGCTACTCTTCGCGAGGAATGCGACCGTGACTTTTTTGGATTTTTTTGAGGACTGGACAGAGGTGATATTTAGCCTTTTTTGGGGCTGATTTTGGACAGTAGGTATTTGTGCAGTTTTGGGATTAATTGTGCGCATTGTTCTGTGCAGTGGGACACAGTTTTTGGTGGATTACTGTGTTAGAGGACAGCGGGCTGCGAGAGGTCTCTTTTGGTGTTGTGCGCGCTTTTCGAGGTGGGTGGTTGCTGCATGCCTCTACTTCTGACCTGCTCACTAAGTTTATTAGAGAACCCCACTATTGAACATATTGATTGTGTATCATGCATGATTGACTGATATAAATGTGAGCCTATCATCTGAGATTAATTTTGTGGATATAGAATGTTGGGGATACTATTGGGATAATATTGCTGTTGGAACATGATCATTGGAATAATTTAATAGTGATAGTTAACATGCCATATTAGCACATAAATCTTATGGAAATTGGTTAAATGGACTAATTATTAGGACATGATGACTTATCTATGTGCGGGTTCCACCTTGGGGATTTATTATGGATCAGGGATCATATACATGTTTAGTTGACTGATGATTTTAGCATGATTGTTATATTTATGTGGATTTACTATTTGTTACACCTGCAGAACTGTTATTTGATATTCTCCCTTTCACATTGCATGAGGACTTTTGCATGCTTGTTTGGACATCTAGATAGGCCACTATTTTATTGCTACACTATCATATTGGGATTTGACTTAGGAGAAATCATGATTGCTTTCTTTCTCCTTTTTATTTAGACTTTTGAGTCATGTTGCTCGGGTTCGAGCAGAGGTTTGTGATAGTGTAGCCGGGACCTGAGGGTCAGTGACAGGGTGTACTTAATGTTGGATTGTGGGTTATTGCGGCAACCGCGGACAGTAGGCGGTTGACCGGATCTTGATTATTTACCCAATTGTGGGTTGTGGGTTATTGCGGTGACCGCGGACTTTGGGCGGTTGACCGGATGTTTACTATTGCATCAGATTGGGTATCAGATTTCTCTAGTGGATGGAGTTTCCCACTTTTGAGTACTATTGCATCTGATTGGGGATTGGGGTTCATTAGTGGACGGAGTTTCCCACTTTGATCATAGTCTTGATCCAGTCCTGCTATATTGAGATACTGGTTACAGAGATACTTGTGATACTGATGACAGAGATACTTTACTCGTGTGGGTCGCTCCCCTCGAGTGCCACTCCGGAGTAGGCTTTAGACCCAGCCTTGTGTGCCGGTCTGATACTTGTTTTGGGATGCGAGCCGTGCGGGCCGATCCTGCGGTTTTGAGCCTTGTGTGCAGATTCCGCAGAGCAGGCAGTACCAGTTTTACTGGTGGCACTAGATTGGGTCTATTTGGTCAGATACTGTTTCCTGATGCATTCATACCGTCATTTCTTCGGTATTGCATTTAGAGGCATACTTGTTGTGGTTTCCCCTTTTATTCAGTAGTTCTGTTTACAGCTTTACCACTTGTCCTTTTCTTGCCTCTAGTAGACTTAGTGGGTACGCCGGAGCTTGAGGCTTTACCCACAGGGGGAGGCTACTGGTTTACTAGTGGTTCTCACCCCCATTGTTGTTTCCCTCTTTTCTTTCCCCCCTGTTTTGCAGAGTCCTCTATGGGAGTTGCTGATCTTCGGTCGTTGTCCGAGGCGAGGGAGTCACGAGCTAGATCTTTACCACCCGAGGAGTGTAGCTGTATCCCCTGGTTGGAGATTCCTGGTAGCTGTTGGCTGGTTTACTGTTTTCTTTGGAGAGAGATCTTTTGTATTTGGAGAGACTGATGTGAGACTGATGTACTATAGTTTTAGTTTATCTCCTTTTATTAGTTGAGAGATGCTGTATTGTGGACATTGTATGTTGATTATCTGTATTCGAGGAAATGGATATTGTACCTTATTTCATGTTGTACCGTGATTGGATTTTATTTTACAGCATTTTATCTCAGCTCTGATATTTGTGTTGCTATAGTACTATCTTTTGCAGGTTAGACGCTTCGCCTATACGGGTTTTGGCACAGGTGGCGGATCTGTTGGCGAGCCCGGGTCGCAGTTTCGACCCCGGGGCGTGACAGATTAGGTTGGTATCAGAGCTTAGGGATAGGTCAGTTGGGACTGTAGAAACCCTAGGCTTATGGTTGGACCCTAGGATGACTTCGTGAGAGTCGTGATTTTTAGCGAGAGTCCTGATTGAGTTTTATACCTCTCCCGAGTGATGGGATGGGTGATTGGCATGTTTATTCTCCTAAGCAATTATGTTGGCTGCAGACAACATAATGCGGCGGAACGGTTGACATGCTCTAGACTCTCGCCGGATTGGGTCGAGTTTTGTTTTGTGCTGTGGTGCAGTTGGTCGTGGTGAGCGGTGTCTCCCCGACGCGTTGTGCGGATTGGTGTGCACTCGTCGCGGCAGTGGAGCGTGAGCTGATTGTTTTGGGGCCGGATACCCGGATTGAGGTTAGAGAGCTTCAGGCCCCGATGGCAGGATTGTCTGAGGTATATCAGCGGCAGAGTGAGCCGCTGGTCTGGGTGACACAGTTGTCGGAGCAGTGGGCAGCCCGACAGTGCTTTTCTCCTGAGACCACCTGGTTACAGTATTCTCAGCGGCAGTGATTTCTGAGGCGCCGTGGAGCGAGTAGCCCCCTCCGTGCCAATGTTTAGTGCCAAGGCACCGAGGTGGGGTGGATAGCTGACAGTTGATGAGTTGTGGGACATCATTGATCGATGGAGCCAGTTTTGGCAGATGAACCACCCCGATTCATGGATTTGAGTTGGAGCCTTTGGAGGCAAAATCGTGGTTGGTGGTGATGGAGTGATCAATTGAGAGTCTCCCTGTGCTAGAGAGTTGAGGCAGTTGTTGAACTGTACGCTCCAGGTTTCGAGGGACGAAGCGCGTAAGATGTGTGCGACTGGGAGTGGATTGCGCCCGGATACCCTTTTAGTTTATCCGATCCCTCTGTTTTGGATTTTGGATTTTGGATGCCTCGATGGAGTAGGCATTGTGTATGGAGCGTACTATTGCAGTTCCTTTGGATAGAGATCTGCCGCCAGAGGCGAGTTCTGGATAGAGGCGCCTAGCGCTAAGTGTTGGGGGACAGATCGGCTGGCAGAGGCACTCTCGTTTTCCTTTCCTGGATGGTGGATATCCTTGTGGACGGATTATGTAAAGCTTACCCAAAGGAAGGTTACCGTGATTGATAACATTCGTGTTTGGGGTACAATAGATGTGCTTGAGGGGTGAGCTGAGTAAGGATAATTGAATGAGGAATTGCATGAATCAATTGTGTTTTGTCATATGACGATTGCAATAATGGATTTTCTGAGATGTCAGAGATCAGGTGGACCCCGGTGGCAGCATCAGCATCGTTACCAGAGTGGCGCAGCGGTAGCATGGATTTGTTGTCTGCGGAGGACCGTATTCATCGCCTCAGTGTGAGCAAAGGCGGAGAATTGTGCTCCTTTTGTGGATAGTCTTGATTTTCAGGCAGACTAAGTGACGACCACCTGCATTGAGCGGATGAGACTGTGCCGCCGGGTGGAGGGCACCAAGGCAGTGGATCGGGTCGTCGCAGGTGTGATTTCATCACAACAGTCGGAGTTAGAGTATGTTGTATTCCTGCATGGACTAGAGGCAGATTTGTTACCACATGCACTAGGGGTACAGGTTCCTGTTGGGGTGGTGCATGTGGGGGAGGCTTGTGGATCATGTCCAGTGCAGTTGAGACCTCGAGTGGTATCGGCAGACTTATTGGTAATTGTACCTGGTCAGTGTTTGACCCAGTGCGTGGGATTGGTTAGCACAGTGCCACATGGTGTATGACTGCGGAGAGAGAAGGTTATGATCTTCTGCAAGCAGACATTAGAGACTTGTTCATTGAGACAGTCAGAGCACACAGGTTGCAGCGACTATGCGCGAGGTGCCGACGGCGGCACCGGGACGCAAGGATATCCCTGTTATCGTGAGATCCCGGGTGTGATTCCACCGGAGCTGATAATGATGCCGCCCGTTAGGGAGATTGAGATTGCGATTGACGTGGTTCTGGGAACCACGCCAACCCCGATAGCACCTCATTGGATATCACCTGTAGAGCTGAGAGAGTTGATGGCGCAGTCGCAGGATCTGATGGATCGAGGGTCTGTTCGATCTAGTGCCACGTCGTTGGCACACGATAGTGAGGGTCTTTGTGTGGGGTGACCGCAGGCAGGTCTGGATATTATTTAGGACCTTTTGATGGAGTTATACCCCAACAGTGGTCTACTTAGGATGCAGGTATCTTTTTGGGATCATACAGCTGAGTATTTCGCCAAGATGGTGTTCAGGACCCGGTAGGGGCATTATGAGTACAGTGAGGACAAATGGAATGACTAATGCCCTGTCGTCTTTAATATCTGAGGAATTGTGTATTCTTGCTGCACTTGGAAGAATTATTTGAGATGTTCTTCCGGGATATTTTGATTTTACCATATCTCTGTATGGTTTAGAGCTGGTGGAGCACTTGTAGATGGTGTAACAAGGTCTGTGAGGAAGAAGCTGTATGCCAAGTTGTTGTGGTACAAGTTTTAGCTTCGAGAGCATATCTTCTTGGATCACTTACTCTAGCCATAAGAGGCGGTGGTGGAAATCCGGCCAAAATGGACGCTATGCGAGAATGGCTGAGACCGGCAGTTATTTGTTGAGGTGAGGAGCTTGTGGACCGGATAGTGCCAGGAGAGCTTGACAATGGATGATGAGACTGATACCAGCCCAATTTCTAGCATCGCCAGTGTTGGGAGAGAGATCTGTGAGTTTTAGTGATGCCTTCCATAGACTATGAATTACAGTTGGATTTTGGCAAGCATCCTGTATCACCCCGATAAGGCCACAGAGGTGGCGGATACCTGGAGCAGGAAAGCTGTCTGGGGTCGAGTTTGTTGATGCCACAGCTGGCGCTGTGTGGACTGTCGAGGCAAACGTGGCGTATGGTGGTGTCACTGAGGACTCTTTGGATGATAGACCGCGGCTGAATGGTTCGCTCGGATGGTCAAGATTTGGGAGCGACCGGGGGAGGACCCCCCTCCTGGTTAGGGCTCTTTCCTTTCGGAGTTGCCTAGCATGTCACTGGTTTGGGAGTTGAGGACACAACTCCCGGAATTTGATGAAGTGATCGTCTGGAGCAGGTACCCTTTTTCGAGCCTGGAGGATTGGATTTACCAGCTGCAAGGGTACTGGATCTTCTCGAAGATTGATTTGCGATCTGGTTCTCTCGACTGCTTATAGTTGTGTGCTAATGCCAAAGAGTTGGGGAGGTGTTTCTACACCCTGATGGTTTTTGGATTAGAGATCAGAGTTTACGTGATCAGTTGGAGGACTTATATCGGATGCCTCGGGAGTACAGAGATATTCGGATCGAGCTTGTGTGCCGATGGACTTGTGGTTGGATTATCTGAGGCCCTGGGAGGAGCGGAGGCTTGTACCGATGCAGATTACTTGGTAGCTCGAGCGGTTAGCCCAGCTGTACTTGGTTGAGTTGGTATGGTTTTTCTGGAGTGCCCGCCTTTATTTTTGTTCTAGTTAGAGGCCCGAGGACCGCATCGCATCTCTGGAGGAGGTATTTGTCAGCCTTGGGAGCTTGAGTGGTAGATGATTGGATATTTAACCCCCTTTTTTTTGGTTGAGATTTCGTGCTGAGGAACGACTTTAGTTTCGAGGACGAAACTTTCTTTTAGTGGGGGAGGATATGATGACCTGGATCTCCGTAGAGCTGCTGCAGTGCGTTGGGGTGGCTATTGGAGGCCTACATGGTGTGTTGGAGGTGTTTGGGGCATAATTGGGCACAAGTGTTGGACTTCGGGCTTAAATGGATCATGTGAGTGATCGGAGGACCCCGTGGAGGGTTTAGAAGTGTTTTCGCGCGAAACGGATATTAAAATTGGGCTCCGCACGAAATTCGGGCTAAGAACACATTTCCGGGTGCCTTCGGCAATTTTTAGAGTTGGAATTTGGCAAAACGGACGTCAAATTCGGATTCAGCGCGCGAAAACGGTCAAAAAGGACTAGCCACTTGTCATTTTTGAGCACAGATTACTGTTCACTGCCGGAACAGTGTTTCCGGCGATCGCCGCCGGCGGCGGCGGCGGCGGGCAGCGGCGGAGAGCGGCGGCGCGGCCTCGGGCAGGCGGAGAGCGACGGCGGGCAGGGCGCGTGGGCGCGGGCAAGGCGCGTGGGCAGGCGCGCGGTCCACGCGGCCGGCGTGCACCGGAGCGGGGTGCCACGTGGCGTCTTCCCATTGGGTGGTTCGCAGGTCGCGGTCTACGGAGCAGCGCGGTGTTTGGTGGACTGGGCGGGAAGACACGTGGCAGCACTTCATTGGTTTGGTGTTTAGGGTGTCGTGCACCGGGTGCAGCGAGCGCGTGGCATGGACACGTGGCGTGCGGGGATTGGGCGCGTCACTATGCGCGTGCAGCGGGGGCAGGTGGCGTGTCAGTCGGCGTGGCAGCGGGGGCGGCTGGCGTGGCGGCCACGGCGCCAACGTGGCGCACGCGTGCGCCACATGGCGGCCGGCCATTGGTGGGCGCCAACTGCCCCGTTGACTAGGGCAGGCCACACGGCGTGAGGGGAGCGACCGGGTTTGCTGTTCCCTGTGCGTGGGACACGTGTCGAGACCTGGAGCGGGTCGGACGGTTGCTGGGTGCGGCCGGATCTGGTGTGCGGGTTGGGCCTTTTGGGCCGGGCCACTGTTTGGGCCCGGTTTCGGGGCCCGAAAGATTTGGGCGCCCGAAACCGGGGACACAGTGGGGATTTTGGCCTTTGTTGTTTTGGGCCTATAAATACCCCCTCATCTCCCTCTTTCTTTTCCTTTTTTCGAGCTATAGAGAGAGATTGGGAGGGTGAGTTCTATATGATGTTTGTTCCCCTTGATTCCCTTGATCTCGTGGTGGATCCCCGGAATTTTTGGAAGCTCGGCAACGGCGATATCAATTTTACAGTTCGCCTCGGTTTTCTCCCCATTTCGGCCCATTACCGTCACAGTTCAGTCGGAAATTCACTGTGAGCAAACCAGGAGGAGTTTTTGGACGATTTCTTTGACAACGTGTTCCTAAGAGGTAAGGCTTCGATTTTCGTGTTGATCGCTTCGCTCCATTTCGCACTTTTGGCACGTTTCCCGAGGCATCTTTGACCCCCATTTTTCTGTGTTGGATTCTGGACAGCACCGGCTTGTCGATTTTATATCTCAGCCTAGGAGCATCGGATCAAGGCGTTTAATGACTCGATTTTGATCTACTCGTCGCGAGGGACACAGTGGTGATTTTTTTGGGATTTTTGGAAATTGTTTCGAAGGTGATAATTAAGCTTTTCTTGGACAGATTGCTACAGGAATTTTGTTGTGGAGATTTTGAGTGTGCAGCGGTGTTTTATTTTTATCTTGGCCTACAGGTATCGGATCTGGGCGTTTAAACAGTCGTTTTGGGGCTACTCTTCGCGAGGAACGCGACCGTGAATTTTCTGGACTTTTTTGAGGATTGGACAGAGGTGATATTTAACCATTTTTGGGGCTGATTTTGGATAGTAGGTATTTGTGCAATTTTGGGATTAATTGTGCGCATTGTTCTGTGCAGTGGGACACAGTTTTTGGTGGATTGCTGTGTTAGAGGACTGCGGGCTGCGAGAGGTCTCTTTTTGTGTTGTGCACGCTTTTTGAGGTGGGTGGTTGCTGCATGCCTCTACTTCTGACCTGCTCACTAAGTTTATTAGAGAACCCCACTATTGAACATATTGATTGTGTATCATGCATGATTGACTGATATAAATGTGAGCCTATCATCTGAGATTAATTTTGTGGATATAGAATGTTGGGGATACTATTGGGATAATATTGCTGTTGGAACATGATCATTGGAATAATTTAATAGTGATAGTTAACATGCCGTATTAGCACCTAGATCTTATGAAAGTGGATTAAATGGATTAATTGTTGGGACATTATGACTTATCTATGTGCGGGTTCCACCTTGGGGATTTATTATGGATCAGGGATCATATACATGTGTAGTTGACTGATGATTTTAGCACGATTGTTATATTTATGTGGATTTACTATTTATTACACCTGCAGAACTGTTATTTGATATTCTCCCTTTCACATTGCATGAGGACTTTTGCATACTTGTTTGGACATCTAGATAGGCCACTATTTTATTGCTACACTATCATATTGGGATTTGACTTAGGAGAAATCATGATTGCTTTCTTTCTCCTTTTTATTTAGACTTTTGAGTCATGTTGCTCGGGTTCGAGAGAGATTTGGGATAGTGTAGCCGGGACCTGAGGGTCAGTGACAGGGTGTACTTGATGTTGGATTGTGGGTCATTGCGGCAACCGCGGACAGTAGGCGGTTGACCAGATCTTGATTATTTACCCAATTGTGGGTTGTGGGTGTTGCGGTGACCGCGGACATTGGGCGGTTGACCGGATGTTTACTTATGCATCAGATTGGGTATCAGATTTCTCTAGTGGATGGTATTTCCCACTTTTGATACTATTGCATCTGATTGGGGATTGGGGTTTCTTTAGTGGACGGAGTTTCCCACTTTGATCATAGTCTTGATCCAGTCCTGCTATATTGAGATACTGATGACAGAGATACTTGTGATACTGATGACAGAGATACTTTACTCGTGTGGGTTGCTCCCCTCGAGTGCCACTCCGGAGGTAGGCTTTTCGGACCCAGCCTTGTGTGCCGGTCTGATACTTGTTTTGGGATGCGAGCCGTGCAGGCCGATCCCGCGGTTTCGAGCCTTGTGTGCAGATTCCGCTGAGCAGGCAGTACCAGTTTTACTGGTGGTATCAGATTGGGTTTATTTGGTCATATACTATTTCCTGATGCATTCATACAGTCATTTCTTCCGGTATTGCATTTAGAGGCATACTAGTAGTGGTTTTCCCCTTTTATTCAGTAGTTCTGTTTACAGCTTTACTACTTGTCCCTTTTCTTGCCTCTAGTAGACTTAGTGGGTACGCCGAAGTTTGAGGCTTTACCCACAGGGGGGGAAGGAGTGTAGGGCCCCTGAACTCCTTACAGCTTTTTCCCGCATTTTCACTGTGCAAACACCTGTTGATGGTGTATTCGGCCCATAGCGCATCAAATGGATGCCACAGATGGACCCTGTGGAGCTTTGGCTTGTTGTGTTTGGCCGTCGGCTGTTTTTGCCGAATGTTAGAGAGGTTTTAGGCCAAAGCGGAGGTTGGGAATTGGTTTTCTGTCGTTTTGGAGCTTGTCTGCCTATCTGGGAGCCCATTCGGGGTGTTAGAGTGGTTTGCGCGCTTATTGGAATCAAGTTTGCGACCCGGCGCGAAAAACGGATTAAATTTACCTTTCCGGGAGCCTCCGGCAAATTTTGGAGGCGGATTTTGGCGAAACGGACGTCATTTTTGGAATCAGCGCGCGAAAACGGTCAAGATGGGCTAATTACTTGTTATTTTTGAGCTTGCGGTTACTGTTCACGCCGGAACAGTGTCTCCGGCGATCGCCGGCGGCGGCCGGCGGCGGCGGGCAGCGTCGGCGGGCGGCGGCGCAGCCTCGGGCAGGCGGCAGGCGGCGGCACAGGGCGCGGGCAGGCGCCCGGGCGCGCGGGCAGGTGCGCGGTCCACGGCGCCGGCGTGCGCCAGTGCGGGGTGCCACGTGGCGGTGTCCGGTTGGGTGGTCCACGGCGCGCGGTCCACGGACCGTGGGCGTGGGCGCACGGTAGACCGGGAGGACACGTGGCGGCTGTTGGCTGGTTCGGTGTTGTGCTCCCGGTCCACGCAATGGGGTGGAGTGGTTGACCGGGGGCAGGTGGCCGTACGGCAGGCAGGTAGCCGTACGGGCGGGGGCAGGCGCGACGTGCGCGGTGCACGACGCGACGTGCGCGGTGCACGGATTGCCGGGGCCACGTGGCGCGCCGCCATTGGCGGGCGCAGGTGCGCCGGGCGCAGCGGGGCCCGAGGGATGAGTGAAATGGGCCACGTGGCAGGCCTGGGCCGATTCGGGCTTGCACAGTAATGGGCCGGGCCCATTACTGTAGCAGCCCGAAAGTTTCGGGCGCCCGGATGTGGGGACACACTGGGTATTTCTCCAAAAGATTTTTCTTCAGCCTATAAATTCCCAGCCCGAGCCCTCTTCTCTGCTTTTTTTCTCTCAACCCTCACCCCTTCTGCCCGAGCCACCTTAAGGAGATTTGTTCATCTCTTAATCCTTGATCTTCCTGCCAAGTTCTAGGATTTTAGGAGGCTCGAATCCCGAGGTTCCCATTTTACGGCGCGGCGCGACGTTGCATTCCTGGGTTCTTCTTCGGCGCAGCGGCGGTGTTTTAGCTCCCCTGGGCTACCCCGAGATCATTTTTCTGTGATTCTTGCGCCGACAGACTCCTAAGAGGTAGGACTTCATCTTTCGTTTTGGTTGCGCTTTCCCGTTTCGAGGTTTTGGCACGGATCCCGAGGCAAACAGTGACCTCCTTTTTCTGTGTGGATTTCCTTGACAGCACTGAGGTTATTTGGCCATATCTTCGCGTACGAGCGTTAGACGGAAACGAGCTTATACAACTTTTTCATCTACGGATCGCAAGGAACGCGCTCGTATTTTTCTTGGATTTTCTAGAGGATTATTTCGAGGTGAAAATCACTGTTTTCTCAGTGAACAGTGCACAGTTTTTAGCACAGATTTTTGTGTGTGTGTGCCCCCTTGCCGAATTTATATCTTGACTTACCGAACTCTGATTTGGGCGTGCGTACCGTTGCGAAGCTATCGACGCGAGGATCGCCGTGATATTTTTCTTGGAATTTCCTCGGCACTTTCTGCAGGTGATAATTTAACAGTTTTGTGACAGATGTTCTATGTGGTTATAAGAGCAATAATTGGGAGCCTTAGTGTATTTAGTGGACTTTGTATTGTACCAGGAGTAGTACGGGTGTGCTGAATTTGTGGAAGCAAGGATTTGAATTTTTGGTATTTTCATCTGTACGGATCCGGACAGTTCGCACTTCAGGTGGGTGGTTGTTGTACTCCTCTCCTTGGTATGCCCACTGGGAATGTCAGAATTTCCCCTGATTTGATGATGCAAACTGTTGTGGTAGACTTGCATGCTCTAGGGAATTAATTAATTGTTATCTGATCCATGTGGAATCTGTGGTAGCATGATTACTTTAATTGATCGCTTAATTATTCCGGACTGCATGTTTAGGGGCAGAATAGAAATTGAGGACTGCAAAATTGATGATTGTTCATATGTGACTGTCACCTTAGCCTATATTCTCTAAACTGATTATTCTTGGAAAGTGGATAAAATATTGGAATAATGCATGATTAAACGGGTCACATAATTATGTCATCTTTTACTACTACACTATCTTTTGGGACTTGACTTAGGAGAAACCATGCATTTATTCTTTTCTTCTCCTATTATTGATAGACTTGAGGCATAGTTGCTCGGGTTCGAGCGGGTGTTGGACAGTGTAGTCAGGTATTGGGGATTTGGGACAGGTTGGGCTTTTGACAGGGTGCTGCGGTGACCACGGATCTTGGGTGGTTGACCGGGTTGTACTATTGCATCAGATTGGGTGTTTTGGGGATCGGGCTTTCTTTAGTGGAGGGTTTTTCCCACTTCATTGAGTCTTGATCCAGTCCTGCTATATCTGGTTACTTGTGGTTACTTACTTTCCTCGTGTGGGTCGCTCCCCACGAGTGCGACTCCGGAGTGCGTGGCTGACAGACTTTGAGTCCTGGGGACTCCTTTTGCTTCGGTGTTATGCGTAGGCTGGCATACCCGTCGCGGCAGAGCAGGCAGTGCCAGTGTCCACTGGCGGTCAGATTGGGTCCTTTGGACAGGCTTCTTGATACTGATGCATCACTTTCTCCATCCTTGTTGGTTGGTCATGTAGAGGCTTATTAGGGATAGCATTTTATCAGTTGCTTCATTTTATCTGCACCCCCCTTCTTCTTCTTTCCCTTTTTGCCTCTGATCACCTGGTGGGCATATATGAGCTGAGGCTTTACCCACTAGGGGAGGCTACTGTTTATAGTAGTACTTACCCCCATTGTCTTTTCTTGCTTCCTTCTTCCCCTTTGTTTTGCAGAGTCCTCTGCGGGAGTTGCTGGGCCGTCAGCAACTGATCGAGGCAAGCGGATTGCGGACTAGATAGAGAGCCACCCCGAGGGTCGTAGCTGGAGCTTTTGGGTACCTGGTCTTCTCAGACAGCTTTTATTTATTTTCCTTTTTGGGGTCTGGCTTGTGGCCAGCTTCTTGTACTTTTGTGGTGAGCTGGGAGAGATGTTGTATTTATTTTACAGTTGTACTTTTACTTCCAGCTTCTGTCTGAGATACTGTAGTTTTAGTTAGCTCTGATTATTATGCTCTTTTATCCTTATTTCTTATATCTGAGCAGGTTGCCGACGCTTCGTGTATGTGGGAAATACCGCATGCACGGCGGATCTGTAGACGGGCCCGGGTTCTGGTTTACACCCGGGGCGTGACAGGGAGGCTACTGGTTTACTAGTGGTTCTCACCCCCATTGTTGTTTCCCTCTTTTCTTCCTCCTGTTTTGCAGTGTCTTCTGTGGGAGTTGCTGATCTTCCAGCCGTTGTCCGAGGCGAGGGAGTCACGAGCTAGATCTTTACCACCCGAGGAGTGTAGCTGTATCCCCTGGTTGGAGATTCCTGGTAGCTGTTGGCTGGTTTTTACTGTTTTCTTTGGAGAGAGATGTTTTGTATTTGGAGAGACTGATGTCGAGACTGTTGTACTATAGTTTTAGTTTATCTCCCTTTTATAGTTGAGAGATGCTGTATTGAGGACATTGTATGTTGATTATCTGTATTCGAGGAAATGGATATTGTACTTTATTTCATGTTGTGCAGTGATTGGATTTTATTTTATAGTATTTTATTTCAGCTCTGATATTTGTGTAGCTATAGTACTATCTTTTGCAGGTTAGACGCTTCGCCTATGCGGGTTTTAGCACAGGTGGCGGATCTGTTGGCGAGCCCGGGTCGCAGTTTTGACCCCGGGGCGTGACACTATGTGGCAGTCACTTTGATTGGATTGATTGAGTATATTGGGTTAGAGTCGATGCATTATTTTCATCTGTATCACCCATTGAGCATGGTAGATAGAGGCATGATAACTGTAGATTTCTTTCCAGCTTATCTTTACATTATTACAGTTTTTCTGTTATCTTATGCCTCTAGTAGACTTAGTGGGCAGACCGTTGGTCTTGGAGACAGTACCCACTGAGAACTACGTGACGGTGTAGTTCTCACACCCTCTGTTGGTGACAGTTTTTTCCGAGGCATCTACCCCTGTTCCTACTCATGTAGCTGCACCTGCAGATCGAGGTAAGGTAGTCGCGAGCTAGTTCCTTACCCATCCTTGGAGTGTAGCTGTACCCTTTTTGGAGCTTGTAGTACAGTCTGCTGGATTATTGTAGATAGTTGTATGTTGAGAGTTTTATTTTTGAGAGACTTATGTGGTGAGGTTCAAACTTGTACTATTTGGAGTTGTATTTTTATATTTCAGTAGTTTATTTTTTAGCTCTGATATCTATATAGCTGTAGTATTATCTTTTGTAGGTTAGACGCTTCGTCTATACGGGATTTCCCGTATAGGCGGCGGATCTGTTGGCGGGCCCGGGTCGCAGTGGCGGGCCCGGGTCGCAGTTTCGACCCCGGGACGTGACAGTGTGGCCTACCTGGCCTTGGTAGATGTTGTCACATGACCTACGCCTTCTTTGTCGTACATTCCCGTAGCTAGGGAGTTCATCGATATTTTTCTCGATGAGTTACCAGGGATGCCTCCTGACAGGGAGACCAAGTTCGCGGTTGAACAGATCTCCGGTACTACTCCTATCTCGAGGGCACCCTACATAATGGCCTTCGCCGAGTTAAGGGTGTCATGCCCCGGGGTCGAAACTGCGACCTGGACTGGCCAACAAATCCACCATCCATACGGGAAACCCCGCATGGACGAAACGTCTAACCTGCAAAAGATAGTATCTAACAACTATACAGATATCAGAGCTGAAAATAAAAACTGCTAAATGAAATATCCAAACTACTGTACAACTGAAATAAGGTACAAAATCCATCTCCCATAAACAATAATACAAAGTCCGATCCATTATAACTTAAATAATAAAGAATGACACAACAGTGTACAGTATAAACCCACAATTCAGGTTGGTACATCTATCTCACCATAAAAAAAAGAGACACTGGTAGGGATCTATCTCGTGACTCCCTGTCCTCGATCCGTCAAGCCAGCTGGAGCAGGAACGGAAGGGAAAGCCTCTATAAAAACTATCACCAATAGAGGGTATGAGAAATACGTCAATCAGTAGTTCTCAGTGGGTACCGTCTCCAAGCCCAACAGTCTACCCACTAAGTCTACTAGAGGCATAAGATAACAATGCAGTATAAGTGAAAATAAAAAGCTGGAAATAACTCTACAGCTACCATGCCTCTATCTACAATGCTCAATGGATGAAACAGATGATAATATGCAACTACTCGAACTCGAGGTGCTCAATCGACCCAATCGCAATGACTGCCACATATGGCCCAGCCAAACCTACGCCCACCTACAACCATTATATCCACGGAGGACTGGAATTATGTAGGGCGTTCCATACGGACTAACTCAACCATTGCGCAAAACTGCCTCAACAGGCCCAACATCGCATCCACCGCGACATCTCATGGGGAGCGACCCCACCTGAGAAAAACAGCACGGTATACAATATCAAACAGTGGCACATGCAGGCTCTAGTCAAAATTCATGCTCTCTCTCTCTGAACGGAAAGACTCATGATACTCAAGCAACTCACACAAAGGTCGGAGTACTCTCAATGACTCAAACTAATGAAGCCCTCACGAATCCCGAGACACTGGCAAACTCAACCAACTCACAACACTAACCCACTGGCCGGAGTACTCAACAGTCGGGACCACCGTCAACCCAAACGGCTCCCAAAATAGAACACCCAACTCGCCACACTATACTCACTGGCCGGAGATACTCAACAGCCGGGATCAACTCCCAACTCAATGGCTAACTAGACTGGTCGGAAGACACTCAACGATCCGGGACCACCGTCAACCCAACGCTTCCCAACAACACTGACCGAAGAATACTCGAGGCCCGGGACCACCGTCTACCCAAACGGTTCCCGACACTAGCACTGACTTAACCTCAGCTACCAGGCTCCACTCGGCCCCTGAGCACGAGCGCAGCATGCATCCTACACTATCCCGACCACTCGGCCCACTACCCGGGCGAGGAGAAACTCTAAGTCCAAAAAAATAATAGTACAATGTGTAGGAATGTCCAAAATAATAATAATACTAACCTAAGTGAGAGTTTTCTAATAGTCTGATTAAGCAACATGCATCATATGACGGGGTGCTAGTCAAGATTCCACAACTTTACATTCATCATAAGCAATGTTAAAAACACTAACTCTATCTCACATTCATCCTACCCAAGAAGTGAAACATATCTCTATCATGCATGTCTACTACAAGATAGAATTAGAAAGCAGTCAGCTACTTTTGGAGGAAATCCAACCGACCTGAAACTCGTCGATCCGGGGTCCGATCTGGCTAAAATTTGGCTCAGCCTCTTAAGAATCCAATGCAGCAAGAATCACCCAAAATCTCCTGCCGGATTGAACACAATCGCAAAATTAATGCAGGCTACACAGAAATCTTCAGAAATTCCAGCAAACATCCAAAAGGGAGAAAGAATGCAAAATCTGCATTAAGTACCTCCAAATGAAGCTCCCAACTGTAAATCTAGGCTCTCCTCTATCCAAAGAACTACTCCCAAATTCACAAAAAGTTGGCTTTAAATCTCTTTTGCCATCAAATAACCAAAGGTGAAGGTGCTGTCCAAAATGTCAATCAAAATTCAACATGTAATCCAAGTAAATGTAGAGGCGAAACCAAGAATGATCTCTTGCTGCAACCAAAAGAGAACTTGCTCACCTTGAACTCAAAAACATGCCCAAACTTTAAAATCCACGAAATAATCAAAAATCACCAAGAAAT
Source organism: Tillandsia fasciculata (assembly GCA_029168755.2). NCBI lineage: Eukaryota > Viridiplantae > Streptophyta > Magnoliopsida > Poales > Bromeliaceae > Tillandsia > Tillandsia fasciculata. Next base: position 6,109,573 of record CM054932.1, on the reverse strand, counting down.
CTGCATCCCCATGGTTCATTCATCAAAACAAAATCCAAAACAAAAGTCTGTAGTGAACTCTGTCAGAGGGTCAAGAAGAACGAAAATGTTACATAGGCAAACGAACTCCAAATCCAACAAGAATGGTATTAATGCGTTCCTCTACGAGAGTAGATGCAAATCAAGCCTTTGAACTCCAAAATCCATGCACAAATCACCGAAAAAATCCAAAAATACTCTGTACTGACCAAAACTCTGCTCTATGCACAAAGGCTCCAGAGATGATGTAAAAAATCCATGAAAACTCAAGATCTGGGAGGAGTGATCCATAACAAAGTTATAGACCTACCTCTTGTGAAGATCCCTTCCAAAAATCAGCCACACATTCCAAGTGGTTTGTCCTGTAGAGGTCGCACACTGAACTTCGACGGAGGTGGTAGCAAGTGCAACATGGTGGAGTCCTCCAAAGTTGAGGAAGAAGATGAAGACGGAGCTCCAAGGTCGTCCAAACAAAGCTCAACAATAGAGGGGTGAAGGTGGTGAACTCCTCAGCAAAAGCCTTCCAAAAGAAGCTAAGTCCAAAAGCTCTACAATGGAAAGATGCCACTATTTATAGTCCAAGAAATTCCCAACTCTCAGCCTTTTCCCGCGAATTTGGGCACCCGAATCTACTTACGGCCGCCTCCTCATGAGCGCCCGAATCAACCGTAGTTGTCCATCGCGTCACGTGTTGCACATCCACGCCCGCACCCGCGGTCAACTGGTCTGCCAATCGCCTGCCGCCACGCGTCCCCCGCTCCCCCGACAGCGCAATCCGCTTCAGTCAATGAGGAGCTGCCACGTGTCACTGCCTCATCCAATCCGCGCCCGAGCCACAGCACCCAATCGTGCGCTGACACGTGTCTCGCGCCTGCCCGCACTGCTCGGGCCTACCTGCGCTGCCCACGCTTGCCTGAGCTACAGTAATCATAATCTGGGCGCTTGAAACATTGTTTAGGGCGCCCGAAACAGTGGAAAAATTTTGAAAACCCACTGTTTCGATCCATTTTTCGCGCTGAGTCCATTTCTCGTGTCTGTTTTGCGCACAAACACCTCCAATACACAAAAATGGGCGTCTACAAGCCACTGACCATGCTGCTAACATCCACGGAGATCCGGGTCATCACAAAGGGAACTAAAGGCACAGCTCGAGAATTTGCTGGCTAAGGGATTTATTAGGCTGAGTTTGTCGCCTTGGGGTGCGCCTGTTCTTTTTGTTAAAAAGAAGGACGGTAGTTTGCGGTTATGCATGGACTACCGCAAACTGAACAAAGTCACGATGAAAAATAAGTACCCCCCGTAGGTTATGGATCCCTAGGATCTAAATAGGTGAAACAATACCTAGAGGGGGGTGAATAGGTGTAAACGATAAAACACACAATCTTAGTGTAAATAAAAAATATATGCAGAAAATAAAATAATACGCCAAGATTTTGCGTGGGAAAACTCATCTCGGAGTAAAAAACCCATTGGACCGATTACTTGAAAAAATTCACTAAGATTAAAACACATACAAGGTGATTGTGTTACCCCACAACTCAACCTTTACCGTACGCTTGAAGTAGATCTCCTCCGCTGGTCCACGACACGTCTCGAATCCATGATCCGCGTCCGACTTCGAGTCCACGAAGTCTCCACCGACTCCACAGTCTTTACGCGAATCCACGCGCCGACATTCCTTCCGGAATTGAGAGATAGTTGGCTGTGATTTAAATGCTTAGAGAATCATATATATATGTATAAGAAAACACATTCTAAGCATTCATCAACTTGATTCTTTAAAAGAAAGAAAGAGTTAAAAACCCATGAACCAAATTAATGAAGATCCTTGATCGAGAAAGACGATCAAGAGATTAAAAAAAGAATTCTAGGTTTAGAAAGTGTTTCCCTCTTCTTCTCTATCTTTATTAACACCCGAAGGATTTATTTATAAGTTAGAAGCAATTAAAATCTCAATAGGAATCAAAAACTGCAATTTAGAAAAATTTTACTGCATCACGGTCCGAATTATTTTTTAGAGAGTCCGAACTTTTCTTACGCAAGGCAGAAAAGACGGTTCGGGGTCCGGACTCTTTCCAAGACAATCTGGACTTTTTCATGCATAGTAGAATTTAACATTCGAAGTCCGGACTGTATCCAGAAAGTTCGAACTTTTTTTGTGCACGAAAAACAAGACGTTCGGGGTCCGGACTCTCTCAAGAAGGCCCGAACTCTGAACCCTCAAAATATGCAGTTTTGATATTTTAACATATATAACCTATTCTAAGAGCTTCTAAACTTATAAATTGATTCTCAATCATTATTAACTTGTTTTGATAATACCTAGGTGTCATGGATTCACTCTTCTTGAGATTGATGTCTTGGTTCTTCAAGTTTTCTCCTTCAATCTTCAAGACTCCAACAAATTTATGACATACGCTATTTAATCTGTAACATTCTCCCGCTTTGGCAATTTCGTAACAAAACAAACAAACTCAAAAATAAAAGAAATAGAATTTTATTGCAATCACCAAACAAAAATCCACGCATGACCGATCCAAGAAAGTAAAATACAAAAGTATACTCCTAGAACAAACTCTAGACTTAGACATAACTAGGAGCCTTGAAGTCTTGTACTCTCTGCAAAAAAAAAAAAATTCTTGACAGAAAATTTTGTTAGAAACACAAGAATTTATGTTGAGCAAGCAAAGAGTAAAAGTTTTAGACTTTCAATTAGACAGTTACGAGAGTTGGAGAATTAGTCAAGTAATATTATACACAAAATGTACTCTCATATCACCTAAACGATCTCCTCCTTTTTGTCACAAAAAGCCAAAAAGAAACCTAGAGGGAGGAGAAAAACTATATGCAAAACAGAAAGAAAAAGATGTGGAAACCACAAATTTTGGATTTCGGAATTTAATTAAAGTTCAGAATTAATCCCGAGAATCTAAAGAGGGTATTAATTTCAGCACTTGGAGGTTTGAATTCTTGGAATTTTCTTCATTGGATTATTAGGCTTCGCTTGGTTGAGGTATAAAAGAGAATTAGTTGTACCAGGAATAAGTATAAATTTTGGAACAAGCTGGAACTAATGTAAATTTGTGTTTGGTTGGATTTTAGGTTAGTAACAGGTATAAGAAAAATAATGTTTGAAAATAATTGAAGAATAAGAGGAATAGAGAATTGACTTTTGTGTTAAAAGACTAAAATGTCCTTCCCTTTTTAGTTTTTTTTTCAAAATTTAAGTTTCAAAGTTTATTCAAATTTTAATATTTATTAATTTTAATTTTTATAAAAATTTTAAGTGGGAGCAAAAAAAAGTTAATTTTTAAATTTTAAATGAGAGTAAAAATTTTAATTTTTAAGTTTATATAAATTTAAAAATATATATATAAAAAATTGTATAAATTTTAATATTTTAAAATTAATATTTTTTTTACAAAAAAAAAATAAAATAAAATTTTTAGATTTATTAAAAAACAAAATTAAAAGAATTAAAATTTATAAAATAACAAATTTAAAATTTAAATATCTTTTAAATTTTAAAAATTCTAATTTAAAAAAATAAAAAAATAAAAAAGTCAAAAGAAGCATGAAAAAAAAAAGAAAAAAAAAAAAAAAGAAAAGAAAAAGCACTCTGCCTTGGGAAGGGGCATAGAGGTGGCCCAAGGAAGCTTGTTCGGGGCTTGTTCGGGGGGGGGGGGGAACACAAATCCCCCCTGTTACCGGGTTGTCCCGGTTTTGACCGGGACAACGCGATAAGGGGGGGAATAGATGTACCAGCCTATTCCCCCCTTAACTGTAGTGGTCCAGGTCCCCATGCAGTCTTTCCCGGTGAATCCAATGTGTAAAACACCTATTGATGGTGTATCTGGTCCATAGTGTATCAAAAGGATATCACAGATGGACCCAGTGAGGTATTTATTGCTGGATTGGCCTTCGGCTATATTTGTTGAATTTTAGAAAAAGTTTTGGGCCAAACAGAGGTTGGATTTGGATTCAGCGCGGAAAAACGCTTGAAAACGGATATTTACCTGTTTATTTCTGAGTCCGGATGCCCAAAAACGGACTCCCGAAAGTTTTCAGTGGATTTCGGTGCATGGGAGGGGCCGTGGACCACCGGCATGCCACGTGGCGGCCTGTCATTGGCCGGTTTGCAGCGCTCGGTCCACAGAGCGGCGCGGCTAGGTGCATAGGCCCGGCGCAGGACACGTGGCGTGTGCTGGTTGGCCGGAGCAGAGTGCGTGGTCCACGGAGAATGAGCGGCGGTGCTTGGACCAGAGCCGGGGGGGGGGGGACGTGTCAACTCCCGGTTGGTGGGCGCAGAGTGTACGGTCCACGGAGTCCCCGCGCGGGTGCATGGACCCGGCGTAGGGACACGTGGCAGCATGCTATTGGCGAGCTCACGAGACGCGGCGCACGGGGGCGCGGGCGAGCGCCTCGGGGCACGTGCGTGGCAGACGGTCAGACGACGCCTGCCCGCACGTGCGACCCGTGACGTGGGTGGACACGTGGCGCCCTGCTATTCGCGGGCGCCACCTACCCGTTTGACCGGGCAGGTGCCACGTGGCGGCACCGCGCACACCCCGCATAGCTGTTTGCTGTGCGGGACACGCGCCCGACTCCTGAAGGGCCACGTGGCCGCTCCCGACGCGCCCCGCACAACTGCTTGCTGTGCGGGACATGTGTCAGCCCAGGGGAGTTTCGGGTGCTCCCCTGCGGTGCATTGTGCCGCCGGATTCGGGCGCCCGAAACCTGTTCGAGCGCCCGAATCCGGGACATGGAGGGCATTTTCGAAATGTTTCTTTTTGGCCTATAAATATGACCCAAGTGACCTTGTACTCGTTTTTTTCTCCTCTTCTGGCCAGAATTTTGCAGAGTGCTCTTCAGGAAGGTTCTTCCTCACCCTGTGCCGCACCTTTTGGAGGATTCCTGGGATTTTTTGGGGGGACACACTTCGAGGTTTCCATTTTTCCGGCGCGGCGAGACGTTTCTTCTTGGGTGTTCTTCTCCGTCGCATTTCGGTGCACGAGCTCCCCCGGCTTACTCCGACTCCGTTTCTGGTGATTCTTGTGTCGTTGGCTTCACGACAGGTAGGGCTACGACTTTCGTGTTTTGAGCTCCCCCTCTTTTTGAGTTTTTCTTGGGGTTTCCCGAGCTTTCTTTTGACCTATTTTCTTTGGTGGAGTTTTGGATAGTACCACAGTGTTTCGGTGATATCTTCGCGCTCAGGCATCGGATGGAGGCGTGCCTGTATTCGTTTTGCATCTACACATCGCAAGGAACGTCCTCGAATTTTTCTGGATTTTTTTTAGTTTTCCCCGAAGGTGAAAAATTCCTTTTTCCAGAGCTAAGTGCTACAGATTTTTGTACAGGATTCTTTTGAGAGGGTCACCTTGTCGGATTTTTATCTTGATGTACGAAACTCAGTTTGGGACGTGCAGGTACTAGTTTCGATCGGCTCGCCGTGACGGTCGCGGCGATATTTTTTTTGGAATTTTTCGAGCTTATCTCGCAGGTGAAAATGGCACAGTTCTGAACTATTTTTTTTAGTGACAACATGTTCATGAGGGTACTTGTATATTTAATTATGTGTATTTTGGGGTATTTTGTACAGTGATTGTGGCGGTTGACCTGTTTAGGCGAGGGCATTATTTGGACGGGGATTTAGCGATCGAGGTGAGTGTTGTTGTATACTCCTCATTTTTGACTACCCACTAGGCATATCGGAATGTTTTCTATGATTAAATGGAAATTGCACTCTTTATGTATGAATTGCATGCTTGGGGATAGGGCGCCATGTTAGAACTTGCATCCTGGGGGAAATGATCGCTAAAATTGATATATTATGCCAAGGGAACTGTTACTTTAATTTAAGGGATTTCATATAAGTGTGTGAAGGCCGGCATATGATTTATTAGTAAGTCGTGCATTTAGATGATCACAATTATTTGCAACAATAATCTCTATGTAAGGCAAAATTATGGATTTCTTTTGCTATATAATGGACCTTGCATGCTTGTATAGACACCTAGTTAGGCCACCATTTTCTGCTACACTATCATGCTGGAACTGACATAGGAGAAACTATGCTTTTATTTCTTCCTCCTGTTATCTAGACTTAGGGAATATTGTGCTCGGGTTCGAGCGGGGGCTGGGATAGTGTAGTCAGGTTTCTGGGAATTTGGGACAGGCAGGGCTTGATGGCAAGGTATTGCGGCGACCGCGAACCTTGGGCGGTTGACCGGACTGTTATTATTGCATCAGATTGGGGGAGAGGGATCGGGCTTCCTTTAGTGGATGGTTTTTCCCACTTTGATCAGAGTCGTGATCCAGTTCTGCTATATCAGGTTACTTATGGCTACTTATTTTACTCGTGTGGGTCGCTCCCCTTGAGTGCCACTCCGGAGTGTGTGTGACCGTGCCGGTCAGGAGCCGGTCTGTTGCTTTTCGGGATGCAACCGTGCCGGTCAGGAGCTGGTCTGCATCCCGCGGCTGAGTTTTGAGTTCGGCAGGCAGAGCAGGCAGTACCAGTGTTGACTGGTGGTCGGATTGGGTTTATTCAGGCAGGCATTTATATTCTGATGCATGCATCTAGCTATTCTTATTAGCTCGGCATTTTAGAGGCATATTAGTGGTAGCTTTTCATCGGTAGTTATACTTATAGCATACCACTCCTGTTTCTCTTTTTGCCTCTGGTAGACCTAGTGGGCATATCAGAGTTTGAGGTTTAACCCATTAGGGGAGGCTACTGTTTTATAGTAGTTCTCACCCCCTATTGTACTTTTCTTTTTCCCCCCTTGTTTTGCAGAGTCCTTAGCGGGAGTTGTTGGACCTTCCTCGGCGGATCGAGGTAAGAGGATAGCGGATTAGATAGCCGTCTACCCTGTTCGAGAGCATAGCAGTTTCTGATGTATGCCCTTATACACTCAGACAGTTTGTATTTTTCTTTCTTTTTGGGCCTGGCTTCTGCCAGCAGGTTGTATTTATTTGGTGAGCTGGAAGAGACACATGTATATTTGAGAGTTATGTTGTACTTTATTTTCCAGCTTTAGTCTGAGATGTATTAGTTTTAGTCCAGCTCTGTTTTTATGCTCTTTTATATTATCTCTTGTATCTGAGTAGGTTACCAGCGCTTCGTGTACACAAGAAATTCTGTGTGCACGGCGGATCTGTGGACGGGCCCGGGTTCTGGTTTACACCCGGGGCGTGACATTAAACCAATAGTGTTTGGGTACAAAGGGGGTTATTCCCCCTTTGTACCCAAACCAAACAGGGTGTTAGTGAATCAGCGCTGGAGGGAGTGGTTTAGTCCGTTTTTGAATTCGCTGTGCTGATTGCACCGAAAAACATGAAAAATGGAGTTCAATGGAAAAATAGCGGGAATTAGATTTTTCTTTGAAAAATGACCAACTTTTGAATCTGGTAAGATCTTCAAAATAGAAGATTGTCACTTTGATAGCGTCGTTGAACTGAGCGCGGTAGTGCGATCGGATTTGAAATCCGATACTCAGATCTCCCGGATTTGAATATTTTGCGGGATTATCGGACCGAAAGTGCAGATTTCGGTAAATCCGGGACAGTTGCGGGAATTTTTGCACTGAGATTCATAAAATCAGTCCTCTTGAGGCATTTCGGCTTTTGGCGCATTTTTCGAGGTGAGGAGAGTTTGAAATTTCAAATTTCAAAATTTGGATGAGGTAAGGGGGTTTTGGGATGTAGGGGTAATTTTTACAAAAGATTTATTTTAAAGAGTATTAGATATTTTTACCCAAAAAGAGAAAATATGTTTTTTTCCCTAATTAACTCTCCCTTAAAAAAAATGGGTATATATAAGTGTACACCCTTTTTGGGGTGTACATCTTACACCCCACCCCATCCTGAGGTGGGGTGAATTCCACTCGTCACATCAAGTGACGAGTGGAGGTATACCTATCCTAGGATGGGGTGGGGTGTAGGATGTACACCCCTTTTGGGGTGTACACCTAGCATTGCCCAAAAAAAATCCCGTCTCCTTCCTTGTAGCCACCGCCGTCGTCGTCCCTGCTACCGCCGCCGTCGCCACTGTCGCCGCCGTTGCCGGAGCCGAGGAGGCAAGATCGGGCTTCCCATCTCCTGATCCGAGCGCCCCTCCCTACAGCTGCAGCCGCCGCCGCACACACGAGCGCACGCGCGCGAGGAGGAGCCGTGCGCTGCCCCTGCGCTCCTTTGCCACGCGCCGCCAGGCGAGCCGCGGACCTCCTACCCCAGGCGCACGCACCAGCAGTGCCTTTCGACCTACTGGGCCGCGCTCTGCCACGGCCCAGCCACGCGCCTGCAGCAGCCAGCGCCCTTGTAGAGTCCTGGCGTCCCCTTGCCCTGGTATGCCTCCCTTTTATTTCTGACGGGACTGTTAGGAAAACTATTCACTCCGTTTTCTACAATGGGCTGGCCTGGACCGCGAGTATTTTTCTGCGATTGAGCTCGAAAAACGGAGGACGGCAAAGCGAACGGATTTGGATTCCGATTTACGGATCTCCCGGAATGGGGGTCAAAGCGTTTGCTTTGAGTGGTGCATCGGAATCCGTGCTAAGTGGCTGGCACGCTTTTTGAGGCGATCGGACGGGATCCTGCTGTGATCGGACTTTTCATCTTTTTATGTCAGTGGGTTATTTTATCTTTTGGGTGGTACCTCGACCTTTCGATTTTTCGTTTTGGGTCCTAATTTAATATTTTCGGCTGTTAAGGGGGGGGGGGTTGGAATTCGAGAATTTTTGGGCTAATCGTCGGGGTTTGCGGGTATTTTTAGGTGGTAGAGCTCGCAAAAGGAGAACGGTGGCGCGATCGGATTTGATTTTCGACCCCGGGATCTCCCAGAATTTAATTTTGATGTTTGGACCCCTTCTAGGCGCTCCGGGATCCGTGCGAGCGATTGACACGCTTTACGAGACAATCTTAGCCGTCGGTTTTTGTTCCGGTTATTTTAGGGTTTCCTTAAAACCGGGGGCCATAGGGTTTTTCTCTTGACGGCTAAGGTTTAAGGCGGCGCTTTTAAGAAAGAAAAAGGGGAACCCCAATTCTTTTTCTCTCGTTTCAACCGCGGGCGTGAGGAACCGAGGCGACGAGACGGGGAGAAAGAAGGACGACCACACTGCGGAACCCGGCGAACGAGAGCGGGACGATCCTCTTTCTTCCTCCCTCACCGCCGAAAACAAGGTAAGCGGTTGGGGTCTTCCCGATTTTTCGGTATGGGGTTTTCCTTTTGTCGTTGTAGCGGGCGACGCGGGTTTGGTGTTGAACGGGAGGCCGCCGCCGCCGTTGTCAAACGGGAGGTCGCCACCGCCGTTAACTTGGTCACGAGGTCGTCACCGCAGCCACCGGGGTCGCGTGGTCGCAACCGGAAACGGAAAAGGTGCACGATTTAGGGTTAACTGTGCATTCAGGCCGGATTCAGCCACGCGGTCCACCGGACTGGCGTGCACCCGGCGCACGGCATCGCGGCCCGGAGGCGCGGACCCGGCGCACGGGCGCGTGCGCCGGCCCAGCCCAGACCCCGCGGTGCACGCACCAGGCGTGCACCCGGTGCTCGCCACCGTAGCCGCGCGGGTGGACCCAGTCCGCGCTTTTCTCCCGTGCGCGGCCCGGCCCAAGCCCAACGGCGCACCCTGCTGAGGCGTGCGCCCGGTCTGCGGCCGCCGTCACTGTGGGCGTGAACCCGGTCCGCGACGCCGGCCATGCACCAGCGGCTCACTGTGCTGTGCTCCCGGTCTGCGCCCCCGCCGCCTCCTGCCCTGAACCCGGTCCACGCCTGGATCCGTGCACCAGACTGCAGCCAAAGAGCCTGGAAGCTCCGTTTTTGGCCCGTTTCGCCCCGTTTTTTAGCGTTTTTGACCGCGACGATGTTTCTAACATTATTTTCTTACTTTAGTTTTTTCGGGCGCAAGGTGGGAAGGTTTTAACTAGAATTTTCCGCACACCTTCTCCTTCGCGCTCCAGGTGGGTACCCCTTGGAATATCTTTGTGCATGTTTCCGTTATTGTTATTTATATCTTGTAAGGGGTGACGTGGACCTCCGGGTTTAATGAACGTCGTGGTGGAAGACTAGATGGGCAGATTGCCCCTCCGAACAACAGTAGGATTGTTTGGAGCATGCTAGAGATGAGGACGACGAATAGTGTGACCAGTCGGACGTCGAAAGGTGGGTTCCTTTCCCGACAGTTATTGAGTCGGGAAATGAGGACAATTGGTAAGAGCAAAAGTTTGACACATTAAAATGTTGCTAACCCCCGCTTCTGCTTACGTTTTTATTATCACCACGTTTATGGCGACTAGGGGTCGCTGTGCTCAACGACACACCTTGTTCTGGGAGATGGCCGAGGCAGGTGCTCGGTCTGGTTTATCGAGGTTGGTGCCCGGTTTGGTTAACCGAGGTTGGTGCTCGGTCGAGGCTCTTGTTTTGCTACACGCACACCGGCGGTTTGGCCACCGCGAGGGTGTGCTTTTTCGGAAAAGTGGTACGTTGACCCGTGTACCCCACGTGACGGTGACGTTAGGAAAGGGGGCCCCCGTGGGTGGGGGGTGTGAGCGGTGATGCCGAGGCGGGTGCTCGACGGCCGAGGCAGGTGCTCGGCAGGGGTTCCGAGGCAGGTGCTTGGTGTGGTTGCCGGGGGAGGTGCCCGGTTTTGTTTGCACAAGGTTCTGCATTGTTTTCTTTGCACAAGGTTCTGCATTATTTTGTTTGCACAAGGTTCTGCATTATTTTGTTTGCACAAGGTTCTGCATTGTATTGTTTGCACGGGATTCTGCGTTGTATGGTTTGCACAGGGTGCTTCATCGTTGATTGCCCTGGTTCTTATCGTGGTTTGCCTTACTTTAGCCCTTATTGCTTTTATTGTTATTTCTGGTCACTGACTCCCCACTCCATGACAGGTTCGCCCAGTCCGCCCAGGGTCGAGCGCTAGGTTGTTGGTGAGGCCGCGTGAGCGATCTTCTGGCCCCTTTGGGGCTACAGATACGGTTTACTTTACCTTCTTTGTTCATTTCATTACGCATTGTAGCTAGTTGTGGATCGCGATACCCCCGTGGGATCGATGTGGATGTTGGGCTATTTGATAGCTCCTTTGAATATGTGTTTTGTTCTTATTTCTTGGCTTGGCCGCTTTTAAACTACAAATGAGGAACAAGGGAAGCTGTTTTAAAAATAGGGGTGCTGTATGGGCACCGTTTACAAATTCTGTGGACTTATGTGGTTTCGAAAATAGTTTTAATAAAACCTGATGTCGAGTGGGCATCGCTTTCAAAACCCTGTGGTTTTATCCTTTCGAAAATAGCCGGCCTCTTTGCTGCTTGTGGAAATTAATTGCATATCATTGAAAATTGTTGTATGTGATTGACAATCGGTCTAGTGTGGTTAAAGGCATGTTTGTGTGAACTTTGTAATCAGGACGCCGTGCATATACAAAGGAGACTCTGCCTGGTTGTAGAGTGAATTTGTATATGCGGCGGGTTTAGGCACGCACCGGGGAAGATTTGTTTCAATATATATATATATATATATATATATATATATATATATATATATATATATATATATATATATATATGTAGAAATTTGGGAGCATCGGCGGCTTCCCTTCCGCGCGTGAAAAAACCCCCGGGGCGTGACAGATTAAGATGGTATCAGAGAGAAACAACTCTAACCACAGTAGACGCTGTCCAACATCCACGGGGTATATAGTCACTAGCTACTAACCAATGAAATGATCAGGATATAGATGCGTAGAGATGCAAGAGTGCGGGATTGTTAAGTCTGTGTTTTTGGTTTAGCTCGGGTGGTGTGTTAGTGTAGTCGAGCTAACTTGGAGGTTGGGGTCGTGGCCGACTGCCACCGGGGCCTTGATGGTTGCTATGAATCAGTGGATTAGGCAACCAGTACAGGACACGGTGGGTTTGCTGACGGTGTTCACGCACTTGCTGCGATTGTTAGTACCACAGATCGTAGCGTCGGCTTTCGTTCTCCCGAACCCTCTTTCCTCCGCCGACGTTCTGGTCATCGTTAGTACAGGTGGCGGGTGGTAGTGTAACCCACCGGTGTTTGTTAGTGTGTCGGCCGTTTTGTCGGCCGTGAGTAACTGAATAGCCTTTTGTCTAAATTTGTACCTCCTGGGTCGTCTGATGTTAGGGTACAGCGGGTAGTCGGCCGATCCGGTTTTGCATCTTGGACAAGGCAGGGGTGGGAGCGAGGACTCTTCCCCTACAGTTGTTACCCATAGTTCGGCTTTTTACTGAAGTCATTGCGATGGTTGTAGAGATCATTGCGATGGGGGTCTTGGGGTGCTCCTTTGGATTGAAAAAGGAGACCCCCAGGGCTAGTAGATCTCGTCCTTTTTGGGCTCAATTTTGGTTAGAGAGACCGGGTCTCGCTTTGCACAGGTGCGCATTAGCGGCGACTATCTAGGGATTTAGCTTTCGACGCTGGGTGTTGCCAGTAGCTCTTTTAAGGGAGTTGTGAGGGTCGTTTAGGTTGACCTACGGGTGGGTGAGCGTGTGTTCCCTCGAGTGCGCTTGGAAACCTAGGCAACCTTGTTGGACAGGTTTTTCCCGCTGTCTCCGTTGCATGATTTCTTTTGACCCGATGGGTTTCAGATGGACAGTCGATTGTACCTGGAGGCCACTGTTTTAGTAGGCTCTGAGCTTAGAGTTCCCCAGTGGGGGTGTCGCTGTTTGGTTTGGAGTTTTACCGCTCGACTCGATGCCCGGTGCTTGGAGGGGCAACGGGTTGTGACCGAGCGTTAGTTGCTGATCAGAGTGTCGCACCCCGTCGGTGCCGGGACGGAGGTAGGACCTGACCTTGTGAGCTTTGTCGCCAGCTTTTCGTGACCAAGGCATAACCATGAGGCTTGGTTGTGAGCGTTTTGGGTCTTTGATCTTGTGAGGCAGGTGTGGGTCATGGGGATCTGTCGACTGCTTGGAGCTTTGGCATGGGTCACTTTTGGCCAGGATGCCTTGTACGCAGCCCTTTCTGTGGGGTAGACCTTGTGGTAGGCCTTAAAGCTGAAGCCTAACCTTAGTTTGACCGTCGCCCTGACCGGACGGACCGTCGATGTGGGTAATCCGGGACGGGGGATATGCTCCGAACTTGCGACCCGTGTTGGTGACGGGCGGAGGTGGCCCGTGATGGTGACGGGTGGGAGCGGTCCGTGTTGGTGACGGGTGAGCTCGTTGCTCGCAGGGGAGTTTTTCTGGTAGTTAGTAACCCAGCCTGCTCAGCTGGCACCTCATGGAGCCTCGTAAGGGTGTTGGTGTGATCTCTCCCTCGTTGTCGGGTTAGTTGTGTTGGACCTTTTTTTTTAGGGACTCTTCGGTGCGGTTTAGGAGGTATGACGGGGGGTACCTCGACGCATCGCGAGACCCTTGTTGCTGACTGCTCAGTGCCGGCAAAGGTGGCCTGCAGACCAGTGGTGTCGTGACGGGGAACTCCAAGTCGGGAAATGGGATTGCGACGTGGTGCCGGGCAGGATTTGGTTTACGAGGTATCAGGCGGAGGTGTAGTTACCTGGTTTCTCTGGGCCTTGCGACCCGACCCTCTGCATCGCCCAGAGACACCCCGGTTGTGAGGATTACTTCCAACGTCTTCCTGGCTGAGTTGCCGGGGATACCCCGAGCGAGGGGTCGTCCTCCCCTTTCGAGCTTCTACCAAGAACGCAACCTATCACTTAGGCGCCTTACTGAATAGGTTTTGCGGAATTGAGGGAACTTAAGGCGCAACTGGGAGACATTCTAGACAAGGAGTTCATCAGGCCGACGGTGTCGCCTTGGGGGGCGCACCCGTTCTCTTCGTGCGAAAGAAGGACAGAATCTTACGCCGGCACATCAACTACAGGAAGATGAACAAGGATACAAGGAAGAACAAGCCCAGGATCGGTGACCTCTTCAACCCACCGCGAGAAGCTGTTTGCTAAGTCTAAGAAATGTGAGATCTGACTTCGCGAAGTGGGCATTTTGGGGCACATTGTGTCAGCAACGGGAATCGCAGGGAATGTGGGCGGAACTGCCCGACACGCGATTCGGAATTGGCAGCAGTTGTCTTCGCTTTAAAGCTTTGGAGACGCCACCTTTTGGAATCCATCGTGATGCATTTCGGGTCGCCTGAGCCTTAAGCTTGGTTCACATAGGAATAGTTGTTTTGTGGCACGTTGGTTGGAGTTGCTGAAGGACTACGATTTGTCCATTTAGTATTACCCCGGAAAAGTAAATGTAGTAGCTGATGCTTTGAGCAGGAATGGTCAAATCGAGGAGGAACCGATGAGCGCGATTACTCAATAGGACAGGTACGGTCGCGCGACTGTTGTCCTTGATGGTCAAGCCTACCCTAGTAGAGAAATCTTGGAAGGCCAGAAGATGGGCGCACTGGTACAGCTTATTCGAGACAAATCTCCCCAGACCACGCGAGCTACTTTTCGGCGAGGGCGAACGGCGCAATACGTTTTCGGGGGCGGATTTGCATGCCCGAGCTGCCAGAGTAAAAGGAAGAGATACTGTCAGAGGCGCACTGCGCTCCCTTTGCGGCGCATCCGGGTGACACGAAGATGTACAAGGACCTCAAGCAGAATTTTTGGTGGACTAAACTGAAATGGGATGTAACACATTTCGTTGCTCGCTGTTTGGTTTGTTAACGAGTAAAGGCCGAACATCAGTGCCCGGCGGGAAAACTACAATCTCTACATGTACCAGAATGGAAATGGGAGCGAATCACCAAGGAATTCGTCACGGGTTTTCCGCATCGCATCAAGGATACGATGCGATTGAGTTACAGTGGATCGATTGACGAAGTTGGCTCTTTCCCCACCCATCCATACGACGTGGACTAGAGACACTCGGCTTGTGTCAAACCTTTGGTAGAGTCTACAGCGAGCTCTAGGGACTAAACCACACTTCAGCACGGCATTTCACCCCCAGACCGATGGACAATCCGAGCGAGTGATCCGAATTCTCCAAGATATGCTCCAAGCCTGCGTACTTGATTTGGGTGATGGATGGTCACTGCTATCAAGCTTAGAGAGGACCTGGGCTTCGATGAAATACCGGTGCGGATCTTAGCACGAGAGGACAAAAAGGTTGCGCAATCGGACGATCCCCTATGTGAAGGTGCTATAGAGCGACCAGGAAGAAGGTGAAGCGACTTGGGAACTGGCGTCAGAGAAGAGAGAGTGCCACCCAGATTTAGTCGTTGCGGACCAGGATTAAGTTTCGAGGATGAAACTTCTTTTAAGTGGAGAGTGATGTAGAGTCCTGGCGTCCCGTTGCCCTGGTATGCCTCCCTTTTATTTCTGGCGGGACTGTTAGGAAAACTATTCACTGCGTTTTCTGCACTGGGCTGGCCTAGACCGCGAGTATTTTTCTGCGATTGAGCTCGAAAAACGGAGGACAGCAAAGCGAATGGATTCGGATTCCGATTTACGGATCTCCCGGAATGGGGGTCAAAGCGTTTGATTTGAGTGGTGCATCGGAATCCGTGCTAAGTCGCTGGCATGTTTTTCGAGGCGATCGGACGGGATCCTGCTGTGATCGGACTTTTCATCTTTTTATGTCAGTGGGTTATTTTATCTTTTGGGTGGTACCTCGACCTTTCGGTTTTTCATTTTGGGTCCTAATTTAATATTTTCGACTGTTAAGGGGGGGGGTTGGAATTCGAAAATTTTTGGGCTGATCGTCGGGATTTGCGGGTATTTTTAGGTGGTAGAGCTCGCAAAACGGAGAACGGTGGCGCGATCGGATTTGATTTCCGACTCCGGGATCTCCCAGAATTTAATTTTGAAGTTAGGACCCCTTCTAGGCGCTCCGGGATCCATGCGAGCGATTGACACGCTTTACGAGACAATCTTAGCCGTCGGTTTTTGTTCCGGTTATTTTAGGGTTTCCTTAAAACCGGGGGCCGTAGGGCTTTTCTCTTGACGGCTAGGGTTTAAGGCGGCGCTTTTAAGAAAGAAAAAGGGGAACCCCAATTCTTTTTCTCTCGTTTCAACCGCGGGCGTGAGGAACCGAGGCGACGAGACGGGGAGAAAGAAGGACGACCGCACTGCGGAACCCGACGAACGAGAGCGGGACGATCCTCTTTCTTCCTCCCTCACCGTCGAAAACAAGGTAAGCGGTTGGGGTCTTCCCGGTTTTTCGGTATGGGGTTTTCCTTTTGTCGTTGTAGCGGGCGACGCGGGTTTGGTGTTGAACGGGAGGCCGCCGCCGCCGCCGTTGTCAAACGGGAGGTCGCCGCCACCGTTAACTTGGTCACGAGGTCGTCACCGCAGCCACCGGGGTCGCGTGGTCGCAACCGGAAACGAAAAAGGTGCACGATTTAGGGTTCACTGTGCATTCAGGCCGGATTCAGCCACGCGGTCCACCGGACCGGCGTGCACCCGGCGCACGGCATCGCGGCCCGGAGGCGCGGACCCAGCGCACGGGCGCGTGCGACGGCCCAGCCCAGACCTCGCGGTGCACGCACCAGGCGTGCACCCGGTGCTCGCCACCGCAGCCGCGCAGGTGGACCCAGTCCGCACTTTTCTCCCGTGCGCGGCCCGGCCCAAGCCGCAACGGCGCACCATGCTGAGGCGTGCGCCCGGTCTGCGGTGTAGGGTTTAGGTTAAATAGGATCAAATAGGGGAAAAAACACCTAGAGGGGGGTGAATAGGTGTAAACAATAAACACTCAAAAATTCATTGTGCGATAAAACCCAATGCGGAAAAATAAAAGAACACACAAGAATTTTTACGTGGAAAACTCCAAACCGGAGTAAAAAACCACGGGACCGATAACACGGTGAAATCCACTAGAGTTAACACACGTACAAGGTGATATAACGTACTCACAGACGACTCAACCTTTTACCATACGCCCCTAGTCGATCTTCTCCGCTCGCTCCGCAACGCTTCTCGAATCCACGATTTGCGCCGCAACGCTGAATCCACAGCGTCCAACGTCGAATCCACGACGTCCGACCGAATCCACGGTCTTCACCCAATGGTACGCTTCGAATCCACGAACGCACCTCGCTCCGAATCCACGAGAGCGATAACACCTTGAATCCACAAGGCCACGCGAGTCCACGCGCCGATTTTGGGGTAAATCGTTGTTTGTTTGGGTGGTGATGATCCGCCGAATACTTAGATCAAGAGTAGATCGGAAATACCATCTAAGTATTCATTAGTTTGATTCAACTCAAGATATGAGTATGAAAATCCTAGAATCAAACTAATCAATATAGATGAAGAACCATTAAATAGATCTAATGATTTCCGTTCTTCTCTATATGTGGATCTAAGGCCGTATAAAATGATATTTGAAAATGACGGCTCTTTTTCCGATGTGTGGATTGCCCTAGAAATGAAAAGGAAGGGCTATTTATAGGTTAGAAACCCTAGGAAGAATATTCGGATCAAAAACAAACTTTTCTGGAAAGTTTTACGGACGGCGATCCGGACTGCGCAAGTCACGATCCGGATCGCTTACGCGTAGAGAGCAATTTCCAGAAAACCGCCTGTTCGGGATCCGGATCATAATCTACGATCCGGATCGTTCATACAGTTTTACCAGAACAATGTGTTCGGGATCCGGATTGAGATTCCACGATCCGGATCGTTCAAGCCAACAGGTAAAACTCATGTTCGGGATCCGGATCATCAAATGCCATGATCCGGATTGAACTAGTGTATGAACGAACACCCTTCGGGATCCGGATCGAAACGACATGATCCGGATCCTGAACATGTCCCATGTCCAGTTTTTGATGAATATGCAGTTAAAACCTCTTCCGGGTGTTTCTACACTATAAGAAGTATTCGGATCATCACAAATTATTTAGTTTAACGTACCTGATCCTTTTGAATTCTTCTTTCTTGAGATTGAGGTATATGATCCAGAGTTTCTTCATCTTCAATCTTCAAGACTTAAACTATTCACGAAATACGCCAACTCAAATTCCGTAACAATCTCCCCCTTTGGCGGTTTCGTGACAAAACACAGATCCACAAAGAAAATTCAAAAAGATATTTTTGTTGCTATCACCATACAACAAAAATTTACAAAAGAGTTCCATGAAAAATAAAAACATGAGATAAACTCCTAGAACAGACTCTAGACTTAGACATCTGTAACTTCTGCACACAGAAAACATTCTTGACAAACAAAATCGTTAGATACCTCAAGAATTGAAACATTGAAAACCAAATGCAGAATAGAGTTTGATCTCATCATGACATTTGAAAGAATCAGATATGTGAAAGAACATAGTTAAAACCAACATATCTTCTAAGCAGTTGAAAACCAAATGTCAAAGTATGTTAGTCCAACATCAACTTGTTAGTCATATTACATGCCCAAATAGTTAGTCAAATAGTTAGTATCAGCATGTCACAATCCACAAAAGAAAACCCAAGTTGAGTTGAGATTCATACTTACCTTGATTCATTCCTTGATTCATTCACAGTCATTGTTCAGAGTTCATTGTTTTCATTGTTCAGAGTTTATACTCTTCACTCTTCAACTCTCTCTCTCACTCTCTCTCTCCCCCTTTTTGTCACAAATAAAGCCAAAAATGTAGCATGAGCTACAATATGTAAGGAGAGTAAACAAAAAGTTCATAAGTTTCTAACAATATGCACAAAAAGAGAATTAACCTAAGAATATGCACAAACTGAGAGTTAAACTAGACTAAAAGAATCAACTAAACTAATCCAAATTCAGTTATCGAGAAATAAATCCTGCACAAAAAGACAAAGTTAGTTATCAGAATCTGAAAAGTCTGAACTCATGCAACCAATCTTGGACATAATCTTTCGCATCCGCTTGTCCATTGAGTTTATTTTCTTCGTGATGGTGATGTGAGCTGCTGTGGTTAGCTCCAGTTCATTCGCAACCCTTTGTTGTTCCTTCAACATTCGTTCCTGCTGAACGGATAGTCGTTGCTGCAACTTGAAAATTGAAGTCAATGATGCTTCATCATCTGTGCCAGGTGCTTGATGAGATGGTGATGCATCCGTGTCAGGCTTCTTTCCAAATGCAGAAGCTTGAGTGACATGAGGCAGCTTGTGAAGAGATTTGACAATTGTGGACTCGTCTATCATGTTCAAACATTGATGATACGTCGCCGAGGTGATGTCAACTTGAAATTTCTGTAAGATCCTCATTATGATCAATGGAAAAGGAATTCTTTCGGTAGGATGAGGATGCTCAACATATCGTGTCATTCTGTTCCAGATGATGTATGGTATGTTGACATTCAATGCCCTTGCTTCTGACGGGTGTCCTATGAGATATAAGAACAACAACCGTTCCCATCTCACAACCTTCGTCTGCATGTTTGGAAGTATATTGTAGCAAGTGATGAAGTTCAGGAAGCGATATTCCAGACGAAGTTCTTTGGATCGAACTGATTTGTTCGTTGATTGAGTTCCCTCGAGACAAATCCCTCAATAACTTTACACCATAAAGTATTTGTCAAATCCACTCCTTTCAGATAGTGAGCTCCTCTTCCGCTTGCTTCCATTCCCAAAACCTCACCAATCAACTGTGGGGTGATTTTAATTCTCGTTCCTTGGATATTCGTATAGAATTCCATCGGACCGTTCTCAAATTCGCGAAGATGCCGTGCGTTGGTATAGAAGGTCCTCACATGGTGCAGGCAGTATCCGAGAGTTTCCGGGAAGCGACATACTTGAATGAGATTTGCTTCATCAATCAAAGTACCAAATTCAGGAGAGTGACTTCGTAGAGCTTCAATGTTCACGTGTCTTTCGCCAATGCACTCGCGATGTGCAAATGCTCTAAGCCGGTCATTGTTAACAAACACTTCTTCATCTCGTGGCGGAGAATCCGGAGCTATTGGTGGTTCAACATCGGTCTCCTTTCTCCGTCCAAAGCGTCGAGCGAGCCGCTTACGTTTTATAGAAATAGTTGGGGCAGGCATAGGAGCCTTCCCAGAGTTCACTGGTGCTTTTCCTTTTTGCTTCGAGTCAGCAGGCACAAACTCGTCATCATCATCGTCATCCGTTAACATGTCCCAGTGTACTTCATCTGGGTTTTTCTCAAGTTCAGTATCACTGATAATTTCAACCTCTCCTTTTCTTTGAACTTTCTTAGCCCTCTTCAACTTATTGGTTGGTCTAGTGAGCACCATCGAGATAAGTAACAGTACCAACCAGGAGAAAGTCATTGATCCTAGTGCTTTGAGTTCTAAAGAGAATGTCCTGTGAAAACCAACTCAAGAACATATGAAAAATTGTCAATTTTGAAAAATCTTAACACATTGTACCTAGACAATCATAATCATATAGAGAAGCTAAGAATCAAATTAGTTTTCCAAAAAGAATTTTAAAAATAGATCAATTTCATGTTTTACACAAATTCCTCTTTTATGCCCTAAAACCGAATTTTTAGAAATCGAAGGCTAAAAACTCGTTAATCATGCAAAACCCAGCATAAAAGCAAAACTAATAGATCCAGAGTTCTTATTTCAAAAGAAATTTGATCAAAAACCATTCACAAACGAAGAAAATCCATCTTTTCAACTCGCGTTTGATGAAAAAACCTAAAAACTGTGAAAAACCGAGTTTTGATCATGAAAACTTACTTGAATCCGAAGAACTTGAGTTTTGAAGCACCAGGAAGCAAGAGATCTAGAAAGAGAAACTCTAGAAGCTTGGAAATCAGAAATTAGGGTAAAGAAATCTTGAATCTGAAGGTTTCTATAAGAAGCCCTAGCCGCGATCCGGATCGGTCGTGAATGAGATCCGGATCGGCCACACACAGGGAAATCCTGCATTCGGGATCCGGATCACTTGCCACGATCCGGATCGGCTATACGCAGGGAGAGAATCCTGCGTTCGGGATCCGGATCACTTGCCACGATCCGGATCGGCTACACCTTTTTCTCCAGAAAAGTTAAAAAAATACAATAAAATCCAGAAAAAGTATGTAAGCATTTTATCATGTCAACTTTAAACAAATAGCATCGTTCCATACAACAAGAAATAGATTATGCAAAATCTATCAAAATATCCAAAAATGAAACGAAGATTTACGAAAGTTAAAACACTTAAAGTTGAACAACTTCAATTACATCTATCCTGATCCTATGTGTAATGTCTTTATCAAATCATCAATTTCAGTAAAGAAAATGAAGTACCAAGATCAATAGATGTTTGAAATCCCAGATAAGTTAGATAATATATCTAGACAATCTGTTGAAGGAGTGGCTCTTTGAGCATCTTTTACTAAAAATCCCACCTTATACCAACCATGAAATACGACTGAGTCAAGTATTTCAATATGAGTTTCATCAACAATTTTCAAAACAAAAAGTTTGCTTTTCATTCATGGAGTTTCTTTTTCTTTCATTTTCTCCATGTGGTGGTAGTTTTCACACTCCTCACTGGGATGTAACTCTTTCCACATCTTTTGAGCATTTCAGATTTCATTGACTCCCCCTCAATTGGCTATCAATTATTTAATATATAAGGTATTCAACCAAACCACTGATCTCGAATTCATACTCAACTAAGCAATCAAATATGATAATGACTATACCAAGAGATCATTGAGAGAGAAATTGACTTTGATCACTTAGAAGATGGTTTAAATAACGTAAATGATCATTGCAACATTGAAATATTATGACATCAAAGGACATAATAAATTTCTAAATGCATGTCAAGGATGCAAGTAAAGTCAATTATGAAATGTGCTCAATTAGTGTGCTATGTACAAAACATAGATAAAGAACAAAACAAATACAAAGAACAAAAACAAAACCTAATCTAAGCAAAAGTTTCAAAAGAGGTTATTTCAAGGAAAGCATGCCAATTGCTTTACGCAAGTGAATAAAACGTTTTTGATCCAAAGGTTTTGTTAAGATGTCAGCTAATTGATCTTCAGTTGAAATATATGACAGTTGAAGAATGTTTGATTCAACTAGCTCTCTAAGAAAATGATATCTAAGTTCAATATGTTTTGTTCTAGAGTGCAACACAGGGTTTTTAGAAATGTTAATGGCACTAGTGTTGTCACATAAAATGGTTACCGAAGATGTTGAAATTCGGAAATCACTCAACACGCTCTTCATCCAAATCAATTGGGTTGAGCAACTTCCTGCAGAAATGTACTCCGCTTCGGCAGTCGAGAGTGCTATGCAGTTCTGTTTCTTACTGTGCCATGCAACAAGGCAGTGGCCTAGATAGAAGCATGCACCACTCGTGCTTTTCCGGTCATCCACAGATCCAGCCCAATCGGCATCTGAGTATCCAACAATATCCAAAGTCGTTCCCATAGGATACCAAATTCCGAAATTGATTGTACCTTTGATATACCGGATGATCCGTTTCACCGCTTTCAGGTGAACCTCCTTCGGTGCTGATTGATATCTCGCACAAATCCCAACACTGAAGGATATATCCGGGCGACTAGCCGTGAGATATAGTAGACTTCCAATCATACTCCGGTACAGTTTCTCGTCTACATTCTCACATTGTGATTCACTTCCAAGTCCCTTATGGCTAGTTCCCATTGGAGTTGGAAAATCTTTCGAATTTTCAAGGTCAAACTTTTTGACCAACTCCAGTGCATACTTGGATTGACACAAGTGAATTCCTTCATCGTTCTGCTTAACTTGTAATCCAAGAAAATAATTCAACTCGCCCATCATGGACATCTCAAATTCGCTTTCCATGGTCTCCGCGAATTTAGAAGCATCATTATCTCTCGTTGCTCCAAAAACAATGTCATCGACATAGATTTGAGCAACTATGAAATTGTTTTGATAATGCTTCACAAAGAGAGTCCTGTCAGCTCCCCCTCGAGTGTAGCCCTTTTCCAAAAGGTGCTTTGTCAACCTTTCGTACCATGCTCGCGGTGCTTGTTTCAGACCGTAAAGAGCCTTTTTCAGTCGAAAAACATGGTTAGGTAGTTTATGATCCACAAAACCTTTCGGTTGAGCTACATAAACTTCCTCATTTAAAAATCCATTTAAAAAGGCGCTCTTAACGTCCATTTGAAATAATTTGATTTTAAAATGACAAGCAATCGCAAACAGTATACGAATGGACTCGAGTCTAGCTACAGGGGCGAAGGTTTCATCAAAGTCTATACCTTCTACTTGAGAATAGCCTTGAGCAACTAACCTTGCTTTGTTCCTGATGATAGTACCTTCTTCGTTTTTCTTGTTCTTGAAGATCCATTTGGTACCTATCACATTGTGTTGCTTCGGAGGCTTCGTCAGTTCCCAGACTTTGTTTCGCTCGAATTGATGGAGCTCTTCCTGCATTGCTTTAATCCAATAATCATCTTGGAGAGCTTCATCAACATTCTTTGGTTCGATTTGAGATACATAGCATGCAAATCCGCAAACCAATTGTCTCCGTGTTCTAACTCCTTCTTGTGGATCTCCAATTATGTTCGATTCAGGGTGATCCTTGGAGATGCGTAACGTTTGAGGTAGAGGAGTAGGCGGAGGTACACGAGATGATTCCTGCACATCACATGAGCTTGAAGAACCGTTAGATGCATCAATATTATTATCGAAAGAATTGTTAGAAGAAGATGCATTAGCAGGTGTATCATCATCAAGAGAGATATCGAGGGTAGATTTTTCAGATTCAAAGTGAAAAGCTTCATCTACCTTAACATTTATCGATTCTACGATCGTCTTAGATTCTAAGTTAAAAACTCGATATGCTCTGCTGTTTGTAGAATAACCTAAGAAAATCCCTTCGTCACTTCGAGAGTCAAATTTTCCAAGATTTTCACGATCACGTAAAATAAAACACCGACTCCCAAAATGCGAAAATATTTGATGTTAGGTTTTCTACAAAACCAAAGTTCATATGGTGTATTCAAAGTCCCCGGGCGCAAATACACTCGATTGATAACATAAACAGCAGTGTTCACCGCTTCAGCCCAAAAATATAAAGGAAGGTTCCGGCTATGAAGCATAACACGAGCCATCTCCTGTACGACCCTGTTTTTGCGCTCGACTACACCATTTTGTTGAGGTGTGTAAGGTGCGGAGAATTCATGTTTAATGCCATTAGAAACACAAAAATCAATGAATTTGGAATTTATGAATTCACCACCTCTATCACTCCTAACTCGAGTAATCCTTTCATTCTTTTCTATCATAATACGATTGCAGATTTCGAGAAAAGAATCAAAGGTATCAGCTTTTTCTTTTAGAAAGGCTACCCAAGTATATCTAGAAAAGTCATCAACCAACAAAAAATATACCATTTACCTCCCAGAGATGGTTGACGAGTTGGCCCCATTAAGTCCATATGCAAAAGTTCCAAAGGCCGTTTTGTACCTATGTGGTTCAAATTCTTGTGTGCAGTCCTAGACTGTTTTCCCTTTTGGCAACCGCCACACACAAGGTTTTGTTCAAAAGAAAGTTTCGGAACCCCCTTGACCACATCTTTATTTGAAATTCTAGCAAGTTCCTTAAAGTTTATGTGACCTAGCCTTTCATGCCAAAGTGTTTCATTTTTCAAAGATGCTAGGTTACATTTTTCAGAAATTTTAGAAGGAACTACATAACAATTGTTTTCTGATCTAACCCCCTTTAAAAAGAAAGCATGGTTCAAGTCAGTTACAGTGCATTTATCAGATGAAAAATTAACTGAATAACCACTATCACACAGTTGACTTATGCTTATGAGGTTAGTCTTTAGGCCATGAACAAATAATACATTATCTAGAACCGGGCCATCTGGAATAGCTACTGTTCCCTTTCCAACAATTTTGGAAGACCGACCATCTCCGAAAACAACAAGTCCTCCGGAGTTTTTCTCAAAAGTTTGAAAACAGTTTTTATCGCCGGTCATATGACGGGAACACCCGCTATCCAATACCAAGACGAACTATCATATGCATGCAAGGAAACATTGGTAGCAAGACAGGGAAAGATCTCACCTTTGCGCACCCAAACCTTTTTGGTATGCGTCGGTAATGGTCGTGGAGTTGATTTCCTAGGTGAGGGCGTCTTGCTTGAAGAATTGCTGCTCCTTGATGATGTCGTCTTGAGCGATGTACTACCAAGGCTCTTTTCCGTCAATTTGGTTGGAGTGGTTTTCCGAGGAATAGCCCTTTTGGTAGTTGCTGCAAGATGTTCTTGAGGTGTGCGTTTGGCTCCAGTCTTGCAGTTTCTTCTGATGTGCCCTGAAATGCCACAACGAAAACATACCTTGGTTCTTGTCGATTCCGAAGATGATGTAGTAGGTTCGTTGTCGTTGCTTGGCGTGAACACCGGTGTCGGAGGAGGAGATACCGACTGAGGCACAAATACTGTACCACTCGAACTTGGAATGTCTCCAGTTTGAGTGTATCCGAGGCCGAACTTGTTTCTTTGACCGAGACCAAGAAGTCTGTCCAACTTACTCCTTCCAGAAGAAAATCTCTGTAAGTCATCCTTTAGTTGGCGTATGGTCTCTGTCATTTCAATTTTTCCTGTCGGGCCTCGCCGTAGAGCTTCAAGAAGTAATTCGCTTTGTTCACCATGTCTACATAACTCTTCTCGAAATGCTCATTGGACTCTTGAAGGGAAACATTTGTCTTAATCAGATTGTCCCTTTCCACTTCAAGATCGGTTGAGATAGAGGTTACTCTTTTTACTTCATCTTCAAGATCCTGTAATCTCTCTTTCAACCCCTTGTTTTGTTTAGCCAGTTTCTTTGAATCCCTCAAAAGTTGATGGTAGGCTAAAACAAAATCTTCACCTTCCGAATTATCTGATTCATCGTCCGTTGCAATCTTTTCACAGTGGAGTTGGACAGTGAGTCGGATGTACTTGCCATTAAGCACATGAAGGATGAAGGTTTGGTGGACGCGTGGAAAGCTGTCGCGTTGTCTTCTTCATCACTTGACGATGACTCATTTGACGTGGAGTTGTCATCCCAAGTGACTGCTTGCATCGCTTTCTTCTTAGCCGGATTCTTGTTGGGACATTCCGTTGCTATGTGGCCGTAGCCTCGACATTTGAAACACTGAACTTGTCCCTCAGAACTTTTCTTATCCTTTGAGAAGTTCTCTTGGCTTCTTGACTTGTACTTGAAATCCCTTGCCTTTCTTCGACTTTCCGAAGGATGGAGTTTTGCTTGAATTTCCCCTTCGAAAGTTGCGGCGAAACTTCCTTGTCAAGAGAGCGAGCTGCTTCTCAAAGTCCTCCATAGAAATGTTCTCGTCGTCGTCCGAGGAGGATGAATCCGCGTCTTCTTCTTTAGTTGATTTCAATGCGTAACCTGAAGACTTAGAAGAGGATGCCTTTCCAGAAGAATAGTTAGTAGGAAAAGTCATTTCATAAGTTTGTAAAGCACCTACTAATTCTTCTACACGCATTTCGTCCGGGTGTTTAATTGTTTCAATGGCTGCAACCTTCGGGCGAAATCGTTCAGGAAGAGTTCTTAGAATTTTTCTTACAACTTTAAATTCTGGAATCTTCTCTCCCAAGTTAGCACATGAGTTCACGATGTCTTGCAATCGTGTGTAATAGTCAGTGAAGGATTCATTCTCTGCCATAGAGATAGAGTCAAACTTGCTCGTAAGCATTTGCAGTTTCTGAATCTTCACTAAGTTAGTTCCCTCATGCGTAACTTGAAGAACATCCCAGATTTCTTTCGCAGTCTCACATGCCGAGACGCGAGAGAACTCAGTTTGTGACAAAGCATTAAATAGAGCATTAATCCCTTTGCCATTGTAAGAAGATAAGTCTATCTCTTCCTTGGTCCATTTCGACCTAGGTTTTAAGGTGCGAACATCATCTAAAATTTCAGTTGGATTAGACCATCCTAATTCAATTGATTGCCACACCCTTTCGTCGATGGAAATTAAGAAAGCTTTCATCCGTACTTTCCAGTACGCATAATTTGTTCCATCAAAGAAAGGGGGTCGATTGATGTTTCCACCTTCAACCATTGTTTACAACCCTATTCCCGCTCTGATACCACTTGTTGGGTTTAGGTTAATAGGATCTAAATAGGGGAAAAAACACCTAGAGGGGGGTGAATAGGTGTAAACAATAAACACTCAAAAAATCATTGTGCGATAAAACCCAATGCGGAAAAATAAAAGAACACACAAGATTTTTACGTGGAAAAACTCCAAACCGGAGTAAAAAACCACGGGACCGATAACACGGCGAAATCCACTAGAATTAACACACGTACAAGGTGATATAACGTACTCACAGACGACTCAACCTTTTACCATACGCTCCTAGTAGATCTTCTCCGCTCGCTCCACGACGCTTCTCGAATCCACGATCTGCGCCCAACGCTGAATCCACAGCGTCCAACGTCGAGTCCACGACGTCCGACCGAATCCACGGTCTTCACCCAATGGTACGCTTCGAATCCACGAACGCACCTCGCTCCGAATCCACGAGAGCGATAACACCTTGAATCCACAAGGCCACGCGAGTCCACGCGCCGATTTTGGGGTAAATCGTTGTTTGTTTGGGTGGTGATGATCCGCCGAATACTTAGATCAAGAGTAGATCGGAAATACCATCTAAGTATTCATTAGTTTGATTCAACTCAAGATATGAGTATGAAAACCTAGAATCAAACTAATCAATATAGATGAAGAACCATAGAATAGATCTAATGATTTCCTTTCTTCTCTATATGTGGATCTAAGGCCGTATAAAATGATATTTGAAAATGACGGCTCTTTTTCCGATGTGTGGATTGCCCTAGAAATGAAAAGGAAGGGCTATTTATAGGTTAGAAACCCTAGGAAGAATATTCGGATCAAAAACAAACTTTTCTGGAAAGTTTTACCGACGGCGATCCGGATTGCGAAGTCACGATCCGGATTGCAGACGCACAGAGAGCAATTTCCAGAAAACCGCCTGTTCGGGATCCGGATCATAATCTACGATCCGGATCGTTCATACAGTTTTACCAGAACAATGTGTTCGGGATCCGGATTGAGATTCCTGATCCGGATCGTTCAAGCCAACAGGTAAAACTCATGTTCGGGATCCGGATCATCAAATGCCATGATCCGGATTGAACTAGTGTATGAACGAACACCCTTCGGGATCCGGATTGAAACGACATGATCCGGATCCTGAACATGTCCCATGTCCAGTTTTTGATGAATATGCAATTAAAACCTCTTCCAGGTGTTTCTACACTATAAGAAGTATTCGGATCATCACAAATTATTTAGTTAAACGTACCTGATCCTTTTGAATTCTTCTTTCTTGAGATTGAGGTATATGATCCAAAGTTTCTTCATCTTCAATCTTCAAGACTTAAACTATTCACGAAATGCGCCAACTCAAATTCCGTAACATGCGGCCGCCGTCACTGTGGGCGTGAACCCGGTCCGCGACGCCGGCCATGCACCAGCGGCTCACTGTGCTGTGCTCCCGGTCTGCGCCCCCGCCGCCTCCTGCCCTGAACCCGGTCCACGCCTGGATCCGTGCACCAGACTGCAGCCAAAGAGCCCGGAAGCTCCGTTTTTGGCACGTTTCGCCCCGTTTTTGAGCGTTTTTGACCGCGACGATGTTTCTAACATTATTTTCCTACTTTAGTTTTTTCGGGCGCAAGGTGGGAGGGTTTTAACTAGAATTTTCCGCACACCTTCTCCTTCGCGCTCCAGGTGGGTACCCCTTGGAATATCTTTGTGCATGTTTCCGTTATTGTTATTTATATCTTGTAAGGGGTGACGTGGACCTCCGGGTTTAATGAACGTCGTGGTGGAAGACTAGATGGGCAGATTGCCCCTCCGAAAAACAGTAGGATTGTTTGGAGCATGCTAGAGATGAGGACGACGAACAGTGTGACCAGTCGGACGTCGAAAGGTGGGTTCCTTTCCCGACAGTTATTGAGTCGGGAAATGAGGACAATTGGTAAGAGCAAAAGTTTGACACGTTAAAATGTTGCTAACCCCCGCTTATGCTTACGTTTTTATTATCACCACGTTTATGGCGACTAGGTGTCGCTGTGCTCAACGACACACCTTGTTCTGGGAGATGGCCGAGGCAGGTGCTCGGTCTGGTTTATCGAGGTTGGTGCTCGGTTTGGTTAACCGAGGTTGGTGCTCGGTCGAGGCTCTTGTTTTGCTACACGCACACCGGCAGTTTGGCCACCGCGAGGGTGTGCTTTTTCGGAAAAGTGGTACGTTGACCCTTGTACCCCACGTGACGGTGACGTTAGGAAAGGGGGCCCCCGTGGGTGGGGGGTGTGAGCGGTGCTGCCGAGGCGGGTGCTCGGCGGCCGAGGCAGGTGCTCGGCAGGGGTTCCGAGGCAGGTGCTTGGTGTGGTTGCCGGGGGAGGTGCCCGGTTTTGTTTGCACAAGGTTCTGCATTGTTTTCTTTGCACAAGGTTCTGCATTATTTTGTTTGCACAAGGTTCTGCATTATTTTGTTTGCACAAGGTTCTGCATTGTATTGTTTGCACGGGATTCTGCGTTGTATGGTTTGCACAGGGTGCTTCATCGTTGATTGCCCTGGTTCTTATCGTGGTTTGCCTTACTTTAGCTCTTATTGCTTTTATTGTTATTTCTGGTCACTGACTCCCCACTCCATGACAGGTTCGCCCAGTCCGCCCAGGGTCGAGCGCTAGGTCGTTGGTGAGGCCGCGTGAGCGATCTTCTGGCCCCTTTGGGGCTACAGATACGGTTTACTTTACCTTCTTTGTTCATTTCATTACGCATTGTAGCTAGTTGTGGATCGCGATACCCCCGTGGGATCGATGTGGATGTTGGGCTATTTGATAGCTCCTTTGGATATGTGTTTTGTTCTTATTTCTTGGCTTGGCCGCTTTTAAACTACAAATGAGGAACAAGGGAAGCTGTTTTAAAAATAGGGGTGCCGTATGGGCACCGTTTACAAATTCTGTGGACTTATGTGGTTTCGAAAATAGTTTTAATAAAACCTGATGTCGAGTGGGCATCGCTTTCAAAACCCTGTGATTTTATCCTTTCGAAAATAGCCGGCCTCTTTGCTGCTTGTGGAAATTAATTGCATATCATTGGAAATTGTTGTATGTGATTGACAATCGGTCTAGTGTGGTTAAAGGCATGTTTGTGTGAACTTTGTAATCAGGACGCCGTGCATATACAAAGGAGACTCTGCCTGGTTGCAGAGTGAATTTGTATATGCGGCGGGTCTGGGCACGCACCGGTGAAGATTTGTTTCAAAATATATATATATATATATATATATATATATATATATATATATATATATATGTAGAAATTTGGGAGCATCGGCGGCTTCCCTTCCGCGCGTGAAAAAACCCCCGGGGCGTGACAGATTAAGATGGTATCAGAGAGAAACAACTCTAACCACAGTAGACGCTGTCCAACATCCACGGGGTATATAGTCACTAGCTACTAACCAATGAAATGATCAGGATATAGATGCGTAGAGATGCGAGAGTGCGGGATTGTTAAGTCTGTGTTTTTGGTTTAGCTCGGGTGGTGTGTTAGTGTAGTCGAGCTAACTTAGAGGTTGGGGTCGTGGCCGACTGCCACCGGGGCCTTGATGGTTGCTATGAATCAGTGGATTAGGCAACCAGTACAGGACACGGTGGGTTTGCTGACGGTGTTCACGCACTTGCTGCGATTGTTAGTACCACAGATCATAGCGTCGGCTTTCGTTCTCCCGAACCCTCTTTCCTCTGCCGACGTTCTGGTCATCGTTAGTACAGGTGGCGGGTGGTAGTGTAACCCACTGGTGTTTGTTAGTGTGTCGGCCGCTTTGTCGGTCGTGAGTAACTGAATAGCCTTTTGTCTAAATTTGTACCTCCTGGGTCGTCTGATGTTAGGGAACAGCGGGTAGTCGGCCGATCCGGTTTTGCATCTTGGACAAGGCAGGGGTGGGAGCGAGGACTCTTCCCCTACAGTTGTTACCCATAGTTCGGCTTTTTACTGAAGTCATTGCGATGGTTGTAGAGATCATTGCGATGGGGGTCTTGGGGTGCTCCTTTGGATTGAAAAAGGAGACCCCCAGGGCTAGTAGATCTCGTCCTTTTTGGGCTCAATTTTGGTTAGAGAGACCGGGTCTCGCTTCGCACAGGTGCGCATTAGCGGCGACTATCTAGGGGTTTAGCTTTCGACGCTGGGTGTTGCCAGTAGCTCTTTTAAGGGAGTTGTGAGGGTCGTTTAGGTTGACCTACGGGTGGGTGAGCGCGTGTTCCCTCGAGTGCGCTTGGAAACCTAGGCAACCTTGTTGGACAGGTTTTTCTCGCTGTCTCCGTTGCATAATTTCTTTTGACCCGATGGGTTTCAGATGGACAGTCGATTATACCTGGAGGCCGCTGTTTTAGTAGGCTCTGAGCTTAGAGTTCCCCAGTGGGGGTGTCGCTATTTGGTTTGGAGTTTTACCGCTCGACTCGATGCCCGGTGCTTGGAGGGGCAACGGGTTGTGACCGAGCGTTAGTGGCTGATCAGAGTGTCGCACCCCGTCGGTGCCGGGACGGAGGTAGGACCTGACCTTGTGAGCTTTGTCGCCAGCTTTTCGTGACCAAGGCATAACCATGAGGCTTGGTTGTGAGCGTTTTGGGTCTTTGATCTTGTGAGGCAGGTGTGGGTCATGGGGATCTGTCGACTGCTTGGAGCTTTGGCATGGGTCACTTTTGGCCAGGATGCCTTGTACGCAGCCCTTTCTGTGGGGTAGACCTTGTGGTAGGCCTTAAAGCTGAAGCCTAACCTTAGTTTGACCGTCGCCCTGACCGGACGGACCGTCGATGTGGGTAATCCGGGACGGGGGATATGCTCCGAACTTGCGACCCGTGTTGGTGACGGGCGGAGGTGGCCCGTGATAGTGACGGGTGGGAGCGGTCCGTGTTGGTGACGGGTGAGCTCGTTGCTCGCAGGGGAGTTTTTCTGGTAGTTAGTAACCCAGCCTGCTCAGCTGGCACCTCATGGAGCCTCGTAAGGGTGTTGGTGTGATCTCTCCCTCGTTGTCGTGTTAGTTGTGTTGGACCTTTTTTTTTAGGGACTCTTCGGTGCGGTTTAGGAGGTATGACGGGGGGTACCTCGACGCATCGCGAGACCCTTGTTGCTGACTGCTCAGTGCCGGCAAAGGTGGCCTGCAGACCAGTGGTGTCGTGACGGGGAACTCCAAGTCGGGAAATGGGATTGCGACGTGGTGCCGGGCAGGATTTAGTTTACGAGGTATCAGGCGGAGGTGTAGTTACCTGGTTTCTCTGGGCCTAGCGACCCGACCCTCTGCATCGCCCAGAGACACCCCGGTTGTGAGGATTACTTCCAACGTCTTCCTGGCTGAGTTGCCGGGGATACCCCGAGCGAGGGGTCGTCCTCCCCTTTCGAGCTTCTACCAAGAACGCAACCTATCACTTAGGCGCCTTACTGAATAGGTTTTGCAGAATTGAGGGAACTTAAGGCGCAACTGGGAGACATTCTAGACAAGGAGTTCATCAGGCCGAGGGTGTCGCCTTGGGGGGCGCACCCGTTCTCTTCATGCGAAAGAAGGACATAATCTTACGCCGGCACATCAACTACAGGAAGATGAACAAGGATACAAGGAAGAACAAGCCCAGGATCGGTGACCTCTTCAACCCACCGCGAGAAGCTGTTTGCTAAGTCTAAGAAATGTGAGATCTGACTTCGCGAAGTGGGCATTTTGGGGCACATTGTGTCAGCAACGGGAATCGCAGGGAATGTGGGCGGAACTGCCCGACACGCGATTCGGAATTGGCAGCAGTCGTCTTCGCTTTAAAGCTTTGGAGACGCCACCTTTTGGAATCCATCGTGATGCGTTTCGGGTCGCCTGAGCCTTAAGCTTGGTTCACATAGGAATAGTTGTTTTGTGGCACGTTGGTTGGAGTTGCTGAAGGACTACGATTTGTCCATTTAGTATTACCCCGGAAAAGTAAATGTAGTAGCTGATGCTTTGAGCAGGAATGGTCAAATCGAGGAGGAACCGATGAGCGCGATTACTCAACTGGACAGGTACGGTCGCGCGACTGTTGTCCTTGATGGTCAAGCCTACCCTATTAGAGAAATCTTGGAAGGCCAGAAGACGGGCGCACTGGTACAGCTTATTCGAGACAAATCTCCCCAGACCACGCGAGCGACTTTTCGGCGAGGGCGAACGGCGCAATACGTTTTCGGGGGCGGATTTGCATGCCCGAGCTGCCAGAGTAAAAGGAAGAGATACTGTCAGAGGCGCACTGCGCTCCCTTTGCGGCGCATCCGGGTGACATGAAGATGTACAAGGACCTCAAGCAGAATTTTTGGTGGACTAAACTGAAAAGGGATGTAACACATTTCGCTGCTCGCTGTTTGGTTTGTTAACGAGTAAAGGCCGAACATCAGTGCCCGGCAGGAAAACTACAATCTCTACATGTACCAGAATGGAAATGGGAGCAAATCACCAAGGAATTCGTCACGGGTTTTTCGCATCGCATCAAGGACACGATGCGATTGAGTTACAGTGGATCGATTGACGAAGTTGGCTCTTTCCCCACCCATCCATACGACATGGACTAGAGACACTCGGCTTGTGTCAAACCTTTGGTAGAGTCTACAGCGAGCTCTAGGGACTAAACCACACTTCAGCACGGCATTTCACCCCCAGACCGACGGACAATCCGAGCGAGTGATCCGAATTCTGCAAGATATGCTCCATGCCTGCGTACTTGATTTGGGTGATGGATGGTCACTGCTATCAAGCTTAGAGAGGACCTGGGCTTCGATGAAATACCGGTGCGGATCTTAGCACGAGAGGACAAAAAGGTTGCGCAATCGGACGATCCCCTATGTGAAGGTGCTATAGAGCGACCAAGAAGAAGGTGAAGCGACTTGGGAACTGGCGTCAGAGAAGAGAGAGTGCTACCCAGATTTAGTCGTTGCGGACCAGGATTAAGTTTCGAGGATGAAACTTCTTTTAAGTGGAGAGTGATGTAGAGTCCTGGCGTCCCGTTGCCCTGGTATGCCTCCCTTTTATTTCTGGCGGGACTGTTAGGAAAACTATTCACTGCGTTTTCTGCAATGGGCTGGCCTAGACCGCGAGTACTTTTCTGCGATTGAGCTCGAAAAACGGAGGACAGCAAAGCGAACGGATTCGGATTCCAATTTACGGATCTCCCGGAATGGGGGTCAAAGTGTTTGCTTTGAGTGGTGCATCGGAATCCGTGCTAAGTCGCTGGCATGTTTTTCGAGGCGATCGGACGGGATCCTGCTGTGATCGGACTTTTCATCTTTTTATGTCAGTGGGTTATTTTATCTTTTGGGTGGTACCTCAACCTTTCGGTTTTTCATTTTGGGTCCTAATTTAATATTTTCGGCTGTTAAGGGGGGGGGGGGTTGGAATTCGAGAATTTTTGGGCTGATCGTCGGGATTTGCGGGTATTTTTAGGTGGTAGAGCTCGCAAAACGGAGAACAGTGGCGCGATCGGATTTGATTTCCGACTCCGGGATCTCCCAGAATTTAATTTTGAAGTTTGGACCCCTTCTAGGCGCTCCGGGATCCATGCGAGCGATTGACACGCTTTACGAGACAATCTTAGCCGTCGGTTTTTGTTCCGGTTATTTTAGGGTTTCCTTAAAACCAGGGGCCGTAGGGTTTTTCTCTTGACGGCTAGGGTTTAAAGCGGCGCTTTTAAGAAAGAAAAAGGGGAACCCCAATTCTTTTTCTCTCGTTTCAACCGCGGGCGTGAGGAACCGAGGCGACGAGACGGGGAGAAAGAAGGACGACCGCACTGCGGAACCCGGCGAACGAGAGCGGGACGATCCTCTTTCTTCCTCCCTCACCGCCGAAAACAAGGTAAGCGGTTGGGGTCTTCCCGGTTTTTCGGTATGGGGTTTTCCTTTTGTCGTTGTCGCGGGCGACGCGGGTTTGGTGTTGAACGGGAGGCCATCGCCGCCGTTGTCAAACAGGAGGTTGCCGCCGCCGTTAACTTGGTCACGAGGTCGTCACCGCAGCCACCGGGGTCGCGTGGTCGCAACCGGAAACGGAAAAGGTGCACGATTTAGGGTTCACTGTGCATTCAGGCCGGATTCAGCCACGCGGTCCACCGGACCGGCGTGCACCCGGCGCACGGCATCGCGGCCCGGAGGCGCGGACCCGGCGCACGGGCGCGTGCGCCGGCCCAGCCCAGACCCCGCGGTGCACGCACCAGGCGTGCACTCGGTGCTCGCCACCGCAACCTCGCGGGTGGACCCAGTCCGCGCTTTTCTCCCGTGCGCGGCCCGGCCCAAGCTGCAACGGCGCACCCTTCTGAGGCGTGCGCTCGGTCTGCGGCCGCCGTCACTGTGGGCGTGAACCCGGTCCGCGACGCCGGCCATGCACCAGCGGCTCACTGTGCTGTGCTCCCGGTCTGCGCCCCTGCCGCCTCCTGCCCTGAACCCGGTCCACGCCTGGATCCGTGCACCAGACTGCAGCCTAAGAGCCCGGAAGCTCCGTTTTTGGCCCGTTTCGCCCCGTTTTTGAGCGTTTTTGACCGCGACGATGTTTCTAACATTATTTTCTTACTTTAGTTTTTTCGGGCGCAAGGTGGGAGGGTTTTAACTAGAATTTTCCGCACACCTTCTCCTTCGCGCTCCAGGTGGATACCCCTTGGAATATCTTTGTGCATGTTTCCGTTATTGTTATTTATATCTTGTAAGGGGTGACATGGACCTCCGGGTTTAATGAACGTCGTGGTGGAAGACTAGATGGGCAGATTGCCCCTCCGAACAATAGTAGGATTGTTTGGAGCATGCTAGCGATGAGGACGACGAACAGTGTGACCAGTCGGACGTCGAAAGGTGGGTTCCTTTCCCGACAGTTATTGAGTCGGGAAATAAGGACAATTGGTAAGAGCAAAAGTTTGACACGTTAAAATGTTGCTAACCCCCCCTTATGCTTACGTTTTTATTATCACCACGTTTATGGCGACTAGGGGTCGCTGTGCTCAACGACACACCTTGTTCTGGGAGATGGCCGAGGCAGGTGCTCGGTCTGGTTTATCGAGGTTG
Organism: Tillandsia fasciculata; assembly: GCA_029168755.2. NCBI lineage: Eukaryota > Viridiplantae > Streptophyta > Magnoliopsida > Poales > Bromeliaceae > Tillandsia > Tillandsia fasciculata. Next base: position 6,073,624 of record CM054932.1, on the reverse strand, counting down.
GTGCTCGGTTTGGTTAACCGAGGTTGGTGCTCGGTCGAGGCTCTTGTTTTGCTACACGCACACCGGCGGTTTGGCCACCGCGAGGGTGTGCTTTTCCGGAAAAGTGGTACGTTGACCCGTGTACCCCACGTGACGATGACGTTAGGAAAGGAGGCCCCCGTGGGTGGGAGGTGTGAGCGGTGATGCCGAGGCTGGTGCTCGGCGGCCGAGGCAGGTGCTCGGCAGGGGTTCCGAGGCAGGTGCTCGTTGTGGTTGCCGGGGGAGGTGCCCGGTTTTGTTTGCACAAGGTTCTGCATTGTTTTGTTTGCACAAGGTTCTGCATTATTTTGTTTGCACAAGGTTCTGTATTGTATTGTTTGCACGGGATTCTGCGTTGTATGGTTTGCACAGGGTGCTTCATCGTTGATTGCCCTGGTTCTTATCGTGGTTTGCCTTACTTTAGCCCTTATTGCTTTTATTGTTATTTCTGGTCACTGACTCCCCACTCTGTGACAGGTTCGCCCAGTCTGCCCAGGGTCGAGCGCTAGGTCGTTGGTGAGGCCGCGTGAGCGATCTTCTGGCCCCTTTTGGGCTACAGATACGGTTTACTTTACCTTCTTTGTTCATTTCATTACGCATTGTAGCTAGTTGTGGATCGCGATACCCCCGTGGGATCGATGTGGATGTTGGGCTATTCAATAGCTCCTTTGGATATGTGTTTTGTTCTTATTTCTTGGCTTGGCCGCTTTTAAACTACAAATGAGGAACAAGGGAAGCTGTTTTAAAAATAGGGGTGCCGTATGGGCACCGTTTACAAATTCTGTGGACTTATGTGGTTTCGAAAATAGTTTTAATAAAACCTGATGTCGAGTGGGCATCGCTTTCAAAACCCTGTGGTTTTATCCTTTCGAAAATAGCCGGCCTCTTTGCTGCTTGTGGAAATTGATTGCATGTCGTTGGAAATTGTTGTATGTGATTGACAATCGGTCTAGTGTGGTTAAAGGCATGTTTGTGTGAACTTTGTAATCAGGACGCCGTGCATATACAAAGGAGACTCTGCCTGGTTGCAGAGTGAATTTGTATATGCGGCGGGTCTGGGCATGCACCGGGGGAGATTTGTTTCAAAATATATATATATATGTAGAAATTTGGAAGCATCGGCGGCTTCCCTTCCGCGCGTGAAAAAACCCCCGGGGCGTGACAGCCCTGCGCCCCAGCCGCGCGCCCCATGCGCGCTGCAGCAGCCAGCGCCCGCGCGCAGCCCTGCTCGCGTGCAGCTAGCACGTGGCCCACCCCGCGCCTTGCGCTGCCAGCCCACGCGTCGCGCACTACCCCTGCGCGCTGCCTTGCTTGCTTGCTGCTTGCGCACAGCCAGCGTGTGGCCCGGCCGGCGCGCTGTCCCAGTTTGCGCGCCACTCGATTTTGCGCGTCATTCCTGTGCGCAACACGCGCCCCACCAAAGCCTCCTGCTCTGGACTGCATCTTTTAGCCGATGTTGTGGTCGCGCTTCTTGTTCTGGCCACCCCAGTCGCCGGTGACGTCGCCGTAAGGGAACACGACCTTCCTGTGAGTGTGTAGATCGTCATGCTCACCTTAGCCGACATCGGTTTCGCCTCGGTTTGCGTGTTTGACGCCTCCCCCTGCAATAGTGGATTTTGAGGTTTTGCTCCGGACAGCGAGCATCGCCTTCAGAACGTTGAGACCTGTCGGGCTGTGGTGTTTATTGAATTCTGAAGCACGGGAATTTTTGGTAAATGCTCAAATACTGTATTTTTGTGTATTAATCTTGCTTTTAGTGTATGTTTTGGGGTTTTTGTGTAATTGTCGCTTGCATGTTGCCTCGGGAAGCATGTATGAGTTCTGCTTGACCTTCGAACTAGTCGTCCTCGGTTCATAGATTATTGCGATGCTTATTTTGGGTTTCCAGCGCGATTATCGGCCAAATCGGTCGTCCGATCGCGGTTCTGTTCCGGAATTTAGTTCTGTCAACTTGAACACATTTCGGTTGTTGTCGAGCCTTGTGGCTGGTCATCCTTACTTCCTGGTGTGTCCAGAGGCAGTGGAAGGGTCGTGGTGGGTTTCGGAGCCGAAATTGGCATCTTTGGGAGCCCGATATTGTTCAATTTTTGTTAGTCGCACCTACTCCTGTTGTTTATGTGTCTTGCTGTTCGGACACCCAAATCGGTGTGTCTGGGGGCAGCGGGTGGTTTTTGGTGAGTGTTGGAACTCTCTGGGACACTGTGTGGGTTCGGGTGTGTTCCGGTGAGTTGCCGGGGATCTCCGGCGGGTTCCGGGAATCGATAAAAGGTACCGATGGCCCTAGTAGTTCTCGGAGTGTGAGTCAGTTTGTGGTTTGGAGTGGTATTTAGTATCGAGTGATTTATGTTTTTATAGTACCTTTCGTAGGTGCAGGTGACTAGTCGTAGCACTTATGGCGTTAGGCGCTCCATCGGACTTCAGGTGGGTACTTCGATCCGGAGTTGGTTCAGTGGTGCATGCTCGGTGACATTCCTTCCCCCGTATTTTCTTTCTTGATTACACACTTTGCATGTTGAGCACTTGAGCACCACACACTTCGTTCATGCTTGCTCTATTTTTTCCTATTTGCATCATGACCTAGAAGTATAGCGGTATTCTGTGATTGCTAGAGTTCATATGACTCGATTATAGCACATGATCTTGAGACATAGCATGATTTAGTGGCTTCATGATTGGTTACACCTCGTATCGATTGCATGATTTCTAGATATAGTGGACCTGATAGGTCGGTGACACTGTGGCATAATTTCGGGAATAGTGGACTTGATTGGTCGGTGACATATTGAGACTTGTGATATGACTCGTTGGATTCGGTCAGTGATTCCTTGTTGATTCTATCTCGGCTATTTGCCGACGGTTGGCCATTGAGCATGTTGCATTGATCATCACAGCGTGTTTTGTGCATTTCACGTACACCAGCGGTCTGATCCACCGCAAGAGGGTGTTCTTTTCCGGAGAAGTGGTCGTACTCCCGACCTGTGAGCCCGATGCGGTCGCTGCTAGGGTTATATGCCAGGTTTAGCATAGCATGACATTTGCCTGAGGTCTCTTGACCTACATGGTGGTTTGCCTGAGGTCTCTTGACTAACATGGTGGTTGATTGGGTTTATATTTTTGGACTGCTTGTCCGGTTGATGCATCCCTATTATTACGGCAGCAACAGTTGTTTATGTTACCTTCTTTCATTTCCTGTTAGATCATGCTACTGTAGTATTACTGTTTACCCCTTATTAGTATCTTTCCAGTTTACCGTAGCGGTTGTTTTGGTATTATTGTTGATATATTTCCTTGCTACTGTATTCGGTTTAACTATTCATTTTTATGCTTTCTTTCATTGATACTATATCTGACCTTGCGATACCTTGTAGTCATTTGTTCTCTTTCATTTGCCAGTGAGTACAGCTTGCTTTTGTCGACTTGCGGTACCCACTAGGAGACCCTCGCTGGTTTCTCACTACCCCCAAGTTGCAGGTACTGCGGGAGGTGACGGTCGGGACGGTACGTGAGGCGACGACGTAGCTAGAGTGCATAATAGTCCCGAGAGTTTCTTTCAGTACCCTTCACTTTACTTTCTCTTTACCAGTTATTTATTTATTGAGGAGTTTAGATTTGTGGTGGTTCAGTTTATATCTGATCATTTGTTTGGTTTAATAAGTAGATTCTTGTCTTTGTGACTTCGTGGTTTTATGTAAAAATATTTTCTACCTCTCGTGGTAGTCTGTTTTCAAAAGTTTATGTTTCCGTGTGGGAAACCGTTTTAAAAAGGGTTTTTGGTTTTCGTTGCATTAGTAGATTTCAAATAATATTTTCGTGTGGAAAATGTTTTCAAAAGGATATGAATGCTTGATGACCTGTATATTGCATCATCTGCGGTAAGGACACTTAGAGCATTAAAGTAGCATATTTAAGAATCATTTAGCTGTATGTGCATTCTTTGTGAATGTGATGTGTGTGTGTGTGAGTTGGGATTGGTGGTTGTGAAACTGTATTGTGTGTTACGCCGTGCAAATACAGGGGAGGTTCTGTCCGTGTGAACAGAGGGTTATCTGTATTTGTGGCGGGTCTGTACGCGTCTCTGGGTGTATTCAAAAAAAAAAAAATCTACAGTTTTTCATTGTTTTCCTTAAAAGATATTTACAAAAAGAACCCGAGGCGTGACAAAAGAAAAACAAAATATGTATGCATCAAAGAAAAGCATGTCACCAAGTATCCTCTAGTTTGAATCGACATCTAGAGGTGGAAGATCTGCAGTACAACATCCAAGCTTGTCAAAAATTGCCTTCACTAATCGCAACAACTTGCCATACTTCTGAGTAAGCTTGTGTTGCTCGGTGCCTAGACGCTGCTGCTCACTTGTGATCCATTGTAACTCTTGTCATGCCCCGGGAGCACTTTTTAAGCGGAAATAGCCAGATTTTGTAAGCATTTTTTGTGATGACCCGGATCTCCGCAGAGCACTTGCAGTGTGATCAGCAACTTCTAGAGGCTCTTTGCATGTGTTGGAGGTGGTTGTGCGCGTATCGGACTCAAGAAATGGACTCGGCGCAAAATTTAGGTTAAGAACACTTATTTAGAGGCCTTCGACAAATTTTAGAAGTGAAATTGGGCAAAACGGACATCGGATTTGGATTCAGCGTGCGAAAACGATGAAAATGGACTATTTACTTTCTTTTTTCGGAGCCCGGATGCTCTAGCATGGATTTCAAGGCATCAGGGTACTATTTCGGCGGCGGGCAGGCGGCGGAGCGCGGCGGAGCGGCCGCGGGCAGCGGTTGGGCAGAGGCGCAGGCCGACCGGTCCACGGGCGAGGAGTGCACCGAAGGTTGGACGCGTGGCGGCTCCCGGTTGGCCAGCGCAGCAGGTGCGGTCCACGGAGGCGAGCGGCTGGGTGCATGGGCCGGTGCGAGGACACATGGCGGCCCCTGAGTGGTGGGCGCACAAGCGCGCGGTCCACGCGGCACGGTGGGCAGGTGGCCGTACGCGCGGGCGGGTGGCCGTACACGCGGGGCAGCCGGGCGACGTGCGCGAGGCAGGCGCGGGGGGTGCCACGCGGCGCGGTCGAGATGGCTGAGGCCGCTGTCCGCTGTGCGGGGCTACGTGGCGCGTTGTGGACGATTCAGGCGCTGATGGTTTCGGGTACGTTTTGGGTTACTGTAGCAACCCGAAATATTTCGGGCGCCCGAAACTAGGGACATGGATGGAATTAAGTGAATTGTTCAGTTGAGGCTATAAAAACCCCTCTTTGGCTGCATTTTCGGACCCTTTTCTGAGCTCCCCCGCGATAGAGCCCTTAAGCATTATTGTTCCTCTTCTTGTGCTCCATCTTGTGAGGGATTTACATATTTTTTGGAGGCCGCGGCATTGGCGTTATCTGCGACGCGGCGCACTTCGACGCTTCTTCGATTTTGACTTTTACCGTCGCATTTCAGTCCGCGAGGCCCCCTAGATCACCCCAATGGAATTTCGAGCCGATTTTTTGTGGCAGCGCATTCACGAAAGGTACTCTTTCGATTTTCGTATTGATCACTTCGTCTCATTTTGAGTTTTTGGCACGGTTCCCAAGGCAAACTTTGACCCCTTGTACTGTTGTGAGCTTTGGGACAGCGGTGGAGTATTGTTGGATTTTCTCGGTCTACGAGCATTGGAATGAGGTGTTTAAGGACTTGATTGATATCTACGCTTCGAAAGGAACACACTCGTATTTTTGTCGAAATTTTTGGAGGATTTTTCGAAGGTGATATTTAAGCTTCTTTCGAACTGGTTTCCTGCAGAATTTTGATAGTGGATAGTTTGACTTGTCGCGGTGTTTCATTTATATCTTGGCCTCCAGGTGTCGGAACGAGGAGTGTAAATACTCGATTTGTATCTACTCATCACAAGGATCGCAGCTGTAATTTTTTCAGATTTTTTTGAGGACAGAAGGCAAGTGAAAAAAGGCCTTTCTTTGTGCTATTTTGGAAAAACAGCAAGAGTGTGTTGTGGTGTTATCTAATTGTGGGCTGTGTTGTTGGTTTGAACAGAGGCTTGTGCGACCGAGTACCGAGGGTGCAGTTTCGGCAGATTTTGGATTGTGAGTGACTACGCACTTCTCCGACTTCAGCTTTGCCTGCGGAAAGCGATTCAGGTGGGTTGCTTTGTCACCAGAATCGGTGGACGGTTCTCTAATTCTATGTGTTAGAATGCATGCATGTTAGTGTACCGATATATGGTTGAGATGTAAGCTTGGTAAGGATATTTTGTTTGAGGAATTGCGAGATATGATATTCATTGTAAGACCCGCTATCCTTTTCCTTCTGGTTAATCTCTTTCTTTTCCCCGGATGGAGAAATCCAGCGGATGTAAATATTTTTTCGTTAATTCTGGACGATCCGTTGAGGCTTGCGGGTAATTTTAGGTGATAGAGCTCGCGAAACCGAGAGCGGCGGTGCGACTGGATCCGAATTTCGACTCCGGGAACTCCCAACGTTCCGGGATCCGTGCGGACGATTTGCACGCTTTTCAAGGCATCTGTCAGCCGCCAGATATTATGGTATTATTATTTTTATTATTATTGATTTATTATTATTATTTAGTCGAACGGGGGATTATATAAAGCCGGCTTAGGGTTTGGGGAATGGGTCATAGTCATTTTTTCTTCTTTTCTCGACCGTGCGGCTAGGGCGCCTGGGGGACGATCGGAATCGAGGAGAGGAAGGAACCGGCGACCCAACCCCCTTTCCTCTCTCGCTCGAGACCCTCCCGACACAAGAACCCACGATCCCTTCCTCCTCCGTCGTTCAAGGTAAATTATTTTTGTTTGATTTTTTGGGATTGTACCTATCGTTTCGGGGACCACCGAGCCGCCGCCGCCAGGTCGGAGGCGGACGCCGCCGGCGATTGGACGCCGCGGCCGCGAGCGGCGCACCCGCGTGGCTGGTTGCCGCGCGGGGGTCGCCGCGGGTGGGCCGCGCGGGGCCGCCCGCACCCGCGGGCAGCGCACCCGCGCGGCTGCTGCCGCGCGGGGCCGCCCGCACTCGCGGGCAGCGTCCCGCGCGGCAGGCCACCGCGCGGGGCCGCCCGCGGGTGGGGCGCCCGCGCGGCTTGCTGCCACGCGAGGCCGCCGCGGGTAGGGCACCCGCGAGGCATGCGGCCGCGCGAGGCCCCCGCAACCGCGGGTGGGGCGCCCGCGCGGGGCCGCCGCGGGTAAGGCACCCGCGCGGCATGCGGCCGCGCGGGGCCGCCCGCAAACGTGGATTGGCGCCCACGCGGACTGGGGCCGCGCTAGGGGGAGACCGCCGCAGACAGACTGGGGGACCGCGCGGGACAGTCCGCGGGTTGTGCGCGCGATGCACGGGTCGTTGCTGTGCGATGGGGTTTTCACCGCGTGAAGTCCGGGGAACGCGTCGGGTCTCCCGCTTTTCAGTATTTTAGTCAGCTTTTAGTGTTGGTCACTTAGTCTGAGCTTTCTGTTGTTCCCTCAGGGGTGCGGGACGTCTTAAGCTCGGCGGGCATACAGGACGGGACGAACCAATCTCCAATCTTCCCTCCAGTTGGGTAAAATTTCCAGAGTTGCTGGGAAAAGGGTGTAGCTCACATAAATTGCATATTCGGGCAAAGGTGTAGCTTAAAGTGATTATTATTGATAATGCTAACTCCGTTTACACTAGTTACTTATTTAATTGATTATGAGGCTCTTGTTTTGCTACACGCACACCAGCGGTTTGGCCACCGCAAGGGTGTGCTTTTCCGGAAAAGTGGTACATTGACCCGTGTACCCCACGTGTTGGTGACGTAAGATGGGGGCCCTCGCGGGTGGGGGGTGTGAGCGGTGAAGCCGAGGCAGGTGCTCGGCAGGGGACACCGGGGTAGGCGCGCGGTGTGGTGGTCGGGAAAGGTGCCCGGTTTTGCTTGGTACAGGGTAGGTCACTATTGATGTTTATTGTACTCTGAGGAAAGGGGTTGCTCCGGTTATCGTGGTTTGAGTTATTTTATCCCTATTTGCATTTTATGTCATATCTAGTCACTGACTTCCCACTCCGTGACAGGTTCGTCTAGGGGCGAGTGCTGGAGCGCTGGTGAGGCCGCTCGTGCGATGTTTCGCTAACTCTGAGTGACTGCAGATACAGTTGACTCTTTCCTCTTTTACTTTATTATTCATGTTAGCTAGATGTGGAGTGCGGTACCCCCGTGGGATCGATGTGAATGTTGCCCTTTCTTTTCATAACTGTTGCATGAATGTGAATTCTTTTCCTCCTCTCTTGGCCGCTTTAAATTACGAACAAAAACTGTTTGCGATAACCGTCTTCAAAAAGATATGGGCGCCGGGTGGGCGCCGCTTTCAAAACCCTGTGATGATTTATCCTTTACAAACAGTCGGCCTCTTTTCAAAGTATGTGAGTAGATAGGTTGTGTGGTTGTATGTTGAATGCATCTGTGCCTTGAACTAATGTGGTCAAAGTTGTATGAGATGTATTATGTAATCAGGACGCCGTGCATATGCAAAGGAGACTCCGCCCGTTCGCAGAGTGAATTTGTATATGCGGCGGGTCTGTGCACGCACTGGGGTGGATTCGTTTTCAAAAAAAATAAATAAATAAATAATAAGTACACTGATCTAGGAGCATCGGTGGCTCATTTTCCGCGCGTTTGAACCCCCGGGGCGTGACATTCATGATATGCCTAATGGAAACTTGCATGATAAGATATTCATGTTATATTAAATGAGAACTTGCATGATATTGTTATCCATGTTTTAGTACCTGAGAGTTTACATAGGTGTAGTGTTCCCCTATGAGATTGAGAGTATGCATAATTTATTGTACAACCTATAGCTTTAAATTGTGAGTATAAGAATGATATAGTACATATGGATTGAGGCTTACATGATTTATGGTACACGTTAGATACCTTCGAGATATTATATATTTAATGTTTGTTTTCACCTATGCTAGTTGAGAGCATGCTTAGGGAGATGAGGCTTAATTGATTGATTTTTGTGATCATATCTGTTAACGTTCCCTACTTATTATTCAGTTTATTTAAATGCTATTCTGGAACTTGACCTAGCACCCCGTCATATGATGCATGTTTAACCAAACTAGTAGAGAATCTTCACTTGGGCTAGGTTCTTTTATGCTTTAGACATTCCACACTCTGCATCTTTTTTTTTCTGAACTTAGATTTTTCTCGCCCGGGTAGTGGGCCGAGTGGTCAGGTTATCGCAGGACATTGTTGCACTCGTGCTTGGGGGCAGAGTGGAGTCTAGTAGATGTAGCTGGTCTTCTCTGTGGCGGAAGCCGTTTGGGTAGACGGTGGTCCCGGGCCGTCGAGTATCTCACGATCAGTGTTGTTGGGAACCATTGGGGTTGACGGTGGTCCTGGGTCGTTGAGTATCGTCCGACAAGTTTTGTTAGCCCTGAGTTGTGGGTCGATCCCGGCTGTGGAGTATCTCCAGCCTATGTGTTTAGCGTGGCGAGTTGGGTGTTTCGTTTTGGGAGCCGTTTGAGTTGACGGTGGTCCCGGCTGTGGAGTATCTCCAGCCAGTAGGTTTTGTGCCACGAGTTGGTTGAGTTCGTCAGTGTCTCGAGATTCGTGAGAGCTAGTTAGCTGAGTCGTCGAGAGTACTCCGACCGTCGTGCGAGATGTTTGAGGATCTTGAGTCCTTCCGTTCTGAAAGTGAGCGTGGATTTTGACTATAGCCTACATGAGCCATTTTGAGCTCGACAGAGATGCGCGAATACCTTTTTCCTCGCTAGGGTCGCGCCCCTCGAGTGCCACGTTCAGAGTGGGCCTGTTACTTTCGTATCGCGACTTGTCGACACAATCCCTCTGGCTGGGCCAGTTTTGGCAGTCACGGACGCCCTACGTAAGTCCCATCCTCTTGTGGATGTGCAGCAGTAGGTGGGCGCAGGTTTGACTGGACCCTATGAGGTAGTCAGTTCGATTGGATCGATTGAGCACCTTGGGTGCGAGTAGTTGCATATATTTTCATCTGTACCACCCATTGAGCATTTAGATAGAGGCATGGTAGCTGTAGTGTATCTCTAGCTTTTTTTGTTCAGTTTTTACTGCATTGTTATCTTATGCCTCTAGTAGACTTAGTGGGCGGACTGTCGGGCTTGGTGGCGATACCCACTGAGAACTACTTGTTGATGTAGTTCTCACACCCGTTGGGGGGTTCTCCCCCTCATTTTTCTTTCCTCTCCTTTGTTTTGTAGAGTCATCTGTAGGAGATGCTGATTCTGCTGTTGCTGTTCGAGGCGAGGGAGTCACGAGCTAGATCCCTACATGTCTTTGGAGAGTAGCGGTACCCCCACATTGGAGATTTGTAGTACAGTCAGTAGATTAGTTTTATTTCTGCTTTTGAAAGATTATTGTAGTGAGGTTATGACTTGTACTGAGAGCCTGTACACTAATGTATTATTTCAGGTTTACCTCCTTTTTTAGTTCTGGATTGTCGTATTTGAGGATATTGTATGATTATCACTTATGGGAGATGGATATTGTATTATTATTTTCAGTTGTACAGATGGTTGGTTTTTAGTTTTACAGCAGTTTTATTTTTGTAGCTCTGATATCTATTTAGCTGTAGTCCCTTTTCTTGCAGGTTGGACGCTTCGCCTATGTGGGGCTTTGCATAGGCGGCGGATCTGTTGGCGAGCCCGGGTCGCAGTTTCGACCCCGGGGCGTGACATTTTTTTAAAAAAAGATCACCCGTTCTGGCACGTGGACAAACCCGCCACATATATAAGATCTCTCTGTACAAACGGATAGAGTCTCACCTGTATATGCACGGTGTCGCATTCACATATACATCAACCACACTCATATCATAAACACAGAGTGCAAATATTTAATGAAAATCATTCATAATACTCATACGAAAAGCAACGCCCACTCGACTTATCATAAGTTTGAAAGGATAAATCCATAGAGTTTAAAAACAGTGCCCACATGACACTCAGTTTTTCAAAAACCGTTTTGCAAATCTTTTTTATGTTTTAAAATCTCGCGTCCACACGACGCATCCAGAAAACCATATACTGAAAACATAGTTCCAAAGAGTATATATAGTTAACTACCAAAAACTACGTCTCAACATCCACACCATCCATAATATCCACAACCACATGCACAAATACCGACCAGTATGAAATAACCAATGAGAGAAAGAAAAAGGGTGTCACCAGTCAGAAAAAATAGCTGTCACTCCCTAAGTCGCGTCCTCGACACCGTCCTGAACCCCACCCCCAACTGAACCTGTCACACAGTAGGAGTCAATAACAAAAACCATAACGAGGAAATAAACAGAGCTATAATAATAACTGTAAACGAATATACAATAATATGTAGGAACACCAAACCACAAATCGCAACATCCAAATCTCCATACCGCTATAACTCAGTACTTACGTAAGGAATCCAAACATACCCGCCATGTCGGTGTATTGACCTCAGGCACTATCATAATCCCACTCAATAAGCTGGTGCAAAACAATCCCAACCGCAATAGCCGCAATACTACAATATTTGTAGGGGGTCCCCTCACGTAATCGCCGTGTAGGGATTACGGGTCAATCAGATCATCTCTCTGAAAAAGTGCACCGTTGCGGTGGTCAAATCGCTGGTGTGCGTGAAAAGTGCCATGAGCATGACGAATCACATAATCAATAAAACCTCTCATGCGACAGTCGCCCAAGTGTAGCATAAACCAATAGTAATAATAAGGGTTATTCATTCTGTCATTGTCCTAGTTTGGTGTACCGTGTTGTCACATTACCTGTGACCTTCACATTTTCCTACTATCAAAGCAAATACCATTAGAATAATAAAAAGGAGAGAAAGGTCGAATTGAACCAATTCAACATCATTCTCTTCTTCGGATCGGGGTACCCACCTCTACCGGAAATAATCAACTGCGCTCCTGACCCTTCTAAGCCTTCAGAAATTTACCCGGACCTATCCAAAGTCCAATATTAAACAATTAGTAGTTTTTGTCTCCCTGGAATAAGCTGGTATAAAACTATAACTACACTTCCCGTCTTTTTCCTAAAACAAGCTTATTTCCACTTGAAAATACAGTTAATTAAAATAAGTATAATTTTAATTATTATATTAACTCTTTAATTAATCTAATATTTTGACTAATTTAATTATTTTATTAACTAAACATTTAACTATTAGATAATTAACTAATTAATTTATTAAATTATTAAATTATTTGTAGTTAATTAAATTATTTATTAACAATACTCATTATTATTAATTATTTTATCAATTAATATTTAGGATTATCTAGCAATAATTAATTAATAAATTAAATTATTATTTAATTAATATCTTTATATTAATTAATTAGATAAAATATTATTATTTTAAAATTATAATTATTTTTATTTTTACTATTCCAATCTAACTATTCAAATATTATTTTTTTTCTCAAAAATAATTTAATTTTTTTATAAATATAAAATTAATCATGTCCCTACTTATTTCTAAATTTATATTTATAGATGAAATAAATAGTTCTAACTTATTTTTTAACGAGTCTCAATTTATATTTATAGATGAAATAAATAGTTCTAACTTATTTTTTAACAAGTCTCAACTTGTCTCCGATCACACGCTTGTAGTCTCGCATCCAAATGTCGCCCAACGGTTCCGAAAATACCACATGTTAGCAAACCTTCGTAAATTGACTGTGAACTTTTCACTAATATTTTCGAACCGTTTTTATGAAAAAAATACTTTATGTGCATTCCAAAACAAATACACATTTTACCCTCAACTTATTCAAAAATAAAATAAATTTTACATCATATTTGAATGACTGGGGATGTAAGATGTACTTCGATAATCCCATTTTCCTTCCTCACGTCTCCCAAAATCTACCAATCACAATATATATATATATACTAGGTAACGACTCGCGCTTCGCCGCGAAAAGTTATAATAGTTATTTCGAATTAAGCATAAAAAAAATATAAAAACTAATTATAATTATTTTTTATTAAATATAATTAAAAAGAGTGTAAAGTAAGAAGTACAAATAACAAAGGTAAATATCCAAGCATAATATAATTCTAAATAAGTTTAGCTGTTTAGATATATATGGAATCTGATTCTGCATTATTTGTCTTCATCCGCTTCTTCACTTGCTTGAGCATTATCACTTCCTTGAGCATCATCACTTGATTGAATATCATGAAAAAATCTATGGATGGAAGGAAAAAATTATTAAAATGAAGAGAATAAAAAAAAAGGTAATTTTAAATATAAATTTAAAAATTAATTGTTATTATCTAATACATTGCCTTTTTGCCAATGAAACTTCATCTGAATTTTTCACATGAACTGGAGGACTGTCATTTTTAAATATTTAAATATAAATACGGCAGAAGTATATTATATTAAATGAGTAAAATAAATATAAAATAAGGATACCTCGAAGATTTTTTTGGAGTTGGAGATGTTTCTTGAAATAATTCTTCTTGAATTTGTTTTCCTTTTGGAGAAGACAGAAGTTGTTCTTCACATTTCATAAGTAGATTCTTTCCAAGTTGACTTTTACTTGACTGAAGCTGGTCTTCACATTTAATAAGTAGGCTCTTTCCCAGTTGACCTTTGCCCTTTACATCATAATTTAATGTATAAATTTTGTTAACTTTGAAAGAGGGGTTTGTTGCACTAAATCTTTGGGAGTTTGGAGAAATTTGAAAAATATGTTTTTGACCGATAATAGTTTTAATGGCCGGAGGCAAGACGAATCTGTCTGAATTAACTGCTGTAGCAAGATTTTGTGCTGGGATGCGGATTAAATCTTGCGCTATTTTTCCAAATATTGTAAAAGTTCCAACATCAGTATCATCTGCGACGACGGCGTTTAGCTTGTACCTTATAATCACAATTGTTAGGAAGAAAGAAGTTAAATTATTGTATTTAAATGATAAACTTTTATGTTCGAATATTTACCAAGGCATAGGAGGTCTGTCGTTTTTTCCACAATGTGGGCACAAAAAAATATCGTCGTATGACTTCACCGCTGATTTACAATAATGGCAAGCCTTATACCACCAACCATATGACGTATCTATGTCCAACAGTGTTGCTTCACAGGTAAACTTCATATTCTATTGAGAGGAAAAAAAAAAAAGATCATATGGACCTGTTCTCATATTAATTTCTGTATCTATTTTTGCACCAATTGAGGTAAATGCGAACATAGAATTGTACACTCTTATATTATCTCGAAACTTTCTAGCTTCTCTAGAACCTTGGTAATCTAATAAAGTATCTAAAATAGGCGGTGTGTGGCGCAGCAACGGCAAATAAATTCGACCTTCTTGACAACATAAAGAGAACCTCGGGACAGTTTCATTCCGAGATTTATAAATCCGTTCATTGTACCATAAGAAAGCTCCACATGATTGGCATTCATATTTTGGTAATCCGAGATATGACTGTTCAATAGATGGACCTGGTATCTGAGAATTCGCAGTATTATCTACACTTACCACCATCCTAGAATTTGTAAAATCAAGATGTCTTGTATTTGCAACACTACGACAGACATCATAACTATGTAATACTTCATGAATACCACTTCCATGTTCAGAAGCCTCCAGTGTCTCTCTATTTCTTCGTTGATTAAGAATAACCTTCCGCCTTTTCCTATTTTCGAAAATACCAGTGTGCATATACTTGGAAGCTTCGATGTACTCTTTATTCCTCCATTGATTAAGAATAATCTTTCGTTTTTTTCTATTTTCTCTACACACTGCTGTTATGTCCATTTAAGCCTGACGTAAAAAACCATAACGAAAAAGGGCTAAGAAATTATTACGCTAAAACTAAAGTTACCCGTTACAAAATTTAATCGCAAAATTGACTCATTTAGAATATTGTTGTTATTGAGAGTCATCATAGAAGCATTTTTCCAGAATTATTTTCTTTCTCTTTTGGAATTATGAGCGCACCTTATAAGTATTCCCTACAAAATTAGCCCTCTAATATAAATTGTTGTGTACGGAGTGGAGTATTAATATACATTTAGTGAATGCAATAAGTATTAATATACATTTAATGAATGCAATAATTTCTTCTATTTCTAATCAATTTTGTTGTTTTTTTTTTTTTTTTTTGTATTTTGGTAATTTGAAATAAGTACGTCAACTTTAACATCTTAGTAAAAAAACTATTTATAGAATAGCTACTAAAAATTATTAAGTTTGAATAAATTTTAAATAGAGTTATTTATTTAATATTATTATTTTTTTTAATACATATAGGACGTTCTTTTTTTGGTTTTATTTATTTATTATTATTAATTTTTTTAATACATATGGGACGTTCTTTTCTTTTTTTAATTATGTTTTTTTTTTTAAATTTCGTTTGGTATTATAAAATTCTCTATTATATAGTTATTTATGTTATTTTTTCGAATTTGGATGAATTCAAAGTTTAAGTATGCGATTAAAATTTGGATGAATTCAAAGTTTAAGTACGCGTTTAAAAATAAACGCACAAAAAATTGAATTTCCATTTAATTAAAAAAAAATAATTCCCATTCAATTTAATTATTTGTAAAAAAATAATTTAAATTTCATTTTCAAAATAAAATTGAAAGAATTGTTGATTTTTATACAATAACCTACATTTTCACGGACCTTCATGGGTCCGAACCCAACACAACCCAGGCCGCAGCGAGATCAAGGACCAAGGCCGAACACGTCCCAGGCCAGCTTCAATACCGGCCCGTTTCAATCTTAGATTGCACCGAGATTCCTTCATGGTCCGATTTTAGCCCAATCCTGGTCCAAATCCAACCCGTTTCCGATCCACAACTGGTCCAATTCGGTCCAATTGCGGCCCAGCTTGTGCCCAACACCAATCCAATTCCAGTCAAAATCCGGACCAAATCCAGTTATACTCCGGCCCTAACCCGGTTCGGCCCGGGTTGGACCATTGGCCCCTAATTTTTTACACACTTTTTCACTTTTGTCTTTGACCGTTTTATTTTTTCAAATAAGTCCCTAAGTTTGATTGTTATTTCAATTAATTATATATGGTCAAAAAGTTCATTAACTATAACCCCAAAAGAGAAAAAAACAATATAAAAAATAATAAAAAACACCTTAGTACCCAAAAATATTTGTTAATCTAACCACATGTGAATAAAACCAGGCATCAATAGCAAAAGAAAGTTGCAAAGTAAAATTAAATAAAAATCCGAAGAGGCTCAGATTAATTGATGCATAGTATATATGCATTTTCTTTAGCATAAAAAATAGATTTCTTCAGTATGGAAAACAGCACATGAGCAGCAAACAATATAAACATAGGAGTAATAAAAAATTCTTAATTAATCAAGGATAATCAAGGACAGTGAAAATTCAATGTAAACTAACAATGAAGAGAACAAAAACAAATAGGTAATAGAGGAGTGAGTAATTAAAAAATTTGTGAGGAAATAAATTGGATATATGAAGCATCAAATAAAAATAAGAGCAGGTACTATTGTAGTAAATCCAATGTAAATTTAGAAAAATTATAAGAAGATAAGTAAGCAGCTCTCCATCCTCTGTTGTTCTTTTTTTTTTTTGTGTGTGTGTGTTTGTGTCTTTTTTTTTTTTTTTTTTTTTTTTTAATGAAAAATCATCATTGCCTCTATCAAACAACGCAAATAATATAAAGCATCAACTGAATAAACAAAATACCAAACAAAGGAGGGATAGAGCTGTAAACCATACTACATTCAAGTGGCAAGCATGAAGAAGCAATGAGGAGAAAACAAATGGAACATAAACAGACTAAATAAAAAAGATAGAGAGAGAGAGAGAGAGAGAGAGAGAGAGAGAGAGAGAGTATGAGCGTGGGCGCACATTTGTGTGCGCCATTGTAAGCGTGAAAAAAACATGAATTAAGCATAAAAAAATAGGAGTAAGAAATGAATACAAAGGTAAGAAGCATAAGAAGCATAAGAAATTATCCAAGTATAAGAAGCATCCACAGCAAACATAGAAATTATCCACACATAAGAAAGTAAGCCAAGAAATTGTGATAAAACAGGAGTAAGAAAGATTATAATGGAAACAAAGGTAGAAGCAGTTAGATGACCATAAGTTTAAGTACATGTCGAGTCCAAAGCACAACCAAAATGAAGCAGGTCGAAGGCCACAGTAAATGGTTAGAAAGATAACTGAAGAAACCCAGATGCCAAAGAACAAAAAGCAGCCAGGTCGACACAGTGTGGCAAGCAAGAATTATTAGCAGCCCACCAACTATAGGAAGAACTTGGTGATTAATTGACCTCAGATGGATCACTCTCAGTAGGAGCAGGTTCTGGTGCTAGGAGATTAATTACGTCATGGCAGTCATTGATAATACCATAGCAGTTGTTGATAGCCTGATGCATCTTTGAACGCTCAAATGCGTATTCATCTCTTTCATTGATAAGAGAATTGTATGATTTCTTGAGAAGACTATATTCCCATTTCAGATTATCATACTTAGAATACAACGCAGAGTGTTCTGATGCGAGTTGGTCATATAAATTCTTATAGAATGCTCTATCTTCATAGTTAGCATCCTTGATGTGTAGATCCAACTCCTCTCTAAGTTTGTAGACAGCGGTACGGGCCGCATCTTGTTCAGCGGCAGCAGAAGCAGGGAATAGAGAACCCCAACAGCGAACAATCTCGGATACAGATTCAGAACACCCGATTGGAAGATCCATGTATGCTGAAAACTTCCGATCTGTATCAATAGTTATTTCACAGGGTGGCATCTCCATCCCAAGCCCCTGAACAATTTCCCGTAGCATTTGAGTGCACGAAAGCTCGATAATCCTCATTGTGTGAGCTGCACGGGGACCAAATGCAAAGAGGGAAGGAAAAGAGAGTTGGAAGAAATATAAGTATGCACGATAACCGGAAATGTATGTATTTTCTTAGGCAACTCTTGTGAAGAAACTTGGGTTGTGAACTGCATACTAATATAGGCATCATATTAATTATGTCAAATAACCAATCTATAGCATGTTTCTAGGCGACCTGTGAAGAAATTTGGTCTGAAAATTGCATACTAATGCATGCATTTTTCTCAATCATGTGAAGCAACAAATTCTTGCATGGCCGCAGACAACTTAAGAAGAGAATCGGTTCCACAAACCATAGAATCGAGCGCCGCAATACGGAACAAATAGGATTAGGAAAATAGAGGAGGGAACTAAAAGCAAGTAAAAAATTTCAGCACCAAATCAAATAGGATCAGGGAAAATAGAGAAAGAAACCCAAAGCAAGTAAAAATTCTAGGAAAAACGATGGACAAAGAGGCTCAGATTGATTGATGCATAGTACGAATGCATCTTATTTCACATTGGATAACAGTTAAGTTGCATACCATTCTCTGTAGAAAAGTAACTCAAAAATTTAATGCATTTCCTTAAACATATATAAAAAAAAAAAAAACAAATCAACAGTTTGAAGGGCCTAGTGGTATAATACAAAACCAAGTAGGTTTAGAGAAATAGAGCAGGAAAGGCAAAAAGCAAATAAAAAATTACGGGAAGGCGGTGCACGAAGAGACTCATATTGATCGAGGCATAGTATGCAGGCATCTTCTTTAGCGCCGAAAAAGTTGGCAAGTTACATGGCATTCTCGGTAGGCAAACATTTCAAAAAGTAGAGATACGTAAGGAGAAAATAGCACAGGCATATAAGAAGCACCCCTGCATCCAAAAAAGTAATCAGTCAAGGAAAGGACGAAAAAAATAAGAGCATGAAGGGGGAAAAAAAGAACAATGCAGAAAGGAAGTAAAAAAAAAATAGTGAGGAACGAATAGAAGGTAGAGAAGTGAAGAATTTTAAAATTTTGTTAGAAAATCAGGAAAACACATTTAGAGGAAAAAAAATTGAACCAACAATAGGTATCAATGAATAAAAAGACATGAATTGGGAGTTTTACCGCTGGAGCATTCCAGTGAGAAAGAGTAAGCAACTATTTTTGTTATCCTCTAGATGTTTTTTTTTTTTTTTTTTTTTTTTTGCAAGAAGTCCTGCACACACCCCCCCCTCCCTTTTTATTCCTTGGTTTTTCATAGTATGACAAATCATCATCGCCTCAACCAAACAACTCGAGAATATCAAAGAAGCATGGAGCATCAAAGAAAGAAAGCACACAGGAGAAAAGCATTCAAGTATGTCTTTAGGCGAAAACCAATCAAATATCGAACTAATATATGCTTTAGATCATTGATTGCTAGACACATATTCTAGTCCAATCCTTTTTTCATCTAAAGACTGGGTGAAAGCCAATGAGTGTATGCCTCATAATTTTCAGAACTTTCAGCTTTTCTTTTTCGGCTCCCTTTTTTTTTTTCTTTTTTCCGCGCGATTCCTACTGAAGCCTACACTTCTTTCGAACCCCGGCCTCAAATTAGAGGGAAGGGGGGAAGTAGCTTATCCAAGACATAACCAAGCCCCCAAATGCATTGCAACATGTTCTCTAAAGGCAAATGAATGTTATTTATAATGGCTTTTCCTCTAAGAAGGCACCACAAGCACACAATTCCACACAACAAAACTGCACATTGTAGATTAAAGGCATCGCAAATCGAACGCAAGCAAAGGAATCACAGAAAATTAAACAGCAATCACGCATGAATGCACCATCACCAAGAATAAGTAAGTAGAGAAGGCGTACTAAACAGAGCAGAAGGCAA
Source organism: Tillandsia fasciculata (assembly GCA_029168755.2). NCBI lineage: Eukaryota > Viridiplantae > Streptophyta > Magnoliopsida > Poales > Bromeliaceae > Tillandsia > Tillandsia fasciculata. The sequence continues at coordinate 6,053,907 of CM054932.1, read as the reverse complement.
AGGAGCAGATCGAGAAAGAAGGAAGGGAGTTGCACACAAATCGCAAGAAACTTTCTGTTGTGACCTACCAAATACACGAAGAAAGAGTGGAAAATATCAGCACAAGTTCATATATTAACTGTTGCAGGAACCAAATAATTAACCAAGAAAGAGAAAGAATACCTGCAGAATTAAAGGGCTCCCAGATCCTGCTAATTAGAGTGTCCTACCAAATAAAAGTAACACACCATTTTAGTTAATCCTACATAGAAAAAGTTTGGAGAAAAGCTTAGAGGAATACTCAACCTTTCCATGAAAACATGAGCAATCTTCTGTTCTTCTAAGAAAGGAACACCTATATTTACAGCATTTATAGCACACAATACAACATACATCATAAGAAGCAAAAACCTTCAGGGATAGGCCAAATTTGTATAGCAGTGAGTAGTAGGTGATAACGGCGACCAATCCCATCATCACCGGCCACCAGCACTGCCAACATTTCTGAGAAAAGAGAGCAAAACAGCCTGGCAACATTTCTGAGAGAGGAGGGAAGAGCAGAGAGAGGAAGAAGGGGACAGGGAAATAGTGAGCGAGTAATAAATGAGAGCAGAGAAGTGAGGCGCCACCGGTCTGAGACAGGACCGAGCAAGTACATCCGTACCATCAATTTCATCAATTTCAAGTAGAATGGTACAGGACATACATCCCAGATCACAGATGAGCCGCACGACGCATGACGCATGGTAAGCATTCTCTCGAATACTTGGTGAGCAACATACACCACCGTAAGCATTCTCTCAAACAGTTGGTGAGCAAAATGCTGGCACCGTACAGATCGGTTATAGTCAACCGAAGGAGGTGACGCAACAGTAAGGGAAGAGCAAGTGAAGAGGGAGGACGGTCAGAGGAGAGGGTACCATCAAAATCAACGAAGATTACACTCACAAAAACCCAAGGACGACAAAACCCACAGAGAAGCAGCACGGAGCCCAGCCGAGGAGGAGAAAGAGGGAGGGGGGCGAACGGGCGGTAGCGCGCAGGCCCGTACGATCCGCCGAAGGATGTGACGGAACAGTAAGAGGAGAGGAGGCGAAGAAGGAAGGCGGTCAGGGGAGAAGGTGGGAGTGCAACGGGAAGAGGAGCCTCTACAAATCTGGTGAGCCGTACTATAGCAGTAGGTTGTGTAGCAGTAGGAGAGAAAGAGGAAGGGTTGTGTAGCAGCAGGAGAGAGAGAGCAAGCTGGCAAAGTGGAGGGCGAGGAGGGGCGAGGAGAGATCGACACGTAAGCACAGTAAAACTCACGATTCATGTATTTATATATATATATATATATATATATATATATATATATATATATATAATTTATTGGTACTATTAAAATTTTTACCTTTAGATCAACCATTTTGATCATTTTCATTCGTTAGATTTTATAATTTTTCAATCACTTATTAAACCCAAAGGTCCACTATAATTTCAACCACATATTTTTTAATCTAAAAATTAAAAACTTAATAGTATCAATAACTTATTACTATTAATAATATTCCAGTCTACCAATATATATATATATATATATATATATATATATATATATATATATATATATATATATATATATATATATATATATATATATATATATGGCTAAATTACAGAAAAATCTCCTGTAATATTCCGCTTTTCCACTTTACCCTCCTGTCATTTAAAAGCCTACATTTTGCCCCTCCGTAATAACCGAATTGTACAATAACCCTCCGCCGTCACGATTCCGTGAGTGAGTTTTTTTTGAAAATATAATTGCATATACCCAAAATATCTTTGGAAAATATTCCTTAAAAAAAAAAAAACTTCAGAAAAGAAAAAAAAAAAAAGATCGGTCGCACGCGGCGGACCCCCGCGCCCGCTTCGCCGCCGTCGTCGAAGCGCTCATCGCCCGAGCCCTCTTCGTCGTCGTCGTCGTCCAATTCCTCCTCCGGATCGGGTCGCATGCGGCGGAGCCCGCGCCCGCGTCACCGCCGCCGTCGTCGTCGTCTCCTCCGGATCGGGTCGCACGCGGCGGAGCTCATCGCCCGCGTCACCGCCGTCGTCGTCGTCGTCCTCCTCCTCTGACGCGGGTTAGCACGGGTCAGCACAAGGAGGGCATTTTCGTCAATTTATCACATCCGTTAACGCCGTTGTCCTCTAAAGATAATTTGGTAATTACGAGAGAGCAAAATATAGGATTTTAAATGACAGAGGTAAAATAAAAAAGTAGGATATTATAGAAAAATTTTATGTAATTTAGCATATATATATATATATATATATATATATATATATATATATATATATATATATATATATAAAACAACGAAAACCTTCTCCCTCCCTCCCTCCCTCGCTCCACCAATCCCTTTGTCTCTCTCGCCCGCCGACCATGGCGCTCTGCCTCCTCGCCTCCTCTCTCCTTCGATTCTCCCCCACAACCTCTCCTCGCCCCACCCTAATCCCCTCCTCCTCGTCCCCCAATCGCCTCTTACCCCGTCTCCCCTCTCCCTCTTCTCTCCACTCCCCCTCAAACCCTCTTTCTCGAACCCCACACTACAATAGCGGCCCCCGACTCCACCCAATTTCTCGTTCCCGCGCTCCGGGAAGCGATTCCGGCGAAGGTCCGCTTTCCCCGACCAACGACGGTGCCGCCGCTGCTACGGAGCTGGCGCCGTCGGATTCTACGAGCATTTGGAAGCAGATGAAGGAGATCGCCCTCTTCGCGGGGCCGGCGACGGGTCTCTGGATATGCGGGCCTCTAATGAGCTTGATCGATACAATGGTTATTGGACAAGGGAGCTCCTTGGAGCTCGCCGCATTGGGTAATCAATTACTACTGCGCTTAGTCGATTTCTCGATGCTGTTCTTAATCACGATCTTAGGTTTCTGATAACATTCCTGATTATTTGTATAATCTAGGGCCCGGGACAGTGTTCTGCGACTATCTCTCCTATATATTTATGTTCCTATCCATTGCTACTTCCAATCTGGTTGCTACTTCACTAGCTAAAAAGGTATTCCCTTTTTTTGGCCTTTTGCTTCGGTGCTTAAACGGAACTTATATGTGAACCATGCTTTCATGAGCCTCTTCGTGATGATTATGATCTTAGTGTTCTTAATTAACCAAAGATGCTTCCTTTCGAGTTATATATTTGCTCTTATGTGAGCTCAGAGTTAGTTCAAACTTCAACCATTAAGGAAACCGGCGCAGTTCAAGCACGCGCAAGTCCAAGGATGCGGGGAAACCTATTTGAACCATTAAGGCAAATAGCTAAAGTTTGTAGGTTTGGGCCTATTAGTACGTATTACTCCCCTACTCTCTCAAGCTATATTTAGGCTAATAGCTTAAATTTGTAGGTTTGGACCAATTAGTATGTATCACTCCCCTACTCTCTCAAGCTATTATTTTGTGTTGGACTATTCTTCACATGTGAATACATGGCATAGACCATCTTGTTTTTGTGAATGAGTGTTACTTTTAGGGCTTTTTTGGATGTATGAACATTTTGTTTAGTAGATCTCTTTAATTTACTTAGCATGCTTGTAGTATTTGGTAGATGAAAATGAGGAGTGCGATTTAATGTTTAGAATGACATACTATATTTGACTGCTATGTCAGATACTCCGAATAAGATAAATCAACTCGTAGTTGAAATCCACCATCCTAACAAACCTTGGCTGCCAAGATCTAGCAAGGAGTTAAAATCAAACTCCTAGCTAGCAATTATAAAAGAAAGTCCTCCATGGGCACAAGTTATCATTATATAACTCGTTCGCACATCCAAATAAGCCCATAGTATTTTTCAGTTGTCCTTGATCTTTATTATCTACTATTATTAAAATGTTTATTTGAAAGATTGAATTTGTATTTCATGTTAGACATAAAAACATTAGAGGAATTTTTTGGCGAGAAGAGAAACTAAAGCAGATAGATTAAGGTCACATGATGTCATGACACGAGTAGGAGTGGCAAGTGTACAACCAGTCCTATTAGCAAACAAAAGAAGGATGGGTGAAAAATAGTTCATCCCTTACTTTATATTGTGATTATTCCTCTGCTCTTATATCTTTTTCTTGATACCTTACTATATTGTGTTTCAAACACCAAAATACAATTTCTAGAGTATTTATTTGGTTATTGCATGGGATTTGGTGGCAATAGTTTTTTTATTATTGCTTCTTAACCAGTGAGCGCATGCAAGATTTTGCATTATTTTATTGCTATACTAAATTGGTAAATTAAATTTTGTAGCATCACAATTATATGTGGCCAGTTGCACCTTAAATAGATTATTATTTTGATGTATCATTTTTATTTGTGTTTTCAGATGCTTGCATACATTAATTATGTGTCATAAAATGTAGGATAAAGAATTAGCGCAACATCAAATATCAATGTTGCTGTTTATTGCTTTTGCTTGTGGCTTGGGAATGTTTATGTTTACAAGATTTCTTGGTCCACAAATATTGGCTGGTAAGTTGTTGAGAAGTTCATTATTATGGCATCTTATGGTGTCTATCTCATATTTTTCTGTCACTTGATAATTCTTACATTGTTTTAAGAACTTCCATGCTTCTAAAATTTGAGCTTTATTTATTTATTTATTTTTTCTCTTGAGTAGTGAGTACTGAAGCTGCACTCTTTTGTGTGCTTTGCAGTCAATCAAATCAGTTATACATATCCATGTTGTAACAAAAAATTGCAAACTTATATGTACAAAGAAAATCAACTTACATCTTTTCAAGCGTCTTCATGCCTCATGTTCCTTGCATGAGGTTTGTGCCAACTTTTGAAGGTTTGATCTCAAGATGATCAAGAAGTTGCAAATTGGCTATCTCTAATAGTTGCTGAATTAGGGATGGCATGCAATAGAGGTTGATTTCTATGAGCCAAAGGAGCTTTGCTGATCCATGTACAATGGTGATACATTCTGCTTATGCTAGTTTGTTTCTGTTAGATTTAGACAAAAATCATCTTGGTAGAAGATTGTATTGGGTGGTTGGATAATCCAGTATGAGATAGCTGCTATGCTATCCATGCTGGTTAAGATAGATAATCGGTATTTGAATATCAATTTAAAAGGAGAGTACTTCTGGCAAGAGATTGAAAAACTGCCTTGAAAATATAGCAAAATATTCTTAGAACTTAACAGCCGTTTGCTACAAATGCCACAAAATCTATGCTAAGTTGAACATCCATATGCTACCCAATCCTCAAGTGGTCCTCCAACATAGAATGACCGGCCAAATTGGATATCCCAATAGCATATGATTTTTAACCAAAAAATATCAAATTGGATTAGGATCATGGTTTGATGAAGTTCTGAATGTAGGATTAGAGTCAATTGGAATTCAAATTTCTGGTTTGGCTAGAATGACTATAAAGAAGGTTTAGCCTTAGAAACATAGGCAATCCTAATTGGTCCGAACTATCATATGGTGCTGGATTTTATTCACATTGATCATATATACTGTCTGTTCTATCATATATTAATATATTTGAGAGAGTGGTAACATGCAATTTTATATGTTGTTTATAAAGTTGCCTAAAACTCACTTTAGACGTGTAAAAATGTGGTGTATTAAACTTTATTATAATTATTGCTGTACAACAATTTTCATCTTTGCGAAATATTTGGAGATATTTTAGCCACGAAGCACTCTAGAGTCCAGAATCAACAAAGTTATGGACACCTTTGAAACCATTGAAAGTGAAACTTCGAGGAGCTAGTCAAAAAGTAAAAACAAAACTAGAGTTTCATTTGGAATCATGGTTAGGTCAGAAAAATGTGATTTATGTCTTTATGTATTGGTTAAAGTGAAGGGATATGTGTCTGTATGTATGGTGGCATGTGTGAATCTAATATGTATTTAAGAAAATTATAATTATTATGTCATTGCTCCAGTGATTTACTCGTTGTTATATGGAATCACATAGGCTGTTGACATAGTGCATTTCAACACTCCAATGGTTGGTATGCTGGCAAAAGAGAGTTGTCTTATTGCAATGATTAACACATCGAATATCAATTGACAAAGGTTGACAGAATCAAAGTGTGTCATGCTTATGCCAAACATCTTGTGTCTATTTAAGACCTTAAATATTGAAAAAGCATGTTAAATTCACAATCCTTAGCAGTCTAGATTTTGCAAGTGTTCTATAGTGTTCCATTTCTTATTAAGGAAATTCAGCCTTCATATTTTGAATCATTTATGCAGCACTGGTTATTGAAATCAAATCAGAAATTGGTTTAGTTTTGATTGGGGTTGGAAACTGTTCTTTCATAAGAGATTAGGTTATCTTTTCTCTGTTCATATATCCAATATTTGTTGCTTGTCTTATTTTCTGGTTTTCCCTTACTGTTATTCTTCCACCTTCCTCTTTAATATATAGCAGAGTAGTGAATCTACATGAATCTCTTCATATATCCAATTTTTGTTGCTTCTTGTCCTATTTTCTGGTTTTCCCTTTCTGTTAATCTTCCACCTTCCTCTTTAATATATAGCAGAGTAGTGAATCTACATAAATGTTATCATAGTCTTCTAGACCTTTAGAAATAGTTTATTTTTAGCAACCTTTAGAAAGTGTATTTTTATCTTTAGCTTCTATGGAACCATCTATATTTAAAACCTCGGTACCTTCTGACTATAAAAGCTAGAGAGCCTCTCTTTTTCCTGATTTGTTTACCTTGATTGAGACCATTGGCCACCTATGGACTTATGCTACCCGTCCTAGGCCTACATATGCTAAAATAAACCATCTATATATTTTGCATTTTGAGGTCTTTCTAATTGGAATATTAGACATATTACGTGGAAGTTAAACAGGCCTTTTTGCTCATTTTAGTTGATTTTGACTTGACAATATGCCTTGTGTATGCTTTGGGCTTATGTCAATTCTCATATATTTTTGGTTAAGCTTTTATAGCTCCTTGTTCCAATTGCTATTTTATAATTCACGATGTTTTCATTCATCGCATTTTTAATTCCACTTGTTGCTTATTTCTTTTCCAGCTTTTACTGGGCCAGAGAATCTTCATATAGTTCCTGCTGCAAATACCTATGCACAGGTATATGTTTTCCGGATAATTTTTTATTCCTTGGTATTCAAAATCTCAAATTCGGTTTCATCTCTTCAAGTAGTTGATTGTGGTACTTTTTTTCAGTCCATAATTAGATTTTGATTTTCTGAGCTGATTGTGGTACTTTTTTTCAGTCCATAATTAGATTTTGATTTTCTGAGCATGGTACTAAATCCTTTGAACTATAAGTAATGGTTGCACCACCGTTGTGCTTGCTTCAACCTGTCAAATTCTCACAACTTGGATGCATTAATGCCAATATAAGTTGTAGAACTTGAACAAGAAAGCGACAAGCTAATTTACTTTTGTCAGAATTAGTCAGTCTTGTTGCTTAATCATGGCTTTGTGGATTTGACCATTATGGGCACTCATTCCTTTATATTTGCGTAATTATTGGATTAACATTTTGATGGCCTTTTTTCTTGGAGTTGATAAATAATGCTAAAACTTTTTTATCCTTACTTTTCAGTTTTAGTCCACCATTTGATCAATACACATATCAATCTGCCTATTTTGCGCAAAAGTGTTATTGGGTATATGGAATTGGCCCTTGGTGGTAACCACTTTTGGGGGAACCTTGGGCTTTTGTATCATGTTCAAATTTTATAATCAATAGAGATCCTGGTGGCCTCATTACTGCACTTTTTTGGGATAAGGCATGTGACACATACTGTTCAATGCCGGAAGAATTCAGGTTTACTAGTGGTTGTTTCCTTATAGTACTGTCGAAATTTGTTAACTTATTCATTGCCCATCGGTATAAAAAAATCTCGTCTAGACTTGAAGAAGGGAGGATATCACTCTACTCAAATGGATACTCACTTTTGTAATTAGGGTAAAGTTATGCTTGCATAGTAGTGCTAACATAGCAAATCCCTATGTTGAAGCCTGTTTTGAGTCCTGCAAACAATTTTTAGAGAACCTAATTTGCCAAATGTAATGCATTATTATCGGCAATTTATCATATATATTATCAGATTTTATTATGGTATCTGAAATTAGTTATCAGGTTTTATTTTGGTATTTGAAAATTTTTCAAATTTTTTTTCTCTGTAGTGAGTATTTCTGGACTCCATTGTACCCAAATGAATACATAGCACTCTCAATCATTTACAGCTATGAACATAACTTCTTTGCTTTCTTTAGCTTATAAGTGAATCTTTCACGCAAGAAATGTTTATTGTCTATTGACTTATATATTGTCTTCTTCCCTTGTAGATTAGAGGTTTTGCTTGGCCTGCAGTTCTTGTCGGCATGGTTGCTCAAAGTGCTAGGTAATTAGCTTGGCCGCCAATTTTGTTTTTCATAGGAACCAAGCACTTGACTACTCAAAAAGTATTTGGGCAGTGATTGCAAATGCCCATATGGTCAGTAGAGGCTTGCACCTGCAGTACCTACATGGGATCGTCATAAACTCACAGTACTCTCAATATTCTCAACAAATCGAGGGTTAATTTTGAGAAAAGATGACTTTTTATATAGCACTATTCTAAATTTTACTTTCTTTAAATTTATGAAGTGAAGTTAATCAAACTAGTGGTATATTGAAGACTACACTCTGTCATGTGCGGACGCACATATGCCAGGCGCGGACCGGCTGAGCGCGCTGAGCACGTTGGGCAGGCGCTGCATGGGTTAGCCTCTAGTGGCTAAAGATAGAAACTTAGATTAGGTAAGTTGTTTGGAAATTCCTTAGATTAGGTAAGTTGTTAAGTTGTTTGGAAATTCCTTAGATTAGGTAAGTTGTTTTGGAAATTCCTAGAATCAAGGAGAGCCTTCTCCATTTAGGTTGGGCCAGTGGCCATATATGCTTGTGATCGCGGGACAATAAAGCAGCAGGAATTATATCCCTAATCTCTCTCTCTCTCTGTTAAGCCTGCGGTTGAGGGGAATAACCTCACCGAAGAAGACGGCCGGCGGCTACGAGCTACGTAGCCGCGGCCCAGCCAGTCGGGGATTCGACGCCCTTGACAACCTGGTATCAGAGACCACCCGCTCCACCCAAGCCGCCGCCCACCACCCTAGCCCTCCACCACCGCCGCAGCCCTCCGCCACTGCCGCCCCGCAGCCAACAGCCATGGGCGATCCCACCGTCGCCGATGTGATAGAGATGTTGAAATCCATCACCACGGAGATGACAACCATGAAGGCCGACATGGCGGCTATGAAGGAGAAGTCGGCCTCGTCGTCGGACAACGGCGCCGGCGGCCGCCCGGAGGGGCCGCGCGATCTTGATCGCCCCCCAAAATTCCACAAATTGGAATTTCCCCGCTACGACGGCAAGACCGATCCGATGCTCTTCATCAACAAGTGCGCATCCTATTTTCGCCAACAGCGCACCATGGCGGAGGAGCGCGTGTGGATGGCCTCGTACAATTTGGAGGACGTCGCGCAACTCTGGTACATCCAACTCCAGGAGGACGAGGGCACGCCGTCGTGGGGGCGATTCAAGGAGCTCCTGACCTTGCGGTTTGGGCCTCCCCTCCGCTCGGCTCCGCTGTTCGAGCTCGCCGAGTGCCGGCGTACAGGGACCGTGGAGGAGTACTCCAATCGCTTCCAGGCACTCCTGCCTCGCGCGGGCCGCCTTGATGAGGCTCAGCGCGTCCAGCTCTTCACTGGCGGACTCCTGCCGCCGCTCAGCCACGCCGTCCGCATCCACAACCCGGAGACGCTCGCAGCCGCCATGAGCCTGGCGCGACAAGTAGAGTTGATGGCGAGCGACCGGCCGGTGCAGCCTTCCCCTCGGGCGCCCCAGCGTGGCCTCCTTTCCGCCCCCGCGCCACGGCCAGCGCTTCCGGGGCCACAGCAGCTGCTGGCGCTCCCTGCTCCTCCGGTGGCCGCCCAGCAGGGTCGCGACGAGGGCAATCAGAGGCGCCTCACCCCGGACGAAATGGCGGAACGGCGCCGTCTGGGCCTCTGTTTTAATTGCGATGAAAAATATACCCGTGGCCATAACAGATTTTGCCGGCGCATCTTCTTCCTTGAAGGCGTGGAGATCGAGGACGCCACGGACGCCGCGGGCGACGCGGAGCACGACGCCGAGGCGCCCTGTTTTTCCCTGCAGGCCGTGGCTGGGGTTCCCATGGCGAGCACCATGCAGATCGCCGTGGCACTCGGCTCCGCGTCCCTCGTCGCCCTCCTCGACTCCGGCAGCACGCACAACTTCATCTCGGAGGAGGCGGCGCGGCGCTCCGGTCTGCCCCTCCGCCAACACCCCCGCCTCACAGCCTTGGTCGCCAATGGCGAGCGGGTCACCTGCGCCGGCGTCATCCGCGACGCGCCCCTGCTCATCGACGGCAATTCATTCCCGGCCGACCTCTACGTCATGCCACTGGCCGGGTACGACGTCGTCCTCGGCACCCGGTGGCTCGGCGAGTTGGGGCCCATTGTTTGGGACCTCGGCCGCCGGCGCATGTCCTTCCAGCGCCGGGGGCGTTCCGTCTCCTGGACCGGCATGGCCAGCCCCGCCGTGCCGGCCCTGGGCGCAACAACAGAGGCCGGTTCCCTCCTGGAGGCGCTGCTGCTCTCGTTTGGGGGGCTCTTCGCGGACCCCGTCGGTCTGCCCCCCAAGCGTGCGCACGACCACCGCATTGTTCTCAAGCCCGACGCCCAGCCGGTCGCCGTCCGCCCTTACCGGTACCCCGCGGCGCACAAGGACGAGTTGGAGCGCCAGTGTGCCGCAATGATTGCTCAAGGGATCGTCCGCCGCAGCGACTCACCGTTCTCGTCGCCCGTCCTCCTCGTCAAGAAGGCCGATGGCTCGTGGCGCTTCTGCGTCGACTACCGGGCGCTGAACGCGCTCACCGTCAAGGATGCCTTCCCGATCCCGGTGGTCGACGAGCTCCTCGACGAGCTCCATGGCGCCAAGTTCTTCACCAAGCTGGACCTCCGGTCCGGGTACCACCAGGTGCGCATGCGCCCGGAGGACGTGCACAAGACGGCGTTCCGCACCCACGACGGCCTGTACGAGTTCTTGGTGATGGCGTTCGGGCTGTGCAACGCCCCGGCGACATTCCAGGCCTTGATGAACGACGTGCTACGCCCGTTCCTGCGCCGCTTCGTCCTGGTATTTTTTGATGATATTCTAATTTACAGCAAGACGTGGGCTGATCATCTTCGCCACCTCCGGGCCGTCCTCGACGAACTACGCCGCCACCAACTCTTCGTCAAGCGCTCCAAGTGCTCGTTTGGTGCCTCCTCCGTCGCCTACCTCGGCCATGTCATATCCGCAGCGGGTGTGGCCATGGACCCGGCCAAAGTGCAGGCGATCCATGATTGGCCGGCTCCACGTTCGCCCCGGACTGTGCGCGGTTTCCTCGGCCTCGCCGGGTACTACCGCAAGTTCGTCCACAACTACGGGGCGATCGCTGCACCACTGACGGCCCTACTCAAGAAGGAGGGCTTCTCCTGGGACGACGCGGCGGCCGCGGCATTCACAGCGCTCAAGGCCGCCGTCACGTCCGCCCCCGTACTCGCCATGCCCGACTTCGCCAAGCTGTTCACCGTCGAGTGCGACGCGTCCACGCTCGGCTTCGGCGCGGTCCTGATCCAGGAGGGCCATCCGGTCGCTTTCTTCAGCAGGCCTGTGGCACCTCGCCACCGCTCGCTTGCCGCCTACGAGCGCGAGCTCATCGGCCTCGTCCAGGCGGTACGGCATTGGCGCCCGTATCTCTGGGGGCGGCGCTTCATCGTCAAGACCGACCACTACAGCCTGAAGTACCTCCTCGATCAGCGCCTCGCCACGATCCCTCAGCACCACTGGGTCGGCAAGCTCCTGGGATTCGATTTCTCGGTGGAGTACCGGTCGGGCGCCACAAACGTCGTCGCCGACGCCCTCTCCCGTCGCGACAGTGACGGCGGGGAGGTGATGGCTATTTCGGCACCCCGCTTTGACTTCATCGAGCGCCTCCGCCACGCCCAGGCCACTGATCCGGCCCTGGTCACCATCCACGATGAGGTCCGGGCTGCCACCCGCACCGCTCCGTGGGCGCTGGTGGACGGCATGGTCGCCTTCGCCGGCCGCCTATACATTCCCCCGGCGTCGCCGCTGCTGCAGGAGATCCTGGCCGCGGTCCACAACGACGGCCATGAGGGCATCCACCGCACCCTCCACAGGCTCCGGCGGGATTTTCATTTTCCCAACATGCGTCGCCGGGTGCAGGATTTCGTGACGGCATGCGTCACCTGTCAACAGTACAAGTCCGACCACCTCAGGCCGGCCGGTCTGCTGCAGCCACTGCCGGTTCCGACTGCTGTGTGGGCTGACATCGGCATCGACTTCATCGAGGCGCTGCCCAAGGTGCAAGGCAAGACGGTCATTCTATCCGTCGTGGATCGCTTCAGCAAGTACTGCCATTTCATTCCCCTGGCGCACCCCTACACCGCCGAGTCCGTCGCTCACGCCTTCTTCGCCGACATCGTTCGCCTCCATGGCGTTCCGCAGTCCATCATCTCGGACCGCGATCCAGTATTCACCTCGACGTTCTGGCAGGAGCTCATGCGGCTCACAGGGACGAAGCTCTACATGTCGTCCGCCTTTCACCCGCAGACGGACGGCCAGACCGAGGCCGCCAACCGGGTCATCGTCATGTACTTGCGCTGCTTCACCGGCGACCGTCCCCGGCAATGGCTCAGGTGGCTGCCATGGGCAGAGTACACCTACAACACCGCCTATCAGTCATCGCTCCGCGAAACTCCGTTTCGTGTGGTCTATGGCCGGGAACCCCCGACCATCCGCTCCTATGAGCCCGGCGAGGCCCGCGTCGCAGCGGTCGCCCAGGAGATGGAGGAGCGCGCTGCCTTCCTCGCCGACATCCGCTATCGCCTTGAACAGGCGCAGGCGGTCCAGAAGCGCGTCTACGACCAGCACCACAGGCCGGTGTCCTTCCAGGTCGGCGATTGGGCTCTTCTTCGCCTTCGGCAGCGGGCAGCAGCATCCCTCCCACGCACGGCAACAGGGAAGCTCAAACCGCGATACGTCGGGCCGTACCAGGTGGCGGAGCTCATCAACGAGGTGGCTGTGCGGCTACAGCTTCCTCCCGACGCTCGCATTCATGATGTGTTCCATGTCGGCGTCCTCAAGAAGTTTGTCGGTAACCCGCCGGCCGTTCCACCGCTGCTGCCTCCACTCCTGCACGGTGCTGTGGTGCCTGCACCTGCCCGGGTGACTCGGGCGCGGCTGGCCCGGGGAGTGCGCCAGGTGCTCGTTGAATGGCAAGGACAAACGCCTGCGTCGGCTACATGGGAGGATCTGGACGACCTCCATGCTCGGTTCCCTTCCTTTCAGCTCGAGGACGAGCTGGCCTTCGAGGCGGGGAGAGATGTCATGTGCGGACGCACATATGCCAGGCGCGGACCGGCTGAGCGCGCTGAGCACGTTGGGCAGGCGCTGCATGGGTTAGCCTCTAGTGGCTAAAGATAGAAACTTAGATTAGGTAAGTTGTTTGGAAATTCCTTAGATTAGGTAAGTTGTTAAGTTGTTTGGAAATTCCTTAGATTAGGTAAGTTGTTTTGGAAATTCCTAGAATCAAGGAGAGCCTTCTCCATTTAGGTTGGGCCAGTGGCCATATATGCTTGTGATCGCGGGACAATAAAGCAGCAGGAATTATATCCCTAATCTCTCTCTCTCTCTGTTAAGCCTGCGGTTGAGGGGAATAACCTCACCGAAGAAGACGGCCGGCGGCTACGAGCTACGTAGCCGCGGCCCAGCCAGTCGGGGATTCGACGCCCTTGACACACTCTCTCAGCTTACTAATACATGCGTATGTGACTGTGTAAATTTGATATAACTTAGGGTCAATGTTCGAAATTAATGGATTTGTCAAATTTTAAGTTTTAAGTTTTAATCCTTGCTTTCATCAAAATAACAAATAGTGTATTAGTGTTATATACTAGGTAAGACTTAGGTCCCATTTGGATACGTCATAAAATATAGTATAGTTAAACTACGACTAATAGGAAAATTATCCGATGAGATGTTTGGAAGAAGAAAAAGAGCACTATTTTTTGGAGTATAATTAAACTACTAGTTAAAGACCCGCGCTTCGCGGCGGACGAATAAATTTACACTAAATTAATATTAATAATTAATAAATAATAAGCAATAAATAATAAAATATTTATAAAGATAAAGATATGTTATATATTATAAAGTTTTCAACATTATAAATTAGCAGAAAGGAGTACAAAAGTACAATTACTACATATATTAATTGTTCATTAACTAATAGCATCATTTCAACTCCTTGGAGTACAAAAGTACAATTACCACATATATTAATTGTTCATTAACAAAAGACTAATTATTTCTTGCTGGTCGATGGTACCTCATCTTCTGTGTGCCTACAATGTCAACAGACGGAAAGTTAACAAAAAATAAAAGATTTCATGGTGAAAAGATAACTCAAAGGGAGGTTGGTTCCACAAAATTACCTAAAACGTTTTTTGCCTGAAGCTAATCCAGCAACATTTGTAGACAATCTGATAAAAGCCAACATAGTACATTAGTAATTGGAACATGGTATTTCATTCATGGAAGATCATGTAGAGAGAAAAAGAAACAACCAAAAATTATGCAGAAACAAGAGTAAGGGTTTTTGTAGTTTTGTGGGAGAAGAATACCCTCTGTAGGAAAGCATGAACACATTGCATTGCAGCCTCTGCATCATTAAGCGGACAAACTCCAGACGGTGAGCAATATCTATATAGCTGGGTAAAGGTTTTTCAACAGAAAGTTTATCAAACAAAACCTAATAAAAAGTGAATCCAATAAACCAAAAACTTTCAACAATTCAAAGCCTCCAGAGAAGCAACATCTCAGGATACTTCCAGCATTTTCTTGGAAGAAAAGAATAGTTGGACCTGCAGTTACAAGCAGCTTAGTTTATTCAAACTGACAACAAGCAGAACTTCTAATGCACAAAGAGAAAAAAGATTTTTAAATACTGAGAAAATCGGAAGCATGTAGTAGTAGTTATGGAAACACTGACTTCTATAACTGCCATCCTGTAAAACTCTGTCCAGATGTCATACTTGTGTTCATTTTCTTAGACAAAGATATAACATTATGTAGTGCAATGAGAACCTACCATTGACAAATTTATTATGAAGAAGTGACATAATGTCAAAGTGGGTGACATGGTGACAAAGGGAACGAGCATTGTAGAGTAAAGATAATCCTAGAAGGATAATAAAGATGCAATACCAAAACAAATCGAGTGATGCCGTGAACTGAGGGAATCGTCAGTGAAAGGAGGAGAATGGTTCATGCAGGATGACAGAGGTGAATAACAACATATTATTTGTTGTAGTCCTCAATTTCAGGTAAATTCCTTACTTGATACCTGATTGGCCAAGATTCTACTCTTCTTTCGGCTTAAGCCACATCTAATAACAGTCTTTCACAAACAGAAAGAAATAATGCTTCAACAGCACCAGGAAGCTGAAATCAGATCTTGAACCCCAAAAGCAAAAGCTCAAATTTAAAACTTTATCAAACAGCACAACACCGCATGGCAATCCCAAACAGGCCCTCAGTACAAGTGTGCCACTTACGGTAGAGTGGTTGAAAACAGAGAGTCTCAAGCTTTTACTGTGGTGGGAAGTTGGAATAAGATTCTCTAAGTCCGAAAACCAAAGCTTGTATATGAATTTCCACTGTACGGTAAAGTTATTGGGGAATTTTAATATAGTGCTTCTCCAAAGCACGCCTCAAGCAACGCGACTTCCGGTAGAGTGCTTGAAAACAGAAAGTCTCAAGCTTTTATTGTGGTAGGAAGTTGGAATAAAATTCCTTAAGTCCAAAAGGCAAAGCTTGCATATGAGCTTCCACTTTAGAGTAAAGTTGTTAGGGGATTTTAATATATTGCTTCTCCGAAGCACTACTCAAGCAGCGCGGCCAAACAATCCCTTACAGAGTCACCATATCCCGCCTATCTTGTGGATCTTAAGAATGCTACAGTACCCATCAAGAGCTCAAATTTACCCCCAAATCTCCTTATTCTAAAGGCTAAAAACAGCATTTTTCTAAGAATAATTTCGTCATACGCAAAAAAAAATCACAGATTAAACGAAATCCTGGATTAAATTCCGAGCATAAACACCAAAATTGCAGTAAAATCAACAGATTCCTTCTCAAATTGTTAAATTAAATCCTATCGGCGAATCCAAAATTCAGATCCCCCACATACCAGATCACATAAAACCCGATATCCAACCTCAAGGGCGAGATCTGAGAACGCTAATACAGAAACTCTAACTGAAACCCTAAGATCGAGAGGGAGAGCGGGGCGCACCTCAGCACTGCGGGGAGTGCTTGATGAACCAGGAGTGGAGGCGGAGTCGGTTAGAACGCTTGGTGAAAACGTTTTAGGTATTATACCTTGTACCTTGCCGCGGTCATGGGTATGGAGCAGAGAGTCATGGGTATGGCGCAGAGAAGAAAGAGGGGAGTCGCCATGCCACGGCCGCGGCGGCAACTCCGCCGTCTGCAACAGGACACGAACTCCGCAATAGGAGCAGGACAGGGTCCGCGGTGGAGTTGGTGAGAACGCCATGCCGCGGCGGCAGCTCCGCAATAGGACACCAACTCCGCAAGAGGAGCAGGACAGGGTCCGCGGCGGAGTTGGTGAGAACGCCATGCCGCGGCGGCAACTCCGCAACAGGACGGGCTTCGCGGCGGAGTTGGTGGGAGGTAGGTGAGAGCGGAGGGAGAGATAGAGGGAGAGAGAGGGAGAAGAGAGAGAGAGAGAAGAAAAAGGGCCCGAATTGTCTCTTCAGAAGTACGACACAGTAATGTGATGGAACGCGTTAGGCGGAAAATGCGGGGAGGCTTTCAAATAGTTTAGGCTTCCCCCTTTAATGTATTGTATAGATACTTCAAAAAATATAGTAAAATAACACAATCCACTCCAATCAAAGGACAAAAAAATTTCACCATTCTTGGGCTCTCTCACCCGCAAGATGTATCAAATTTTAAACTTTATTTTTCAAAATTTTAAATTCAAAATTTCAACATAAAATTTTAAATTTTAAAATATAAATATAAAATTTTTAAATTCTAAAATTTAAATATATCTTCAAAGTTTAAATTTTAAATTTTAAATTTTAACTTTCAAATTTTTAAATTTTCAAAATTTAAAATTTTATAATTTCAAATTTCAAATTTTAAATTTCAAATTTCAAATTTTTAATTTCAAATATAAATTCCAAATTTTAAAATTAAATTTCAAATTTTATAATATTGAATTTTAAATTTTAAACTTTAAAATTTTAAATTTTAAAATTATAAATTTTAAAATTATAAAATTTAATTTTAATATAAATTAAATAATAAATTTTAATTTTAATATAAATTAAATAATAAATTTTAATTTGAAATTATAAATTTAAATTTTAAAATAAATTAAATAATAAATTTTAATTTAAAATTATAAATTTTAATTTTAAAATTTATTTTTAAAATTTAAAAATTTATTTTTTAAATTTAGAATTTTAAAATTTAAATTTAGATTTTATATTTCAAAATTTCAAAATTCCAATTTGAAATTTGAATTTTTAATTTAGATTTTGATTTCAAATTATGTTATTTTTAATTTTAAAATTTTACAATATAAAAGTAATATTTTACTTTTAAATTTTTTAAATTTTAAATTGAAAGAAATCTCGTGGGATTGTACAATGTGCTTCCAAGCAGTTTGAAAATTGAAACCGTGGAATTTTTTGGAGTTGCAGAATTTTCTATTTCACGTAAAGCAAAACCACAATTTATAAACTCCATGGATATTTTTTACTATGCATCTAAACAGACCCTTAAAGCTTTATCTATTACATACTTTTTATCCTATCAACTGCATTATGGAAGTTTATTGAATCAAGAGCTAATTTGAAAAAAATTGGTTTCTTTTGTCATTTGGCCCTTTGGTTAATCAAATCTTAGCAAGGAATTCCATCAATTGAGGGCCAACTTCGATTAGTAGAGAACACCAATTCATGGTCAATTTGGCTATGCCATTTATTTGATAGATTTTAATGTTAATTTTGCAAGTAAGATTTTAAACTATCTACAAAAGCACCCCATTGAATATATTACCCGTTGTACATTCTGCTGGTTTGATTCACTTTTCAAAGAAAACTTGGCCGAAGCACAATAAAGTTCTGTTTTGTCAAAGCAAATTGAACTGAATTGACCTAAACCTGAGTTTCTTAATCAATTTGTGTCGTCCACTACGTTCCATTTCTAGTGAGCCCTTCTAAATTACATAATGAAGTTCTTTTTGTTAAACTTGTTCTTGATCTGGATAAGCTAAAGTAGTAATTACTTTTCATTTTACTTTAGAAGTTTAACTTGATATTTCAAATTTGACTTAGTCTATTTCAAGGAATTAAGTGCCGTGGCACGGAGGCGTGCCGCTCTCCACCTGGCACGGTACCGTACGGGCACGCTTCCGTGCCGACACATGGCACGCTTTCGTGCCGATGGATACGTATGACTTCCCAGTGGCACGCTCTGACACGATTTTTTTTAATTTTTTTTTGTTCCCAATAAGCTCTTATAATATTGTTTTGATACGTTTAGTCAAAAAATTATGAATATTAGCTATATATAGCTTATTAAACTCACCAATTAACATACTAATATTTTTTTTTTTTTTTTTTTTTTTATATAAAGTATAACTATACCTCATAAAAAATAGAAATAACAATATAATAATAAAATTCACAAGTATAATAAGTATTTAACTATGTGTTTATTGTAAAACCATGTGTTAAAAAAAAAAAAAAAAAAAAAAAAATCTCGGCACTGTCGGCATGGTACGGGCGATACCCAATGGGTATCGCTCTGTCTCGAGCAATACCCATTGGGTATCGCCGAGACGGGGGCGGCGGGGAGGGGGTAGATACCCCCCTTGTACCGTGACCCTATTGTAGGGGCACGATACGTGCCGTCCCGTGCCGCGGCACTTAATACCTTGGTCTATTTACCGGCTCGGCACTGGGCGGCACTTAATACCTCGGTCTATTTACCGGTTTAGGTTTAGGACTACCTGAGTGCCTTGACAACATGGCTTGGAGGTGATAGGTCTCACTAGAATCAGTTTATTGAACAATTGATGTAATAATTAAAGTGAGTTATGACAGAAGATACACGTCTTGAATTTTTGCTTTTTATTTAATCATTTCCAATGGAATCATGAGCCAAATGAGTACTTTTTTTTTTTTTCAATTTAGCCCTTTAAAAATTTATAATTTGCCAATTGACCATGTGAAAATTTTATTTGACCAAATAACCCTATTTTGTTCAACTCAAGTGGTAAGGTAGAGGAACAATTGGAAAATGGTGAATCGTTTACCGTGTTTAATGAAATTTAGAAGACAATGAATCATTTACTATATTTTCCTTAACAAAGAAAACGGTGAATAATTTACCGTTTCTTTCTATTTCCCATATATAATCCATGACATAAAAATTTCAACAAATCATATATAATTTTAACAACCTAAAAAGTCCTAAGAACCTACCCATACAATTCTAACAATTAGACAAAAATTCTAATAATGTACATATAATCCTAACAATCTCACAAAAATCCTCACAACCTACACAAAAAAGGGTAACAATCTGAAAATGGTGAATGATTCACCGCTTTCTAAAGGCGCCATTCACCTTTTTTTCTCATTTTTGTCTAGCAAGATGCTGAGTTGGCAAAAAGAGGGCTAGTTGGCCAAATAAAATTTTGAGAGGGTCATTTGACAAATTAGAATTTTTTGTAGTGTTATTGTAAAAAAAAGGGCTGCCAAATGATGATTGATTGTTGTTTCATCCACAACAAGTTTTAAAAAAAATCATAAGCTATTGGTCTACGCAAACTATCACAAAAATGAAAGGCACATATAAGTGCTAGGGTGATAAAACATATAAATAAAAAATTTGAACTTGTACGCATAATCTGCACTATGTATCATAAACTAAATTTCACCAAAATTTGGTGCTTCATAGTGTGGATCGTAGGAGAAGTAGAGAATAACATTTTCTATTTACTTTACTCACAAGATATTGACTTTGAAATTTTAAACCAAATGATTTTCGGTTTATAGATTGTTAAATGGCTTACTGCATAAAGTATTATTGATGTCCAAATCTATGGCTTTAATCGAGCTTTTAATGATCTCTAAATGTTTCTTCTGTTGTGGAATATGTAGCACTAGCCACTTGCCTGTTCATCAATGTATTATTTCCTATCAGCTTTGAAATTTCAAATTTTACATCACTCTTGATCTAAGTCTTTCTTGCGTATTTTTTGTGTTGCAGTTTAGGCATGAAAGATTCATGGGGTCCTTTGAAGGCTTTGGCTGTTGCTAGTGCCATTAATGGCTTTGGTGATATTTTTCTTTGCAGTATATGTGGCTATGGAATTGCCGGTGCTGCTTGGGCAACAATGGTCTCACAAGTATGATAATGTTTTTAAGGATTACATTAAGCATATCAATGTGTGCATATATGAGTTAATATATGACAAATTGAGAAAAATAATGCTTATTTAAAGTTTACTTATCCACTGGGGCAAGTTTAGGAACCGCCAATGATGAAAGGAACTTTACTCTAGTTTTTCAAGTAATTGTTGAAAAAATTATGACTAAATATATTGAATCTATATAATTTGCGCTCATTTAGCAGTTTTGAAGAAAGCTTTGTTTGGTCCCTTCATCAATGCTGCATGAAAGCCCTCACTTGAACTAAGAGAAGTACAGGTGGACCAATGGAACATGTTCAGCCATAGTTGAAGTGATGTGTACCTGTAAGAATGTACATTGCACTGAAGGAAGAAGTTATGTCATGTTGTGCAAAATTGGCTTTAGGTCATTGTACAGATTTTAAACTGAATAGTGTTTCCTTATAAGGTTTTTGTCATTACACTAGTATCTGTGAACACATACGGCCCAAAAGAATTGATATGTCTATGTTCAACTTGTGTAGGACATATTTCTAGCACTGCTTATTATGTGAACATGCCCCAGGCACGTGCTCACCGGATATCCACTGAGGCAAATTTAGGCGACAATCACAATAATATTTGTCAAGTTGCATTTTTTGACTAAAAAGACTATGGTGCTATCTTTATGATCTGGTGATACAACTCTTACTGGTGCAACTTCCAGGTTGTTGCCGGTTTTATGATGATGCAAACTCTGAACAAAGCAGGCTTCCAGGCTTTCTCAATGTCGATCCCATCGGTTGGAGAACTTTTCCAGATATTTGAGATTGCAGCTCCTGTTTTTGTAACAATGACATCAAAGGTTTTATGAAGATTCTTGATTTACTTATAAATGTCTTTGCACGTATATATCCCTGTAATTTCTGGATTTTTCATATATACTCGAATGTCCAATTGGTTACAAAATTACTCTTATTTTTAGTTGGGGAGTTGTCTAATTCACAGGTAAAGGAGGCTTTTTATTAGAAAAAGTTTCTTAAGGAGGTGCTCTTTCTTACATAAGAAATTGAGTCTTTAATTGAGAATTCAGATTTTATAGGAATATATATGTAACAGGATAATTTTGTAGGGGTATATGTGTAAATATCTCTATCTATAGGGCTCTTTCTTACATAAGAAATTGAGTTTTTAATTGAGAATTCAGATTTTATAGGAATATATATGTAACAGGATAATTTTGTAGGGGTATATCCGTATATGTGTGAATATCTCTATCTATATGTGAATATCTATCTCTATGTATTTTTTGTTCAAATAGCTGACAATTTGGCAAATAAATGTTTAGGTTGCATTTTATTCACTCCTTACATATTTTGCAACATCGATGGGAACAATCCCTCTTGCAGCTCATCAGGTTTTTGTTTTGAGTTCACAAAGCGCTTATTGTTATCGGAATTTCTTTCTTGCATGGTATTATGAAGGTACGATGCATTGTTTTATTACTATTTTGTAGGTTATGGTTAATGTGTACTGCATGTGCACTGTTTGGGGTGAGCCTCTCTCACAAACTGCACAATCATTTATGCCGGAGTTGATACATGGAGTCAATCACAGTTTGGTGAAGGTCTGTACTCTCCATTACTTATTATTATATTTAATGTAGATTGTATACCTCATAGGAACTTTCAGAAGATTTTGATTTAAGGCTTTTTTTTTTTTTTTTTTTTTTTTTTTTTTTTTTTTTTGGTAATAGAAAAGGCCAGGGGTATAATTTTTTAGTGGCAGTACATCTCCCTTTATTCACGGCTTTTTTAAAGTTTAAAAATATCAACCCTCAGAGGCTCGACTAATCCCTTGATTCCCTTCTAACCTTAAAAAAATAAAGAGTGTGGAACAATCAAACAAAAGGTTGCTAAACAAAAGCCTTGAAACAAGCCTATCATTATCACACATCTTTACAGTCAACCGACAGCATATAACCTGCTAGTAATATTGTTCATGCACAAGTATTCTTGTGCAACTGGCACGGGGGCGCCGACATCATTGCCACAAAACCCTTTTTATATCTCTGCATAGTTCGCAACGGCAACATATACTTATTTGCATGGTGGGCGTAGATGGCATGTGCAGACCATGTCAGACCATGCTAATTGGCACGACGACAATCTTTGTTTATGCCACATTATTGAAAATATGGCACGACAATCTTTTGTAATCTTGTATTAATAATGAAAAGTACTCTGAATTTGTGATGGAAAAGCACATTTATTTGGGGTGCAATTTGATGAAAACTAGAAAAATATTTCTTATTTTGCAGAAATTTTATGAATTGACAATAAACCATCAACTTTCAAGCAATTCAGCTTTTGTTTGTATTTTTTTATGGGAGTTTTAGCAGATTCCGACCTATTGATTTATAGATAAAATAGATTTACAAGATAGTAGACGAACCAAACACAAGCCTTTTCAAACCTACAAGTTCGACACAATCCTGTAAATTATAACCAAGGATTTGTTTGCAAGTGGTACAGTGGTATGTCGGTTTGGCATTGTATGGCATGGCACGGCATGCCTCGGCACCCACCGTCTTTTATATATTGGCATGGTTGGCATGAGCAACATGGGCAGCATGTGCTGACTGACACGGCAATCCTTGATTATGACATTCAAGTAACCATCCCAATTCCCAAACTTTCTAGCTAACTTTTAATGGCAACAACAAAGTAAAAACGCCTTAAAGAAAGGCAACCCGTGCTAGACTGTGCCGATTGGCATGATTTTTGCTAGTTTTTCCAAGTTATAGCCATACAACTGGCATTTTCAGAATTGAGAAAACAACTGCAATCCCTTTCTTTAGAACAGTTCATTTTCTTGAACCCTTTCCACTTCATAAATACAGCTAGAAACTTCAACATTCAGATTTTTTAATTAAGGAAAATGAAACATGACAAAGTTAAGAAAAATGAAGCATGACTAAATTTGGTCAAATTGGTTCAGGTTAAGCCCTGATTTGATTAATTGCATTCAATAACTACCAGGGATTGGCTTATAATGTTGATATTTCAACATTTACAGACCAGCTAAATAACATAAAAGCTCTATCAACTAGTCGAACTAACCTAGCATGGATTGTGAAAATGTTAGATTTGTATTTTATTTTCTTTAAAGTTCTATTTATGTGCTTTGTTCGGACAGCTCGTGATATTATTCTTCAGTTTCCTGTACTAAAATTTTTAACACGATCTAGGCAAGAATGTTGTTGAAGTCGCTTGTAATAATTGGAGCCATTAGTGGATTAACATTGGGAGCAATTGGAACTTCTGTCCCCCGTCTTTTCCCTTATCTCTTTACCTCCGACTGTATGGTCATTAGAGAGGTTTGGTTTTCTTTGACTATTTCTTAGATTTTAATTTTTTTTTTTTTTAATCAGATTCATTGTCAAATATTCATGTTGTCAATAGTAAAGTTTCCTTGATATTTATGCCTTTTAGGATAACTTCTTTTTTCTTTTCCTTATATCTTATTTTATGTTTCAGTTCAAATACATCACAGGCATTTGCTTCACTTTTTTAAACCATCCAGAAATCACTAACTAGAACTGGAATAACAGTGTAATACTTTTCTTACACCACTTATATATTATATAAATGAAGGAAGGTCACACACAATGAATATCATCTCCATATCATATAAATGTTGCACTGCTATTTAGGAATTTTGATACAAATTATTATCTAGAAGTTATTTGCACATCACATATGTACAGTACAAGAAGTTTTGCATTTCATGTACCTGTGGAGAATACCTTTCCTGCACATTAAAAGCATCTGTCAAAGGATAGGTTTAGTATAAATGAAGACAAAGATACTGCTTCATCTAATATAATTGGTAACTTCTGAACTTCTCAAAATCTGAAGGATTCGATCATTAAAGATCATTAAAAAGCATTCTTCTTTTGTCTTTTCTCTCTTTTTTCTCAAGTAGAATAATGATGTCTCTCTTCTTCTAGATTAAAAGTTCTAATGTATGTCAAGTTAAGTGTTTTATTAAAAAGACTTAATATTTGTCATGTGTCCAGTAAACATCAACTTTTGACGTTCATGCAGCCCCAATTTCCAATTTTCTGGTTTCAATCTCTTTCTACTATATTAAAATCAAACTCTTTTAAGGCCTTTTTGCAGTCTTTGTTCCCTCCTGTGTGGGATATATATTCTTTCAGTATGTCTTTTTCACTCATTCAAAATCTCCTATTGATCTTTCATCCTTAAAATGCAATTTTGCATTCTTATTTTCTAACACCCGTTCAATTATCAGCACCTCTGTGTACTAAGTTTGTGGCGACTAGCGAGTCGAGAAATTAGGATTTGTTCAGCATTAGAACCTTTTGTCCTGCTTTGATTGTCGATGCATTCATCTTATATAATAATAAGCAGGATAAGAAACTGTATATACCAAAACTACTTGTTACTATTTCTCCTGCTTACTAGAGGATATGGAAAGAACAATTTACAAAAGGAAATGCAATAACGGAGGAGATAACAGTCCTTTTAAAGTACCATTAATGTCTTTTAGTTTCTCAACATTTTGCTGGCGTGAAATATAGCTTTTCTCAGGTAGCAAGACTGACTAGTCTTAGATGAAGTTTATCTTATACTATTTATGTGTTAGATTACATGCATTTTGATGTTGTATACCACCTTATTAGGGCATTTTTTTTAAATTTTTGCAAATGTTAACTTTTTATTTAATTTAGACTACTTAGTGGCCATGTTAGATCCATATTATATGGCTAAAATTATTGAAAAACTATCTTTCTTAACTAATTATGAGCCGATGTCTATTGACAGATGCACAAAGTGTTGATTCCATACTTTATGGGACTGATGGTGACACCTGCAACACATAGCCTTGAAGGAACATTGTTGGTATGCATATCTGGTATCTTATACTATTCTAAAACTAGATATCCATTAATTCTACTTTGGTCAATATTATATCCTTGTGAACATATCTAGGCAAATATCTAAGAGATGAAAATTTGACATGCCAATTTATACGACCTTTAATTTATAACTTTTGTACCATAATGTTCATTATTGAACATCTTTCATCATTTCAATCATGTAAGAATTTGTCCTAAAAGGGTTGTCCCTGTACGCATCTTCAGAAAAGATTTCGGGAAGGTAAGATGTATGTAGTTTATATCTAATTTGAGCTGCATTTGCAAACCATAAAGTATATTAGGTCCTTGCCTTGATAGATAGATACGAAGGTATGTCTATACCATCTCTAAATGGAATCGAAATAAAAATGTAATTGGTAATCAGGACTCTGTTGGATGGATTTCTATACAAGACATGCAACACGACAAACATACTCTGAACTATGTGTGAAATATTGTGTGCTTACAAGAGCTCAAGCTGATTGGTTAGAAAGTGAAGAAAAGTTGCTAGTATGAGAACTACTGCATGTATAAGGAAACCTTGTAATCATGATATGTTTAACACGACGCTCTGCTTGAGTCATTTTTAGCTTTAATATTTGACCACTTTATTACACCCTCCTAAGTGATGCCCCTTTTTACGTCTGCATGTCATATTATTGTCTAGATGGATGGATAGTATCCAAGCTAAATTTCAATATGAAAACTTAAAACTAATAAAAACTTTCAATGAAAAGGTCCCAGGATATGTGGAGTGCAGATTGAGCACAGCCACTATAAGATTTTTGGTTTTGCGGGAGATCAATGGTAAAAACATACCGACCTTACCTGAAATTTTAGTGTATTTGGATTCTACTACCAAATTTTTTTTATTTCCTAAAATTCATCTAAGTTCTACGAGAACTCAAAACAGTTTCCGTTAGAAAAGTTGTAAGATATAATGTCAAATAACATAAAATTCTGTTAGATTATGAAACATTTTAATTTATTTTTAAGTTCTGATGGAAATGTACTTAATTAAACATGCTGGTAGATTTAGTTAGTGAAATCAAAATTTTTGGAAGTTCAGATATCCATTTCAACCTTC
This sequence comes from Tillandsia fasciculata, assembly GCA_029168755.2. Classification (NCBI taxonomy): domain Eukaryota; kingdom Viridiplantae; phylum Streptophyta; class Magnoliopsida; order Poales; family Bromeliaceae; genus Tillandsia; species Tillandsia fasciculata. Next base: position 6,027,354 of record CM054932.1, on the reverse strand, counting down.
CCTGTAGTTCAAGTAAGACAGCTATTTCAAAATTTCTACTATATTGATGGTCATGATATACTTGAAATAGAGCTTAACACCACTTGGCATGATATCGAAAGGCTAAAACAAGTTGAAATTCCTAAAATTTTTTGACATAATTATTTAAATTATAGAAAGAAAGAGGAGAGAAAAACAATGACAGAGAAAAAGTCCTCATGTAAAATACATGGTGGGTTCATGGGTTAGAAAAAATGTACTGTTCTCGTAAAATTTCACAGAGAGTACCTAATATCTTCTAACACAGTCTCTGTGTCACGTAGGTAAGCAAAACTATGCACCTTCCTCCAAAACACCTCCCAAAACACCCCACCAAAGAAACTGAAATTGAAAAAAAGAAGTTAGCACATGCACGCTGTTGCTTACTTCTGTGCTCGAAAGTATATAAATCATTATATTCTATGTGCAGGCTGGCAGGGATCTTAGGTATTTGAGTCTATCAATGAGTGGATGCTTTTGTTTGGGTGGCCTTCTACTACTGGTATGGTATTTTACAAAGTTGGCCTTTTTTCTTCAGCTCTTTGATGCTTTGATCTTGAGCTGTGTGTGTATTTAGCTATTTATTATTGTACATGCAAACCAAAATTGATTTGAAGAAGAAAAATCTGAAATTTTGAAACAGTTAATTGATCTCTAAAATGAAGTTTCCCAGTGTTTATGCTTTATCACAATATAAAATGAAGTTTCCCAGTGTTTATGCTTTATCACAATTTCAAATGAAGTTTCCCAGTGTTTTTGCTTTATCATAATTTGGTTTGTTTGGCATTTCGGGTGTAAAACTGCACTTACCAATAATTGAGTTCTTTGACTTACAGCATCTTTATTTTCAAAAAGAGCTGTCTGATATATAGTGAGAAAGCAACCAATTAAAAAAATTATACCATATAGCTCCGGCAACAATCACAATGGTTGTACTGCATCTGAAATAAGCCAGAGGAAACTAAAAACGCTACTTTAATATGGACTTATTGAAAGAATAAAGCCACAACACAAGTTCTTCTATATTACACACAAAGTTTACTCCCTCTCCTGGGATATGCAATCTGAAATTCTAGTAAAAATTCTACGTATACAATGATCGGATGCGTAATTCTAGAATGCAAGGCCTTTTTGCCATTTCAGTTAAGCATATTTCTTCACTTGTATGTAAAAAAATAATCCTTTCCATCTCTCTCTCTCTCTCTCTTAAAGCTTGTTATTAGTAGAGGTTGCGGTTTGCCTGGCTGCTGGTGGGCCCTCACAGGATTCCAATGGGTAAATCTCTATTTCTCTCCCTCCCTCCTCTCTCTCTCTCTCTCTCTCTCTCTCTCTCTCTCTCTCTCTCTCTCTCTCTCTCTCTCGACTATCTCTCTACATATCTAGTGTTCTTGCTGGTTTACATAGCAATGAATAGCATCTCCTAATGATTTTACCGTGGATTTTCATTCTGATGGAATAAATCTTCTCTCCAGGCTCGGTTTTCACTTGCTTTACAGCGACTTATTTCTCCTAGTGGTCTGCTATACAATGAGGACTTTTATCAACCCGGATATATTAAGGCGAAAGCCACATAGAGGTTCATTCGCCGAGCATTCTATTCTGTTGGTCAGCGCATTTTTTTTCTGATAGCTCAACCAAATTATGCTTATCTGGTACTTGAACTGAAAGCACTGCTGTCATCAGTTAAAGGATTTCGGCTGAGGAAGTTCATTGAAGTGACTTTTTCAGGAGTTATTTGTTCGAAAAACTTGAGGCAGGATAATTGAAAGGAAAGTTATACATACATCCTTCATGTAAGTAAATTCTTTTACTGTCGTAAGTGTTGGTCTGTTGTATTGATTTGCACTACCTTCGATATAGACCGAGAGAAATGCAAATGTGAAATTTCCTGTTAGTATTTTTGGATGTAGTTTGGTTATTTCCTAACTCAGCTGTTGAACATGGGACGAGTATTTTTTTTATTGCCCAACTCAACTGTTGAACATGGAGATAATTTAATTTGTTAAGGTATTAGTGCAACTCTCCAAGGGTGATTGTTCAGAGTCCATGCTACTTTTATTCGCAATTTTTTTTTTCTTTTCCATTTTCTTTCCTAGAGATTTATTTTTCTTTTTTTTGTTGGCTGAGTTGAAACACATTCAAGCCTGTATGTTGGTTTTCTTTATGAGTAAATCTAGAATACTTCTAGAAGTAAACAATGCTGTTTACTGTTGTGTGGTTTCCAGCAATGGGGCATTCAAATCACCGATCGGCAATATTAAACATGATCTAGGTTATTTCAACTTTATAGGAGTTAAATTTTGTAAGTTTCGGCATCATTTGTCTAGTCACAAATGGTCTCAAATTCAACTTACATCAGCCATTATAATTTGTCAATTTTGAAACTTCATACTATGCAAATAATGTCGAAAAATTTTAAAATTCGAAACCTAAAAAGTTTAAATAGCCTAGATCAAATTTATTGGTGCTGATCATCAATTCGGATCCCCCATTGCTAGAAATGACACAGAACTAAACACCGTCGATTACTTCTATAAGTATATCCTAGCGTAGCTCTTTCTTTATTTCATTATTCAGTTGTCGCTGTGCGGCCTAGTTTCATACTGGGATCTGTTGTCTTTCAGAAACAATTGTGAAGTGCTAATTATCAATGCCTGATCAATCTCTAGCTCCGCCAATGCAGCTCTGTCAGGTGTTCAAAGTTTGGAACAATCTTTCATGAAATTTGTAAGTAACATCTTCATCTTCCAAGTGAATTATTAGAAACATATATTTTGTGCAGTGCCCCTCGATATGCTCTTATGTATTCTATGTTTATATGCTTTCCTTTGTAATACATTTGCACCGAAATTGGCTGAAACCTAAGTGTGCATCCGATAGCTATGGTTGAAAGAGTTTTACTGAAATTAGATTGTAAATGATTCCAGATGTTTGAATGTAGTGTTTGTTAAAAAGCAAAAAGTATACAATTATGTGCTAGATATAATTTTGACCTGAAAGATTCTTTTTCATTCTCATTTGTATGAACACATTTTCTAGGTTGATGAATTTTGTTGCATTGTGAAGGCATTTCAACTTCGTTTGTCATATATAATAGTAAAATTACCTCATAATTATACTTAGGTTATACTATATATAGGTTTTTTTTATCTCGTAAATTATAATTTCTTTAAGAAAAATGCTACCTAAAGGTTGTTGTAAAAGAAAACTCCCCTTGTAAGCATATGCTACACCTGTGAAGATTGGTCTAAGAATAAAGAAAAAAAAGTAATATGGAATATTTTGATTCAACTATTAAATCTTTTAAAAATTTGATTTTATTAACTGACCTTCCAATTTGTTTTGATTTGAGTTCGTGAATAATACTTTAATTTCAAAATTTGAACCGATTACTTATTTTAATAAATTTTTATCTACAAAAATTATATAAAATATATATATTAATTAAGTCTGTAGAGATAAACGAGATGTTAAAGTACCGATTGACTCGCAGATTAAATAGTAAAATTAAAATTGTGATTTAATAATCGAATCAAAATGGTGCTGTTGATTGACTCGTAGATTGAATAGTAAAATTAAAATTGTGATTAAATAACCGAATTAAAATGGTTCATTCTTTACAAAGTTTTGTATGTTTTTAATGAAAAATACTATTTGTACATTCCAAATAAAATATATATTTCATACCCTATTTATTTTAGGATAGATGAATAGGACGGGTTCATCCACTAGTCATATTATGGACGAAACTCCTACCCTAGAATGTATGGGATGTATATCATACATCCCAAATGAACGGTAACCGATTGTATACACCCCAAATAAACTATAACCGATTGTATCTAGCGTAATTGGCTAAGAACAAATAAAAAAAAAGTAATAGTATATAAAATATATCTGAACTATAGAATATTTTAATTCAACTATCAAATCTTTCAAAATTCTAATTTTATTAACTAACTTTTCAATTTGTTTTGATTTGAGTTGATCAATAATATTTTAACTTCAAAATTTAAACTGATTATTTATTTTAATAAATTTATATCTACGAAAATTATATAAAATATATTAATTAAATCTGTAGAGATAAACGATGCATTTAAATTTGAAGTCAAAGTGTTCTTGATTGACTCACATTAAATAAATTGAAAGATTGGATAGTAAAATTAAAATTTTGAAAGGTTAAATAGCCGAATCAAATTCATTCTTTACTTTTATATGTTTTTAATAAAAAATGCTGCTTATACACTCCAAATAAAGTGTATATTTCACACCTCACCTCATCCATCCTAGGACGGGGATTCATCCTCTAAGTCACATTGTGGATGAAACCCCTACCCTAAAATGGGTGTAACCTATTTAGTGCAATTGGCTAAGAATAAATAAAAAAAGTAATAGTATATAGAATTTATCTGAACTATAAAATATTTTTATTCAACTACCAAATCTTTCAAAATTTTGATTTTATTAACTGACTTTTCAATTTGTTTTGATTTGAGTCAATCAATAATATTTTAACTTCAAAATTTAAATCGATTACTTATTTTAATAAATTTATATCTACAAAAATTATATTAAATATATTAATTAAATCTGTAGTGATAAGCGACGCATTTAAATTTGAAGTCAAAGTGTTGTTAATTGATTCGTATCAAACAAATTGAAAGATTAGATAGTAAAATTAAAATTTTGAAAGATTAAATAGCTAAATCAAAATGGTTCATTCGTTACAAAGTTTTGTATGTTTTTAATAAAAAATGCTACTTGTACACTCCAAATAAAGTGTACATCAGAAATAGAGGTTCATTTACTAGTCACAATGTGGATGAACCCCTATCCTACAATGGATGGGGTGTATATCATACAGTATATAAAATTTATCTGAACTATGGAATACTTTTGATTCAATTTACCAAATCTTTTAAAATTTTTGATTTTATTAACTGCCCTTTCAATTTGTTTTAATTTGAGTCTGTCAATAATAATTTAACTTCAAAATTTAAGCTGGTTACTTATTTTAATAAATTTATAGCTACAAGAATTATATAAAATGCATTAACTAAATCTATAAAAATAAATGACACATTTAAATTTGAAGTCAAAGTGATGTTGATTGACTTGCATCAAACAAATTAAAAGATTGGATAGTAAAATGAAAATTTTGAAAGATTAAATAGCCGAATCAAAATGGTTCATTCTTTACAAAGCTTTTCATGTTTTTAACGAAAAATACTATTTTTAAACCCCAAATGAAGTGTACATCTCACATCCCATCTATTATGGGATGGAAGTTTCATCCATTTCATATTATGAATGAATTCCTATCCTAAAATAAGTGGGTTGTATATCATACACCTCAAATGGGATGTATGATTAGTATTGCTCGTTGTTAATTACCTCTCCGTCCATTGTTCATGTCATTTTGTACACCACATACACTACTGTACACTATATTTGATGATTAATATTTTAATATTAAATTTTAAATTACTAGATATAATTTACAATATAAAGAAAAAGCCTGCATACAAAAAATATTTTATTTATGTTATATAAATTTTCTTAGGAGGCCTTTATTTGACAATTTTATGGTCAATATATAAATAAGCTACTGGACCCCAGCACCCACAGGCTCTCTCTCTCACTCAATCAAAACTAGAAGGGCCTTTTATTGCATGCAACATTTAAACATAATAATGAATATGAAGTTCTATGGATGTCATGCAACATGACCACTCTAAGAGCTAGCCGGTGCTACGTTCTTGTGCTTCCTTGCTTTCTCTCTTGTCTCTGCAAACAGAGCTATGTTGTTTTTAACTTTTGGAACAAATAATTAGTGGTCCCAATTGCAAAGTGATGCATCATTTTAAAAAAAGTGAGAGTAGAGATAGATGTGGGTTAATCTTTTCTTGTAGTTTACTTTCCTCTACTTGTGAACTTCGTGACTGATTATTAGTTGTCATAATGGTAGTACAGGAACATGTGATATAAAGTGTGTCCATTTGTCATCATGAAGAGCAATCAGTGAATTTGAAGCAGTGATATATAGCTAGCTTGTTGAATGTTTCATATGCTAGGAGCTAACCTATTTATGTTTTCTTCCTTTATTTTCTGTAGGCAAGACTTTAACGCATTTTTTGGTCTAACTGAAATGTTTGAGTAAAATTGCTATAACCTCAAGTTTTACATTTTCGTAACTATTCACTTTCATATGCCCAATACTGATGTAACTAAAATGATTGAGTAAAATTGCTATAACCTCAAGTTTTACATTTTCGTAACTATTCACTTTCATATGCCCTATACTGATGTAACTAAAATGATTGAGTAAAATTGCTATGACCTCAAGTTTTACATTTCCGCAACTATTCACCGTCACATGCCCAATGCTGATGAGTGTTGGATATATATATATAGCTTTATCGTTCTATGACTTTTTTTGTGATAATTGTCAATAAGTGAGTAAGGCATCAAATGTGAAGATTATTCTTATTTGGTTGTTAAATAGACTTAAGAATATTTAATGGTTTAAACTCCAACTATATTACGTCTCCACCATACATGTAAAAAAGGGAGCAAATTCTATTTTGTTCGGAGCAATTCCAGCCCTACATCCAATATTTGGTCCTAATCCTACAACTCTTTCATTCAAGGCCAATATTTTTTTACTAACCTTATGATCACTTTCTTTTTTGTACTACTAAAACCCCAAAATGGTTTTTTAAATTCTAGAGGATAGGATTACAACCATTGGATTAAGGGTTGTTATCCTACAAATTTTTTGGGTTATAGATTTAGCATTTCTCTTTCTAAATAGTTCTTTAATTAATGGTTCTCATTAAGTTTTGAAATAGAAAAGAAAGGTAAAAATGTATGGTAAATGCTAAGTGTACACCTCCTTCGGGGTGTATATCATACACCCCCACCCATTCAATAGGTGGGGGTCCCTCAAATCACCCCACCCATTAGATGGGTGGGGTGTATGATGTACACCCCTTACATCTAACATTGCTCAATATGTATATTACTTGAATTATAGTGCATTCTAAAAAAAATGCTTGGACTTTAAAATTTTTGTTTTTCTATTTATTTAGCATTATAGTGATTGTGAAAGAGATAACCCAACTTTGAAATTTCAAAGTTTATAGTGATGGTGTGACACCTTAATAATCGCACATCGGATGTGAATAGGATTGTGATTGGGTATATAAGAGATATGGATATTAGTAATAATAACTAGGTTTAAATGTTTTGGGCTGTGATTTGGGCCCAACGAGTTATTATTGCTAGTGGGCCGGATTATTATATTTGGTATCATAGCCAATAACCAGCCGGAAGTATGTGACAAGTCTCGACTGAGCCTAGGTCTAGATGACAGGGCTAGCGAGACAAGTCTCACATCACTGGGTGATCTTGGGCTCTGTGTGTGTTTGGGCTGACGAGGACGTCAGGCCTAAACGGGGGGAGCCTGTGGCATCCCAATAATCCCACATTGGATGTGAATGGGATTGTGATTGGGTATATGAGAGATATGAACATTAGTAATAATAATTGGGTTTAAACATTTTGGACTGTGGTCTGGGCCCAACGAGTTATTATTGCTTGTGGGCTGGGTCCGTTACATTGATGTAATACTCGAGAATTTTAAATCCGAAAATTTAATTAAGTTAATTTTTCTTAAATACTATTTGAATTTTGAGCATGAGAAAAACTGATTTTGGATCTGAGCCCATCACGACGAAATAAAATCGTCACTGCGACGGAGTCGTCAAGCTGAAAACAATGGTGCCATCGGATTAGAAATTCGATATTTGGATCTTCCGGAATCACAAATTTTGCAAAAAAGTCGGATTGAAAAATTAGTTACGATGATTTCAGGTAAATCAGATTAGTTTCCACATAAAATCTTTGAAACCAGCTATTTTGGAAAGAATTGGATCTGTGGCACGTTTTTCAAAAATTTTTAGTTAGGATTTGAAATTCCACTGCGGTTGGATAAATCAATCTTGACTTGGGGGCATATTGGTCATTTGACTAATTGTGATAAGGGGGACTAGGATTAGGGCTTAATGAGGAATTAGTCCTAATCCATCGTCTTCCCCTTCTTCACAGCCACCATGGACCCCGCATCCGAACACCTCGGAGAGCGAGGCCGTCGTCGCCGGAGAAGAATCGGGTGAGGGCTCTCTTTGTTAAGGATTTTTGTATTGGCGTATTTCGTGAAGTGTTTTGAGTCTTGAAGATTGAAGTTAAAGACTTGAAGATCACATACATCAATTTTAAGAAGAATGGATTCAAAATGATCATGTACGTTAAATTAAATATTTGTGATGATTTGAATGTATATTTATGGTGAGCTGGGAGAAATACTTGTATTTATTTACAGTTGTTCTTTACTTTATTTACAGCTTTGGTCTGAGATGTAGTAGTTTTTAGTTCAGCTCTGATTTTATGCTCTATTATTATTATCTCTTATATCTGAGCAGGTTACCGACGATTCGTGTACGCGGGAAATACCGTGTGCACGGCGGATCTGTAAACGGGCCCGGGTTCTGGTTTACACCCGGGGCGTGACAAAGCCGATCCAGACTGACTTCATAATTCGATCCGGACCCCGGCTAGGGTTTATATTAAAACGAAAAGTTTTTATCTTTTTTTCATTCAAGTTTTGGATTTCTTGTTTTCTCTATTTCTCTCTATAGAATCTAAAGCACTTGGATCATTCTTGACTGGTTTTTCTCTCTATCCAAGTAAGTTTTTGAATCAAAATCTCGGGTTATTCACAGTTTTTGCTATTTTCTTCAAAATGAGATGAAATTTTTGCCCCACATTCAATTTTTGATATTTTTCTCTAAAATTTCTTGCATATATTGAACTCTGGATGGCTAAGAAACCTTTTTATGATTGTTTGTTAACTTCTAAACGAATTTTTGGACTTCGATTTCTAAAATTTCGGTTTTAGGGCATATTTTAAGAATTTTTGAAAATCATAAAATTGATCTATTTTTAAAATTCTTTTTGCAAATCCTTCTTGATTCCTAGTTTCTACACATGTTAAGAATTGTTTGGGTATAATTTTTATTATTTTTTGAATTAAACATATTTTTCATGTGTTGTGAAGTTCTTGCTCACAGGATAATTTTTGTAAATATTTCAAAATGGCATTTGCATGGTTGATTGTGTTCATCACGGCTCTTGTTAGCACCCGTGTGACAAACAAGTTAAAACGAGCAAGTAAGGATCAAGATAAACCTGGTTTTGTTCCCCTGGATGAGTCAGAAACGGAATCTAAGGATTGGGAGAAAACTGTTGAAGGAATCAAAGAGAAAGCTGGTGAGAAAGTTTCTTCTACTTCAAAGGGCAAAGTCTCAGTTTCTGGAAAAGCTAAAACACCTCCAACCGCAGCCGAAAAAGGAAAAGCTCATATGCAACCAGTTTCCACAAAGAGGAAAAGCGTTGAAAGGAAGAGAGGAAGATCTCGTGGAATTGAGATCGAAGAGCCACTTGTTAGTGAGCCACTTCCGCAGGATTTTGTTCATATCAGTACCGATGGGATGAAAGATTTTGAGAAACGAGAATGCATTGGTGAGTGACATGTAAATGTCGCGGCTCCCAGGGAATGCTCTAAAGCGTTTGGAACTTTATTTGATAAAGCCCGACTTACCCAAGTCTGTAAGTTTTCTGAATCTACAGGATATTGTCTCCATCTCATCAGGACTTTCTACATATGTGCTACACAGCTTCAAGACCATGATAGCGGACCAAGAGAATTTCACACAACAGTCCGGAATACCAAACTAAAAATCACTCCTCAACTGATTGGAGAAGTATTGGGATTGCCGTCTCAACCTGACGGGACTCATTACATGAAAGGTCAGATAATGACGTCAATCGTTTGGAGGACAGTTGTCGATGGGATTTGCATACTGGATACTTGGTCGGCGGAAAATTCAGTATTTTCAAGAGAATTTTGACCGGAGTACAGATTTTTGAATTTTATTATTTGTTATAACATCTTACCAAATATGCAAACAAAAGTGTTGTGATGGGATGGATGTTATTTTTGTATCTCCTTGGACATCCTGCAGCTGCTGAAGGTTTGAATATAAACATTCCCTACCTTATCTGGTCAAGGATGGCGAGATACGTGGAGCATTCTCATCCTACCGAGCGACTTCCATTCCCGTTGATTATAATGCGGATCTTAAGAAAGTTTGATGTGGATATCCGTTAATCAGCTTACATGTATAGTCTGGGAACAATCAACGATTCTACAATTGTGAAGTCTCTCACAAGTCAACCGGATGAGACACCAACACCACCTCGCGGCAAGTGACCATCTACAACAACAACAACAGCAGCAGCAACAACACAAGCAGCAGCAACAACACAACTAGCAGCAACAGCTTCAGGACCAGGATTTTTTTGAACTTCAGAGGATGAAGCCTCTGTAACGTCAATCTATCACGAACAGCAATGTCTGTCATCTGAGCAGGAACGGATTTCTATTGAGCAAGGTCGGATTTCTTCGGACCTTCAAAGAATCACAGCCACCCAACTGGAGTTGAAAAAGAAATACAAATCTTTGACCAAGTTGGTGAAAAAGATTTTTGCAATGCTAGGCTGTAGTAGCTCAGAGGACTCTGCATCATAGTAAACCTTGAAGATAAGAGTTTCAATTTTTCATTTTTTTTTAAGCTTCTCTTTTGCAGGTTTTTCTTTATGAACTTTTTGCAAATTTTACCCTTCATTCATTTTGGCTTCTTTAAGTGACAAAAAGGGGGAGAGAGAACTGAGAACTTGAGACAACTTGAGACCCTTAACCCTTAAGTAAGTGGAAGGGTAAGTAGAACTGAACTCTAACATGCCTTGATACTAACTATTTGACTAACTATTTGGGCATGCAATATTTGTTAACAAGTGACATGTGATGTGACGACTCGACTAACTATTTGAAACTTGTTAAACCTGTTAACTTTGAACCTTGAATATAATATGACATATGGAACTTTGATGATACGTAAAGGTATGTAAATTTTGATTGTCTATATTTGTGCATATCAGATTCTTGATGTCATGTATGAATAATCTCTCTGGTTATTTACTGATTTAAATTCTTGAGATACTTACGTTTTTTCTTTTGTTAAAAATTTTATTTTGCAGAGAGAACAAGATTTGAAGACTCCCGGTTATGTCTAAGTCTAGAATTTGTTTTAGGAGATATTGTATATATTTGGATCGTTCATGTGTATTTTTGTTATATGGTGATAGCAACAATTTTTTTTTTTTTTTTATTTTAAGTGGATTACATGTTTTGTCACGAAACCGCCAAAGGGGAAGATTGTTAAGGAATTTTGTATTGACGTATTTCGTGAAGTATTTTGAGCCTTGAAGATTGAAGTTAAAGACTTGAAGATCACATACATCAATCTCAAGAAGAATGGATTCAAAATGATTAGTTATGTTAAATTAAATATTTGTGATGATTTGAATACATTCTTATAGTTTAGAAACAGGTGGAATAATTTTCATTGCACAAAAATAAAAAACTAGACATTTTTATGTTCAGGATCCGGATCAGGCAGATCTAATCCGGACCCCGAACATTGTTTGGTTCATGCGAAAAACCAGTACGGATCAAACCCTATCCAGTCCGGACCCCGAACATGATTTTTGGTAAAACGCATGAAACAGTCCGGATTAGACCCATCCATTCCGAACCCCGAACCTTATTTCTGGAAATTTTCTTGTCAATGACGACAGTCCAGATCATTTGAAATCCAGTCCGGACTGCCGTGCGGGAAAAATTCTGTCGAGATTGTTTTTAATTCTTATCTCTTTCAAAACGTTTTTAACCTATAAATACACCATAAGATCATCATTTGGGGTAATTCCGAAAATTCCTAAATTCCTATTATTTCTAATCGGAATCAAAAGATAATCCACGTATAGAGAAGAAAAGGTAAACACTGTTTTATTTTAGGTTTTCTTTCTATATATTTATCGGTTTGATTTGAGATTTTTTCAATCTCTTTTCTTTCGAAGAATCAAAACGATGAATACTTAGATGGTGTTTCCTAATCTATCTATATTGATCTAAGTATTCAAATATCGTCACCACCAATAAACAAACAACGATTTTCGAACGGAGAATCGGCGCGTGGATTCGCGTGGCCTTATGGATTCAAGGTGAACGACTTCGTGGATTCGCAGTTAGGTGTGTTCGTGGGTTCGGCATGTTTCATTGGTGACCATGGATTCGGTTGAAGACTTCGTGGATTTGAAGTTAGGCTTCGTGGATTCGAAGTCGTGATGCCTTCGTGGATTCGAGGTGCGTTGTGGAGTGTGTCACGCCCCGGGTGTAAACCAGAATCCGGGCACGTCCACAGATCCGCCGTGCACACGGAATTTTCCGTGTACACGAAGCGCTGGTAACCTGCTCAGATATAAAAGATATAATAAAGGAGCATAAAAAAAAATAGAGCTGAACTAAAACTAATACATCTTAGACCACAGCTGGAAAGTAAAAGTACAATAAAACTCTCAAATAAATACATATTACTCTCCCAGCTCACCAAATAGATATAACCAGCTGGCCGAAGCCAGACGCAAAATAAAAGAAAATGCAGCTGTCTGAGTGTATGGGGGGTGCAACCAAAATACAGCTATGCTCGCAGACGGGGTAGATGACTATCTAGTCCGCTATCCTCTTACCTCGATCCGCCGAAGATGGCTCAGCTACTCCCGCAGAAGACTCTGCAAAACAGGGGAGAACAAAAGAAAGAAGGACAATGGGGGTGAGAACTACCATAAAAATAGTAGCCTCCCCTAGTGGGTTAAGCCTCAAACTCTAACAAGCCCACTAGGACAACCAGAGGCGAAAAGGAAAGAGAGGTGGTATGCTAAGAATATAAATTCTGAAGAAAGCTACCACTAATATGCCTCTAAATGCCAAGCTAATAAGAATAGCTAAAAGTATGCATCAGTATCTAAATGCCTGCCTGAATAACCCAATCCGACCACTAGTAAACACTGGCACTGCCTGCTCTACCTACCGCATCGGGTATGCCAGCCCACGCATAACGCCGATGCAAGGAAGGAGTCTCAAGGACTCAAAGCCTGCCTGTCACACACTCCGGAGTGGCACTCGAGGGGAGCGACCCACACGAGTAAAGTATCTCAATAACAAGTATCATAAACTAGCAGGTCTGGATCACGACTCTGATCAAAGTGGGAAAAATCCATCCACTAAAGAAAGCCCGATCCCCCCGATCTGATGCAACCGAAACTACCCGGTCGACCGCCCAATGTCCGCGGTCGCCGCAATAATCTGCCCTCACGCCAGCCTGTCCCAGAACCCAAGAATCTGACTACACTATCCCAAAATCCCCTGCTCGCGCACGAGCTACAAATACCAGAGTCTAGCATGAAAGGAGAAAAGCAGAAAATATGGTTTCTCCTAAGTCAAGTTCCAACATGATAGTGTAGCAGAAAAAGGTGGCCTATCTAGATGACCATACAAGCATGCCAATATTCTCATGTAGAATTAAAAGGAAAGCATTTAATAGTACTCTCATAAAGGCTAGATCAATTGTCCCAACATGATAATTCCTTTTTGCATAAACAACTAAGTACTAACTAGCATGCATATGCATCCCCACAATAATATTCCTAGATGTTGGTAATTGCATAAGAATAATAAGTACAAAATAGCCTATGCCTGCCTATACCACATGCACCATGCTTACAATATATAAATTGACCTTCTCTTTTTGACATGATAATACCCCTTCTAATAACAAAAGCCCTCATACAAGTAAGTTCTAACATACTGTCCTTTTTATCTCAATAAGCATGCAATTATCATTCCTAGGGTGCAATTAGCCTTTTAACATAGAAATTACTCCAATATGCCTAGTGAGTAGTCAAAAGTAAGAGGTTCGCAACAACACCCACCTCAATCGCTAACTCCAAATCCAGGAAGCACTCTCGCCTAAGAAAACGTCGTCCGCCATAATAATTGCAAAAGTACCAACCAGTGCTCAATTAAACATACAATTCCACACTTAACTGTTGCCCAAAAATATAGTCTTGAAGAAGCTCGGTTTTCACCTATAGGATAGACTCCGAAAATTTCGACAAAAATACCGCTGCGATCGTCACGTCGAGTTGTTCAAAACGAGTACCTGCACGTCCCAAACCGAGTCCCGTAGGCCAAGTTACAAAATCCACAACGCGGTGAGCGCGAAACTCCACAAACACAAAAACTGTAGCACTTCGCCCAGAAAAAATGGAATTTATACCTTCGGAAAAGCCTCAAAAAATTCCCAGAAAAATACGATGATGATCCTTGCGATGCGTAGATGCGAAACGAGTATAGGCACGCCTCAATCCGATGCTCGAGCGCGGAGAAATCCTCGAAACACTCCGGTGCTGTCCAAAAACTCCGCGGCAGAAAAGAGGTCACAAGAAGCTCGGAAAACTCCAAGAATAACTCGAAAAAAGGGGGAGCTAAATATATGAAAAACATAGCCCTACCTGTCGTGAAGCCAACGGCGCAAGAATCGTCCAAAAAGATGGTCGGAGTAGGCCGGGGGAGCCCGCGCATCGAAACGCGACGGAGAAGATCACCGATGAAGGAACGTCGCGATGCGCCAAAAAACTAAAAACCTCGAAGTGCGTGCCTCCTAAAATCCCAGAAATCCTCCAGGTGATGCAGCACAGGTGGGGGAGCAACTTTGCAGAAGGTACCTCAGTGAGAAATGGCTCGAAGAGGAAGAAAAAAAGAGAGAGGAAGGTGGCTCCGGCCTATTTATAGGCCAAAGAAATCATTTCAAAAAATGCCGGGTATGTCCCTGGATTCGGGCGCTGGGACCAGATTCGGGCGCCCGAATCCGCGGGAATATTCCCTCAATAGTGTGCGCCCGAATCTTCCTGGGCTTGACACGTGTCCCGAACATGGGACAGCCGTGCAAGCCCAGCCGGGCACTGCCACGCGTCGCGGCGGTCAACGGGGGTAGGTGGCGCCCGCGAATAGCGGGGCACCACGTGCCCCCGCCCCCCCACCGCCGGTGTCACGGGCCGCACGTGCGGACAGGCGCCGTCTGACCGCCCTGCCATGCACGCGCCCCGAGGCGGTCTCCCGCGCCTCCGTGCATCGCAGCTGGTAAGCCCGCCAACCAGAAGCCGCCACCTGTCCCCTGCGCCCGGTCCACGCACCCACTTTCGGGTTCCGTGGACCGCGCCGCGTGCGCCAACCAACCGGGGACGGACACGTGTCCCCCGCCCTGGTCCATGCACCGCCGCGCCGCTCTCAATAGACCGCGCTCTAGGAACCAGCCTATCCGGTGGCGCCACGTGTCCCGCACCAGGTCTATGCACCATGCCGCACCGCTCTATGGACCGAGCGCTGCAAGCCGGCCAATGATAGGACGCCACATGGCATGCCGGCAGTCTACGGTCCCCCCCCATGCACCAAAATCCACTGAAAACTTCCGGGAGTCCGTTTCTGGGCATCCGGACTCAGAAACAAACAAGTAAATAGACGTTTTCAAGCGTTTTTCCGCGCTGAATCCAAATCCAACCTCTGTTTGGCCCAAAATCTGTTCTAAAATTCGGCAAATGCAGCCGAAGGCCAATTCAGCACTAGATACCTCACTGGGTCTAACAGTGGCATCCCTTGATGCACTATGGGCCAGACACACCAACAATAGGTGTTTCACACTGTGGATTCATGAAAAAAACTACATGGGGACCTGGACCACTACATCCTCCCCCACAAAAAAAAAAGTTTCGTCTACGAAACAAAAGTCATACCTAAAGCCGGGGCCTCGAACAAGTAGGGGTAGGCGTCCATCATCGTCGCCTCGAGCTCCAAGGCAGCCTCACGCTCGCCATGGTTCCTCCACAAGATCTTCACATATGGGATAGCCCGACTGCGCAATTCTTTCACCTATCGATCCAGAATTCGCAGTGGGCGCTCTTTATAACTCAAACCTTCGCTGATCTGTAGTGAGGTGAAGTCGATGACGTGCGACGGATCATATACGTACCTCCTCAGAGTGTACACATGGAACACGTCATGGACACCAGCAAGTCTGGGGGGAAGTGCAAGCCGGCAGGCAACTGGCCCAATACGCTGCAATACCTCGAAAGGTCCGATAAAACGGGGGCTAAGGTTCCCACGAATGCCAAATCTCCTGATCCCCTTGGACGGTGAGACCTTCAGAAAAACGTGATCTCCAACCTGAAACTCTAGGTCTTGTCGCCGCACATCTGCATAACTCCTTTACCTGCTCTGAGCGGTCTGTAGATGCTGCCTTATCACTCTGACCTTTTCCTCTGCCTCTCGCAGTAACTTTGGCCCCAATATCCGCCTCTCTCCCACATCGCTCCAGTAAAGCGGTGATCGACACTTGCGTCCATACAATGCTTCAAACGGAGCCATCTGAATGCTCGCCTGAAAGCTATTGTTGTACGCGAACTTAGCCAGGGATAAGTGTCGGATCCATCCACCGCCAAAGTCCAATATGCAAGCTCTGAGCATGTCCTCGAGGATCTGTATAGTGCGCTCCGACTGCCCATCCGTCTGTGGGTGAAAAGCTGTACTGAATCTAAGCTGCGTCCCCAAGGTATCCTGTAAGCTCCTCCAAAAACGTGAAGCAAATCTCGGGTCTCGATCTGATACAATAGAGGCGGGTACTCCATGTAACCTCACCACCTCATCCAAGTACAGCTAAGCAAGCCGCTCAAGTGACCAAGTAGTCTGCATCGGCAAGAAGTGAGCGAACTTAGTGAGTCGATCAACAATCACCCAAATGGCATCTGCTCCTTCCTGGGCCCTCGGTAATCCGACAATAAAATCCATCGTGATGTGGTCCCATTTCTACTCAGGGATTGGGAGACTCTGTGACTTGCCAGCTGGTTACCTGCTGGCAAGTTAAACATTGAGCCGCAAACCTCCCAATATCCCTCTTCATACCACTCCACCAAAAATGTGCCTTGAGGTCCCTATACATCTTAGTCCCACCAGGATGGAGGGTGTAAAGTGTATAATGGGCCTCTCTCAAAATCTACTCTCTGATCTCTGAATCCACCGGCACACAAATTCGGTCCATGTACCGTAGTACTCCCAATGTATCAACGGCAAAGTCCCCAGGCTGATCACTCAAAATCTGATCTCTAATCCGGGTCAAGTGGGGTTCCTCACTCCGTCTCTCTCTCATCCTGTCAAGCAGAGTGGGCTGCACGACCAAAGATGTCAGTCGAGCAGATACCCCAGGGGACACAACCTCTAGCTCAAGCCACCTCATCTCCTCACGTAGTGGCGCCTGGTCAGTAATCATCAGCGATAAGCTCTACACTGCTCTCCTACTTAGGGCATCTGCAACCACATTGGCCTTGCCAGGATGGTACAATATATCAACATCATAGTCCTTTAACAGCTCCAACCATCTGCGCTGCCTCAAGTTGAGCTCCTTCTGTATAAACAGGTATTTCAAGTTCTTGTGGTCGGTATAGATCTCGCAGTGTTCCCCGTACAGATAATGGCGCTACAGTTTCAATGCGAATACCACAGCAGCAAGCTCTAAATCATGGGTAGGGTAATTCTTTTCATAATCCTTTAGCTGTCGAGACGCGTAAGCAATTACCCTACCCTCCTGCATCAGCACACAACCAAGCCTACTGTGCGATGCATCACTGTAAATCACATATCCTTTCCCCATGACAGGAAGGGAAAGGATAGGAGCCGACATCAATTTACCTTTCAAGTCCTCGAAGCTCCTCTGATAGTCCTCACTCCAGATAAACTTAAGTCCTTTGCATGTCAAACGAGTGAGAGGTGTGGAGAGCTTCGCAAAACCTTCCACAAACCGACGGTAGTAACCAGCCAATCCTATGAAGCTGCGCACCTTAGAAACGGTCGTCGGTCGGGGACAATTCCGGACTGCCTCAATCTTCGCCGGGTCCACTGCCACACATGCAGCTGAAATCACATGGCCCAAGAAAACTACCTCCCAGAGCCAAAACTCGCATTTCGATAACTTGGCGTACAACTTCCTCTCTCGTAGAAGTTGCAGCACAATCCTCAAGTGCTCCTCATAGTCAATGTCGCTCCGGGAGTAAACTAGGATATCATCAATGAACACAACCACGAACCGATCCAAATATGGTCGAAAAATCCGGTTCATCAAATCCATAAAGGCGGCAGGGGCATTAGTCAATCCAAAAGGCATGACGGTAAACTCATAATGCCCGTACCGGGTCCTGAACGCCGTCTTCGGGATATCCTCGGCCTTCACCTTCAATTGGTGGTAACCTGATTGCAGATCAATCTTGGAGAATACACAAGACCCTTACAGCTGGTCAAATAAATCATCAATGCGCGGCAAATGGTACTTGTTCTTGATGGTCACTTTGTTCAATTCTCGATAATCCACACAAAGTCGAAGTGATCCATCCTTCTTTTTCACGAATAGCACCGGCGCTCCCCAAGGCGATACACTAGGTCTGACAAAACTGTTATCCATCAAGTCCTGAAGCTGTGCCTTCAATTCCCGCAACTCAGCCGGTGCCATTCCATAAGGAGTCTTAGAGATTGGCGCAGTTCTTGGGACTACGTCAATCAAAAACTCAATCTCCCTATCCGGCGGCATACTAGTTAACTCTGGAGAAAAAACATCCGGGAACTCATGAGCAACAGGGATAGCCCCGAGTCCCGGAGCCGCCGTAGGCTCCTCCACCACACTAGCCAAAAAGGCAACGCATCCACTGCGGATCATCTGCCTCGCTCGAGAAGTCGAAACTATAGAGGCGAAGAAGGCACTCTGGCAGCCCCGATATACAAATATCTCCGGGCCTGGCCCGCAAAAGGTGACCATCCTCGCGGCATAATCAATAGTCGCGAAATACCGAGCCAGCCAATCCATCCCCAGTACCACATCAAAGTCTCGTAGCTGACTCAAGACCATAAGGTCCGCTGGCATAATCCAGGACTCAATCTACACTGGGCAGGACCAACAACACTCCTCTACATGCAAAGTATGATCAGGAATCTCGACCTCTAATGCACCTGGCAACCGACCTACCTCTAATCCATGTAATGATGCAAATGATCGACTAATAAAAGAATATGATGCACCGGTATCAAACAAAGTGCGAACTCTAATACCAAAAAGTAAAGTGATACCTGCCACCACATGGTTGGCTGCCGAGGAGTCCTCTATCTGGGCGGCATAGACCCGTCCGCTCTGAGCTGGAGGTCGATAGTCGGTAGGGTGGGAGGAAGGCGCCCTGCTCGCTAGAGCATAGGGCCGCTACTGAGCTGGCAACCGCTGCTGGGGTACAAAAGGAGCCGATGCCGACGAAGGTGCTGCTGATCTCGTAAAAGGGCACGCAGCTCGAACATGACCAGGCTGTCCATATCGATAACAACGGTCAAACCTCATATCACACGTGTCTGACGGATGCTGACCCCTGCAGAAAACACCTCTCTAAAGGCTGGGTCTGCCTCGACTGTTGCTGCTGTCTCTGAGACTGCCACTGTGATCTCTGCTGCCTCGGATGGGACCTCTGCTGCTGCTGCTGCTGCTGTGGTGGCCTCTTGGATCCACCAGGCCCTCGCCGCTCCGAACACCCACGGCCCGAAAACTGAGGCCGCGGTGGTCGTGGCGGTCTCCACGAACTGGCCTGTCCCCCATCCTCTGGTGCTGGCCGCTTCCTGTCGAAACTCTACGCGACTGCACCGCCTCGCCTGGCGACTACATGGTCTCCTCTCTCTACCCACGGGGCATGCTCCGCGGCCTCCTCGAGAGTTTGAAGCCGCTGGGCATGCGCCAATGTATAAATCTCAGTGCGGAGACCTGCCTCAAATAGCTCCACTTGATTGTGGTCCATCCCGAGCAACGAAAGGCACACAGTTAAGCAACTGCATGAACTCCTGATAATAGGCCTGTACCGATCGGCCGCCCTGCTGCAGGTTCTTCAGGTCATCTTCGAGTTTTCGCTTCACACTAGTCAAGAAATAGGTGTCCAATATCATACAGCGGAACTCGAACCACGGTAGCTATCGGGTAACCTGAAACTCCAGTGGCTCTACCCGCTGCCACCAGGCGTCTACATCTCCGTCCAAACAGTGCAGGCCATGTGTGTGAGGACCCAAATTTTCACAAGAGGATTACTGTTGGATCAACAGCTTCTACAGGCCTTTGTTGGGTGTTAGAGTTGTTTGGGTGCGTTTCGGACTCAAGAGATGGACTCAATGTGTTGAATTGATCCCGATTGTAGTCGAAGGCACCCGTCAAAATTTAGAAGCGGAATTGGGCAAAATGGAGGCCATATTTGGATTCAGTGCGGAAAAACGATAGAAAACGGCTATTTACTTGTATTTTTCTGAGTCCGGACGTCCGAAAACGGACAATCGAAAGTTTTCAGTGTTTTTGGGTGCACGGTGGACCGGTGGACCGTGGAGTGTGCCACGTGGCGGCTTTCTAGTGGTGTCGTACGCCACGTGGCGGAGCAGAGAGGCGGCGCAGTGGGCTCGGCCCACGGGAGCAAGCGCGAGCAGGTGCGCGGGCCGGGCAGGCGCGCGAGCAGGCGCGGTGTTCGGATTGGTGTGCCACGTGGCGGCTCCCCATTGGGCGCGCTGGGGACACGTGGCGGCTTCGGGTTCGGCGAGTGCATCGGGTGCATGCACCGGGCACAGAGAGTTGAGGCGGTGACACGTGGCGCGAGTTGATTGGTTGGTCTACTCACGCGGGGCAGCGTGTGATTCGCGCCGGGCGCGGCGCACGGTGGACCGCCTTGGGCCACGTGTCGCCCACTCATTGGCGGGCGCAGTGACCTGGCGGATCCGGCGTGAACCGCGGTCCACGCTTCCCGCCGTGGACTGCGTCGCCACGCGGCGCGCCGTGATTGGTGGGCGTGCGTGCACCGGCGCGCGGGGTGCGGAGCGGGGTGACGTGGCGCGCCGAGGAAGTTTCGGGCGCGCACAGTGTTGGGCCGTGGGTCGGATTCAGGCGCCCGAATCCGGAAGCCCATGTGGGCTGGGCTGGCCTATTTAAACCCCTCCTCTCTCTCTTTTTCTGCTCTTTTCGAGTCTTAGAGAGGGATTGAGAGGGAGAGCCCTTTAGAAAACTTGTTCCTCGTGATGTTTTTGATCTTATGGTGGATCCCCTGAATTTTTGGAGGCTCGGCAGCGGCGATCTTGGTTTTACAGTGCGCCTCGACGTTTCCCTTTTTCGGCTCGTTTCCGTCGCAGTTCAGTCGGAAATTTCCTGTGCGCAAACCAGGAGGAATTTTTGGGCGATTTTCGTGACAGTGTGTTCCTAAGAGGTAAGCCTTCGATTTCCGTGTAGATCATTTTGCCTTTTTTTGGATTTTTGGCATAGTTCTCGAGGTATATTTTGACCTCTTGTACTGATGTGAGGATTTGGACAGCGGAGGAGTATTGTTGTGATTTCTCAGTCTACGGGCATCGGAATGAGACGTATGAGGACTCGATCGACATCTACGCTTCGTGAGAAACGCACCCGTATTTTTATTGAAATTTTTGGAGGACTCTTCGAAGGTGATAATTAAGCTTCTTTGCGACTAAGTTTTTGTAGGCTTGTGTTTGTGAAGGTTTTGGCATACGGCGATGTTCTAATTGTTTCTTGACCTACAGGTGTCGGATTTGGATGTGCAATACTCGTTTCGATCGGCTCGCCGCAAGGATCGTAGCGGTTATTTTTATGGATTTTTCTGAGATCATCTCGCAGGTAAAATTTAGCCATTCTCGGGACTGGTTGTTGAACAATAGCTTATTGTACATTATTTGGATTAATTGTACGCCGTGTGTGTGTGTGGTGCTGTGATACGCAGTTTTGGGTGTTTTGTGGAAAAAGGATTGTTGGACAGCGAGGAGACTTTTACAGCTATGGACTGCGTTTTTTCAGGTGGGTGGTTGTTGCATACCTTAATTTCCGACTTGCTCACTATGTGTATTAGAGAGAACCTCCATATTGGACATATTGAATGATCACCTAATGGACATGCATGCTTAAATTAAAATAATTATGAGCCTATCATATGGAAAATACTATTGTGGAAATCTGATAGTGGTTGGGACTTATACATATTTGTATGGATATAATATTGGCACTTAACCTTGCATGTGGAATTTACTTTCATGTTGGGATAATATGAAATGACTTGTGGGTGGGTACCACTTGAGGATCTTTTGGACATGCATAGGTGGATGATTTATGTGAGGGTAATTAGTGGATTATAGACATGTGTGTTACGGCTTTTTGTGTTGGCATATTTCGTGAGTTGAGTCGGAGTTTTAAAGTGATCAAATTGTCAATCAGCAATCGAAGACTCAGAGAAGATTCAACAAGAGCTCAAGTTGACACTCAGTGTTTTGAGTCTTGAAGATTAAAGTAGAAGAATTGTGGATCATATACATCAATCTTAAGGAAAATGGATTCGGATTGATCAGGTACGTTTAACTAAATAATTTTGGTGATCCGAATACATTTGTGTAGTTTAGAAACACTTGGATAAGTTTTCATTGCTTAAAAATCGAAAACTGGACAAATTGGATGTTCAGGATCCGGATCAGACCAATCTAGTCCGGACCCCGAACATAGTTTAGTTCATGCGGAATTCCAGTCCGGACCTCCCCTGTTTCAGTCCGGACCCCGAACTATGTGTTTGCTGAAATCGCATGAACAGTCCGGATCAGGAAATTCCAGTCCGGATTAGGAAATTCCAGTCCGGATCAGGAAATTCTAGTCCGAACAACGAACTGTTTTTTCAGGAAAATTGCTGAAAAAAGACGACAGTCCGGATCAGCCAAATCCAGTCCGGACCGCCGTGCGGGAAAAATTCTGTTAAGTCAGTTTTTGATGCTTATCTCTCTCCAAAGGTTTCTAATCTATAAATAGATACTTAGGGTTTCTCAAGAGGTACCGACTAAATTAGAAAACACTTGAGAGCAACCCTAGAGGCTAGGTTTTTATCGTTCTTCTTTTTAGACTCTTTTAGGTCAATTCGACGGTTCTTCCAAGATATACTTTTTGTCGAATTGATCTAATCTTTGCTTAGAGATTTCTCCCATGGATCTTCATTGATAATCTAAGCAAATGATCACCATCGAAGCTTTTATCAAGTTTGCGTCGTGAATTCGACGTAGCATCGTGGATTCGATGTGTTGAAGGCGTTTCGTGGATTCGAAACGTGTGCTCGTGGATTCGAGTGGCGTTCGTGGATTCGAACGTGTGCAGTGGACGTGCAGTCGGTGAGCGCAAGATCCGAAGAACTTGAAGGAGGGGTTTGAGTCCGTGGAGTCGGTAATCACCTTGTTATTCTTCTTTTCTTAGTAGATTGTTATTGCGTGTTGGTCCCGTGGTTTTTCTCCTGGATTGGAGTTTCCACGTAAATCTCGGTGTGCTGTTTTTTATTTCCGCATTGGTTTTTATTTTGCACTGAGATTTATTTTTTAAATATTACACCTATTCACCCCCCTCTAGGTGTTTGATAGTACCTATTTAGATCCTTGTGGATCCTTAAAAACCAACAATGTGTGGTTAGATAATGATTTAGCATGATGGTTATATCCATGCGGAGCTATTAATTGATACACATGTGGAACCACTATTTGTCACACTTTCTTTTATCTTTCATGAGGACATAAGCATGCTTGTATGGACATCTAGTTAGGCAATTTCTTAACGCTACACTATCATGTTGGAACTTGACTTAGGAGAAACCATGCTTGCTTCTTTTCTCCTTATTCTTTAGTCAGGTGGTTCTTGTTGCTCGGGTTTGAGCAGGGGTATGGGATAGTGTAGCCAGGACCTTGGGGTCAGGGACAGGTGGTATTTGATTATGGGTTGTGGGGTATTACGGCTACCGCGGATAGTAGGCGGTTGACCGGATACAGATTATTTTACCCGATTTTGGATTGGGGGTTATTGCGGCTACCGCGAATAGTAGGCGGTTGACCGGATGTCGGATGTGGGACATGATTGTGATTGTGGGTTATTTCGCTGACCGCGGATATTGGGCGGTTGACCGGGTGTCGGTTGTTGGGCTTGATTGTTGACAGTGGGTATCGCGGCGACCGCGGATAGTGGGCGGTTGACCGGATGGTTACTTATGCATTAGATTGGGGATTGGTTTTCCCTTTAGTGGATGGGTTTTCCCACTTTGATCAGAGTCGTGATCCAGTCCTGCTTTTATGATACTTGTGACAGTGATTGAGTTTTGTTATCACACCGGCGCGGCTTTATATGCCCGGTGATGCTTTCCTCGTGTGGGTCGCTCCCCTCGAGTTCCCCTCCGGAGTGTGGGGGTCAGACAGTGATGGGGTTTTGCTATCACATCGGTGCGGCTTTACTTTCTCGATGATGAGGGCGGCATCAGGAGTTTTGCTATCACATCGGCGCGGCTTTATTTTCCCGATGATGAGGGCGGCAGCAGGCAGTACCAATTTTTACTGGTGGATAGATTGGGTTACCGGGACAGTTTGGTTACTGATGCATTTAGAGGCATAGTAGGTAGTTTCCTTTTTCAGCAGTTTTGTTGTTTACCACTCTTCTTCTCCTTTTTGCCTCTGGTAGACCTAGTGGGTGCGTCGGAGTTTGAGGCTTTACCCACTAGGGGAGGCTACTGGTTTACTAGTAGTTCTCATCCCCATTCTTCTTTCCTCTTTGTCTTCTTCTTTGTTTTGCAGTGTCTTCTGCGGGTGCTGCTGGGTTTTCAGCGGCGGGTCGAGGAGAGAGGACGATTGAGTAGATAGATATCGAGGCAGGATGAGCAAGTTAGCTGGACTGTTGGTGTACCCATTTTTTCTCAAACGGTTGTACCTTATTTTTGGGTCTGGCTTTAGCCAGCTGGTTGTATCATTTTAGTGAGCTGGGAGAGACAGATGTATTATTTTTACAGATGTACTGTATTTTATTTTCAGCTTCAGTCTGAGATGTATTAGTTTTTAGTTCAGCTCTGTTTTATTGCTCTTTTATTTATCTCTTATATCTGAGCAGGTTCTGGCGCTTCGTGTACGCGGGAAATATCGTGTGCACGGCGGATCTGTAGACGGGCGCGGATTCTGGTTTACACCCGGGGCGTGACAGATTAGGTGGTATCAGAGCTTAGGGATAGATCGGTTGGGACTTAGGAAACCCTAAGCTTTTGGCGGACGGTGGTTTATTTATTTGACTCTTCCTATAAGTGAAGAGGGATCGACATATCCTATTTCTGTGGGACAGTTATGTTGGCTGCAGACAACATAAAGTTACAGAAATAGGGGGATGTCTTTGACTTTCGCTAGATTGGGTCGTGTGTTTGGGGTGTGCTGATTTGCGGTTTTATCGTGGTGAGCGGTGTCTCCCCGACGCTTGGCCCTGACCCGGGTGCACCTTGGTGCAGCAGTTGGGTCTGAGCTGGTTGTTTCGAGTCGGATACCCAGATTAGAGTCTGAGAGCTCCAGACCCGAAGGGTAGGAGTGTTTGAGGCTGATCAGCGGCGGTGTGGGCAGCAGCGCAGTGACAAAGTTGTCGGAGCAGACAGTGGCACAGTTGTCGGAGTATCGAGTAGCCCCCTCCGTGCCGACGTTTAGTGCTGGGGCACCGAGGCAGGGTGGACAGTTGACAGCGGGTAAGCTGTGGGATTGCATCAATCGAGTGAGCCAGCTTTGGCGGATGAGTTACCCCGATTTGTGGGTTTGAGTAGGGAACCTTTGGAGGCAGGGTCGTGTTCGGTGGGGATGGAGAGAGTACTTGAAAGCCTCTTTGTGTCAAGAGTTAACGCAGTTGCTGAACTGCGCGCTCCATGTGTAGAGGGACGAGGCGCATAGGATATGAGTGTATGAGAGTGGATTGTGCCAGGATACCTTTTAGCTCGTTGGGTCCCTCCATTATAGATTTAGGACGCCTCATTGGAGTAGGCGCCGGGTATGGAGTGTGGCATTGTAGTCTATGAATCCAAAAAGAGAGATAAACTAAAATCATAAATACAACAGTGCACAGTAAAACCCACAATCCGGGTTGGTACATCTATCTCACCGAAAGGCAACACTGGTAGGGATCTATCACGCGACTCTCTCACCACGGTCTGTCGAGCCAACTGAAGCAGGGACGGAAAGAAAGCCTTTACAAAACTGTCACCAACAGAGGGTGTGATAAATACACCGTCACGTAGTTCTCAGTGGGTACCGTCTCCAACCTTACGGTCTGCCCACTAAGTCTACTAGAGGCATAAGATAATAGGAATACTATAAATAAGAATATAATAGCTGGAAAAGAAATCTACAGCTACCATGCCTTTATCTATGATGCTCAATGGGCGGGTAAAACATATGATAATATGCAAGCACTCTAACTCGAGGTGCCCACAACAACCCAATCGTAATGACTGCCAAAAGGGTCAGTCAAGCCTGCGCTAACCTACCACCACCTCCCAAGCATTGGGCAGGATTTATGTAGGCGTCCTAACGGAGTAGTACACTCACCTACCACCACCTCCTATTGCGGGGCAAGATTTACGTAGGGCGTACCACGAACCAATATACCATCGCATCCGGAGCGGCACTCAATGGGAGCGACCCCACTGAGGAAAAGAACCGAGCAGAGATCGAGAACCAGAACTGAAGCACATGCATGCTGAAATCAAAACCACGATCGAAACAGATCGAAAGAACTCACCGACCCAAAACAACGAACCCAACCGACACCGAGACCGGTACACTCATCGGCCCAACATCGAACCCAACCGATCAACAACTCTGGGACCGAGAATTCCGGAAAGCTAACGCCTACAACCCCAATCAAACAATAATAGGTTCTAGGCATAGGCGCCCGTAGCTCTCGTCCCGAAAAGAGGCAGCCCTTGGAATCCAGATCACTCGAACCCTCGACGGGGTGAGGAGATTTATATAAAAGATGACATTTGTTTCTGAAAACCCCTTTTTGCTCAACCCCTCTCTGGGTGAGGACAAAAGTAACTTCTTTTTAGAAAACCATCTTGCTTGGAGGAAAAGCCCCAATTTTAATGTCGTTTAGTTTATAAGAAAATCAATTAAAAACGGTTTTATTTTTCCAAGTCCTGAAGGACTAGTGCCTTTGCCCTAATCAAATGAGAACGGGTTTTGGCGCCCCTCGAAGCTTGGAAAGAAATATTAGTTTACTAAAATCGTGTGTATCCAAAAGTATCTCTGGGTTCAAGGTCCTGCTAACATAAGATCAACATCGCCACCACTCGATGGCGATGAACCAAAATCAGAGGAAAACCCAACAACCCGGGATAACCGTCATTCCAAACGGCCCCCGACACTAGTACCAAACTAACCTCTACCACCAGACTCCACTCGGTCCCCCGGCACGAGTGCAACATGCGTCCTACACTGTCCCGACCACTCGGCCCACTACCCGGGAGAGAAGAAAACTCTAAGTCCAAGGGAGTAAACATGCAATGTGTAGAAAGACTCAAGTATAAAAGAACATAGCTCAAGTGAGAGTTTTCTACTACTCTGGTTAAACATGCAAACATATGACGGGGTGCTAATCAAGGTTCAACAACAAAACATGCAACATAACTGATACTCAAAATGCTAACTCTAGCATGTAATCATTTTAACCCACAATTATTGACTGATTTAATCATGCATCCCTTATTCATCGATAACTAAATCCCAAACTATGTCATGCATATATCTCGATCAATAAATAAATCACTAACTCTACCTTGTATGTATCTCAATCAACATATCTATCATGCATGTCCACTACAAGATAGAATTAGAAAATAGTCCGCCGAATTGGAGGAAAATCCAACCCACCTGGAACACGCAAAT
Organism: Tillandsia fasciculata; assembly: GCA_029168755.2. NCBI lineage: Eukaryota > Viridiplantae > Streptophyta > Magnoliopsida > Poales > Bromeliaceae > Tillandsia > Tillandsia fasciculata. The sequence continues at coordinate 5,999,501 of CM054932.1, read as the reverse complement.
CCGAAGTCCCTCGGCTAAAAGTATAGCACGCGCGCGTTCCCACAGAGTCTACGGTCCCAACAAAACAAGAATCTCCTAAAAACTCCTCCTGGATCAGCGGTGGCGAGAAAAATAGTGAAGTGCTGTCCAACAATGAGGTGCACAAATATCAACGTGCGCGCGACAAGGGTGCAGATAAGAAATCACGCACAATTTCTATCACGCCCCGGGTGTAAACCAGAACCCGGGCCCGTCTACAGATCCGCCGTGCACACGGTATTTCCCACGTACACGAAGCGTCGGTAACCTGCTCAGATATAAGAGATAATAATAAAAGAGCATAAAATCAGAGCTAAACTAAAACTACTACATCTCAGACTAAAGCTGAAAATAAAGTAAAGAACAACTGTAAATAAATACAAGTATCTCTCCCAGCTCACCACAAATATACAAACAGCTGGCTAACGCCAGACCCAAAAAAAAAGTACAAAAAGACTGTCTGAGAAGATATGAGTACATCAAAAGCTCAGCTAGCAACTGTCGGGTGGACACTCTATCTAGTCCGCTATCCTCTTACCTCGATCCGCTGCTGACGGCCCAGCAACTCCCGCAAAGGACTATGCAAAACAAAGGAAGAAATAAAGAAAAAATTAATGGGGGTGAGAACTACTTTAAAAACAATAGCCTCCCCTAGTGGGTTAAGCCTCAACTCAGACGTGCCCACTAGGTCTACCAGAGGCAAAAAGAAAAGGAGAAGTGGTAAGCTATAAACAGAACTGCTGAAAGAAAATGAAGCTACCACTACTATGCCTCTAAATGCAGAGTCAGAAAGGTGTAACTATAAGAATGCATCAGTGTATGCCTGACCGAATAAACTCAATCTAACCACCAGTAAAAATTGGCACTGCCTACTCTTCTATCGAACTCAAGAACTCAGTAGCGGAATCTGCACACATGGCTCGAATCCGTAGGATCGGCACACATGGCTCGCATCCCAAAATAAGTATCAGACCGGCACACATGGCTCGGTCATAGGCCTACCTCCGGAGTGGCACTCGAGGGGAGCGACCCACACGAGTAAAGTACCTCTGTCACAAGTAACAAGATATAGCAGGACTGGATCACGACTATGATCGAAGTGAGAAAACCCATCCACTAAAGAAAACCTGATCCCCCAATCTAATGCAATAATACTCAATAAGTGGGAAACTCCATCCACTAGAGGAATCATATCCCCAATCTGATGCACAAGTAAACATCCGGTCAACCGCCCAATATCCGCAGTCACCGCAATAACCCACAACCACAATCTGGTATGACAAGTCCACTCAATAAACCCGGCTACACTATCCTACAACCCTGCTCAACCCGAGCAATACCACATGTATCTCAATAAAAGAAGAAGAGGTGCCAACATAGTTCTCCTAAGTCAAATTCCAATGATAGTGTAGCAAAAAAAGGTGGCCTAACTAGATGTCCATACAAGCATGCAAGTGTCCTCATGATGATAAAAGAAAGACAATTATCTTGATCATACATTGATTAGAGCATGCTATTCCCAGATAATAAAGATCTCATAAGAGTTCTAAGTACTAACATAGCACAAGTCCAACTATCCAAGCATGCATATTAACCACGATATACTATTCGGCATTCAACAATGGGGATCACTCTAATATTCCTAGTGAGTAAATCAAAGATGAGGTCCACAACAACTACCCACCTCGAAAAGCGTAAACAACAACAATAAGAGATTCCCCGTTGTCCAAGATTCTCAATCCCCACAAACCTCCAAAACAGTGAACTACTGCAAAATAGATCGCACCCGGTATAAATAACAACATCCAAAAACAGCATTTGCTGTTTTTCCAAACAGCACGGAAAATAAGAAAATTCACCTCAGTACAGTACTCAGAAAAATCCGGAAAAATCACTGTTGCAATCCTCGCGACGAGTAGATGAAAAACAAGTACTTACTCGTCCTGTTCCGACACCTATAGTCCAAAATACAAATTAATCATCGCGGTACATGCGAAACTTCCAATGATGAAAAGTCAGCAGTACTCTGTCCAGAAAAAGTATAATTTTCACCTTCGAAGCAACCTCAGAAAAATCCAGGAAAAATACGATGATGTTCCTTGCGACGCATAGATATAAATCGAGTATTTGCACTCCTCGTTTCGACTCTCGGTTGCTGAAAAAACCCACAAAAACCTCGGTGCTGTCCAAGTTCCATCACAGAAAAAAGGATCACAGAAATGATCCAAAAAGCTCAAGAAAACCTCGAAATGTGGAGAAGCTAAAAATACAAAAGTCGTAGCCCTACCTGTCGTGAAAACGTGGGCGCAAGAATCACCCAATAATTCCTTCGGGGTAGCCCAAAAGAGTCCGCAGACTGAAACGCGACGAAAAAGGCTAACAAGGAAGGTGCGTCGCAGTGCGCCGAATCGCAGTAGACGTCGAAGTAGCATCCTCTAAAAATTCTAGAACTTCTCCACAAGATGCACAACTGAACAAGAAAGAAATTCTCTAAAGGGCTCTCCCTGCGAATCAGCCCAAAAAACTCACAAAAGAAGGCCCAAGGGGCATATTTATAGGCCCAAGCCCAATAGTGCTTACTATTGGATTCGGGTGCAACTTTTCGGGAGACCGAATCCAATAGTAGCACCAAAGAAGCCGTCCGACCAGCGCCCGAAACAACCTGCGCTTGACACGTGTCCCGAACAGGGAACAGCAAGTGCAAGGCTCTTCGGACGCCGCCACGTGGCACACCCCCATCAACGCGGGTGGGTGGCGCCAGCCAATGGCTGGGCACCATGTGGCCCGCCCGCGCGACCCGCCGACCGCGCCCAAGTGCGCCTCGCCGACTGCGCCGCCTGCCCCCCACGCGTGCACGCATCCTGAGGCATCGGCGTGCACCTCCGTGGACCGCGCCACGTGAGCCCGCCTATCACAGGCTGCCACGTGTCCCCGCACCCGGTCTATGCACCCGCGCGGGGTTCCGTGGACCGCGCATCGCACGCCGGCCACTCCTAGGGCGCCACGTGTCCCCGCGCCGGGTCCATGCACCACCCGGCGCAGCTTTGTGGACCGCGCTCAGTAAACCGGCCAATAACAGGCCGCCACGTGGCACCCAGTCGGTCTACGGTCTCCCCCATGCACCCGAATCCACTAAAAACTTTCGGGAGCCCGTTTTTCAGCATCCGGACTCAGAAAAATACAAGCAAATAGTTGTTTTCAAGTATTTTTCCGCGCTGAATCCAAATCTAACCTCTGTTTTGCCCAAAACCTTTCCTAAAATACGGCAAAAGCAGCCGAAAGCCAATCCAGCTCTCGATACCTCACTGGGTCCATCTGTGGCACCCCTTTGATGCACTATGGGCCAGACACACCAATGATAGGTGTTTCACATAGTGGATTCACGAAAAAAACTGCATGGGGTTTTTGGGCCCTACAATTTCTGTCCGGGGCTGACAAGCAAAAAGCTCACCTCGATCGTGATGAAAAGTTCTAACTTTCCTCTTCCACGCAGAACTCCAAAATCTCAGCGAAACTTGTAGCAAAAGCCAAACACAGTGCAAAACTTAGTCCCAGAAAATCTGCATCATGTTGTTTGCGCAACAGTCCCAAAAATAGCCATTTTTCACCTGCGAAATGTCCTCTAAAAATTTTAGAAAAATCACGGTTGCGATCCTCGCGAAGTGTAGATGCAAATCGAGTATTTAAACTCTTCGTTCCGACACCCATAGGCCGAGAAAACCAATAAACACTCCTCCGCTGTCCAAAAATTGTCGCAAAAAAAGGGGGTCTAAAGATGTTCCAGAAAATCCAGTAAAAACTCAAAATGGAGGGACATGGTAAACACGAAAAACGAAGGCCTACCTGTCACAAAAATGTTGCCGCAAGAATTAGCTGAAAATTTTGTCGAGTAGCCCAGGGGAGCTCGCGGACTGAAATGCGATAGAAAAGCCACCGAAAGAGGAACGTCGCAGTGCGCCGAATCGCAGAAATCGTCGATGCTATGGCCTCCAAAATTCCCAAAATCCTTGGAGGTAAAGAACACAAGGTGAAGAAACTCTGCTAAAAACTCTTCCCCGAAAAACCTCCAAAAATGCCCAAAAGAGAGAGCAAGGAAGCCCATTTATAGGCTAAGGAAAAGAGGAAAATAGGGGGTTCGGGGTATATTTTTGGGCGCTCGGAACAACCGGGCGCCCGGAACAACCGGGCGCCGAACACAGGACAGCAAAGGCAGCGCTCGGATTGCTCCGGGCGTACCACGTGTCCCGGGTCAGCACACAGCGCGGCGCGGCCGCGCTGCGTGGCCCAGCAAGGGGAGAGGGGTGGGCGACGCTGGCGAGTAGTGGGGAACCACATGGCGCCCCCCCGCGTGGGCGCCATGCCGCCCCGCCTGCCCCGCGCCTATCCCACCTACCCCGACCTTCCCCTACCTATCCCCTGCTGCCACGCGTCCCACGCCGCCGCTCACTGTGTAGTGTTCTGGTTTTCCCATGCAACTTTTTCGATGAATCCACTGTGTAGAATACCTAGTGTTGGTGTGTCTGGCCCATGGTGCATCGAAAGGGGTGCCACAGATGGACCCTGTGTGACATTTTCAACTGATTTGGCCTTCGACTGTATTTATCGAATTTTAGAAAAGGTTTTGGGCCAAACAGAGGTTGGATTTGAATTCAGCGCGGAAAAATGCTTGAAAATGGCTATTTGCTTGTTAAATTTGGAGTCCGGATGACCAAAAACGGGCTTCTGAAAGTTTTCGGGGAATTTCAGTGCACGGGGGTGAACCGTGGACCGGCCAGAGCCACGTGGCAGCCCATCATTGGCTGGCTCACACCGCTCGGTCCACGGGGAAGCACGGCAGTGCATGGACCGCGCGGCGGGACACGTGGCGTGCGCGGAGTGGCTGGCACACGCCGCGCGGCTTAGCGAACGCGCGCGGCTCTGGTGGACCGGGCGCAGGACACGTGTCGGCTATTCATTTGCGGGCTCGCGAAGGCGCGGTCCACAAGGACCCAGTGCGGCGCCTCGGGGCGCGTGCCAGCGCAGGGCGCCAGTGCGGCGCTGTCGGTCGTATATGGTCCGCACTCGAGTACGGGCCACATGTCGGCCCGACAGCGGCGGGCCGCATGCACCGCCTCGAGCGGGAGCGGCCACGTGGCAGGCGCCCAGCCGCCCCGCACAGCTGTTCGCTGTACGGGGGACACGTGGCGTCACCACGTTTTTCCGGGCGCGTCGGACGGCTTCCCTGCGACCCGCTTGGCGGATTCGGGCGCCCGAAAGTTGCGCCCAAATCCGGCCCAAAGCTGGTTGCGGGCTGGGCCTATAAATAGTGACCTTTGGAGTGTCTCCCTTGCCGAATTTGTATCTCAGCGTAGGAAACTCGGTTTTGAGCGTGTATTTATCTTGGATTTTTTTGGGTATTTTTCACTGGTGAAAATAGGCAAATAGTGGGCTGTTGTAAATTAGGCAGATTAAGATGGAATATTATATGATTATTTATGTATGTTCTTTTGGGGTTTGTTGCGTAGTGTAGCGGAGATTGTTTGGACCGGGTAAGGACTTCACCTTTGGGGACCAGGATTTAGCGCTCGAGGTGGGTGTTGTTGCGAACCTCTTACTTTTGACTACCCACTAGGCTTATTGGAGTGTTTTTCATGTTAGGAAGCTAATTACACCCCTTGAATAATATTTGCATGCTTATGTGAGATAGATGGGATTTATGTTAGTACTTGCTTACTAATGACATTGGTGAATTAGATTGGTAATATCACTTGAGAGATAGAAGGCTCTATTAGTAACTTTGTGGATATTATGCATGATTTACTAGTACATAGGGTACTTGGGCCAATGTGATGATTTGTTGCCAGCATGCTTTATTTCGCGGACAATTGCATTTATTTTACTAAGTATAGGACAATTGCATTTATTTTACTAAGTACAGAACAATTGCATGCCTGTTTGGACATCTAGTTAGGCCACTATTTACTGCTGCACTATCATATTGGGAAATGACTTAGGAGAAACCATGTTTAGCTATTCTCCTTTCTATTCAGTTGCATGTTGCTCGAGTTAGAGCAGGGGTGTGGGATAGTGTAGTCGAGGCCATCGAGTCAGGGTCAGATTAGACTCGATTATAGATCGTGGGGCGTTGTGGCAACCGCGGACAATGGGCGGCTAGCCAGCTGTTGATTACTTAATCAGACTTGGACTTGTGGGGTGTTGCGGCGACCGCGGACATTGGGCGGTTGACCGGATGTTTTACTTATGCATCAGATTGGGTATCAGAATTCTCTAGTGGATAGAGTTTTCCACTTATTGGGCACTATTATACCAGATTGGGGACCCGGGTTCCTTAGTGGACAGAGTTTTCCACTTTGATCATAGTCATGATCAAAGTCCTGCTATACAGAGATACTTGTTACAGAGCTATTTTTACTCGTGTGGGTCGCTCCCCTCGAGTGCCACTCCGGAGTGTGCGATCGGACGGTTAGAGATGCCGATCTGTTACTTACTTTGGGATGCGAGCCATGTGGGCCGATCCCTCGGTTTCGAGCCATGTATGCAGATTCCGCTGAGCAGGCAATGCCAGTTTTACTGGTGGCACATGATTGGGTTATTTGGACAGATACGGTTTTCTAATGCATTCATACAGTCTTCTCTTTTGATACTGCATTTAGAGGCATAGTAGTGATAGTTTTTCCTTATCAGTAGCCTTTATAGCTTACTACTATTCTTTTTCCCTTTTTGCCTCTAGTAGTCCTAGTGGGCACGTCAGAGTTGAGGTTTTCCCACTAGGGGAGGCTACTGTTCTTTATGGTAGTTCTCACCTTCATTGTCTTTCTTTTCTTTTTCCCCTTTGTCTTGCAGAGTCTTCTGCGGGAGTTGCAGGGCCGTCTCGGGCTGATCGAGGTAAGCAGATTCGCGGACTAGATAGTTCATCTACCCTGACTTCGAGCTTAGTCGTGTATCAGTTGTACCCCTTTCTTTTCTCAGACAGTTGTAGTTTATTTTGGGCCTGGCTCGTGCCAGCTGTTTGTACTTATTTGGTGAGCTGGGAGAGACACTTGTATTTGGAGTATTTTTTTTTATATATACTTTACTTTCCAGCTGTAGTCTGAGATTTAGTAGTTTTATTTTAGCTCTGTTTATTACTCCTCTATCTATATCTTTTATATCTGAGCAGGTTACCAGCGCTTCGTGTACACGAAAAATTCTGTGTGCACGGCGGATCTGTGGACGAGCCCGGGTTCTGGTTTACACCTGGGGCGTGACAGATTAAGTTGGTATCAGAGCTTAGGGATAGGTCAGTTGGGACTTAGGAAAACCCTAGGCTTTTGGCAGACCCTAGGATGTTAGGGCGTGAGTGGCGTGATATTTTGCGAAAGTTGGTGATTTTGGTCTGTTGACTCTTTCAGTGAGTGAAGAGGGATCGACATACCCTATTTCTGTTGAACAAGTATGTTGGCTGCAGACAACATAAAGTTGCAGAAATAGGGGGATGTATTTGACTTTCGCTAGATTGGGTCTTGTGGGGTTTTGTTGCTGATTTTTGGTTTCTTGTGGCAGGATGTCTCCGCGTCGTCGTTCACCCACCCGGGGTACCCCCGCACCTTCCGAGGAGTCTGAGCGGGCGGTATCCGCCGAGTTGGGAGAACTGCGGGCTTTGGTGACCCAGTTAGTGGCGAGGAGCTTTCGTCAGGATCAGCGCTTGGAGCAGTTACTGGCACAGCGGGATGACTTGGCGGTTGGCGAGGGGGGCGGGGCTTCAGAGCAACGTCCAGACAGGAAATGCCCAGCCCCAGATGATGATGGACAGGCCAGTTCAGGGAGACCATCACGACCCCCGCGGCCCCAGCCTCCTGGCCGTGGGCGTCCTGATCGACGAGGACCTGGCAGGACTCAGAGGCCACCGCAGCAGCAGTCTTGGGCGTCGGCCCGGTGTGTTTTCTGTCGGGGGCAGCATCCATCTGATACCTGTAGCTTGAGGGAGGGTCGATGCTTCCGATGTGGGCAGCCAGGCCACATCCGAGCTACGTGCCCCTTTCGGACCTTGGTAGCACCTCCTTCAACATTGGCCCCTACCGCATCCCAGCAGGGGTCGCAGTCGCGGCTACAGAGATGGCAGCGGCAGCAAAGGCAGCCTCAGCAGGCAGGCAGGTGCATCATCTGTGGAGGTCAGCACTTCGTCAGTACTAGTGATCAGCGGCAGGGACGCTGCTATCTTTGTGGCCAGTTTGGACATTTGCGGGCTTCGTGCCCCCAGCCAGCATGTGCAGCATCGACTTCGGCATCTGTTCCTACCACTTCCTAGCTGCGACCGGGAGCTCCACCGACAGGTCTCCAGGCAGACCGAGTTTCGCCTCCACACCCTTCTAGTGAGAGACAGCCGATGTTGAGTGATCAGGGCGGCTTAGCACAGGCGGGGGATTCTGCTACGACTGACTGTGTGGTGGCAGGTATGATTTATTTCTGGCATTTGGATTCATGTTTTATTTGTTATACGAGTATCGCATTCTTTTTGGCAGATCTCTTGCATCATCGCATGGGTTAGAGGTAGGGCTTTTACCACGTGCACGAGAGGTTCTGTTTCCCGATTACACTGCACGTGGAGGAGTGCTAATGGTCCTCCCCGATGCAGATCGAGTCATGGATTTTGTCAGCGGACCTGATGGTCCCGTATCAGTTGTGGGATTTTGTTTTAATACTTGGGATGTTTAGCTGGCTCGCTATTTCGCGGCAATTGATCACGCCGCAAGATTGGTGACCTTTAGCGAGCCAGGCCAGGAGATGATTGTGTAGAGGGTGCCAGAGTGCTTTCTTCGCCTCAGTAGTTCGACTTCCCGTGTGAGGCAGATGATGCGCAGTGGATGCGTGGCCTTCTTGGCTTGTGTGGTTAAGGAGCCTACGGCGGCACCGGGACTCGCGGATATCCCTATTATCCACGAGTTCCCGGATGTGTTTCCACCGGAGTTGACTAGCATGCCGCCGGATAGGGAGATCGAGTTTTTGATTGACGTAGTCCCAGGAACTGCGCCAATCTCTAAGGCTCCTTACCGTATGGCACCGGCTGAGCTGCGAGAGTTAAAGGCGCAACTTCAGGACTTAATGGATAAAGGTTTTGTGAGACCAAGTGTATCGCCTTGGGGAGCGCCGGTGCTATTTGTGAGAAGAAGGATGGTTCACTTCGACTTTGTGTTGATTACCGCGAGCTGAATAAAGTGACCATCAAGAACAAGTACCCGTTGCCGCGCATTGATGACATATTTGATCAGCTGCAAGGGTCTTGTGTCTTCTCCAAGATTGACTTCCAGTCTGGTTACCACCAACTGAAGGTGAAGGCCAAGGACATTCCAAAGACGGCATTCAGGACGCGGTACGGGCATTATGAGTTCACCGTCATGCCTTTTGGATTGGCAAATGCCCCTGCTGCTTTTATGGATTTAATGAACAGGATCTTTCGACCATACCTGGATCGGTTCGTCGTTGTATTTATTGATGACATCTTGATCTATTCCCGGAGTGATGTGGAGCACGAGGAGCACCTGAGAATTGTGCTGCAATTTCTCAGGGAGAGGAAGTTGTATGCAAAGTTATCTAAGTGTGAATTTTGGCTTCGGGAGGTTGTCTTTTTGGGCCATGTGATCTCAGCCGCGGGAGTGGCAGTAGACCCGGCGAAGATTGAGGCAGTCCGGGATTGGGCCCGACCGACGACGGTATTAGAGGTTTGCAATTTTATGGGCCTAGCCGGATATTACCGTCGGTTTGTGGAAGGTTTTGCGAAACTTTCCACACCCCTCACTCGCCTGACTCGTAAAGGGATTAAGTTTATTTGGAGTGAGGATTGTCAGAGGAGCTTTGAGGAATTAAAGAACAGATTGATGTCGGCTCCTACCCTTTCCCTCCCTATTATGGGGAAAGTATATGTGATCTACAGTGATGCATCGCATAGTGGACTTGGTTGCGTGCTGATGCAGGAGGGTAGGGTAATCGCTTATGCCTCTCGGCAACTAAAGAATTATGAAAAGAATTACCCTACCCATGACTTAGAGCTAGCTGCAGTGATTTTTGCATTGAAGTTGTGGCACCATTATCTGTATGGGGAGCACTGCGAGATTTACACAGACCACAAGAGCTTGAAATACTTGTTCACATAAAAGGAGCTCAACTTGAGGCAACGCAGATGGTTAGAATTGTTAAAGGACTATGATGTGGATATACTCTACCATCCTGGCAAGGCCAATGTGGTTGCTGATGCCTTGAGTAGGAGAGCAGTACAGAGCTTATCCTTGATGATCACCGATCAGGCGCCATTACTTGAGCAGATAAGGCGGTTAGAGCTCGAGGTTGTGTCCCCTGGGGTCTTTGCTAGACTTATGTCTCTAGTCGTGCAGCCCACTCTGTTGGACAGGATTCGTGAGAGACAGAGTGAGGACCCCCCCCCCCCCCTCCCACTTGATGAGGATTCGAGAGCAGATTTAGACGGATTCGAGAGGGAATTTTTCAGTTGATGCTTCGGGAGTACTGCGGTACAGGGACCGAGCTTGTGTACATATGGATACAGAGATTCGAGAGCAGATCTTGAGGGAGACCCACTATACACCTTATACCATCCATCCTGGTGGGACTAAGATGTATAGGGACCTCAAGGCACAGTTTTGGTGGAATGGGATGAAGAGAGACATTGGGAGATTCGTCGCACACTGCCTAACTTGTCAGCAAGTAAAGACTGAGCATCGTGTACCTGCTGTCAAGTTGCAGAGTCTCCCAATCCCTGAATGGAAATAGGAACATGTTACCATGGACTTCGTCACAGGGTTGCCGAGGGCACAGACTGGAGCGGACGCGATCTGGGTAGTCGTGGATAGACTCACTAAGTCCGCTCACTTCTTACCGGTACAGATGACTTGGTCACTCGAGCGGCTGGCGCAACTATATCTAGACGAGGTGGTGAGGCTGCATGGTGTACCCGCCTCCATTGTATCTGATCGAGATCCGAGGTTTGTTTCGCACTTTTGGAGGAGTCTACAGGCCACTTTGGGGACACAGCTCAGTTTCAGTACGGCATTTCACCCACAGACAGATGGACAGTCAGAGCGGACTATACAGATTCTTGAGGACATGCTCCGAGCTTGCACGCTAGACTTTGGAGGAGGTTGGGTGCGACACTTATCACTAGCAGAGTTTGCGTACAACAATAGCTTTCAAGCGAGCATCCAGATGGCTCGTTTGAAGCATTGTATGGACGCAAGTGTCGTTCTCCACTTTATTGGAGCGATGTGGGTGAAATGCGGACTTTGGGGCCAGAGTTGCTGCGAGAGGCAGAAGATAAAGTCAGAATAGTCAGGCAACATCTTCAGACAGCTCAGAGCAGACAGAGGAGCTACGCAGATGTACGGAGGCGAGACCTTGAGTTATGGTTGGAGATCATGTCTTTTTGAAAGTCTCGCCTTCAAAGGGAATCCGGAGATTTGGGATTCGTGGAAAACTGAGCCCTCGTTATATTGGACCCTTTGAGGTATTGGAGCGCATAGGGCCAGTTACCTACAGGCTTGCACTTCCTCCCAGGCTTGCTAGTGTTCACGATGTACTCCATGTATCGACTCTGAGGAGGTATGTTCATGACCCGTCACACATCATCGATTTCACCCCACTGGAGATCGCTGAGGACTTGAGCTATGTCGAGCGGCCATTGAGGATCTTGGACCGTGAGGTTAGAGAGTTGCGCAGCTGGGCCATCCCTTATGTGAAGATCCTCTGGAGCAATCATGATGAGCGCGAGGCTACTTGGGAGCTGGAGTCGGCGATGATGGATGCTTACCCCCACTTGTTCGAGGCCCCGGCTTGAGGTATGGCTTTTATTTCGAGGACGAAACTCTTTCTTGTAGGGGAGGATGTAATGTTCTGGTTTTTCCATGCAACTTTTCCGATGAATCCACTGTGTAGAACACCTAGTGTTGGTGTGTCTGGCCCATGGTGCATCGAAAGGGGTGCCACAGATGGACCCTGTGTGACATTTTTAGCTGATTTGGCCTTCGGCTGTATTTGCCGAATTTTAGAAAAGGTTTTGGGCCAAACAGAGGTTGGATTTGGATTCAGCGCGGAAAAACGCTTGAAAACGGCTATTTGCTTGTTAAATTTGGAGTCCGGATGACCAAAAAGGGCTTCCGGAAGTTTTCGGGGAATTTCGGTGCACGGGGGTGAACCATGGACCGGCCAGAGCCACGTGGCAGCCCATCATTGGCTGGCTCGCTCGGTCCACGGGGAAGCGCGGCGGTGCATGGACCACGCGGCGGGACACGTGGCGTGCGCGGAGTGGCTGGCACACGCCGCGCGGCTCAGCGAACGCGCGCGGCTCTGGTGGACCGGGCGCAGGACACGTGTCGGCTGTTCATTTGCGGGCTCGCGAAGGCGCGGTCCACAGGGACCCAGTGCGGCACCTTGGGGCGCGTGCCAGTGCAGGGCGCCAGTGCGGCGCTGTCGGCTGCACATGGCCCGCACTCGAGTGCGGGCCACATGTCGGCCCGACAGCGGCGGGCCGCATACACCGCCTCGAGCGGGAGCGGCCACGTGGCAGGCGCCCAGCTGCCCCGCACAGCTGTTCGCTGTGCGAGGGACACGTGGCATCACCACGTTTTTCCAGGCGCGTCGGACGGCTTCCCTGCGACCCACTTGGCGGATTCGGGCGCCCGAAAGTTGCGCCCGAATCCGGCCTAAAGCTGGTTGCGGGCTGGGCCTATAAATAGTGACCTTTGCGGGACCTTTAGCTATTTTTCTGAGTGGATTTTTACAGTGAGTTCTTAAGGAGATTTCTTCCTCCACCTGAGACTAATTCCTCAGAGCTTCCCTGGGATTTTTAGGAGCACGTTTTTCGAGGTTGGCTATTTTACGGCGCGGCGCGACGCTTGTTCACCGGCGACCCGTTTTGTCCCTTTTCAGTGTACGGGCTCCCCCGGCTCACCCCGACCTCCGTTTCGGGCGATTCTTGTGCCGTTGGACTCTCAACAGGTAGGGCTTCGATTTTGGTTTTTTGAGTTTTCTCGTTTTCCTTGCTGACCTTGGAGTTTCCCGAGCTTCCATTTGACCCATTTTTCTTCACGAATTTTTGGACAGCACTGTGTTGTTCTAGCTGTATCTTTGCGCACAGGTGTTGGATCGAGGCGATTCAAGAGGCATTTTTCATCTACACTTCGCAAGGAATCTTCTAGAATTTTTTCAGATTTTTTTAAATATTTTTCACAGGTGAAAATCTCCTTTTACTGTAGTCCTTTGGTACAGAATTTCTGTACAGCTTTTGTTGGAGTGTCTCCCTTGCCGAATTTGTATCTCAGCGTAGAAAACTCGATTTTGAGCGTGCAGGTACTCGTTTCGACGGGTTCGTCGCGAGGATCGTGACAGTATTTATCTTGGATTTTTCTGGGCATTTTTTACAGGTGAAAACAGGCAAATAGTGGGCTGTTGTAAATTGGGCAGATTAAGATGAAATATTATATGATTATTTATGTATGTTCTTTTGGGGTTTGTTGCGCAGTGTAGCGGAGATTGTTTGGACCGGGTGAGGACTTCACCTTTGGGGACCAGGATTTAGCGCTCGAGGTGGGTGTTGTTGCGAACCCCTTACTTTTGACTACCCACTAGGCTTATTGGAGTGTTTTCCATGTTAGGAAGCTAATTACACCCCTTGAATAATATTTGCATGCTTATGTGAGATAGATGGGATTTATATTAGTACTTGCTTACTAATGACATTGGTGAATTAGATTGGTAATATCACTTGAGAGATAGAAGGCTCTATTAGTAACTTTGTGGATATTATGCATGATTTACTAGTACATAGGGTACTTGGGCCAATGTGATGATTTGTTGCCTGCATGCTTTATTTCGCGGACAATTGCATTTATTTTACTAAGTACAGGACAATTGCATTTATTTTACTAAGTACAGAACAATTGCATGCCTGTTTGGACATCTAGTTAGGCCACTATTTACTGCTGCACTATCATATTGGGAAATGACTTAGGAGAAACCATGTTTAGCTGTTCTCCTTTCTATTCAGTTGCATGTTGCTCGAGTTAGAGCAGGGGTATGGGATAGTGTAGTCGAGGCCATCGAGTCAGGGTCAGATTAGACTTGATTATAGATCGTGGGGCGTTGTGGCAACCGCGGACAATGGGCGGTTAGCCAGTTGTTGATTACTTTATCAGACTTGGACTTGTGGGGTGTTGCGGCGACCGCGGACATTGGATGGTTGACCGGATATTTTACTTATGCATCAGATTGGGTATCAGAATTCTCTAGTGGATAGAGTTTTCCGCTTATTGAGCACTATTATACCAGATTGGGGACCGGGGTTCCTTAGTGGACAGAGTTTTCCACTTTGATCATAGTCATGATCAAAGTCCTGCTATACAGAGATACTTGTTACAGAGCTATTTTTACTCGTGTGGGTCGCTCCCCTCGAGTGCCACTCCGAAGTGTGCGATCGGACGGTTAGAGATGCCGATCTGTTACTTACTTTGGGATGCGAGCCATGTGGGCCGATCCCGCGGTTTCGAGCCATGTGTGCAGATTCCGCTGAGCAGGCAATGCCAGTTTTACTGGTGGCACATGATTGGGTTATTTGGACAGATACGGTTTTCTGATGCATTCATACAGTCTTCTCTTTTGATACTGCATTTAGAGGCATAGTAGTGATAGTTTTTCCTTATCAGTAGCCTTTATAGTTTACTACTATTCTTTTTCCCTTTTTGCCTCTAGTAGTCCTAGTGGGCACGTCAGAGTAGAGGTTTTCCCACTAGGGGAGGCTACTGTTCTTTATTGTAGTTCTTACCCCCATTGTCTTTCTTTTCTTTTCCCCCTTTGTCTTGCAGAGTCTTCTGTGGGAGTTGCAGGGCCGTCTCGGGCTGATCGAGGTAAGCAGATCACGGACTAGATAGTTCATCTACCCCAACTTCGAGCTTAGTCGTGTATTAGTTGTACCCCTTTCTTTTCTCAGACAGTTGAAGTTTATTTTGGGCCTGGCTCGTGCCAGCTGTTTGTACTTATTTGGTGAGCTGGGAGAGACACTTGTATTTGGAGAGTTTTTTTTTTATATACTTTGCTTTCCAGATGTAGTCTGAGATTTAGTAGTTTTATTTTAGCTCTGTTTATTACTCCTCTATCTATATCTTTTATATCTGAGCAGGTTACCAGCGCTTCGTGTATACGAAAATTCTGTGTGCACGGCGGATCTGTGGACGGGCCCGGGTTCTGGTTTACACCCGGGGCGTGACACACTGCGCCCAGCGCACGCGCCTGAGCAATGGACCGCGCCATCCTGAGCGTTGCGTGGACCGCGCCACATGAGCCGGCCTCTCCCGAGCCGCCACGCGTCCTCCCTCGGGTCCACTGCTTCCCCCCATGCACCCGATTACACCAAAAACTTTTGGGTGTCCGTTTTCGGGTGTCCGGACTCCGAAAAATACAAGCAAATTGTCGATCTTGATCATTTTCGCGCGCTAAATCCAAATCCGCAATTCATTTTACCAAAATCCACATCTATTTTTTGGCGAAGGCATCCAAAAGTCAAACTTGATCCGTTTTTCATGCGGGGTCCATTCCTTGAATCTGATTCGCGTGTAGACACCTCCATCTCACAGAATAAACCTCCAGAAGCCGCTGATCACACTGTAAAACCTCTACGGAAATTCGGGTCATCACAGGTGGACATAAGTATACTGCAGCGAATCAACCGTTTTATGCAAAATAAATAGGTTGAGGGGTTTAGTTGCTATTATCACAACTCTATAAAAAGGGGGGAGGGGTAATGTAAAGTTTACTCCAAACCATAGTGTCTCACACAATCCCGCAGTAGTCACCATTCTTTTTCTCTCACTCCTTTCCGCCTCTTAACCACTATGGAGAAGAACCAAAATTGTCATAGGAACTTCCGAGCATGGGTTTGATCTTACCCAGAGAATGGGGATGGCGAAGAGCTTCAAGGAGAAGCTCAAGAAGGAAGAAGAAAGCATTATCTCTCATGAGTTGGCTCACAAAGAAAGAGAGGTGAGTTGAGATATTAGAGGTTTTGAGTTTTGGGGCACAAAATGGAAGATTTTTTGAGTTATAATATTGTTTGAACCATGTTTTTAGGGTTCCTTTGGTGTTTCAGGAGATCAAGACCTACCGTGCTAGAAAAGAGCTCAGCTGAGATAGGGAATATCACCAAAAATGGGTGATATATTTTTTTGTCTATAGCTTTCTCTGTTATTTTAGCATGCTTTGTAGTCGATATTATTTTATATGTGATAAGTTGCATACTAGAAAAAATAAGGATTCTCAAACTCTTGAGTGTGGAACCGAGATTGGTCTGAAAACTGAATAGGTCGATTTAATGTGTATTGTGGACCTAAAATAGAATTAAGATGGGTCTAAAAACCAAATAGATTGGTTGAATCTGTATTGTGGACCTAGGGTAAAACCGAGATGGGTTTCGAAACCGAGTAGATCAGTTGAGTGTGGGTATGAATAGTGTGTCATCTAACTTAGGTGAAACCTAAGGTGAGGTATAGATACTGTGAACTCTAGGGTGAACATGAGCTAGAGAACCAGTCGGGTGGGCTGACGAGGCGAGTGAGCACCAACCAAGTGGGGAGTAGTATGATCATATCTCGACTCTCCCTGAGGTGTTACAACCCAAAAAGTAAGTGAGTTTAAGGTGTATGACATGTATGGTGCGATCGTTTGGGAGGGTCATAGGAATAGCGATCACACATCGATTCCCCTATGTGCAATAGGAGGGTAGATCATCCCTCAACTCCCAGGTTTTACCGGAGTAGTATGATCATCCCTCGACTCCGATATGACCTTTCAGAACATATCTCGATTCTCCATCGGAGTAGTATAATCATACCTCAACTCCATGCGCCAATTGATGGGAGAATAGTACGATCACACCTCGGCTCTCTTGGAGGTAAGCTAGTTGATTGAAGAGTAGTACGATCGTACCTCGGCTCTCCATAAGGCACCTCTGAACCAATCGATTGGAGAGTAGTACGATCATATCTCGACTCTCTATGAGATGTGTGTACTGAGCAATCGATTGGAGAGTAGTATATGATCATACCTCGACTCTCCAGGAGGTGCGTGTATAGTTCAACAGAGTGGGGTGAGTGTGACTTCTCTCGGCTCTTATGAGAATTAGTTTGGGAATTGATAGATCAGGGTTAGAGCTGTGTAATAGTGAGGTGAACCTGTGATATGTGGCAATTTGGGCAATTGAGGCGTTAGGTTTGTATAGGTGTTTACTACTTTCCTTAGTTGGATATCATAATAATTACCATTGTCTAATTTACTAATGCCTCCTGTAGACCAAGAGAGTGCAGAGTATTCCTTCTTAGTAATTGTACCTACTGAGAACTTTTGGTAGTTCTTACTCCATGTGGTTTGTCTCTTTTTCAGATTTGGGTGTTGTCGAAGCCCGTGACCACAGTAAGGGCGTCGCGGAGTAAAGGTGTTAGCGAGTCTAGATGTATCTCCCTTTTGTGTATAAGGCGAAGTGTAGAGTTGTGAACTGAACATGTATTATTTTGGGACTCCCTTGATATAATTTAATGAAAGTTGTATTCTTAGCTTACGGTTCAATTTCATAGCACACTCTAATATTATGTGTATACCTGTTGCCTCTACTGAGATAGGTGGATGTATGCATAGAGAAGGACTTGCTCATTCAGTGGGTTTTTGCGTTTGCTCGAATCAACTAATTAAATTGCCAGTCTCGAGACATGATAGGTACTCAAAAAATTAACATTTATTTTAACACATTTAAAAGTAATAAAAATTAAAGATAGTCACTCAATTCTTTAATTTTGATGTTTAAATATTATTACTAGAAGAGAGAAAATAAGTTTCTTTGTGTTTGGAAGCTATACGAAATCATGAACAAGACATGTAATTAACAAGACTGTACAAGTAGTAAGTTTGACTGAAGAGAGGTGTCTATTAAACTATTTGATAAAATTTAAAAAATTTAACTGTCCAATTTAAAAGCAGATATTATTTACATAGGTACAAAAGTCCGGGAGGTTCTTTGTGCATTTTTTTTTTCCCCTAAAAAGAGGTTTAATTATAAAAAAAAATTCCTACACTTTACCTTATGATACTCCTTGCATAAAAAAAAAAATAAACAATGTCAATCCAACACTTTAATTCTATCTCAAATAGACACTAATTAATAGACACTTCAGTTAGAATTTTTCGTTAAATTTAAGGCCGACATGTTGAGGTAACAAATTTTAAGCCCATTTAATCTTACTCAAGCAAACCTTCATGTATAAAAATCAAAAAACAACCATAAAAAAAACATTCAAGTGCGAGAATTTAAGCGTTTTTAATGTCAAATGATCTTGCTACGTCATCACCGTTAACACTTTCCATAAAAAATAAATGGAATCCCAAATTATTGGACCTACTTAATACAAAGATTAAAGCACAAAGTTGACATTGCTTAAATTTTCTAGTTAGTACTATTTGAGCCGTAGGGTAAAGTGCAGGGAGGTTTTAAAATTCAGCCCTAAAAATTATAACAAATGAGCAACATATTGGAAGGTGGTCTAAGATATAATTTTTGTGGTTCGCAAAAAAGGGAAAAACATATCCCTCTTTGTTCTTTCATCACTATGCTTCTTTTGGCACAATAGCTTTTGCTTCTGCTTCTACTTCTACTTCAACTTATACTTTTACTTCTAACTTTTGCTGCTACTTTTGCTTATATATATATAATAATGGAAATCACTGTAGGATAGACAAAAAATTATTACCCTAATTTGTAAGAGATTCTATGTATGCAACAAGGAAAAACATGCCAATAAATTAAACTAAATTAACAAAACTTCGCATGCAAAAAATTAAGTTCCTTGGCAATATAATAAATGAACAATATGCACACATTGGATGGTGGCCCAAGATGTAAGTAACGGTTATACGTCTTAATTATTGTATAAGATGAATAGGCAGTGGCGCACACACATTTGGGACCAGTTTGATGTGATGTATAACCAATACGAAGAGATTGAAACTTCATTGAATGAGCAATACTATTTTTAGATTACAACTCATGTACTTTCGAAAATACAAATATATTTATAAATTATTTTTGATAATAAAATATTTATTTCGATGATCGATTTTATTAAATATAATTTATATTTTTAAAAATTAAATTTTATAAAATAATCAAAAAAATTTTAATGTAATTATTTTAACAGCTGATGTGTCATATTTGTAAGTTCAACGGTATAAAATAATTCAAGATACGTGAAATTTTAAGACTAATTTTTCAAAAGGCTAAATTTTTTTTACTTGTCTTAGTAATCTTTTTAATACTAAAAATATATAAAAAAAAATAACTCTGCAATTATAAAATATAAAATGTATTTTTTATATATATATATATATATATATATATATATATATATATATATATATATATATATATATCTTTCTTATTCTGGTTTGTGAAATTTAGGAAAGACCAATGTCAAAACTGTGTTGATGCAGGCAGTGTGATTCATGACAAGTGATTAGTACTGTTTGGGTAATTAAGTTCACTTTTTCACCCTCGGAACTTGAATGGGAAAGAACCAACGTTACATCAGTCATTTTCTCGTACTAGACAATATACTTTTTTTTTTATATAAAAAATATAAATATTTTAAAGATTTTTTTAGAAAATATAAATTTTATTAAGTTTATTGTATGAGCAAATTAATGTTACTCCTGCACTTTCTTTAGATCTTTTACTATCCTTATAATCTGTTTGTCATATTTATTTAACTAAAATTTAAAAGAATTTATCAACCCATTTATGGATTCTTGGGTGTAAGAAGTGCACATGGAGTTAGTAATTTTTTTTTATATATAATATAGCACCATTGATTATTAAATTTCAGAGCAGAGCACTTCAAATTATATCATTTTTAATATGCGTACAAAACAAAGTTTCAAATTTATATGCCATAATTGGCATTCTTAATAATAATATTAGTTAAGTGGTACTCTTGTGATTTAGCATATTTTAACTCTTTTTTGTTAAATTGAAAATGTTACACTCTCTGTAGTTTTATTTTTATATCACTAGCTATATAAATTTGCTGTTAAATAAATAGTCAAATACTACAATTTACAAGTTAGCCAGAAGATAGTAACATGCATGCTATATTAATATAAGTTATGAGTTTTTGCCCATTTGCATGTAGCCACCTAACATCCATAATAATTACATTTATCTTAAAATTTTGCACTTCAAATTAGCTAATAAGTAATAAAAATTAGCAAATTGGTAATTAAAGATGTTGGATTATATAAAATCATGTTTCGAGTCCATATGGATTTGATCCAATCTTGTTCCTAAATATTAGGGATAATTTAGGAATATCTTAAAGATAATTATTAAGAGGATATGGATGACAACTAGAAGTGATTTAAAAATTCGGATGGACGGTGGACATCATTTCCTATTAGAATTAGGTTTTTAGAGTTATATTAACTCTTGCGATTCATCTTTTATTTTTAGAGCTTCATTGAAAAACCCTAATTGAGAGAAAAAACGTGGAGAGCCTTCGTGAGAGAGTTTCTTGTAATCCAATTTTACTCCTTGTACTTTTGTGTCGTGGATTAATTGAAGAACGCATTGAGATGGTCTTGCCCGTGGATGTAGGTCGACACATTGTTGGCCGAACCACGTAAAGCTTGTGTCCTTGTATTCCCTTATTCGTTTTATTTGTTTAGTTTTTCTCGTGCTTCTTTTTTACGATCGTTCTCGTTTACTTTCATCTACGAAAGATCATGTTTCCGCTGCGCTCGTGTGCTGTGTGGGTTGAGATGTGCTCGATAACCCCACGGTCGATTCCCCCTTCAATTAGTATCGGAGCGTTTGGTTCTTCGTAGTTCGTTGACGGTGAAACGATGGCGGAAAAAGTTTTAGTGACAAAGTATGAGATTTCTCGATTTGATGGAGCGAACTTTGCGTTGTGAAAACTGAATATGCAAATAGTTTTGATTAAAGATACTTGTGAGATCGCCCTGCAAGGAATAGAAAATAAGCCGGAAGGGATGATGGATAAACAATTTGAAGAGAAAGACAAGATGGTTTTGGCAAACCTATATTTGGCATAGGATGATTCGGTGTTATTCAATGTGGAGACCGAGACTACCGCAAAAGGGATTTGGATAAATTAAAAAATCTCTATGAAGAAAAGTCATTGGTGAACAAAATTTTCTTAAGGCGACAATTGTACAATCTAAAGATGAAGGATGGGGCACCAGTACAAGAACATCTACATACATTCAACTCTATCGTGAGCAAACTCGCTGCCCTAGACGTGAGAATTGATGAAGAAGAAAAGGCAAGTATTTTACTTTGCTCGATGCCGGAAACTTGGGATAATTTGATTATGAACTTAAGCCATGTTTGTGACGCCCCACTTCCCAGGGGGTCACCCATCCTAGAACTACTCTAGCTCTAGCACGCTTAACTCTCATGTTCCTCTTGGATGTTGCTACCATCCAAAATGCTATAGCCGGGGTAGAGATTTAGTCCTATTATATCATTTATGTAGATGACTAATCCAAATTTCGGGGGTGTCACACCAATGTAACACCCCCGGAATTTGGATTAGTCCTCTATATAAATGATATAATAGGACTAAAAATCTCTAACCCGGCTATAGCATTTTGGATGGTAGCAAGATCCAAGAGGAACATGAGAGTTAAGCGTGCTAGAGCTAGAGTAGTTCTAGGATGGGTGACCCCCTGGGAAGTGGGGCGTCACAGTTGGTATCAGAGCCATTCACCAGCCGGAAATGTGAGATGAGTCTCGGCTGAGCCAGGGTTATATAGCGGGTAGAGCGAGGCTCCCCGGCTAATGACCGTTGTGAGTGGAGTGCAGCTCCTCACAAGGTCGGCTAAGGCTAGCGAGACGAGTCTCACATCGCCTGGTGCTTGTGAGTGTGCTTGAGCCTGACGTGGACGTCAGGGCTTAAAGGGGGGAAGAATGTGACACCCCCGGAATTTGGATTAGTCCTCTATATAAATGATATAATAGGACTAAAAATCTCTAACCCGGCTATAACATTTTGGATGGTAGCAAAATCCAAGAGGAACATGAGAGTTAAGCGTGCTAGAGCTAGAGTAGTTCTAGGATGGGTGACCCCCTGGGAAGTGGGGCGTCACAATGTTGAAACCCTTAAGATGGAGTGGGTTGTTGCATCATTACTTACCGAGGAGATAAGGCGGAAGTCTAGCCAAGGAAGTTCTTCGGCGGAGGCTATGATAGCACGGGGAAGACCTTTCGAGAGGGAGTATGGTGATCGAGAAAAGTCGAGATCAAAATCTAAGGGCAAAAAAAAAGTAAAGTGCTGGAATTGTGGAAAGTTGTGGCACGTGAAGAAAGATTGTCGGGTTAAAGGAGTTGATGGTAAATCCGATTCAAATAATTTTCAAGGTAATATAGCCGAAGCGGATGCTAAGTCGGCTAGTTCGGAGGATGGAGATGCATTAGTCGCATTGGATAGATCCGAGCTTATTTATCATTGGATCTTGGGATTCGGGGGCGTCATTCTACATGACTCCCTATAGGGAGTGGTTTCATTCTTATAAGTCACGGGATTGTGGAGTTATCTATTTGGGTGACAACACGGCATGTCCGGTGATTGGAGTGGGAGACGTTCGGATCAAGATGTTTGATGGTGTTATTCGGATGGTTTCTAATGTTCGACATGTTCCTACACTTCGAAAAAGTCTTCTATCACTTGAAAAATTTTGCAAACAAGGGTTTAAATTCATCGGCGAGAAAGATCACTTGAAGGTATGTCAAGGTTGTTTGGTGTTGATGAAAGGAGAGCAAGTAGGTGGCCTTTATAGATTAGTGGGCGAGACTAAAGTGGGAGAAGCGGTTGTTGCAAGCGCGAAGGTGGAGTCTTCAACAGTATGGCATCGCCGTTTAGGACACATGAGCGAGCGCGGATTGCAGGTATTATCCAACTGTGAACTTCTTTCAGGTTACAAGTCCGCGCCATTAGATTTTTGTGAAGATTGCATCTACGGGAAGCAACGAAGGTTGTCTTTTTCTCTATCACATCAAAGAAGTAAGAAGCATCTCGAGTTGATTCATTCGGATACTTGAGAGTCGCCCGATACTTCGTTGGGCGGATGTTCTTACTTTGTTTCATTCATTGATGATTACTCTCGGAGGTATATATTCTAAAGCGAAAGTCCGATGTGTTTGAAACTTTTAAAAAGTTCAAAACTCTTGTGGAGAATGAAAAGGATTTAAAAATGAAGTGTCCACATTCTGATAACAGAGGGGAGTATTGTTCAAGATTTGACGGGTTTTATATTGAGCATG
Organism: Tillandsia fasciculata; assembly: GCA_029168755.2. Classification (NCBI taxonomy): domain Eukaryota; kingdom Viridiplantae; phylum Streptophyta; class Magnoliopsida; order Poales; family Bromeliaceae; genus Tillandsia; species Tillandsia fasciculata. Next base: position 5,976,127 of record CM054932.1, on the reverse strand, counting down.
GAATTAAGCGGCATCTCACGGTACCCGGTACATCGCAACAAAACGGTGTAGCGGAGAGGTCGAATAGAACACTCATGGAGAGGGTCCGTAGCATGTTGAGTACCTCAAAACTCGACAAGAGATTTTGGGCGGAAGCCGTGAGCACGGCTTGTTATTTGATTAATCGAGCGCTGACAAAATCACTTGGTTTGGAAATTCCTAAAGAAGTCTGGAATAGCAAGTCCGTTGATTACTCCTATCTTTGTGTCTTTGGATGTGATGTTTATGCGTGGATACCGAAGGAGAAAAGGTCAAAATTGGATAAGAACTCTCGGAGGTGTATATTTCTTGGCTATGCGAAAGGTGTTAAGGGATATCGATTGTGGGACCCTACTACCCATAAAATAATCGTAAGTCGTGACACTGTCTTCAATGAAGGGTCCTTTCAAGGCACCAAGGAAAAGCAAGATGATAATGCTATGATTCCAATTGAACTATTTGAAGCCCGCGATGAGGTGCAAGTTGAGCAAGCACAACAGGACGATGAAGTGGTTGATGATAAACCAAACTTGGAATCTCCGCAATCATCCGAAGATACAAATTCACCGGTAGAGTCGCCAATGGATTTCGGGCGTCCTAGGAGGGTTATTAGACCTCCTGTGAGGTATAATGACTATATTAATTACTTCATTTATTCCTTCTGTTAACCATGTTATTGCATATGTTGCTTTGGCGGAGGAAGATGAGCCGACTTCGTATAGAGAGGCTTGTGAGTCGACCGATGCTGGGAAGTAGCAATGCGCGATGGAGGAGGAGATGGAGTCAATTCGGAAGAACAGGACTTGGGAACTTATTGATTTACCGAAGGGAAGGAACGCAATTGGATGTCGGTGGGTGTTTAAGGTGAAAAATGATACAGATGGGAATGTGGAGAGGTTCAAGGCAAGATTGGTGGTGAAGGGATATGCTCAGAAGTAGGGAATCGACTTCGATGAGATCTTCTCACCGGTGGTTCGTCTTACCACTATTCGGGTTGTTTTGGCGATTGCAGCGGTCATTGATTTGGAGCTCAAGCAGATGGATGTAAAAACAGCATTCTTGCATGGTGACCTGGAGGAGATATATATATATATATGTCGCAACCGGAAGGCTTTGTCGAAAAAGACAAGGAGTATTTGGTTTGTCGGTTGAACAAATCGTTGTACGGCTTGAAACAGGCGCCAAGGTGTTGGTACAAGCGATTTGATTCCTTCATTATGAGTTTGGGTTTTGATAGGCTTGAAGCGGATCATTGTGCATATTTCTACGATTATAATGACGGGAGCTTCTGTATTTTGTTATTATATGTCGACGACATGGTGGTCGCCGGAAATAACAAAGGCGAAGACTTAGTTAGCCGGTGAGTTCGATATTAAGGACTTAGGAACTGTGAATCAAATACTCGGGATGAAGATACTACGGGAGAGAAAGAATAGGAAAGTTTGGCTTTCACAGAAGAGTTATGTGGAGAAGGTTCTACGGCGCTTCAACTTGCAGAATGCAAAGCCAGTTTCTACCCCGTTTCCCATTCATTTAAAATTATCAGCCGAGCAATCACCGGGTACGAAAGCAGAAAAGGCCGACATGGCTCGGGTACCATATTCATCGGCAATAGAGAGCCTTATGTTTGCCATGGTGTGCACGAGACCCAACATTACTCAAGCAGTGGGAGCAGTGAATCAGTATATGGCGAATCCAGGTTGTGAACATTGGAATTCAGTGAAGTGGATTCTCAGATATTTGAGAGGTACTGCGGATTTCTCACTCTGTTATGGTTCTGCGGGTTTGGAGTGCATCGGATATGTGGATGCAGATTTCACAGGAGATAAAGACAGAAGAAAGTCTACCACGGGTTATGTTTTCTCCATGGGTGGTGGTGCTATTAGTTGGGAGTCGAAGCTTCAGTCGGTAGTCGCTTTGTCGACGACGGAGGCGGAGTACATAACAATGACACATGCTTGTAAGGAGGCTATCTGGCTAAAAAGACTTTTAGGAGAATTAAAAGTGAAGCAAGATGTGGTGAGAGTGAATTGTGATAGTCAAAGTGCAATACACTTGGCGAAGAATCCGACGTTTCACTCTCGGACGAAACACATTGATATTCGTTATCACTTCGTGAGAGATTTGATGGATGAGGGTTTTATCTCATTGTTGAAAATTCACACAGATGCGAATCTAGCGGATATTTTAACGAAGCCGATGACTCAAGAGAAATTCAATTGGAGTATGACTTCTCTCGATCTTGGAGCTACGTGAGGAGAATGAGAATTTGGCGAGATATTCAATTTTGTGTTTTATAAAATTCGGCACATGTTTTTAAGTGAGAGAATTGTTGATTATGTAAAATCATGTTTCGAGTCCATATAGATTTGATCCAATCTTGTTCCTAAAGACTAGGGATGATTTAGGAATATCTTAAAGATAATTCTTAAGAGGATATGGATGACGACTAGAAGTGATTTAAAAATTCGGATGGACGGTGGAGATCGTTTTCTATTAGAATTAGGTTTTTAGAGTTATATTAATTCTTGAGATTCATCTTTTATTTTTAGAGCTTCATTGAAAAACCCTAATTGCGAGAAAAAACGTGGAGAGCCTCCGTGAGAAAGTTTCTTGTAATCCAATTTTACTCCTTGTACTTTTGTGTCATGGATTAATTGAAGAACGCATTGAGGTGGTCTTGCCCGTGGATGTAGGTCGACATATTGTTGGCCGAACCACGTAAAGCTTGTATCCTTGTATTCCCTTATTCGTTTTATTTGTTTAGTTTTTCTCGTGCTTCTTTTCTACGATCGTTCTCGTTTACTTTCATCTACGAAAGATCCTGTTTCCGCTGCGCTCGTGTGCTGTGTGGGTTGAGGTGTGCTCGGTAACCCCATGGCCGGTTCCTCCTTCAAAAGAAACCATAAGAATTAATGCTAATAATTAATATAGATGAGTCTTCTCATGCCAAAAGTTACTTTCACAGATAAAATGGATGATACAAACTAAATGCTAACGATTAATTTCTACACTATAAGACTAAATTTTAACTACAAAAATATTGACAATTTAAAAATTATATAGTTATGTTAGGTGGTTAATTGCAAATTTTGAGATGAGGAATTAGAAATAAGTTTAAATAGAAATCTGCAAACCAGCGAAAGTATTCGGATGGTTTCTATTCATAAAACCATTTATATAAACCACAAGCACTACAACAAAACTATACTGTAGCGACACTTTTAAGTGTCCCTAAAATTTTAAAAAATATTGTTGAAAAAAATATCGACACTTGTTATTAGTGTTGCTATATGTGCAATCGCTAGGGTGTATAGCGACACATTACTATAATGTGTCCCAAAAATATTTTCCTATAACCTAATTTTGAATATAGATAAAATATAAATAGGACACTTGCAAAAATGCGCCGCTATAACCTAATTTTGTTGTAGTGAAGGTGGTGAAATATTATATTTTACAAGCCTAAAATCTGTATTCACCCTATATTTTGTAATTAAACTACATGACTTTGTTACTCTTAATAGTAGATTGTTATTGTAAAATAAAGAAAACCATTATGTAGTAAGGTGGAACTTTTAAAACCACAAGATTGCCGACGCAGAAATATGCTAAAGAGAAGAGTCCGATGGATGTTTTTCCTATTTTTTCAAAGAATTAGGAGTTTGGTTGATTGATATTTTCTCTAATAATATTAAGCTTATTAAAGAACTTGTGTTGTAATATTTTACTTTCAACATTCCCCACATCTAGAGGGAGAGAAATAATGTAATTTTTAGAAATATTAACTCCAATTCATTGGAGGTTAGTGGGGTAGTGAGAGGCTGTTCAGTACATTGGCTTTATATCTTTTTACAAACAAAAAATTTCTTTTTATTTTATCTTTTTCTTATTGTTTTGTTTTAATTTATTTCATTTCTTGCGACCTAGTAGCCTCACAGCGTGTTATCTTTTTGTCAAAAAAAGAAAAAAAACATTCCCAGCATCTAGTTTTTTAATTATTTAATAACCCCAATGCGTATATTTGAATTAAGAATTTAAATTCAACATCTCTATTCTGATATCATGTAAAAGATGTGAAACAATTATTATTCTCTAAAATATTAAGCTGCTAAAGAACTAATGTTTTGTTATTTTAACCAAAACATAGTTAACAAATCAGCTATTAATTTTACATAGTAATTAGCTAATAGTTTAATATTTTAAGCTTGATTTTCACCCAACTGTATTAAGTTAAATAAATTAAGAAAATAATATTTCACATAACAATAAAACTTTGTATTCTACTCATGTAGGGGTGTAAACTTAGTAAAATATGATTTAATAATAAAACATTAAGTTCAAACAATCAAATTTAAATGGGGCTTAATTACTATACTATTTCTCTACTGTTTTATAAAAATTCCAACTAAATTAAAAGATATATATATATACACTACAACAAAATTAGGTTATAGGGACACATGTTTGTGACACTTTTATGTAAGTGTCCTATCTATATTCTATCTATATTCAAAATTAGATTATAGGGACATATTTTTAGGACACATTACAAAAATATGTCGCTATACACCCTAGCGACGGCACATATAGCAACACTAATAATAAGTGTCGGTATTTTTATCAGCGACACATTTTTTAGATTTTAGAAATACTTATAAATGTCGCTATAGCATAATTTTATTGTAGTGATATGAGAGTATATATATATATATATATATATATATATATATATATATATATATATATATATATATATATATATTCTCCACAGAACTGCACCTCAAAAATTGTAGCAATCCAAGTACAAAGTTTTAATAATTTAATATCACCAAGTAATTGACGAATTATATATTTAAAATATGTAAGGGAGAAGAAATTGTAGCATTGAAACGGCAAAGATCACTGAAAGCAGGCACGGATTAGACCATTCATAAATACACTTCCTTTTGTTTGATGGATAAAGCATGTTAATCATCCACTTCACTGTCTCTTCTTCTCCGATACAAAAAAAATTCACATCAGATCATACGAGTGAACACTTTAATTCTATCACTCCCTGCTCTTCTTTTTCTTTTTTCTTTCTCTCTCTATTTCCTTTTTCCTTTTTTTTTTTTTTTTGGAGTCATAAAAATGTGTAGAGACCCCTCGACTATATGGTATTTTGAAATAGATCCCTCCACTTTTAGCTTTTGATTTTCTTTTTTTAGAATCAACTGTCAAGTGATTTTAATTAGTTAAAGACTTAGAGATTTTGTCAAATTTATTAATGATTTTATTAAATTTAATAATTTTTTAAGAAATAAAATTAGAATTAAAAGAGTCATAAATATTGATAAAATTCTTAACATATCTAATAACTATGTATATAAATAAAAAAAAAAACTAAATTACACTCTTGGTCTTCAAACTATATATATGAGGCATGTGACTCTTTATTCCTCAAATTTTTATTTGTCATAATTTATGTCTCTAACTTTATAAATTATTATACTCGAGTCCCACAATATAATTTGGTTGAGTAAATATTAACATATCGTTAATATATATAAAAGTAATATTGTGATCAGTACATTTTAATTATTATCGTGTCATTAATTAGAACAACATTATATTATTTTCATATTAAGAGCATATCAATATGTAATTGATGAACTAAATTAGATTGTGAGATTTAATTATAATAATTTATAAAGTTAGAGCAAGATATTATAAAAAATAAAAGTTTAAGAACAAAATGTCCACGGCTCATAGTTTGAGGACCAATAATGTAATTTAGCTAATTTTAAAAAAATATATATAATTTTTGTATATTTTTTTAGAAGATATATTTTACATACTACTCATTTTAGAGTGGGGTGTACTAAAGATAAATGGAGAAGTCTCCGGGAGAAAAATATAAGTTGAGGGACCTATTTCAAAATCGACTATAGTTGAGGAGGTTTTCTCAGAAAACTACGCAAGAAGAAGAGAGGGAGAAAGAAGAGAGAGAGAGAGAGAGAAGGGGGGGAGGGGAGGAAGGTGGGGAAGGCGGCATGGGGAAATGTGAGATGGGAAAGCTGACCGCTTCTTAATTCTTGAAGGGGGAAGACAGCACACGTTACAGGTCCCCAGCGGGTCTTTCACCGATCTGGAAACTTTGCCGTTTTTGGAAGCTCTAGCTTTTGCACTCACTTCCTAGAAGGGAAACCCACTTCCTTTTTCTTTCGTACTTGTTACCTGCATCCGGTGTATCATATATATATATATATATATATATATATATATATATATATAGAAGTTATTAGGATGTAAAAGTTTGTGAGTTTTATTAACACCATTTTATCTGTAGTTAGAAAAATTAATTTCTGTATAATTATAGTAAGAAATTTGAATGATATGATAATTTCAGTGCCGAAACAAACGGATTCATGCCTGAGTTTGAAAAAAAAAAAAATCATATCTCACTTTTGTCTCATTATTATTTTTTTATTAAAACTTTTACACAAAATAGTATAGAAGGAGAAGCTGGATATATAGATTACTTAGGATCTTTATATTTAAAGTGTTACTTGTGGTTTATTATTTGACTCAGATGCATTGCCAGTTAACCATCAGCATTAATAAGTGAAAAACTTTCACACCAGTTTTTCAAATTGTATAAAAGTAGTGCTTAACTACTAACTAATTGACCTTGTTTTTAAAATTATTGTTAGTTATAGCCATATTTAATAAACTTTTTCAAAATAAAACATTACGAAGCTTTTACCATGCACATAGAACTAGAAGCTGCAATATTATACAATTTGGAGCCATCTAGATATCAATTTGATTTTTTAACTTTTTGGTAATATTTTATCAAAATAGTACAAGGAGACGAAACGCGTACATACTAAGACTACGAGATAAAACGAAGAGTCGGTATGGTGCGCGGATGTGCAGTGCACCGGGTGCAAGCATAGTTTCTCAATCTTTTCCCTCTCTCTCTCTCTCTCTCTCTCCACTCCGCTGCTTTTTATTGCGCCCTACTTCCGCTTCCCTTCCCCTTCGCTGAGAACTAGAAGAGGAAAGTAAGTAGAGAAGGAGAAGGAGAAGGAGAAGGAGAAGGAGAAGAAGGAGAGAGTAGAGATGGGGAGGGGGAAGATAGAGATCAAGAAGATCGAGAACCCGACGAACCGGCAGGTGACGTACTCGAAGCGGCGGACGGGCATCATGAAGAAGGCGAAGGAGCTGACAGTTCTGTGCGACGCCGACGTCTCCCTCATCATGTTCTCCAGCACCAACAAGTTCTCCGAGTACTGCAGCCCCTCCACCGAGTAAAACCATCATCTTCATCTTCATCGTCTTCATCATCATCCTCTTAATTTACATTACATTAAATAATCTCAATTACTTCACTCCACAGCACCAAGAAAATATTCGATCGGTATCAGCAGGTCTCCGGAATCAACTTGTGGAGCGCCCAATATGAGGTAGAATCTTCATTTTTATCTCGTTTGTGTGTAGCTAGTATATATGATCTAATGTTTTTGTTTCTTGTGTTTTTTTTCTAAAAAAAAAAAAAAAAAAATTGGATAGAGGATGCAAAACACTTTGAACCATCTCAAGGAGATCAACCGCAACCTCCGCAAAGAAATACGGTACACGAATTAAGCTCCTTGATTTAGGACTAGCTAGTTTAATTTGACACCTTTTAAGTTTGAGAGTAATTAATTAGTGAGTGTGGTAAAAATCAATCCATGTTTTGAATATATAGGCAGCGGATGGGTGAAGAACTTGATGGATTGGATTTCTACGAACTGCGCGGTCTTGAGCAAAATTTGGATGAGGCTTTGAAGGTTGTTCGCCATCGGAAGGTATATATATATATATACTAAAATCTTTCAATTTTGCGATTCAAAAAATAAGTAGTGTTTAGAGTTACTAGCTCACTAATAATTTAGTACTGGAGCTTAGGGAAAGCCTATAAATACTTTACTCAAAATAGCCTATCTTTGTCACCATATAATAAAACAACTGGGAACAAAAAATATATTTTATGTAAGAATAAATTTTAGTAGTACGTAGGATGCTTTTCAAAACAAAAAAAAAAAAATGAAAAAAGATATTTGTAGGATGGCTTAGAATAATTAACTAGTGTATCAGATGTTTGTTGTTGGAAAAAAGGAAAAGGAATTTACAATTCTGGGTGTTAATGGCCTTTTCATGTCTCTAATATACTTTTTGTTATATTAATGTGGCAGTATCATGTGATCACTACTCAGACTGATACCTACAAGAAGAAGGTAACTTAAGGAACTCCTAATTCTTTTTTTTCTTTTTTTTTTTAAGAAAAAGGTTATATGTTATTTGCTGCTTGTATTATGCCTCTTCACTGCTTTTCTCCTTTTCCACCTGCTTCAATTGCATTTATCTTCTTTTCATCTTCATGGTAACCCTTAAGATGTGCTAGATCAATAATGGATGGAACTTAATTTATCAGTAAAATGTAAAAGCCTAATAACACAAATAAAATAATTTAATAAAAACAATACTGTACTTCTTGATCATCTTTATTTAATGTACTTCTTTGAAGTTGCATTATTTTGTACTTTGAATTGTACCTTTTTAGTTCTAAATCCCGACTCTAAGCTTTAATTTTAAGGTTATGACTCCTAAATTCATTATATTTTGCCTCACAATTTGAATATAACCGTACATCATCATGGATATAGTTTCTTTATCTCTAAGCAATTCAAGTGGATAATGCACCGTTGGTATCTCTATCATTGTTGCAGTAGCCATATTATGTTTATGTTTACTGAGATCTACATATTGTGCTGTGCTTTAGTTTATGTACATTCAGTGCTGATCAGTTTGATCATTTTACTAATTTGAAATAGGTTTAACTACCCATTTTTGTTTAGCAATTCTCATTGTGTTGGAATTTTATGATCAATTGCTTTGGAAAACACTCTCCACTGTATAGGAGTCCATCAAGTCCAGTTAAATAGTTTGCAACAACAACAACAGCATAGCAAATAACAAAGCCTTTAGTTTCAATTAATATTTTGGGTCAGCTATATGGATTCTTTTCTTCTATTTGGTTCCATTACGCACAATTCATTATCGAATTGAAGTTTTATGCCTTTCCCAACTATTTCCTCTAATATCCACTTTGATCGAAGCTTCTATCTTAAAACATCTTTTTGTGCGGAAAACAATTCGACTTATCCCTATACTGTGTAGCTTCCCTTCCAACATGACCAAATCATCTTAATTATTAAATTATTTTAGTTGTAAGACTTGTGGGGTGATTCTCTATGCAGTTATTAAAGAAATATTTTAACTTATTAGTTGCTGCATTCATCATCCTCAGTGTCCTCATCACAGTGAAATTAAAGCAAAAAATTTTCATATACTGTTTCCTAGTTTCCCAATATTCTGATTTATAAAATATGTTTTTAATTTCTCATGAACATCATAAATTAAGAATTTCTTTTTAATTTAAGTGGAATATGACACTTCATTACTTCAACTATCTTTCTATAGAAGAAATGTGTAAAATCCCCTCTTCATCCACTTCCCCTTCTTATTGAGCTATAGATCCATAACAACATGACTCCTTACGTATTTTCTATTCCTTAGTTCCTTAAATTGCAATTTATACTCTCAATATCTTTTTTGAAACAATTAATGCTCTCAATATCAAGCCTACATATTCTGAAAACTTTACATTCTTCTGCCTCAACTCTTCGGTAATTAACACTTCATAACTAGCCTCCTCGTCTCAAATGCATCTTACCTCAAGGCATGTTTATTTGGTGGTGTATAATTAAGTATGCCTCTACCTTTGCTAAGCTTGTATATGAGATTTTGTTGATCTTATAAATGGTTTTTCTTTTGATTCTATACATTAACCCTTTCCTACCAATTTTTTGTTCGTTTTAACTTCTATATAAGTATCTCAATTTTTTATATTTCATGAATTTTATTATTGTTACACACATACAAGCATGTGCGAGCGCACATGCGCATATACTCAAAAAGTATATGTGTATGTACTTATTTTATGTGTGTATGGACATATTTAAGCATGTATATATGCTCGTATTTATGTACATTTTTATATATGTACGTAGGCATGTGTGTATGCTTGCACGAACGTTTATACGCATGTGTGATGTAGGATGGAATTGGTGCCTTGGCTGGTTTGCATGCCACGTGAGTTTTGGGTTGAAAATTAAGAGAACAGTGAAATAATGTTCGATTATAGGAATTTAAAAAATAAAATTTAGAAATTTAGAAAATTAGATAAAAAGCTATGCATAAAATTATGTTCAAAAATTGTGTAGAAGTGCTTAGTTACCAAGTTGGGAGATAGTATATGTGGCTACTAACATAGATTTCTCTATCACACCCCTCAAAAGAATGGGCAATTGACATATATAGTGGCAAAAGAAAGCATGAGGTAGAAAACCTTATGCCATTTCATTCATATAAACAAAAACCATTTATGACAAAGAAAGATCAATGCATTATTACACGCCACTTAATCCATAACTTAAAATAAGATTAGCCACATGTCAAAAATAGTAAGCATCGATATGCATGACACCATAAGCTTATCAATTGTGGGCAAAATTTTATGAACATAGTGTCCAAACAACGTTATTTGGGGACTCTCCAAATGGACGCCGTGTGGTGAGCGCTCACCCATCTCACCCTCCATTTCTTTTCCTCTACTTTTTTCTCTCTCTCGCCGTACGCCCCGGTTTTTTAGTGAAAGAGAAAGGGAGGGTAAGATGGATGCGGGCTCACCACGCAGTGCCCATCCAGTGAGTCTCCCAAGAACGTTGTTTGGACACTATATACATAAAATTTTTGTCCATCAATATATTGCCACCTTATTCTATATTTATATAGTATTATCAAATAGCCTTTGAGGTATCCAAATTCAAACATTGATGACTTTTAGTACTTAGATCCTTAGAAATTGCTATTGGAAATTTGTGCATAAATTTTGTTATGACAAAAACAGAAAAGGTCTAGTTCGTTGGGTGCGAAAATACCAAAAGAGAATCAAGAAAGAGATAAGAAAAATAAAGCACACAAAATTTACGTGGTTCGGCTACTGGCCTACGTCCACGGGCGAAGACGGAGCGGAGACTTCCATTATAATCAAAGTGGTGTACAAAATATGCCTCTCACAAAACTCTAATCCCAAAATATATCCATACTCCTCATCCGCCGTACCAAATTAATGAAATAATGGTATATTTATAATAGTGGTTAAATCATAATACAATTAGGAATACGAATCCACTAAGATTAGGGATAATTTTTATAAGATTAGGTATAATCCAAACTTATCTTAATTGGATAAGCAAAACATAATAGGATTAGAAAACCTTCCAATTTTAAAATTCGAGGCATATCTAACAAATTCTTTGTTAAATCTATTTACCAAATTAATTCTAACTAAATCTCTTTTAGCAAATTAACCCCTCTATCCCATTTAACTTCTCTATCCCATTTAACTTTACGTCTCACTCCATTCTCTATGACTACTTAGGTTTGTTTCCAATTGGTAGTTAGAAATAACTCTAAACTCCTTTAGTAGTACCATTAGAACCCTTTTTGACGAAGGAAAATAAATTTTCACTTTACATATGAGAATAATTAATCGCCATGTAACTATTCTCATGGCTCCTATTATTCATTAATGACATCTAGTAGTATATCACGATGATCCAAATGGAATGAATATTATATTGAACATTTTTGCAACAGTTATCATGTGATGAAATCTTTCTACCATTCTTTTTTAACTGAATCGAGTTTATGGATAACTCTCCAAACCTCATCATTAAGTTATATAACCAATCTACTCGACGACAACTCATTTGGTAGCATAAAGACTTCTGACTCGTCGCACAGATTACACAGGATATATATTCTTTTTTCTTTACCAAGAGCAATTTATCCCACAGTTTACACTTCTATATATCCATGCATGATCCATTGTATCCAACATATGCCAACTTAATTCCATATGAAGGATCTAATTGAGTTGTATAGTCAAACTATATATACATAAGGTAACCATAGTGTCTCAGATTTAAGGATCACTCATATTGTTACAACAAAAATCTAGTAACTAACGAGTTTGTATAAATATGGATATGACTATGTTTTTGTGGATCATACTTAGTAAACTTGTTATTTAACATGCATTTGCATATTTACTCTAGTATGTAAAAAGTAATAATTTAAAATTCGTCATTCGATAAATGAAGAATAGTATACTCTAGTCTATATGGATTGTTACTATTCCCATAATGATCCCATGGCAAGGAGTTGCTTAATAAACTATCAATATTCCCATAATGATCCTATGAGGAGTTGCTTAATAATCATGTATAGAAGAATCTATATCTCAAATTCACACTTAAAGAATATTTTTTCTCTTCTGTTCATTTTATGGACGATTCATATATATATATATATATATATATATATATATATATATATATATATATATATATATATATATATATATATATATATATATATATATATATATATAGTCCGGCTAGAATACTATCGATAGCACTAAACAATTGGTGCTATCAAGTTTTCAGCCGTTGAATGAAAAGATATGCGGTTGGGATTATAGTTGCCCCCTAAGATTTTTACTATTCAACCAACCACCTAGTAAACTCTAGGGGACCACTATAATCCCAACCGCATATTTTTTCATCCAACGGTTAAAAACTTGATAGCACCAATGGCTTGGTGCTATCGATAGTATTCTAGTCTAATTATATATATATATATATATATATATATATATTGCACGTTATCATAAATGAAAAACTTTTTCACGGTATTATTAATGAAAAATATATAATATGCCCCCATAAGATGTATGTCAATTGGCTTTTTCAGGACATGCAACTAACAAGTTGTAAATAATGATAATCAAAATAGAAAGTCATGACTAGTGGAAACTCATTTTTTGAACCCCCAAAAGAACACACTAGAGCAATTAGGGATTTTAGTCGAAATCTAAATTATATCTACCGATACTTATCTCTAACCTTAATAGCATTTCTAGAACCTTTAACTTTAGAAGGCATAAATAAGGGTACCACTAATATATTTCATATTGGTACTTTTGTTTAATTTCATATCTTGATCTCTCGTATTGCATTCTCTGATCACATACTCAATCGATAAATTTTGTTTATGACATTTATCTTTTTTAATGACAAATACATGTTCATTCAACAATATATCTCAAAAAATCTTTTCAAACCAACTTTTACCTCTTATTTTTCTCTTATCTCTCACTCTTTTTAATCTTTTTTTGTCACACCCAACATAACCATTATAGCATAGAACCATCAAATATCGCAGGCTTTGATACAATTCAGTGTAGGACAAGATAGGGAGTCTTATGTTACTGATTGGTTTTAGGTTGAGAAATAAGAGAACAAGAAAACAATATTAGATTTAGGAAATTTGCGAAATTAAAATATAATATTTTTAGCTTTGTATGAATTAGAAAATTTGAGAAAGAGATAAAATTTTATATTTGAAATTTTTAAAAAGGTGAACGGAATTTCTTGGGGATTTTTAGGGACTTTTTTTTTTTTTGAAAATTTCTATGTTTTGTAAATAATTCTCTAAAATTTCAAATTTGCAACATTTAGAAAACTAGTACGTCCTTATTTCACCGTTGCAGAGGCTCGCTATAATTTTTGAACAAAAGTTCCTATTGTAAGAAGTAAATATGTGCATTAATGCAGTGAAACTTTTTAAAATTTATAAATTCTGATTTAATAATGTATTGCCTTAATATTATAAAGTTTATGACTTTATACACACAGGCTAAGATTATCTCGTGTGACACAAAAAATTATTATTATAATCTAATTAGTAGAAGGATTTGAATTTCAACCTTTACTAATTACTCGAATTATGTCATGATTGATATTGAATCTAACCTTCTAGTGCTTTGAGCTGAACAAGTATCCGACCTCTACATGTATTCATACAAGGCTGTTCCGACATTAGTACTTCACACAATTACAATATAATCTCAAAAAAAATTTCGTGATCTTTTGTATAAATGTAGAAAAGAATTAGCCCTTGAGATACTGCTAACAATCTCAAAAAAGATTAACTATAGTGTAGAGACCTATTATTATAGGAAAACATTTCTTTCTTTATTACTAAAAGAGAAGTTGATTTGAGTGGGAGGGCTCTCTCTCTTTCCTTCACTCTTTCCCCTATCATTGAGGGCAAAAGGATTAGCCCTTGAGATAGTGTTACCAATCTCAAAAAAAAATTAATTAGTGTAGAAATTCATTATTATTGAAAAATATTTCTTTCTCTTATTATTAAAAGAGAACTTGATATGATTGGGAGGGCCTTCTCTTTCTTTTATACTTTTCCTTGTTTTTAAAGGTTTAAGAGCTATAAATGAGAGGAGAGTGAACTTCTCTCATTTAATAGTTGGAGATGAGATGATAGGAAAAAAAATATATATGTTTTCCTTTTCCTCTTAATTAACCATACAATTAATGAGGCGATTAGACCCATGATTTTCTCTCTCCCTCTCCATCTTTGTTTCTCTTTTAATTAACCAAATAATTAATCACACGATTAATTAAAAAGAAAAAAAGAGGGTGGCTTATAATATTACTTTTTCTTTCTCACCTGTCATTTATTAAACTGCTACAACTTTTACATATAAGCTCTTGTACTAAACCAAATTAGCATTAGGTCTCTCCATACAACTTTTATCTTTCAAAATTTTGCACATGAGTGTTTTTACTAACAAACATAGGAGATAAATTCTTACTTTGTTAGTTTAGCAAAATAGTTTCTAATAAACTCTTTTATTTAAGTAACTTCTCCAAGTAGTCGCTTATGCAGTCTTTATTATGTGTGACCACATATGTTCAATTCCAACTAGTAGTGAGACATGATGTTGAACTTCTTTAGAGTCACCATCGGGATTCTTTTCGACGGATCAAAATATTTTTAGTTATCTCCCCTATATGTGTTTAACTATTTTAATCACTCCCGTGGGTCCCACAATTTATGAGTGACACCTAATAGTATGTCGTGACAATTAATGTATAATGAATAATGAGCTGAATTTCTAAGCGCAGGTGCTGTATAATTAAACCCTTCTATCACTTTGTCCTAATTGAGACGAGATCATGCATGACTCTTTGAACCCCATCACTTAATCATGTCTGATTTGATTAAAAATAAATTTTATAGTAATTTATGTAAACTCTTTTTCATAAAACTACACTGTCTTGGCTAAGAACTTTTATAACTCATCGTACAAATAGTATAAGACAATTATCTATCTTCGAGAGTGATAGATTCCATCTTGAGACATGCTTACCTATACGTATAGCCCACTACACCCAATATGTGTTGACATTAATCCATGATTAGAGTATAAAGCATTTACAGAGTCAAACAATAATAACCCATGCGCAATGATAATCGTGATGCCTTAGGTTAGAGGATTATTCGCACAACTACAATATCGAACAAGTCATTGACAACTGTATAAATATCTATGTAACTACTCGTAATATGTCATACTCAGTTAAATTGCTCTCTAACAACTATATATCTAGTGTCATTATACTAATTACTTGAGACTTATAATCCCGTAAGGAAGCATAGCATATACTGATCTAATCAAATTTATCATCGCTTTCGTGATAATCCTATTATCACGAGAATCTAAGAATTAATTATAGAAGAGCACATATTTCAAATTTCTAACGGTTTAGGAATATGATTTCTCTACATTAATTTTAGAGACGATTCATGTTTATATTTAATAATAATATGAATGAAATATGCTTATTTATTAAAAACTAATAGAAAATAACAATGATATTAAACCTATAAATTGGGTCACCTAATTGGTTTATAGGGTAGATAACTAACACCCATAAGTATTATTATATAATTCTCTATTTTCTTTTTCTTTAAAGATCAAATAAATTGAAAAAACATGAAAGTTATAGAGTAGTAGAAAATAGGAGAAGATAGTAGAAGGTAGAAAAATGGAGGATGAAGGAAAATACATGGCTCACATTGTTAATTAAACTCATTCTAGGGTGATGTTCACATAAGGAAAAAATAATCATTTAAAAATATTCTTCACTAATAAGATAATAAGTACCTATTGTTGTCATGTTTTTAGTAAAGTTTCCAGGCTTATTTATAATATCTTTTGCTATATACAAATCTACCTAGCTAGCTTGAGATTTGAGGTGCAAAGGAATGGTGTCTCCGAAGCATTAATAGTGACTTAGTCCAACTTGGCCTTACTCATATAGAGAGGAATATATGATACTATCCGATGCACTAGCAAAATCCAGTTGATTCCGTCAAAACCAAGAACAATGAGGTTTCCAAATCAAAATCATGTTTCACAACTTATCAAAGTTGTTAACATCTTAGAATCTTAACTAGCATTAATTTCAGTATTGATGGAAAATTTCAAGATGTATCTCCAAAATTGTTGGTTTCGAGTGAGGGAGAGACTTGGAGGTGAAGAAGACTAGAAATAAAAGAGGGAGAAGCCATCTTCTTACTTCATACTCTTATAAGAATCTTGAAGGTATTCAGATCTTTTCCCATGGGTGAGTGAAATTAAAAGCCAAGGTGTCATCCACCGCATAAGATAAGTGGATACATATATAGGTAAACAAGCTATTTTGTTCGTCCTTAGTTTGAAATTGGAAAAGTTACTCATGAGTAGGTAGTATTGGCTAAAATAGATCTAACCTCTTGTCCCATAACAACAGGCCCAAAAAACTAATCAATTGAGTGAGGATGCAATTCACAATAAACTTAATGGCAAGAGTCTCAACAATAGACTTAATATCTAGATGGTTTGAGTCAAATCAAAGTCCGTGAACGCTGTGATTGAGTCTTTTAAGTGCGATAGATGCGTCCTTTCTATCTGCACGTACTTTTGAAATATTTGGTTAGCACTTACAATCCACATGTCTCGTAAGAGAGATTAGTACTAGTAGCGAAAACAATATAGCGTATAAGATAGAGGCCAATATTGATAGCCAAACCTATACTGATAGTAAGATCAATATATGTCCAAAAGATTTGTTTGTGGTTGGGGTTTATCAATGTGACTACTGTGGGTCAAAAAGCAAAACCAAAATTGGTACTTAGACCAGTAAGCTTCAAAATAATTTCCTGTACCTATGATTTGTTGGTGCCACTGGAAACCTTAAGAAGTAAGGTTGGTCTCAACACTTAGGCTTATGATGCATTTCATGTTAGAATTCCAGTTCAAACTAATTCAATTTGATTTCAAGTCATCTAGAACTCAAAATTAAGTAGCTCTTATCAAAGTAGGGTTTATGATGCTAATTAAAATTTAATATATTTTTTAAAGGTGAGGAGTACCACACTACTCCCACCCATAAAATAATTAAATGTTGTCCTCAAAATTCAAATTCATACTAAGAACTCATAGAGATATGTGAATTACTCCCACGTTAAGTAAGAATGCTGATAATAAACCGTAGCTAAAATTCACATGTAACACTATAAAGATTTGATGTTCAAGGCAGAGAGACATTGAAGATGTTGCTCAAACAATTTGTTGTTACCAATCCATGACAACTAAGTTGAGGATGGGTTGGGTCCAAGTTGATCAGTTAACAAACCATAGTCTTAGTGGAGTATTCTTTGACTTAGCCAAGTTCTAGCTGGTTTATTAATTATTAGTCGTAGTTGTGTTATTCTTTCCACTTTCATGTTTAGCTTTTACGATTGCAGTTTTTTGTTGATGTTAAAATAATTTTTTTAAAAAAAGAGAATTCCTGCCTGCTTTGTCACATGTTGCATTTTGATTCTCTAGTGTATTGCACCA
Source organism: Tillandsia fasciculata (assembly GCA_029168755.2). NCBI lineage: Eukaryota > Viridiplantae > Streptophyta > Magnoliopsida > Poales > Bromeliaceae > Tillandsia > Tillandsia fasciculata. Next base: position 5,958,204 of record CM054932.1, on the reverse strand, counting down.
GACTGCACCTGATCAATTCTCTCCTAACTGTACTTGAAACCCCGTCCTCATCCAACATTTTCTCAAGCTTTATAATTGGAAATATTATAATTGGAAATACTAATGTTTTGCTACCTAATTAAATTTTCCTCCAATAGGAGTGAATGATGGTGCATGGAAATCACTTTGATTGAGAAAAGACTGGCTGATGTACTTGTATTGATATTATAGTTGATTGCGTTGAATATATGTTTAATATATATTCATTGTTGATTGCATTGAATATATGCTTAATATATTTTGAATATAAATATTCAAACACTATTTTCTTAAAAGATTAAGCTTATGAAGAAAAATATTGTTTCGTATAATTTAATATAGTATCAAAATAGAAAATGTTAAGATCTAATTCTACAAGGCTTCTAGCTCCTACTTCTTTACTGTCCGTTTTATTTTTTTTTAAAAAAATAAATTTAGTTAGAAATATAAAGCAACTAGGCTACGAACTCAGAATTTAAAATACCAATCATTAAGTTTTTTACCATTTGCATTAAGGACAGTCAATAATGCCTAATAATTGTTGCCAAAATATTTTGGTTGTTATTACATCCTTTTGAGCCAATATTGTTGGAGGAAAAAATTTAATACTTTTCACTAAAAATGGTTCTTTCATATAATTTAACTAAATACATAATAATTATTTTTTTGATAGGTATCAACCATCAAGCTTTTTGCCACTTGTATTAGGGACGGTTGATTACATAATAATTGTTGCCAAAATGTTTTGGTTATTGTTGCATCCTTTTGAGCCCATATTATTGGAGGAAAGGCATTGATATTTTTAACTTAATGCTGCATAATATAGTACTCTCTCTCTCTCTCTCTCTCTCTCTCTCTCTCTCTCTCTCTATATATATATATATATATATATATATATATATATATATATATATATATATATATATATATATATATATATAGTCCGGCTACTATACTTGAAAAAATATAAAATAATTGGTGCTTGTAAGTTTTCTATCTATAGATCTACCACTTTAACTAATTTCATCATTTAGATCATTCTATTTCATCAGCCACCTACTAAACCTAAGGGGCCTACCATCATCCTAACCGTGCATTTTTTTTCATCCAAAAGTTAAAAATTTACCACCACCAATGAGTTGATACTTTTAAAAGCATAAAAGCTCAATTTATATATATATATATATATATATATATATATATATATATATATATATATATATATAGTTCGGCTACTATGCTATCAATAGCACCAAACATTTGGTGCTACCAAGTTTTTTACCGTTAGATTTGTCTTTTTGATTATTTTTACTTCTTAGATCATATTATTTTTTCAACCATCCACTAAATGTACCCTAGGGCCCACTATCATACTAATCACGCATCTCTTAATCCAAGAGCTAAAAATCTAATAACACTAATGACTTGGTGCTATCGATAGTACAGTAGCCTAGTTATATATATATATATATATATATATATATATATATATATATATATATATAAAGATGCTCAAACACCTTATTTTTCTAGTATTATGCATCTGTTCTCCTTTCCTTTGGTGGTGCAGTTAAAGCACTCTCATGAAGCCCACAGGAACCTACTGCACGAGCTAGTAAGTAGAAAGCGAAAATTCGTTTTCTTTTATTTTCCCTGCATTTTTTTTTAAATTATTGACAATCCAAAAAAGGAAGATCACTGACTAGTTTAAAGTATCCAACTGCAGCAAATGAAAGAAGAGCACCCCGTCTATGGCTTTGTGGATAATGACCCAACCAATTATGAGGCTGGACTTGCTCTTGCCAATGGCGGCTCTCACATGTACGCGTTCCGCATCCAGCCGACCCAACCGAATCTTCATGGAATGAGATATGGCTCCCACGATCTCCGCCTCGCTTAATTAATTAATATCGCTTTCGCTTAGTTTACTTTCAGGTTTTCGCAAAATCAGTCCACCTTATTTTGTATTTTGTTAACTTTGGTCTTTATTTTTTGTCTTATAACTTCGTGCATTAGATATCTCAGAAAGATATCTCAGCTTAAAGTTGTGAAGGCAAAAAACGTGGAGCAAATATGCAAAATTAAGAAAAAAAAAAAAAAAAAAAAAAAACAGTGGACTGATTTTGCATATATATATATATATATATATAGTAGCCATTCAGCTTTCAGTACATCTTCTGAACTGGAGTACTTAGCTATAGCTTAGCTGAAAACTTGTTAGGGCTTTTGCTTTATCTACGGCTGGTAGCTAATTGTCGACTGTCGGTAACTTTTATGCAGAACAAAACTGTGCTTTGACTTCCTCTGACAATTATATTTCAATATTATGATGGTTGTTTAATTGCAGATTGATGATCATCTACTGATATGCACTGAATCTAGCTACTGAAACTAGTTTCACTGTATATTGCCAAGGAAAAAAGATGTGATAAATTAATGAACTTTAATTGCTTTCGGAATCTCCGAAGTAATTGCACTATAATAAAATTAAGCTATAGCGACACTTTTAAGTATTTCTAAAATCTAAAAAAGGTGTCGCTGATAAAAATACCGACACTTATTGTAAGTTTTGCTATATGTGCCGTCGCTAAGGTGTATAGCGACATATTTTTGTAATGTGTTCTGAAAATGTGTCCCTATAATTTAATTTTGAATATAGATGGAATATAGATAGGACACTTATACAAAAGTGTCACAAACATGTGTCCCTATAATCTAATTTTGTTGTAGTGTTGTGCTATACGTACGTACCCTAATAATCTGTAGGAAATGTAGAAACTACATTGATCTATGGAGAACTAACTAACTAGCATGCTAGTATTAGTAAGTTGCACTTATTAAATAATTATAGGTCATCTTATTAGCTTTGATGATTTATAAGACATCTAGCTAGAGTTCTATATTATGCTTTGATGATTTAATATTATTATGACTGTCATTTTCGTTGCACTAATATGTAGTCATAGTATACGGGGCCCCAAATTCAAGGGTCTCAGAAGCCGGAGAGCTGAATAAACTCTCCAACTTAAAGAGGAAAAAACATTTTCCATTTGAAAAAATTTTCAGACAATCTTTAAGAAGAATATATGAGAATGTTTGATTTGGTGCCCATTATTGAGAGTTGTAATTTTGGTCGAGTCTTATCTTTCTTTTTCCTTCTCCAACTCCAGCTTTTTATTTCTTTTTCTTTTTGTTTTTTTGTGAAAGAGTTTGTTTACTGTTCAAGGACTTTGTTTCCAAGGACTACTGTTCCCCCTCCCCCACCCCCCCCCCCCCCCTCTCTCTCTCTCTCTCTCTCTCTCTCTCTACACACGCACACATACAAGGAGACATGATTTCTCTTGCACCCTGTCAACAAGCACCAGGAAAATACTCACTTGGGGGCTCAATGCACCTTGAAATAACAACCAATGCACTGCTCAAAAACCTTTCTTTTGGGGTGGTGCTACTCACCATGCATGCTCTAATCCCTAAATCCCCAGCTCCCACATATACCAAAAATTTATATTGGGATAGGAAATTCATCATCTTTGTTGTCAGTGTCCTCTTCTTATAAATATGGATTTAGAGAGAGCATGTGCATGGCTCCTTCCCCTCTTAATACCTTTGGGACCATGCATGAGCTCCCTAGCAACTACTCCAATATGACCTAAGGATTCCACAAAAAAGCCTATGCCCCTTCATTAGACTCCATTTTTTTTTTTATTAAATCACTCCCATGAGAGAGAGAGAGAGAGAGAGAGAGAGAGAGAGAGAGAGAGAGAGAGAGAGAGAGAGAGAGAGAGAGAGAGCATGCTATTATCATTTAACTAAGATGTAGGATTATTAGAAGGATTAATGCAACTTCCATGTGCTTTAGAGAGAGAAAGAGGAAAAAAAAAGCAAGGTAGTTACATTGTAGGAGACCTAGCTACACACACACACACACACACACACACACACACATATATATATATATATATATATATATATATATATATATATATATATATATATATATATATATATGATATTCTTTTGAATTTAAACTAGGCCATATATATATAGGTTTCTTTGAAGATTAATATTACAACTTTTATGAGGTTGGGACATGCAGTGGTGGTCCACAAAATCTAGGAATCCTTCCTTTACGCTCACAAGTTATATTGGTGATGGTTTACTTTCATATTTATATAAGTATTTTACTCAAAATTATGTTTATATTAATGCTACTTTTCAGCAATAACAAACGTCACAGATTAAAGAAAGCGTTACTAAATTATATCGTAAAAGATTGTCGTGAGAAAGACGAGATAGTGAAAGAAAAGCATCAATATATGCTGGATTTATAATGGACCTAGCTACTAACAATGGATTTGGCCTACACAAAATAAATATTCGCCAAGCGACAATTAGAGATAAGGTTCTTTGTGAGTGTAAAATGCTCAAGAATAACAGAAATGGGAGCTGAATAGATGCACTACAACAACTGTTTTGCGCGGCAAAAAAAAGAAGTAAAAGAACAGTTATAGCGATCATTTCATAACAATTTATAGGAAAAACTTTAAGAGTGCTCATTAATTATGATCACACTATTCAATTATTTAAAATAAACAAGAGAAAATCAAGTTATGTTGTAATTGGCTAAGTTGTGTACTCTGACTTTGTTCTTCATTTGCCTCTATATGCATGTTACTCTAGCTAGGTAGGAGTGAACTCAATATGTACAAGAAACCAACTTGGTACGAAAATAATTAAGTAGCTAACATAAATGAAAATTTGAATTTATTTCTAATTGAACAGAGAATAAAAAAATTAGGTAAAGTTCCCTACAAATGATAATAAAAATATAAAGATTAGCATGTGACGCAAACAAACTAAATATATTGAAACAGTAACTTATGAATAATCAAGAAAATTACTCAACCAGGTTGAGACAATGCTTTGCTCTTAAATTTTGGGTGAGTTGTGAGTTAGTACATCGAGTTTTAAGCCTAAACATTGTTCAAATGAGGAATTAAATATGATTAAATTACTCTTTTGTTTTGGTTTTCGAGCGATTGAGCTAAATCTATGCAACAATTTAGCACATATATAGCTGGTTTGGCCATTATTTTGTACTGGAGATTGAATTCAAAGAACTATTTCACTTGTGCTAAGTATTGCACTTGAGTGGAAATGTATAGCAAGTATTAGTTGAATATATGCAACATTATTCTTCATCATTTGATCAATTAAAAGCTAAGAGATACAGCTATACAGAAAATGATACATCATAGGCACAGACCATATTTGCAGTTTCACAACCCTAAGGAATGTCAAATATTAAAAAGTTCGCACCTCTTATAATATTTGTTTGCATGGAGATAACAATGTGTCGCATAAGAATCATTTCTCCGAGATTTATCTTGGTCTTAGTACAACTCAAAAGCCTTCTAACTAAAATCTCTTTACCTGCTTTGTGATTCAATAAGAAAATGAATTAGGAAGCACACAGTTAAAATCCAAATTAGCTTAAAGTTCTAGTTCTAGTTGTAGTTTTGGTCAATCATTTTGAAATTTTAAGTTGTCAAAAACATTTAAATTGAAAACAAAAGAAATCCAATCCACCTTTCTACAGGTGGATGAGGAACTCAATATGTATGAAGCTATCCATGAATGATAACATATAAATTAAATGATGAGAGTTAATTGTACACTACAAATAAGAAACAAAAAAATTAAGATATATAAAGGAATTACAATAGAGGACGTGATAATAATTGGAAATGTCAAATTTACTGGATGTCCACTAATACTACTTTGCATTCTAAGAGATAAAATTAACTTCACTCAACAATAACACCTTGTTGGGAAACCCTTGATTCAGTGCCATATGTTAAATTTGTATTCATCCAATTATTCGTTTGGTATTTTTTAATACTAAAATCCGAAAAGAATTTTTAAACCTAGAGAAAAGAACTATAATTTTTGGATAGAGATAAAAGTAACACATGACGACGGATCAGGGCCTCCTCGATCCACTGCCATATGTTTGGTGTTTTTTAAAAGATAAAATTAACTTCAGTCAACAATACCTTGGTGGAAAACCCTCGATCTATTGCCACATGTTAAATTTGTATTCATCCAATTGTTCCTTTAGTGTTTTTTAATACTAAAATCCAAAAAAAAAATTTAAACCCTAGAGAAAATAACTATAACCTTTGGATGGAGATAAAAGTAACACATGACGACGGATCAGGGCTTCCCCAATGAAGCACTGTTGGAGAGCTCCCATTGAAGTTTTTTCTATTTTAAGAAACTGTGACAATTAATCTTCTATAACTTCAATAACTTTATTTCCAATTATGCAAATGTACTTTTAAAATGCTTGTTTAATTTAAAAGTTGGTCTGCCATTTTTGTATCCCATGCACAAATATGAAAATATCAAAACCATGCGTGAAATTAAACGTTTTAACGCTTCAGATGGCATAATTATTTCCAACAGGCCTTTAATCACAATTTAAAAGAAGAACACTTCAAGTGGGGAACATTTTGTTCTATCGTAGTTATCTTCATTAAAAACGACCCTGGATCTATTGTCATGGTGATGAAATAAGATTTCTACACTAGTAGAAGCAGTTTAATTAGATCAACTATGTAAACAAGATAACACTCATTAATTCTCATGTTTTAGTTTGTACATTGATAATTAAGTGGCTTCAATGCAGATAAGTTTTAAGTCATTGGATAGCTCTAAAACCCAAAAAGCAAGAAACTGCACATCTACTAATGAATTAGTACCTGAATATGTGTCTACTAGTTCTATCCCTTCATGAGCTCTAATTACTAGAAACGAAGTTCAATATTTTAGTAGGAGCAGTACTAACTCATTGCTCCTAACTCAAATGTTTGAATATTTTGGAATTCTAAGCCCACAATCATGCTCCTTCAGGAGATCAAAGAAGATGGTATTATTATGACTATGATTATGCAGTGCAGTACTGTAGAAGCTACCTTACAAGTAAAATTAGAAATTCCCTAATTCTGTCCACAGCTTTCTGTAAGTCTCTCTCTCTCTCTCTCTCTCTCTCTCTCTCTCTCTCTCTCTTTCTCTCTCTCTCAATAATCAAGAATCAAGAACACAGATAACAGTTCCGGTGGTGTATCACATGCATTCTCAGAAAAAATTGAGATAAAATGAAGAGAAGGATTATGCTTGTTTATCTATAATATCTACGGTTCATAAACAAAATTTGCACAAAAAATGTGAGCACGCGAAGGAAAACTTGATTTTATAATTTCTTTACTGTTTGCAAAATCTAAGTAGTACTACTCAGAAACGTATTGTTTGATTCAAAATAGAAATAATTGACAAAAGCAATGTTTTCTTGATCTAGTAATGTAGAGAGAGAGAGAGAGAGAGAGAGAGAGAGAGAGAGAGATGCATCAATTTCCCCACCTCACAGAAGTAGAAATTTAAAACTTTGATAGTTGAAGAAGGAAAATTGGAAAAGAGGAAGGAAACAAAAAGAGTGATTAAATTAAATTTAGGTTTATATGTGTCATGAGGTTCCATGGGAATGCCAAAAATAATGACTCCATTTTTTCTCTTTAAAAAAAAAAAAAAAAAAAAAAAACAAATTAGACAATATTTCTCTTCTCTCGTTAAATTGGACTTCTCTAAAAATTAAACCATAAAAGGCGCCATATTTTGCAGTAAAAGAGAAACTGCAAGTAAGGAAAATGGTATATGAAAAATAAGATCGTAGAGAATGCAAACGAAGAAACTCGATCCCTAACCACAAATATTTCCAAAGAAATTTAAGAAGATGACATATCCAAAGTAAAGCTTTTGCACGCAATGCATATAGAATTGAACCAAATAAAGGACTAAGATGTAGAATGTACTAACTTTATTTAGTTATTGTGATCTCGTGTGGTGAGGGTAGTACTGAGCGCCTGAAAGGAATCCGCTGAACGGCGTCGGATACGGGTCGATCATCACAGCCGCTGCCGTCGTCTCACCGCCACCCCCTCCTCTGCCGGCGCTCGTAGGCGGTGATCCTTCACGAAGGAGGTGGTAGTCGGAGGATGTCGAAGAATTCGGATCGGGCCCGTAGTGGTGGAGAATTCCCTTAAAGACGTGGCCGCCGATGCTGACGGTAGTGCTATACGCATACTCTTCGTCAGCTCCGCCTTCTTCCTCCACCGGCCCCACCCGCACGCACCGGAACACCGCCTCCGAGCTCACTTCTGCAGGAAACCTCGCGACTTCTTCACGGGAGGTCGTCGTAACGACTCGCCCGATGACGTCTCTCGCCCTCTTGGATGGCTCTCCACGGCCGCCGCCACCGCGGATTCCGCTAGTGAATTGCTGCTGCCGCTGCTGCTGCTGGCGTTCGCGGCGCCTGGAGGCGGGGACCCACGTGCTCTTCACGTGGGTGGGGCAGGGGTACCCGCGGCTCTTGCAGCAGGTGCGGCAGCGGAGGTGGGCGCAGTCCTTCTTCGCCTGATTACCGCAATCCCTACAGCTCATACCGCCGCTGCCACTGCTGCCGCCACTGCCGCCCCGCATAATTCCGACTCCCTCCGCTGCGCGGTCATCCGAGAAGCTGATGATCCGCGTTGCACTGCCACCGCCGCCACCACCGCCCCCGCCTCTCGAAGAATAAATATCTCCTTCCTGCTGCCATAGCTGAAAACCGCTGCCGCCACCGCCGCCGCCGCCGCTACTACTATAGCCGTAGAGGAATAAGCTGTCGGCCGTTGGATTAATATTGATGGGGTGGTGCTGCTGCTGCTGTTGTTGTTGCTGCTGCTCGCGATTCCTATTCTGATTATGTCCGCTTCTTCCTCCTAGAGAGAACCCCGCCATGGTTCCCCAAATCCATACCCAATTACAACAAACCAGCCGGTGTAGCCCCTACCTAATGCTCTACTACTACTACTGGTAGCATACTATATATATATATATATATATATATATATATATATATATATATATATATATATATATATGATAAGATATGTAGGGATAAGAGTAGAGATATATAGGAGCTTACTACTATATCTGAGGGGGGTCTGCTGCGCCGCCATGGGAGGTGACTCCGAACTCGGTTTTCATTTAGTTCTTTCTCGTACTTTTTTTTCTTTTTCTTTTCTTTTCTTCTTTCGGGAAATTACTGATACCGACCAAACCCTAAAAACAACAAAAAAAACAAAAAAGATGGGAGTGGGGGAGGAGGAGGAGGAGGAGACGAATGGAGAGGATTATTATGTGTGTGTTTTGTTACTGCTGCTCGACTCGATCGAGGGGAAGAGAGATCGGCCGTACGCGGGGAGTTTTGACGGAGGAGATGGTCCCCACGTGGCGGGAATTCGGGAGAGCGGGTGGTGGAGAGCACAAAAAGCCGCGGCTTTGCTTCGTGACACCTTCCTAACTTTTCTTTCTTTTTTTTCCCTGTTTTTTTTTTTTTTTTTTTTACATTAAATTACAAAAATTATTCCCACATGTCTACGTGTATATAGAGCCCGTCTTTTTCAAGAAGGTGAAAATCAAAGTTAAGATAATATATAAATATATATATATTTTTTTTTGCTGCTGCTTGTTTTTATAATTATGAAACTAAAGTGTCCTTAATTTTGCTATTTATTTAGAAAAATGTATATAATATACAAGCTTAAGTTTCTCATTTTTAATATGTTACTTTGATTTTTTTTCCTTTTCATGATTGACTCCGTAGTAGATGGGCCAAGTCAATAACAGTAGTTTGAAAAAATTAGTTTCAAAACAAAAGTAAAAATTATGACGAGTCAGATAATTAATAAAAATAAGTATTTAATTATGAATTAAAACTGCTTTACTTCTTTCTATTTTGATCTATTTTCGATAGAATAAATACATTCCTCACATATTTGTTTCACTAAAGATGAATTTTTGGATAAAAATAATGAACTTTTAAAAGAACTAGAGTTAATTAAAGTGAAAATTACTTTACTAATTCCTGTTATTTGTTTGTATAGTTGTGCCATTAAAGTTTCTTAGTTTTATTATTTATATGATAAAAAATAAATAAAATAAAAATAAAAAATACAATAGATTATTAATATTTTTTTATTATTATTTGTAATTGATCTTAGCTTGGGTGGGTCCAATTATATTATTTTTAAAATTTTAAAATTTAAATAAATTTAAAGTTAGGATAAATTAAATAATAAAAGTAAATATTTACTGTACTTTATGCACTCTCCACTTTCAGTAAAACAAACATAAATTTGCATATTAATTATTTTCTTATATTTTATTTCTTCTCTTTCTAATTTCAAATATATATTTATTATTAAATTTTTTTTAAAAAAAAATTATCAACTGTCTCTCTAAGGCAGCGGAGGAAGAAAGCTCTTTTTCTTATTTTTCTTAGAAAAATATTTCCGTCACATTCACTTTTAGGCTTTATTTGGTAACGAGAACTAGGGGCTTATTCCCCTAGTTATATTCACTTTTAGACTTCATTTGGTAACGAGAACTAGGAGCTTATCCCCCTAGTTATATCCAAACACAATTAAGTAGGGGTGAGAATACTGTTCTCGTCTTTTTGGAATAAGCTGGTATAAAATTAGAATTACTATTCCAGCCTTTTTCTGGAACAAAATTTGTTCCCATTTGAGAATAACCTTAATTAAATTAATATAATTTTAATTATTGTTTTAACTCTTTAATTAATCCAATATTTTATTTTATTAACTAATTATTTAAGTATTTAGATAATTAACTAATTATTTAAGACAATTAAAATTAAAATTTTTAACATTTATAAATTTATAAATTTTAAATTTTAAATTTTATAGCTTTTAAAATTTTTAACTTTAATTTTTAATAAATTTATCATATAATTTTAATAAATTATATGATAAATTTTTTTAATAATTTTTTTATATATAAATAAAATATAAATTTTAATAATTTTTTTAATAAATATTTTAAATTAAATATTTAAAATCATATTAGTAAAATTTTAATCATAAATTAAAATTTTAGTCCTTTTTATTTATCTTATTTCTTTTTAACTTACCAAACACAATTTTTTTTATACCCAGTATAACTCTTAAATCCAACCAAACAGAAATTTACACTAGTTCCTGCTAATACCACCCCGATATAACTAAATTTTTCTTATCTCCGAACCAAACACAGCCTTAAGATTTGTACCGGAAGAAATTAAGAAGCAAAGAAAAAAAAAAAAAAAAAAAAAAATAAGTGAGAAGATGAATAAGGAATTAGTATGAACACCCTCAATTTTTACCTTATCCATGACGATTTAACTACTCTTCATCTTCTCATGTTAACGAAAAAATTTATCGGCCTACATGTAAGCATTTGAAAATATAATAAAATACAGATATAAAGTAAAAAAAAAAATATACAAAATTTATTTGAATTATAAACTATTTTAAATCAATTGTTAAAATATTTTTTAGTTAGTCAACAATATTTTGAATTTAAAATTTAAATACGTCGTTTATCGTTATAAATTTAATAAATATATTTTATGTGATTCTTGCAATTGTAGCTTAATTAAAGTATAAATTTTAAAATTAAAATATTATTGACTAATTTAAATTAAAAAAATTAAATTGTTAGATGATAAATTTAAATTTATAAAATATCGGATAATATACTTGAAATTATTTTTAGTTGAGAAAAATTTTATATAAATTTATCCAAAAAAAAATAAAATACAAGGGTGCAATTGAGACATCATGTAATTGCAGGGTGTTTTTTTAAGGGCTTTGCTATCCATACACCCCAAAAGGGGGTGTATGATGCACACCCCACCCATCCAAGGGTGGGACTTCCTCCACTGGTCACTTCGATGTGACCAGTGAAATTCACCCCACCCTAGAATGGATGGGGTGTAAATTTACCCTTTTTTTAATTAGTCTCTTTTGACGTCGCTGTTTCTCGCACGTTCCGAGTCATCGGGGTGCGGGAAGCAAGGAATACCTTTTTTATTTTTTTATTTTTTATTTTTTATATTTTTTTCAATTGTTATCTTATTAGGCATAATCTATAATCTAGAAACAATAATGAATCATATGATCTTAAGCTTATGTGACCATTTGTGGGTTCCACCTATTCTTTTTAAATTATTTTCTAAAAATCAATTATTTTTTTTTCTCTTCCTATCCTTCTTTTGTAGCCGGTCCTTTCCTATCTGATACTATTTTTAGAATGGATGAATAAAATAATTAATTATTTAATAATTATTGATATATTTTTTAAATTTTTATAAGTTTTTTTTTTTGTAAAAAAAATAAATTATGTCTATTTAGAACAATGTGTGTCTTTTAATATTTTTATAAGTATCTTTAGTGTTTCTAAAAATATTTTTTTTATTTTTTTTATAAAAATTATGAGTGAACAATGTATAAGAAAGTTGATTTTTTTTTTTTTTTAAAGGTCTATAAATATGTGATAATTTTATGATAAAAAATACAAGTAAAATTGAATTGCACTTTTTTACTTTTATTTAAATAAATATTTTTGTTTTAAAATATCTTCTATTTTTTTTTTCAAATTTTAGAATATTTTTATTTATATTGAGATTTTTTTTTTTCTATTATGGGTATGTTTATAAATTTTTTATCATTATATTTGTATTGAGATTTGTGTTTTTATAAAGTCAACAAAAGAGAAAGAAAGAAAAAATAAATAGTACAAATCTTAATGCAAATCCAATGGTAAAAAATTCAAATGCATATTTAGAGTTGTACTTTTGAGAGTATATAAGCTCTACTATATAAGCAATATAAGCAGAGAGAGGGAGAGAGAGAGGATTATTAGCTTTTCTTTCTTCCTCTTCTTTTTCTTCTTCTTCTTCTTTTTCTTCCTCCTTCTTCCTTCTTGGACATTGGGTTTTTTCTGGAGGACTTTGTACTGAGCAGCATCATCAACTTCTCTTCATTTTCATCACCATGGATGGCCATTGGAGCTCTCGTGATCATCTCTTTCCCCATGTTGGAGCACAAACATCATTGCTGGATTTTCGGAGCTTCACCGTCGCATTTTAGTGTAAATATTCCCCAGGCTTCATTTCTTAGAATTTCGAGCTGAAATTTGGAGGAGATCTCCACGAGAGGTAAATCTACAGTTTTGATATTCAGTGTTTTTCGTGGATCGTGAGATTTATTGGGGTATTTCTAGTTTTTCTGCAACCTTCACGCACAGATTTTATTGTTGGATACTTTGGAGTAATGTTGGGTTTTCTCTTTCATACGAGCTCGGATTTGGGAGTTCTTTAGCTCGATCTCTATCTACTCTCGACAAGGAATCTATTGCCACCTTTCTCACTATATTTGGAGCTCGTTTGCCCAAGTAAAACTCACCATCTTTCCAACCCTGTAGTGCAGGTTTTTACAGTGCAGAGTTTTGTAGCAATTGCATGTTTGTATGGTGTTGGCTACAGGAATAGCATGATTTTTGGGGATTTCTTTGTATGGATGGATTAATAGGATTAAGATGACCATTTTTCATGTTGATACCTAAGAGGAATTCCTGCTAGATTAATCCCTAAAAATTTGCGAAGAACACGCTGAAATTTTGGATGTTACCGCATTGTTTTGGGTGTATCTTGGCCTACAGGTATCGGAATGAGAAGTATAAATACTCAATTTGTATCTACTCGTCACGAGGATCGAAGCCGTGATTTTTTTGGATTTTTCGGAGGGCTGCACGCAGGTGAAAAACCCTCTTTTTTGTGCTGGTTTGCAAAACAGCAAGTATGGTTTTGAGGTGTTGACTGTGGTGTTGATTGTGGGCTGTTTGGCAGTAGACTTGGCGGTGGTGTTGGCTGTGATGTTGATTGTGGCTGAGGCGTGAGCGATCAAGTGCTCAGGATGCGGTTTCGGCGGATGTTGTTAGCGAGTGGCTGCGCACTTCACCGACTTCGGCTTTGCCTGCGGAAAGGGTTTCAGGTGGGTTGCTTCGTCTCCAAAACCGGTGGACGGTTCTCTAATTCTATCTGTTAGAATGCATGCGTGATTAATGTGCTTATATATGTGATTGAGAGGTAAGCTTAGTAATGATAATTGTTTGGGAATTGTAAGATAAATATTCATGTTAGGACATATGAGATTTGCAATAGTGGATATCCATGTTTATGGTTAAATGAAAACTTACCTTAGGGAATGTTACCCTCTATGATTGATAACATGCATGATTTAATGTACAACCAATATGAATGAGATGTAAGCATGGAAAATGGCCTAGATCATGTAGATTTATGCTTACTTGATTATCGTACATATTTTGGTGGATTTGAGACCTAGCATATTGTAGATGGTTATGATCATTCTATACTAGATGAAATAGAGATCATGCTTGTTTAATCATTGGCCTATCTATGTGTGGATTTGATATATCATAATAGTGATACATTAGCATGCCATGTTAGCACATAACCTTTCATGAAAATTGATTATTTGAGGGGACAGGATGATATACCTATGTGGAGCTACTATGTGATTTATTCTCTTTTATCGTTCATGAGGACAAATGCATGCTTGCATGGACATCTAGATAGGCCATCTTTTACTGCTACACTATCATGTTGGGACTTGACTTAGGAGAAACCATGATCGTTCGTTTTCTCCTTTCTTTCAGTCTTTTGTTACATATTGCTCGGGTTCGAGCAGGGATTTAGGATAGTGTAGTCGAGACTTTGAGTCCGGGACAGGTTGTCCAGGATTGTAGGGTATTGCGGCGACCGCTGACATTGGGCGGTTGACCGGGTGTTACTTTTGCATCTGATTGGGGACCGGGGTTTCTATAGTGGATGGATTTTTTCACTTCGATCAGAGTCGTGATCCAGTCCTGCTATATCGTGATACTTGTAACAGTGATACTTTACTCGTGTGGGTCGCTCCCCTCGAGTGCCACTCCGGAGTAGGCGACTTTACACAGCGGCCAGTGAGTACCGGACAGTGAGTGCCGATAAGTGAGTGCCGATCTGTTAGCAAATACTTGAGACATTTTGAGCGGGCAGTGCCAGTTTTTACTGGTCCATTGATTGGATTTATTCAGGCAGATACTTTTACTGTTGCACTCATGCCTAGGGGCTGAGTGGGGTCTGGCAGCTGAGATTAGGCCAGTGCTAGTATTATTGGGAACCGTTTGGGTTGACGGTGGCCCCGGGGGTGTCGTAAGTACTTCGACCGTTGTGTGAGATGCTTGAGGATCTTGAGTCTTTTCGTTTTGAGAGAGAGAGCGTGGATTTTGACCATAGCCTGCATGTGCCACTGTTCGTTAGCGAGTTAGTTCGATTGGACACCCTACGTTATTACACTAGGGAGGTGCAGGCTTGACTGGACCCGATGTGGCAGTCAGCTCTATTGGGTCGATGGAGCACCTCGTGTGCGAGTGGTTGCATATCTTTTCATCAGTATCACCCATTGAGCATTTAGTTAGAGATATGGTAGCTGTAGAGTATCTCCAACTTTTCTTATTCAGCCTTTACTGCATCGTTATCTTATGCCTCTTGTAGACTTAGTGGGCAGACTGTCGGGCTTGGTGGCGGTACCCACTGAGAACTACGTGTTGGTGTAGTTCTCACACCCGCTGGGGGGTTCTCCCCCTCCCTTTTTCCCTCCTCTCCTTTGTTTTGCAGAGTCTTCTGCGGGTGTTGCTAGTTTTTCTGTTGCTGATCGAGACGAGGGAGTCGCGAGCTAGTTCCCTACCCGTCCTTGGAGAGTAGTGGTACCCCCACTTTGGAGATCTTTAGTACAGTCAGTAGATTATTTTATTTTCGCATTTGAGAGACTGTTGTTAGTGAGGATCTGACATGTACTAATAGTCTGTACACTGATGTATTATTTTAGTTTACCTCCTTGTTGAGTTCTTAGATGTTGTATCAGAGGATATTATATTATGATTATTTTTGAGAGATGGATATTGTATCATTATTTCTAGTTGTACAGTGGTTGGATTTTAGTTTTACAGCAATTTTATTTTAAAGCTCTGATATCTGTTTAGCTATAGTTTTATTCTTGCAGGTTGGACGCTTCGCCTATGCGGGATTTTTCGTATAGGTGGCGGATCTGTTGGCGGGCCCGAATCGCAGTTTCTGTAGTAATCCAGATTCCCGTGTAGCTTTCCCCTATGTTTCGGGGTGTGGAACACCTATTATTGGTGTATCGGGCCCACAACATGTCAAAGGGATGTGTTGGATGGACTCAGAGAGTGTTTGGGTTAGAGCCTGTCTTTCGGCTGTGTTTGCCAAATTTTAGAAATGGTTTCAGACTGATTGGAGGCCGTATTTGGATTCAGCGCGGAAAAATGCTTGAAAATGGCTATTTACTTGTATTTTTCTGAGTCCGGACGCCCAAAAACGGACACCCGAAAATTTTCAGTGCAAAATGGTGCATGGGGGAGCCGTGGACTGGCCTAGGACACCTGGCAGGCCGTGATTAGGCCGGTGCGGTGTCTGGTCCACGGAGAATGGGCTCTGGTGCACGGTGGACTGGCGGGACACGTGGCAACCGCCCATTGGCAGGTCTGCGCTGTGCGGTCCACGGGGCGGCGCGGCTGGTGCATGGACCGGGGCGCGCCACGTGGTGGCCCCGGATTGGGCGGCTCAGGTGCACGCGGTGCACGCAGGGGCGCGCGGCTGCGGCCGTACGCGCACGTGGGCGCAGGCGCGCGGGAGGCGCGCTGCCGCGCCGACCACCGTGTCAGGCGGGGCGGCGCCGCGCCACGTGGCGGCGCGCTCGCGGCTGGTGCCGATGTAGTGTCCCAGAATCCCCTATTGTTTTCCCCATGTTTCGGGGTGATGAGGATCACCTATTATTGGTATGTTGGGCCCCAACATGTCAAAGGGATGTGTTGATTGGACTCAGTGAGGGTTTGGGATTAAGCCTGACCTTCGGCTGCTTTTGCCGAATTTTAGAAGTGGTTTCAGGCTGATCGGAGGCCGTATTTGGATTCAGCGCAGAAAAACGCTTGAAAACGACTATTTATTTTTATTTTTCTGAGTCCGGATGTCCAAAAACGGACACCCAAAAGTTTTCTGTGCAAACTGGTGCACGGGGGGAGCCGTGGACCGGCTTGGGACACGTGGCGGGCGCCTATTGGGCCGGCGCACGCCTCCCGGTCCATGGAGGTGGGCCGCCGGTGCACGGTGGACCGGCGGGCCACGTGGCAGCACGCGGTTGGGCCGGTGCTGTGCGCGCGGCGCGCGGGGGTGTGCGCGGGCAGGCCGGGCAGGCGTGGGGGAGGCACGGTGCACGGTGGACCGGGGCGCGCCACGTGGCGGCCCCAGGTTGGGGGGCACAGGTGCTCGCGGTGCACCCGCGAGCGCGAGGCTGCGACCGTACGCGCACGCAGGCGCAGGCGCGCAGGTGGCGCGCCGGCTGGCGTGCCGGGCGGGGCAGCGTCAGCCATGTGGCGCCGCGCCAGTGGGTGGCTCCACCCACCCAGCCGCCCCGCTGTGGGGCACTTGGCCGCACCCGGTTCGCCGGGCGCCGCTGTCCCCTGTGCGGGGGACACGTGTCGCGCCCGGGTGAACCGGGCGCGAGTGGGCCGCCGGCCGGATGGTGGGCCGGGCCACTGTGTGGGCCCGGTTTCGGGGCCCGAAAGATTCGGGCGCCCGAAACCGGGGACACAGCCGTTCGAGGGAACGATGGTCCCGTACAATCGGGAACTTTCCGATTTGTTGATGCCACCGAGGCTGTGGCCGTGGTGTGCTTGTGATGTCAAGACCTTGAACCCATAATGTTTTTGGACACTCATGATTTTAGTAAACTGCTATTTTTCCTTCCAAATTTCTAGGGGTCGCCAGAATCTGTTCTCGTTTGATTAAGACGAAGGCACTAGCCCTTCGGAGTTCAGAAAAATTAACTTGCTTTTAACTGATTTTCATAAGAACTAAAATCTGTAAAAGTGGTTTTCTCAGATCAAGATGGTTTTCTAAAAAAGTGAGCTATTTTATCCTCACCCCGAGAGGGTTTGAGTGGAAACAGTATTTAACAATAAAGATCACCATTTCTTACAAAGCTACTCACCCAGGAGGGTTGAGTGATTTGGGTTCCAAGGGTTGTTTCTTCCTCGAGTCGAGAATAATGGAGGGCTATGCCTATAGCCTGTTCTTGTTTGATTGAGGTTGTAGGTATTAGTCTTTCGAGGTTTTAGGACCTTTCATTGGTACGGCTGTTGAATATCTCCAGCCAATTTCTTTTATTGGATTGAGTGGATTCCTATTCTGGGAGCCGTTTGGGTTGACGGTGATCCCAACTGTTGAGTATCTCCAGCTAGTGAGCTATAGTGGATCGAGTAGGATTCCTGTGTTGGGAGCCGTTTGGGTTGACGGTGATCCCGGCTGTTGAGTATCTCCAGCCAGTTTCTTTTATTGGATTGAGTGGATTCCTATTCTGGGAGCTGTTTGGTTTGACGGTGATCCCAACTGTTGAGTATCTCCAGTCAGTGAGTTAGTGTTGTGAGCTGGACATTGTCGATCTGATTGATCGTAGATTTGGATTATAGCCCGCAGATGCCGCTTATTGAGCCAGATGAGACACGCTTATTCCTCGGTGGGGTCGCTTCCCTCGAGAGCCGCTCTGGATGTGATGATGATGATGCACCTGATGAGGCTGCTTGATGATGATGCACCTGATGAGGCTGCTTGATGATGATGCGCCTGATGAGGCTGCTTTGCATGATATTATGATAGTCCGATTGGACACCCTAGTTGATACACTAGGGGCCCTAGTTGATACACTAGGGGGCGCAGGCTTGACTGGACCAGATTTGGCAGTCAGTGAGATTGGGTTGATGTGAGCACCTCGTGAGCGAGTGGATACATAGCATGTTCATAGTTGAGTGTTGTTTCTTTGAGCATGGTAGCTAGGGGTATGCTAGCTGTAGATTTCTTTCCAGCTGAGCTATTCTTATTTAAAGCATTCCCTATTATCTTATGCCTCTAGTAGACTTAGTGGGCAGACCGTAGAGTTGGAGACGGTACCCACTGAGAACTACCTTCTGCAGTAGTTCTCACACCCGCTGTGGTGACAGGTATTTCTGAGGTAGCTATTCCGGCTTCAGTTCGAGCGGAGGCAGCAGATCGAGGTAAGGGCGTGGCCGAATAGTTCCTTACCAGCTTATTTGAGAGTCAGAGGTAGATGTATCTTGTATATGAGCTTTTATTTCGTACTGGACAGTCTGAGAGATTTATTGTATCATGTTCATAGTGGGAGATGACTATGTATTTTGGATTTTATATATTCAGATGTTCAGTTTTTGATTATGTAGCTACTTATTTTTATTCAGCTCTGATACATATTTAGCTATAAATCTGACTTGCAGGGTAGATGCTTCGTCTGTGCGGAGATTTCCGTACAGATGGCGAATTTGTTGGTGAGTCCGGGTCGCAGTTTCGACCGCGGGGCGTGACACTCCTATTCCACCAAACACCCACAACCCAAGGGGTCCATCATCATTCTAGCCGCATATTTTTTATCCAATAATTAAAGGCCTATAAGTACTAACAATTTGATACTTTTAAAAACATAAGAGCTCTATTTTATATATATATATATATATATATATATATATATATATATATATATATATATATATATATATATATATTACTCACTATTTCATCTATAAAATGATTAAATTTGTAAACACTACTCTCAACTATATACAGCTAAATAAATTTTCTGTAGTTGCACCCAATCAGACAAGATACATATAGTTGTACTACTATATTTTAAATTATATGTATTATTGCATATTCAATTTAGGTTGTTTTTGTAATTATATTCAACCAACTGGCCCTTAAATTGATAGCCAATCAACTATGCGCCAAGAAGGATGCAAACAAGGTGGATCTGCGGGTGGGAGGTGTTTCTTGTTGGGTCAAAGCGGATTTGGGGCGGATTACTTTTTATTCTATCTTAGATCCTCACTTACCACTCCATTTGGAGCAGATTGGAGCGGAATAAATTTTTAGCGGATTAGAGTGGACCAAAAAAAGAAAGGAATTATTTATCTCTCACTCAATTTTCTTGACAGATTAGAATAGATTCAGGATGGATTACAATTTTATATCCTTTTAGTTTGTATTTACTATCAGTGAATCGGGGTGGGAGCTCCTCCAATCTGGATTCATTTGCATTCTTAAGAAAAACATGATACACTTCGAGGACAAAATTTTGGAAACAATTTTTGTCTACGCTGTAAATTCTGTGCTACCTCTCTAGATTTTCCTTTTCCCCATCTTTTCATTGAGGAATAATGCCAAAGTTGAGGAAAAAAATATGTTATCTTGACTATGTTGATTACTCTATATATATATATATATATATATATATATATATATATAACAAAAATTTTGCTTCAATTTGATACCATTTCATAGGTTTCGGAGCATGATCCCCACTCTATGTTTTTTGTCCTCCACTCTATAGCCTATACTAGTATTTTAACACTCATACTTCATGGAGAATTATGTGGAGCACATGCCTCTCTCTACCATGGGTCTCTTTAGTCTAAATGGATACTATTTGATCAGTAATTAATACTGTTTTAGAATAGTTGTTTCATACAAAAAAAAAAAAAGAAAAAGAAAAAAGGCTAACATTTTCACAAATTTCTAGTTTGAATTAGAAAATTCAAATTGAAGATTTAGTTTTGAGGCCCATAATATTATCTTACCTTCCTACCATACTCAATATCTGCAAAGCAAAGCTTTTGCCAGATATTTAAGTAACTTATATGTTCTTCGAGTAGAGAAGATAATATATGAACTGGGCAAATTAGATATATCTAGAGCTATCATCACGTCTCTAATGGCTAGAATTGTTAGCAACGAGCGCACAAACTAAACAAAATTAATTGGCGATCACGACAGAAAAGTAAAACCAAAATTGCACGACAGAAAATTAATACACAGATTTACGTGAAAAAATTCTTTGCAGGAAAAAAACCACGGACGAAAGAGGAGAGATTTCACTATGTTGAAAAAAGAGGGAATACAAGAGTTCTACTTCGTACAATCGCTCGATCTCACTCTAGGGCAAATAAAAGAGAAATTAGGGTTTTTCCTTAGCGGATCGGATCTGTACCGCGGGGGGCGGAGTCCCCCGCACCCCCCCCGTCCGATATCAGTGGTGTGCTTCGGGCTCGGATCTAGCGGCCCGAGCCCTTCGCTTCCACCACAGACATCCATAAAATTTCTAATCGCACCGCGAAGCCGTCGGCGAACCTGAATCATAATATCGAAGCGATTCTGATTTTGAGTCACATTTAACAAGAATAATATATAAAATTATTTATCACCAGATATAAAAATCCTTCAGAAAAATCTGTTATTGGAATCAAATCATTCGTACCGAAAATGATAAGGAAAGAAAAAAGATCGAGACAGAACCATAGTCACTGATGAGGACCTCAATTTTGTATTGCAGTTGGTGCATATACTTTCCCGCAAGGAGGAGGCATGCTTATTCTACTTGCAATTGAAGCAGCCATAGTGCACTAATCCCTTCCTCTCTGTATTGGCTCTAATGGACCATTTAAAAAATAAAAAGCCAATAATTAACTTCATAGCATTAGGGTAAAGTGTTGAAAGGGTCTACATCACTAAGTATGGGGCTATATATTGTAGGGTGATGATCATGTGAAACAATAAAAATATGCCTAAGTTGTTGGAATGACATGGGACCATGCACAAAACCTATGACCTTTGGATTCCCCAAGACGAAATGTACCGTGCCATCTTTTTAATTTAGTAAATTTGTTAAGGGAAAACTTTAAATATTTTCCGTCTTTTTATTTTGTTATCTCGTGTTTTAAAAATTATTTTTATTTTTACTCTTCTGTTAATTTATTTTTATTTTATTATAAAGATGTATAGTTATATTGGATGCTAAAATAATATATTTACAAACCACATAGGATAATATAGTAAACAATTTAGATCAAACCAAATAGAAAAATCTGAAAAATGTCTAGAGAGAGAGAGAGAGAGGGGGAGATGCGGGGGGGAAGGCGACCGCCCCGCGTGCTCTTCGTCCCCCCACGGCCCCACGTGTGGCCCACCGCCCCCTCGATCACGGAGGTCCCCACTCCCACCGCCCCCTCGACCACGGAGGTACCCACTCCCACCGCCCCCTCGATCACAGAGGTCCCACTCCCACCGCCCCTTCGATTATGGAGGTCCCCACTCCCACCGCCCCCTCGATCACGGAGGTCCCCACATCGACTGCCCAGCCGTCCGCCCCACCTTCCCTCCTTCTCGTCCGTGGCTCCCTCACAGAGGTACACGTGTCCGACCTAATTTTTCTTTTAAAGACGCTGTGTTGACACCTGCTGTGAGCCCTCGTTCCTTCGCGGCCCCCCTTCGCAGCCCTCGCTCCTTCGCTTCCGTCCCTTTTTCTGCCTTGCCCGCAGCTCCTCCGAGGTTCCTTCTCAATCCGTCCCTCTCGGGGAGATGCTTCAGGTGTTTCCTGAAGGGGCACCGTGCTGCTTCCTGTAGGGGACCAAAGAGGTGCCTCCTCTGCATGAGGACGGGTCACTCGGCCACTCGTTGCATTGTTCGTAGCCCCCTCGGACTGCCGCCGCCCTTGGTTCCTGGCACCATTGCGGGTCGCCCGCGTTCTGCCGCCGTCTTTCTCCCGGCCAAGGCCACTCCCACCGGCCATCCCTCCCTTGCGGGTTGCGTGGCGAGGGTCGATGCTGGTGGCCTCCTTCCTGGTCTCATCAAAGAGGTGGTCCCCAGGGGACTTGCGGCCAGGTTCGGGGGCAAGTGCTCCGACTTTCTGGTGGCAGACTTCCGGGCACCTTCGCTGGCGGTCTTTTTTCCCAACTGGGTTACCAGGGAGTCGGCCATTAGGCACAGTCCGATCTGTTTTGAGGATTATTGCTTTTCCTTCTCTAACTGGGTGGAGGTGGGGGAGGGTCCGAGGGGCCGGCTTCGACATATGGCGTGGATCCGACTTCTTAATTGGCCGATCCTTTGCTGGCATGAAGAGGATGTTAAGGCGGCCGTCAGCAGCTTCGGTGAATTATGGGAGGTTGATGTCGGCAGCAGCGGGCATTCGGATGTTTCGTTCTTCAGGGTGAAAATTCGCTGCCAAGATGTCCGTCATGTGCCCGAGGCCCTCGATCTCATGGTGGAGGACCGACGATTTCGCATTCCCATCGAGGTCGAATCTTGGGAGGAGTCCCGTCCTATCCTTCTCGAGGAAGCTCTCGATCTACACCTGGATATTACTTTCTCGGAGGCTCAGGACTCTTTCCTCAGGTCTTCGGGTTATTGCTCGATTCCTGCGGCCTTCCAGCAGAGCAATCGTGCTGCTTCCCGGGTGGGCTCCCTTCCGGGCAACCGGCCGGGGCCTCGCCTTGTAGGGGAGGGGTCCAATGAGTTTCGTCTAGCGATGAGCGATTTCCCGAGTCTCCCCCCTCGCTCCCGCTGGCTTTGGTTCCGGGGCCTTCTTTGATTGGAAGCACTGGCGACCCTGTGGCTAAGCCTGTTGGTCCTGTTGGCGACTCTGGGTGTCAGCCTGTTCTGGATCTGATCCCTGGACTGCTTCCGTTGCCGCAACGGCCGGTGATTTTGCCCTCTCTCCTGCTGACTCCTGCCTCCCTCCTGCTGTGGATGTTGAGCCGTCCACCTGCCTTTCTTCGGAACAGCTTCTGGGGCGTCCTACTTTGGCTTTAGACAAGGATAAGAAAGCCCTGTCTCTGGCAAATAATTTCAACCTTCTCGCCCATGGCAATCATTTTGCCCATAGGCGTAGCTCGCGTCTGGCTGCCAAGCTTAGGGGAGAAAAAAAAGTCGTCGCTCATTCGTGCCCAAGATTTAATGTGCAAGAAACTTAGGATGGTGAGATTCGCTTCTAAAGTAGCCCGTGCCGCCTCCTCCTCCTCTTCCTAGCTCGTCTACTCTCCCTTTAGAGGGGCTGGAGGTACCCTGTTCGCGGGTGGCCCCTTCCATTCCGCCCCCGGTTGCTGCTGATGTTACTTCGGGGTTTGATGATGTTACCTCGCCTAGGTCGGATTTGATGAATCCGCTCTCAAAGGAGGAAGTGCATCTGATTAAGGCTGCTTGCGGGATAGTGGATGTGGGTGCGGACCTTTCATCTCTTCAACCTGCTTCTACGGTTAAAGAAGCCCTACCGGGGGGCGTTTCGGAGGGTGTGTAGTCGCTGCTTCTAAGGGACTGGGTGTTTGTGTTTTGTTGTTTTCCTTATGGCAAGGAATAGATCGTTTAAGTTCTTGTCTTAGAATATTAGCGGCCTTAATGACCATGCCAAGTGTACTCTGGTCAAATCTTTCATCAGGTTCAGTAAATGTTGTGTGGTTTGTCTTCAAGAAACCAAGCTGGCGTCAACCCCCCCTTCTAAGTTCTTCTCCTTCTGTGGGTTCCATCTCCGAGAGTATCGCACTCTGGATGCGGAGGGTACTAAGGGCGGCCTCTTAACTGCTTGGAACCCCTCTCTCTTTGAGTGTGTGAACGAATGGGCGGGCCACTTCATGTTCACTATCTCAAATACTTATGGTCCCACCTGTGTATCGCTTAAACCGGCTTTTTTCCTGGAACTCCGATCCATCGGCACTCTGGCTTTGGGCGTCTGGACGGTTATTGGCGACTTCAATGCTCTTCTTTCATTCCGGGATAAAAACGGCCCCCTCTCCAACTTGTCGGATACTTTGGCTTTCAGGATTGCTATCCGTGACCTTGGCCTCATTGACCTACCGCTGCTCAACAAGTCGTTCACTTGGTCCACTGGTAGACGTTTGCCGACACTCGAGCGGTTGGATAGGGCTTTTGTTTCGAAGGATTGGCATGTTTCCTTTCCTTGTTCTATTCTCCGGGCTCTGCCGCGCCCAAGGTCAGATCATTCCCCTCTATTGCTATCGTCTTTCTCATTTATCCCCTCTACGCAGCTTTTTCGGTTTGAGTCCTTCTGGCTCAGGTACCCGGCCCTTTCCGAGGTGATTAGCAATGCTTGGTCTTCTAGTGTTAACGACGCCCAGAAGGAGTGCCCTTTTTCTTCAAAATTTGCTAGGGTTCAAAGGGCCCTTCGCTTTTGGAGCACTGGGCTAGCATCGGGGATCAAGAAACAGGCTTCTCTTTGCTTGAAATGGATTGAGTGGCTTGACAAGGCGGAAGAGAGTAGACGGCTTACTCTCGCGGAATGTGCCCTAAGACCTCTACTTAAAGCTCGTTATGAAGAACTTTGTTTACAGGATGAGATTAAATGGAAACAAAGATCGAGAGTCCAGTGGCTTTGTAGGGCCCCTGAACCCCCATGCAGCTTTTTCCCGTGAATCCACTTTTTAAACACCTGTTGATGGTGTATCTGGCCCATAGTGCATCAAAGGGATGCCACAGATGGACCCTGCGAGCTTTGGTTAGCTGTTTGGGCCTTCGGCTGCTTTTGCCGAATTTTAGAAAAGGATTTAGGCCAAACGGAGGTTGGATTTGGATTCAGCACGGAAAAACGCTTGAGAATGGCTTTTTGTTTGCTCAATTCTGAGTCCGGATGTCCAAAAGCGGACTCCCGGAAGTTTTGGCAGTTTTTGGCGCTTGCGGGAGCCTCCGGCAAATTTTGGAGGCGGAATTTGGCAAAACGGACCTCGTTTTTGGAATCAGCGCGCGAAAACGGTCAAGATGGGCTATTTGCTTGTCGATTTTGAGCTTGCGGGTACTGTTCACGCCGGAACAGTGTCGCCGGCGATCGCCGGCGGCGGCGGGCAGCGTCGGCGGGCGGCGGCGCCGCCGCGGGCAGGCGGCTGAGGGCGCGGGCAGGAGCGCGGTCCACCGCGGGGGTCGTGCACCGGAGGCGGGCCACGTGGCGCCTTCTGGTTGGCCGGCGCTGCAGACGCGGTCCACGGAGTTTGGGCCCGGGTGCACGGTAGACCGGGTGGACACGTGGCGTGAGGTGGTTGGTCCGGTGTTGTGCTCCCGGTCCACGCAATCGGTGTAGGTGATTGACCGGGGCAGGTGGCCGTACGGCGGGGCAGGTGGCCGTACGGCCCGGGTCAGCCGCGACGTGCGCGGTGCACGGGTTGCCGGGACACGTGTCACGTCGCCATTGGTTGGCGCAGGTGCTCCGGGTGCAGCGGGGCCCGGGGGAGTAGTGGACTGGGCCGTGGGTGGACCGGGCCGCACTGTGCGCGCCCGAAAATCATGGGCCGGGCCGCACTGTGTGCGCCCGAAACATTTCGGGCGCCCGAAATTAGGACATGTTGGGCATTTCTTGAATTGTTTTTCTCAGCCTTTATAAACCCCCAACCCGAGCTCCACTCTTTCCTCTTTTTCTCCCAACCCATTCACCTTCAGCCCGAGCACCCTTAAGCAAAGTTTTTCATCTCTAAGTGCTTGATCTCCCTGCCAAGTTTCAAGAGTTTTGGAGGCACGAATCCCGAGGTTCCCCATTTTACGGTGCGGCGCGACGTTGCTTTCTAGTGTTCTTCTTCGGCGCAGCGATAGTATTTTTGCTCCCCTGGGCTACCCCGACATCATTTTCTTGTGATTCTTGCACCAGTAGACTCCTAAGAGGTAGGACTTCATCTTTCGTTTTGGTCGCGCTTTCCCGTTTCGAGGTTTTGGCACGGATCCCGAGGCAAACAGTGACCCCATTTTCTGTGTGGATTTACTTGACAGCAGCGGAGTATTTCGGCCATATCTTTGCGCACGAGCGTCAGACGGAAACGAGCTTATACAACTTTTTCATCTACGGATCGCAAGGAACGCGCTCGTATTTTTATTGGATTTTTGTGAATTTTATTTCGAGGTGAAAATTACTGTTTTCTCAGTGAACAGTAATCAGTCCTTAATACAGATTTTTGTATGAGTGTGCCCCCTTGCCGAATTTTTATCTTGATGTACAGAACTCGGATTTGGGCGTGCAAGGTACCGTTGCGAAGCTATCGACGCGAGGATCGCCGTGATATTTTTATTGGAATTTTCTGGGCAATTTCTGCAGGTGATAATTTAACAGTTCAGAATTCGAGGTTGTATGTGATTATTAGTGCTATAATTGGGAGCCTAAGTGTAATTAGTGAGCTTTGTACTGTACCAGGAATATTTCGGGTGTGCTGAAATTGTGGAAGCAAGGATTTGGAGTTTTGGTATTTTCTAGCTGTACGGACTTGGACAGTTGCACTTCAGGTGGGTGGTTGTTGTACTCCTCTCCTTTGTTATGCCCACTAGGAATATCAGAGTACCCATGATTTGACGATGCTAAATGTGTTGATTGGTAGACTTGCATGCTCTAGGAAATTAATTATTGGTTATTTGGATCCCTGATAAATTATTGTTAGAATGATCACTGATTTTAATCGCTTAATTAATCTGGACTGTATGCTTGGAGACAAATAGGAATTGAGGACTGCAAAACTGATAATTTTTCATATGAGACTGTCACCCTAGCTTATGTCACTCTAAATTATTTATTCTTGGAAATTGGACAAAATATTGGAACAATGCATGATTAAATTGGTCACATAATTATGTCATCTTTTACTGCTACACTATTTTTGGGACTTGACTTAGGAGAAACCATGCATTTGCTCTTTTCTTCTTCTATTGTTGACACTTGCGGCTTAGTCGCTCAGGTTCGAGCGTCTGTTGGACAGTGTAGTCAGGTATTGGGGATTTGGGACAGGTTGGGTTTATGACAGGGTGTTGCGGCGACCACGGATCTTGGGTGGTTGACCGGGTTGTTACTATTGCATCAGATTGGGTGTTTTGGGGATCGGGCTATCTTTAGTGGAGGGTTTTTCCCACTTCCTTGAGTCTCGATCCAGTCCTGCTATTATGAGACAGTGGTTACAGTGATACTTGATACAGTGATACTTGACACAGTGATACTTTACTCGTGTGGGTCGCTCCCCTCGAGTGCCACTCCGGAGTAGGCTTTCCACGGTGCAGAGCGCCGGGCACCATGCTGGTTTCTTGAGTTCGACAGCAGAGCAGGCAGTGCCAGTGTTCACTGGCTGTCAGATTGGGTCATTATGACAGGCTTCTTGATTCTGATGCATCACTTTCTCCATCCTTATTGGTTGGTCATGTAGAGGCATATTAGGGATAGCATTTTATCAGTTGCTTCATTTATCTGCACCTCCCTTTCTTCTTCTTTCCCTTTTTGCCTCTGATCACCTGGTGGGCATATCTGAGCTGAGGCTTTACCCACTAGGGGAGGCTACTGTTTATAGTAGTACTTACCCCCATTGTTTTCTTGTTTCTTTCTTTCCCCTTGTTTTGCAGAGTCCTCAGTGGGAGTTGCTGGGCCGTCAGCAACTGATCGAGGTAAGCGGATTGCGGACTAGATAGAGAGCCACCGAGGGTCGTAGCTGGAGATTTTTGGGTACCAGGACTTCTCAGACAGTGTTCTTGTATTTTCTTTTTGGGGACTGGCTTCTGCCAGCTGTTTGTATTTTAGTAGTGAGCTGGGAGAGACATCTGTATTTTATTTTACTGTTGTACCTTTTACTTCCAGCATCTGTCTGAGATACAGTAGTTTTAGTTCAGCTCTGATTATTATGCTCTTTTATTATTATTTCTTATCTGAGCAGGTTACCGACGCTTCGTGTATGTGGGAAATACCGCATGCACGGCGGATCTGTGGACGGGTCCGGGTTCTGGTTTACACCCGGGGCGTGACAGATTAAGTTTGTATCAGAGCTTAGGGATAGGTCAGTTGGGACTTAGGAAACCCTAGGCTTTTGGACAGACCCTAGGATGATAGGGCGTGAGTGGCGTGACATTTTGCGAAAGTCGGTGATTTTTATAGTTAACTCTTCCAGTGAGTGAAGAGAGATCGACATAGTCTATTTCTGTGAACCGTTATGTTGGCTGCAGACAACATAAAGTTACAGAAATAGGGGGATGTCTTTGACTTTCGCTAGATTGGGTCGTGAGGGGATTTGCTTCTGATTTGTCGTTTCTTGTTGCAGGATGTCGCCCCGGCGTCGTTTTTCCGCCGAGGGTACCCCCACTCCCCCTGAGGAGCCTGGGCAGGCGGTATCTGCCGAGCTGGGGGAACTGCGGGCCTTAGTGACCCATTTGGTGGCAAGGAGCTTTCGTCAGGACCAGCGTTTGGAGCAGCTGTTGGCGCAAAGGGGTGATTCTGTAGTTGGAGAGAGAGCTAGGGCTTCAGAACGGCGTTTAGAGAGGAAACGCCCAGCCCCGGATGTTGATGGACAGGCTGGTTCTCTGAGACGGTCTCGACAGTTGAGGCAGCCCCTGCAGGCTGCCAGGTGCACTTTTTGCGGGGGCCAGCATTCCGCCGGTACTTGTGAGCTGAGGCATGGTCGTTGTTTTAGATGTGGACAGCCTGGTCACATCCGAGCTACATGCCCCCTTCCGACCTTTGTTGTGATGATCCGGACTCCCGCAGAACTGCGCAACCTTAAATAGTGACTGTAGGAAGCTTGTACAGTGCAACGAAGCCTGTAGAAACGAAATTGGATATTTTTAAGAGACTCTGCGCGAAAATCGGAGCAAATGGGATTTTCCGGGAGCTTTTTGTAAAATTTCGGATGAGAATTTGGCGAAACGGACGTCGTATTTGGACTCAGCGCGCGAAAACGGTCAAAATGGTATATTCGCTTAAATTTTTCGGCACAGGGTACTGTTCACCGGAACAGTAACCGCCGGCCGGAATTACTGTTCCGGCCGGCGGCGGCCGCCGGCGAGCGGCGGCAGGCGGCGGCGCACGGCGGCGGGCAGCGGCGCAGCGGCGGAGCGCGGAGGAAAGCGGCGCGGGCAGGCGCGGGCAGGCGCGGGCAGGGCTCGGGTGCGCGGTCCATGGGCCAGGCGTGCACCGGGAGCACCGAGGGTTCCATCTGCCACGTGGCAGCTTCTCATTGGTGGGTCAGCTTCTAGAAACCCGTGGGACGGTGACACGTGGCATGCTCCTATAGGCCGACAACCTTCCGGAAGACCCGGAGCACGGGGCAGACACACGCCCCACGTGGACACGTGGCGCCTTTCCATTGGCCCTGCACCGGCTGTTTCCTGTTCTGGCGACACGTGGCGCTTCCTGGTTGGCCCGTTTCGGTGTTTCGTGTTTGGATCCAGATCCCGTGTGGGAATATTCCCTTTTGGCCACTATATATAGGGGTCCCCCACCCCCTCTCATTCCACCTTGGTTTCCGAGCCAAGGAGAGAGAATCAGAAAAACTTCTCTCTACGAAAGTTGTTCCTCTCTCTCTCTTCTTTCTCTCTCTAGAATCTCAGGAATTTAGGAGTTACAGATAGAGAGATATCTGCGACGCGGCACACTGCGACAATTTTCTTTTTAGGCCCATTTCCCGTCGCAGTTCCGTCGAAAATTCACTGCGGGCTAACCGGGTGGAATTTTTGGACGATTTTTGCGACAGCACGACCGTAAGAGGTAGGGCTTCGATTTCCGTATTGATTATTTTGCTCCGTTTCGTACTTTTGGCATAGTTTTCAAGTCCTCTTTGACCCCCCTTTTTACTGTGATGGTTTTTTGGACAGCACCGACTTCTCCGATTTTTATCTTGACGTAGGAGCATCAGATCGAGACGTTTAAAGAGTCGATTTTGATCAACTTTTCGCGAGGAACGCAACCGTGATTTTTCTGGGATTTTAGGAGCTCAGTTTAGAGGTGAAAAATTCCTCTTTTCCCGTGCTGTTTGAAAAACAGCAAATATTGTGCTTTTGGGGGTTTGTATTTATACCGGGAGCATTGATTTGCAGGAATTGAGGACTGCGGACATCCAGGAGACTACCTGGGGTGTTGTTTGAGCTGTTCAAGGTGGGCGGTTGTTGCTTACCTCATTTTTGACAAGCTCACTGGGATTACTAGAAATCCCCTAAAATATGACAATTAACAAGAACAATTGGGACAAAGTAGCATAATGAGAACCATTGGGACAACTAACAGGACTACTAACAGGACTACTAACAGGACTACTAACAGGACAATTAATGAGAACCATTGGGACAAATTAATATGACAAATGACAAGGACCGCTGGGACAAACTCCCCTAAAAATTAATATAACCCACAAATAATATGATGGCTTATATTGGGACACTGTGATTGAGACAAAGGCCATGATCTCGCATGCAAATGACTTTTATTCAGTAAATCAATTGTTTTTAAACCTTTGACACTATTTTACGACTTTTAAAAATAAAGACAGTTGCATGCATGCCCGGACATCAGGTAAGGCCACTATTCATTGCTACACTATCATTTTGGGATTTGAACATGTTCATTGTTGTCCTTTGCATTCAGATGTTGTTGCTCAAGTGTGAGCAGGGGTTTGGGATAGTGTAGCCAAGGTTGGGCTAGATTGTGGACTTGTGGGGTATTGCGGTGACCGCGAACAGTAGGCGGTTGACCAGATGCTTATCCTTGCATCAGATTGGGGTTGAGTTTTGTTTATTGCATCAGTTGGGGATTGGGTTTCTATAGTGGATGGAGTTTCCCACTTTGATCATGGTTATGGTCCAGTCCTGCTATATTGAGACATGTGCTACAGAGATACTTGTGATACTGATGACAGAGATATTTTACTCGTGTGGGTCGCTCCCCTCGAGTGCCACTCCGGAGGTGTGCTTTCTCGGACCCAGCCGTGTGTGCCGGTCTGATACTTATGTTGGGATGCGAGCCGTGTGAGCCGATCCCGCGGTTTCGAGCCGTGTGTACAGATTCCGCTGAGCAGGCAGTACCAGTGATTACTGGTGACTAGATTGGGTTTATTCGGACAGATACTATTTCTGATGCATACATACAGTTTTAACAGCATAGTTGTAATAGCCGCGGGTTTTCGAACCGCCTTTCGGCAAAGGGGTCCGGGGGTTTGATTTTCTTTTGTCATTTTGGGCAGGCTGTCGGGGGCTCGCGGGTATTTTTAGAGAATAAAGCTCGCGAAGCGGAGGCCGGCGGCGCGATCGGATTGGATTTGCGACCCCGGAAGCTCCCGGAATAAATTTCCGAAGTTGCTGCGGTTCGGGTGTTCGGCACGTCCTTTTTGAGGTAAACCAGACCCGGATTTAATTACTTTCTTTTTATTCAAGCTTGTTTAATTTCGGTAAAGTTTCGGGATCCGACATAATTTAATTTAATTTAACTTAATTTAATTTATGTTGGTTCTATCAATCCGGGTTGATTTGGTGCTAGGCTAGCATTTGGGTTGGACGCGGGTTAGGCTCGATTGTACCAAAATAACTTATTAATTGGGGGGTTTGTGCGGTGAGGTTTGGGAACCCCTTCTCAGTCTTCTATCTCTTTTGGCACGCGCGACCCGAGCGAAGACGGTGACCGCATCCCCAAACCCTCCTTCGGCATCCCCAAACCCTCCTTCGGATCGGCGTCACCACACCGGACCTACGAGAACGGACGATCCCTTCTTCCCAAACCTTCGTCGTCCTCATCAAGGTGAGACGGGAATTTATTTTCCTCGCGTTGAGTTTCTTGATCATCTTGACCGGAAGGGGTGAAGCACAGGCGGCGGATTTCCCGGAATCCGCCGCACGTGCGAGAAACCCCCCCCCCCATCCGGCGCTCTCATGCGACCCGCACGGGGCCGAGCGGCGCCCAGCCCCCGCGTGCGGGATGACCCGCACGGGGCCGGGCGCACGCCCAGCCGCGTGCGGGGTGACCCGCACGGGGCCGGGCGGCGCCCAGCCCCCGCGTGCGGGGTGGCCCGCACGGGGCCGGGCGCACGCCCAGCCGCGTGCGGGGTGACCCGCACGGGGCTGGGCGACGCCCAGACCCGCGTGCGGGGCGACCCGCACGGGGCCGGGCGGCGCGCCCAGCCCGCGTGCGGGGCAGGCCGCAGGGCTGGGCGGCGCCCAGCCCCGCGTGCGGGGTGACCCGCACGGGGCCGGGCGGCGCGCCCAGCCCGCGTGCGGGGCAGGCCGCAGGGCTGGGCGGCGCCCAGCCCCGCGTGCGGGGCGCCCGCACGGGGCCGGACGCGCGCTCAGCCCCACGTGTGGGGGATGCCCGTACGGGGCTGAGCACGCGCACGGCCCGCGTGCGGACGGGGAGCCGCGAACCCGACGAGCGGTTCGCCTGCCTCTCGTCTTCATCCGCGTCTGAGCGTCGCTTTTCTCCTCGCGGCAGGTGTGCGAAGGAGCCGAGCGGGAGTATCAGGACACGAGGGAGCGGAGCGTTGACGCCTACTAGCGACAGGTGGGTTGAGTGTGGTATTTTAGCATCAATCCCATTGATTGTTTCAATTTAAATATTACATGTTAACGTTCGCTTTAATGCTACCTGAAGTCATTGCTCTAGTTGCTACGGGTTATCGCTACACATCGATAGTTAGGTGATTTCATGTTCTAATACTGCAGTTACTGTCTTTCCCTTGACTATGCTATTAGTAGGGCAACATGAGTTTACATGCCACTACCTTACTCTGACTTGCGCATCATGGTTACTGTTTTATTGGTTCACATATATTGCGATTACTGCTTTATTATTGTTCATGCATTGTTATTCCTGGGCTCGAGGCAGCAACACGTGCACCCGCGGTTTGGCCACCGTGAGGGGTGCACTTTTCCGGAAAAGCGGTCTATGACCCGTGTATACCCACGAGGTGACGTAGTGGGGCCCCTTATTAGTTGTGGGGTTGAGGCGCCGAGGTGCGAGCGGTGCGACCCGTCGGTTTAGTTGTCCGGCGTGGTCGGGTTTCTGCAGGTACGGTATGGGCCGTCGGTAGTGGACCGATGCGGCCAGGTATTACAGGATGCAGGTATACAGGTTGCCATTTTTCCCTCCCCGAAAGGGTGGTTGCTCCGGTTATCGCCACGGTTTGTTTTTATTATTTCCCCTGCTCTGCATTTATTAGTCGCTGACTTCCCACTTGGTGACAGGGTCCAGGCGAGGGGAGAGGTAGGTGGCGGTGAGGACGGGGCGGTCGCAGCGGGATTGTGGGAGGCTCTGGATTATATACTTTCCTTTTCTTTTCAGCTTTTCATTTATATTGTAGGCATGTGTGAGGTTCCCGATACCCTTGTGGGGTCGACAAAGATGTCGGTATTTGGTTATTCGTTTATGCATTACTTTTCCCTTTATTTTCTGCTGGCCATTTGAAAACAAAACAAAGTCAAAGAAAAGATTGCGAAAACCGTTTTCAAAAATCTAAGTGTCGTGTGGGCACTGACTTCAAAACCTTGTGGATTTATGGATTGCGAAATGAGTTTTCAAAACTTGGGTGTCGTGTGGGCACCGTTTTCAAACCCTGTGGATTTATGTTGATTTCAAAACTAGTTTTCAAAATATAAGTGCCGGGTGGGCGCTCCTTCAAATCTGAGGATTTATCCTTTCCAAATTGATCGGCCAAGTGTTTGAATGGTTAGAATTAATGATATACGTTACTGATTGTTGTGATTGAATGATTGTGTGTGACTCGGAACATGTACTAAACGCTACGCCGTGCATATACAGGGGAGACTCTGTCCGTTTACAGAGAGATCCTGTATATGCGGCGGGTCTGGGCACGCACCGGGGAGAAAGGAATTTCAAACAACAAAAAAAAATTTTTGGACACGCTAATTAAACCTTTTTACTAAATACTTCCGCTGAATGAAACCTTTTTACTAAATACTTCCGCTGAATGAAACCCCCGGGGCGTGACAGATTAAGATGGTATCAGAGAAGTTCTTTCAATCACAACAGTTAGTGCCGACATCCGTGGGGATACCTCACTTGCCTACAGGTGAATGAAATGGGTAGGGCATAGGAAGGTAGAACGCGAGTGATCGAGGGGTGGGAAAAGTTCGAGTCCTTTTCTCTCGCTAGGTGGTTCATTATTTTGTAGGTGAAGTCTAGGGCTGATTCATGTTGTGTGTGTACAGATATGGCCCGTACCAGATCGTCGGCGGGTGACGCCGAGGCAGAAGCGACAACATCGACGGCCGCGGAGAACCAGCTCCTGCGGCAACAATTGCGGGAAATGGCGGGGCAATTGGCCACCCTCACTGATCATGTGCGTCAGTTGACGCAGCAGCAGCAGGCCGCGCCAGTGACGGCCGCCCCGGTCCCTCCGCCGGGGCCGACAGCACCCGCCGCGGCACCACCGACAGCACCACCACCAGCGGCGACTACGGGGCCGGCACCAGGGACAACTAGCCGGGTTGTTCTGGAGGAAACAGTGGTCACGCCTACCCCTATCGCGGCTGCCGCCGCCACGAGTGGAGGGGGTGTGGTGATGACCGAGCGGGATCGAGTGCGGGCCAACTTGAAGGACTTTAAGAAACACGACCCGCCCACGTTCGAAGGAGATACGACTGATCCGTGGGTCGTTGAGAACTGGGTGGGGTCGATGGAGAAGCTTTTTGAAGATCTACTCATGGAGGATGATGAGCGGGTCCCCCTGGCAGTCCATTGCCTGGAGGGGAATGCCCGTTTATGGTGGAAGACGGTGCGCCCAGATCCTGCTAAGGGCACCGCTTTCCCGTCCTGGGGAACTTTCAAGAAAGAGCTATTCGAGGCCTTCTTCACCAGCAGCGTCAAGAAGAAGTTGGAAGATGATCTGAACCATATCCAGCAGGGAAACCGGACGGTCATGGAGTACCAACGAGAGTTCGTCCGCCTAGCGAACTGCGTCCCGTTCGTCATAAGGGACGAGGCTCATAAGGCGCAACTTTTTGTGGACGGCCTGCGGAGCAATATCTTTGAAGTGGTGCAAGCAGCTGACCTGCATACATTCCAGAAAGTGGTCGACAGGGCCACCACGGTGGAGCGGGGCTTTGCCATCACCCGCGCAAGAAGGGAGAACTCGGCGCGACTGGAGGACAGGAAGCGGCAGCAGCAGAACCAGGGAGGAGGCTCTTGGAGTGGGGGCGGAGCCCCCAAACGGTGGAAACCGCAGGCGGGACCCCGAGGAGCGCCGCCAGGAGGGCCGAGGCCGGGAAATAGGCATTGCGTGATTTGCGGGGGAGGGCATACTGCGGGAGAGTGCCCCCAAAGAGGCGACCACTGTTTCAGATGCGGCAAACGGGGGCACTTCCGCCGCAACTGTCCCTTGGGCGGGGGACCTGCACCCTCGGGAGCTTACACGCCCGCGCCACAGCTCTCAGGGCGGGGGAAAGCTCCTATGGCGTCAACTCCCAGGCCCCCCGCACCACGGCGTGAGGAGGATCGGCAGCCACAACCAGGCGGAAGGGTTTTCTCAATGACCAGCCAAGGGACCAATCCCCCGGAGGACGCTCTTGCAGGTACTACTTCCGTTTCGAATTCCCGTGCTAGAACTCTTTTCGATACCGGAGCAACACACTCGTTCATCTCTCGTGACTTCGTTTTTATGCATGACCTCGAGGAAACCCCCCTTCAAAACTCCTTGACGGTGCAAACGGCGGGGGGGACTTTGGAGGCGGTCAGCTCAGTGGCCGCCTGCTCGATTAAGCTTGGGCGACTGGCTTGCCCATGGGACATGGTGGTAATCCCCTTGAAGGAGTACGACGCGGTGTTGGGCATGGACTGGCTCACGAGGTACCAGGCGCTCATTGACTGCGACAAGCGACAAGTGCGATTGCAAGAACCGGGTTTTCCTGAACATGTGTATATGGCGGGCAAAAGCATCACCTTCCCAGCGGTCATCTCAGCGGCACGAGCCAGAAGATTGGTAGAGGGTGGATGCGTGGCCTATTTAGCGTCGGTGGATCTGGCCACCCGACCCTCGTCGGCACCTGCAGACATCCCGGTGGTGAGGGACTTCCCCGATGTTTTCCCCGCAGAACTGCCCGGGATGCCTCCGGAGCGAGAGGTGGAGTTCCCTATCGAGCTAGTGCCAGGCACGCAGCCAATTACGAAGGCGCCCTACCGAATGGCCTTCGCGGAGCTAAAGGAGCTTAAAGCACAACTGGAAGACCTCTTGGATAAAGGGTTCATCAGACCGAGTGTGTCACCCTGGGGCGCACCGGTACTCTTCGTGCGGAAGAAAGACGGGAGCCTGCGTCTCTGCATCGACTACAGAGGGATAAACAAAGTTACGGTGAAGAATAAGTATCCCCTACCCAGAATCGACGACCTCTTCGATCAGTTACGGGGAGCGACGGTCTTCTCCAAAATTGACCTACAGTCGGGCTATCATCAACTCCGAGTTCGACATGAAGACATCCCCAAGACCGCCTTCCGGACTCGGTACGGCCACTACGAGTTCACGGTGATGCCTTTCGGGCTTACGAACGCCCCCGCAGTCTTCATGGATATGATGAATAGGATCTTCAGACCCTTCTTGGATCGGTTTGTGGTAGTCTTCATCGACGACATTTTGATCTACTCCACCACCGACGAGGAGCACGAGGACCATCTACGAACAATCCTGCAAACCCTCAGAGAGCAGAAGCTGTTCGCCAAGCTCAAGAAGTGTGAGTTCTGGCTGCGCGAAGTCGGCTTTTTGGGGCATGTGATCTCGGCACAGGGAATCGCCGTGGATCCCAAGAAGGTGGAAGCAGTGGTGGACTGGCAGCCGCCGACGTCGGTGACAGAAGTACGAAGTTTTCTAGGGCTGGCAGGATACTACCGGCGTTTCGTTGAGGGTTTCGCAAAGATCGCTACCCCTTTAAACCGATTGACCAGAAAAGGAGAGAAGTTCATATGGACGGCCAAATGCCAGCAGAGCTTTGAGGAACTCAAGAGGAGGTTAACTAGGGCACCAATACTTGTGCTGCCGACGCCCGGGGAGGATTATGAAGTGTACTGCGACGCGTCACGGATCGGTCTGGGAGGTGTTCTGATGCAACAGGGGAAGGTAATCGCTTACGCGTCCAGGCAGTTGAAGGACTACGAAAAGAACTACCCGATACACGACTTGGAATTGGCCGCTGTGGTCTTCGTTTTGAAACTGTGGAGGCACTATCTTTTCGGAGTCCACTGCAACGTTTTCTCAGATCATCAAAGTCTGAAATACATCTTTACCCAGAAAGAGTTAAACCTGCGGCAGAGGCGATGGCTCGAATTGTTGAAGGACTACGACTTGACGATTCAATATCATCCCGGAAAGGCAAACGTGGTAGCTGACGCACTGAGCAGGAAAGGGCGTCAAGAAGGGGCATCGGAGAGCGCGCTAACGAAGCAGGACCACCTGATCGCGGAGTTCGCGCGAATGCAATTGGAGGTGGTGCCGGCAGGCACGGTTATGCAACTTCTAACCTTGGTGGTCAAGCCGACGTTATTCGAGAGGATCCAGGAGGGACAGCAGACCGACCCACACCTACAGCGCATACGAGACAAGATCCTACCGGGCCAAGAGATTGACTTTGCGGTGGAAAGCGACGGCACCTTACGGTTCCGCGGACGGATCTGCGTGCCGAATTCAGAAGAGTTGAAGGAAGAGATCCTAGCGGAGGCGCACCGAGCCCCTTATGCGGCACATCCGGGGGGCACGAAGATGTACAGGGATCTCAAACAGACGTTCTGGTGGCCTAAGCTAAAAGAAGACGTGACGCGACACGTAGCCCACTGTCTAGTATGCCAACAGATTAAGGCCGAACACCAGCGACCAGCAGGGAAGTTACAGCCCTTACCGGTACCAGAGTGGAAATGGGATCAGATCACCATGGATTTTGTCACTGGTTTCCCTCGATCACAACAGGGCCACGACGCAATCTGGGTCGTAGTCGACAGATTAACCAAGTCAGCTCACTTCTTGCCGGTACATACAACTTGGACCCGCGAACGGCTAGCTCAAGTTTACATCAACGAGATCGTGAGACTACATGGGGTACCGGCATCGATCACCTCTGACAGGGACACGCGCTTTGTTTCGAAGTTTTGGCAAAGTCTTCAGCGGGCCATGGGGACCAGACTACAATTCAGCACAGCCTTCCACCCTCAGACGGACGGACAGTCAGAGCGCACGATACAAACCCTAGAAGACCTGCTTCGCGCCTGCGTGCTTGATTGGGGAATCGGTTGGTCACGCTACCTACCCCTCGTAGAATTCGCCTACAACAACAGCTACCAGGCCAGCATTCAGATGGCACCCTACGAAGCCTTATACGGAAGACGCTGCCGATCCCCGATTTGTTGGGACGACTTGGGGGAACGGAAACTCTTGGGACCCGATTTAGTGGAGGAAACTGAAGGTAAAGTGCGCCTTATAAGACAGCGCCTGCTGACCGCCCAGAGTCGACAGAAGAGCTACGCAGACCAGAGGCGCCGTGACTTGGAATTTCAAGTGGGGGAACACGTGTTTCTGCGGGTCTCGCCAGCCAGAGGAATCAAGCGGTTCGGACTAAGGGGCAAGCTGAGCCCACGGTTTGTGGGGCCTTTTGAGATCCTAGAGCGCATTGGCCCAGTAGCCTACCGCCTCGCCCTACCACCAAGCCTCGACCGAGTTCACGACGTGTTCCACGTCTCGATGCTTCGGAAGTATCTCCCCGACCCGTCACACGTCCTGGACGCCTCAGCACTCGACCTTAAAGAGGACCTAAGCTTCGAAGAAACTCCAGTGAAGATCCTGGCAAGGGAAACAAAATCACTACGAAATCGGGCTATCCCCTACGTGAAGGTACTTTGGAGCAACCATGAAGAGCGGGAAGCCACTTGGGAACTGGAATCCAAGATGAGGGAGTGCTACCCCGACCTTTTCACTCCTACCCGGGTTTGAGTTTCGAGGACGAAACTCGTTTTTAGAGGTGAGTGGTGTAATAGCCGCGGGTTTTCGAACCGCCTTTCGGCAAAGGGGTCCGGGGGTTTGATTTTCTTTTGTCATTTTGGGCAGGCCGTCGGGGGCTCGCGGGTATTTTTAGAGAATAAAGCTCGCGAAGCGGAGGCCGGCGGCGCGATCGGATTGGATTTCCGACCCCGGAAGCTCCCGGAATAAATTTCCGAAGTTGCTGCGGTTCGGGTGTTCGGCACGTCCTTTTTGAGGTAAACCAGACCCGGATTTAATTACTTTCTTTTTATTCAAGCTTGTTTAATTTCGGTAAAGTTTCGGGATCCGACATAATTTAATTTAATTTAACTTAATTTAATTTATGTTGGTTCTATCAATCCGGGTTGATTTGGTGCTAGGCTAGCATTTGGGTTGGACGCGGGTTAGGCTCGATTGTACCAAAATAACTTATTAATTGGGGGGTTTGTGCGGTGAGGTTTGGGAACCCCTTCTCAGTCTTCTATCTCTTTTGGCACGCGCGACCCGAGCGAAGACGGTGACCGCATCCCCAAACCCTCCTTCGGCATCCCCAACCCTCCTTCGGATCGGCGTCACCACACCGGACCTACGAGAACGGACGATCCCTTCTTCCCAAACCTTCGTCGTCCTCATCAAGGTGAGACGGGAATTTATTTTCCTCGCGTTGAGTTTCTTGATCATCTTGACCGGAAGGGGTGAAGCACAGGCGGCGGATTTCCCGGAATCCGCCGCACGTGCGAGAAACCCCCCCCCCCATCCGGCGCTCTCATGCGACCCGCACGGGGCCGAGCGGCGCCCAGCCCCGCGTGCGGGATGACCCGCACGGGGCCGGGCGCACGCCCAGCCGCGTGCGGGGTGACCCGCACGGGGCCGGGCGGCGCCCAGCCCCCGCGTGCGGGGTGACCCGCACGGGGCCGGGCGCACGCCCAGCCGCGTGCGGGGTGACCCGCACGGGGCTGGGCGACGCCCAGACCCGCGTGCGGGGCGACCCGCACGGGCCGGGCGGCGCGCCCAGCCCGCGTGCGGGGCAGGCCGCAGGGCTGGGCGGCGCCCAGCCCCGCGTGCGGGGTGACCCGCACGGGGCCGGGCGGCGCGCCCAGCCCGCGTGCGGGGCAGGCCGCAGGGCTGGGCGGCGCCCAGCCCCGCGTGCGGGGCGCCCGCACGGGGCCGGACGCGCGCTCAGCCCCACGTGTGGGGGGATGCCCGTACGGGGCTGAGCACGCGCACGGCCCGCGTGCGGACGGGGAGCCGCGAACCCGACGAGCGGTTCGCCTGCCTCTCGTCTTCATCCGCGTCTGAGCGTCGCTTTTCTCCTCGCGGCAGGTGTGCGAAGGAGCCGAGCGGGAGTACCAGGACACGAGGGAGCGGAGCGTTGACGCCTACTAGCGACAGGTGGGTTGAGTGTGGTATTTTAGCATCAATCCCATTGATTGTTTCAATTTAAATATTACATGTTAACGTTCGCTTTAATGCTACCTGAAGTCATTGCTCTAGTTGCTACGGGTTATCGCTACACATCGATAGTTAGGTGATTTCATGTTCTAATACTGCAGTTACTGTCTTTCCCTTGACTATGCTATTAGTAGGGCAACATGAGTTTACATGCCACTACCTTACTCTGACTTGCGCATCATGGTTACTGTTTTATTGGTTCACATATATTGCGATTACTGCTTTATTATTGTTCATGCATTGTTATTCCTGGGCTCGAGGCAGCAACACGTGCACCCGCGGTTTGGCCACCGTGAGGGGTGCACTTTTCCGGAAAAGCGGTCTATGACCCGTGTATACCCACGAGGTGACGTAGTGGGGCCCCTTATTAGTTGTGGGGTTGAGGCGCCGAGGTGCGAGCGGTGCGACCCGTCGGTTTAGTTGTCCGGCGTGGTCGGGTTTCTGCAGGTACGGTATGGGCCGTCGGTAGTGGACCGATGCGGCCAGGTATTACAGGATGCAGGTATACAGGTTGCCATTTTTCCCTCCCCGAAAGGGTGGTTGCTCCGGTTATCGCCACGGTTTGTTTTTATTATTTCCCCTGCTCTGCATTTATTAGTCGCTGACTTCCCACTTGGTGACAGGGTCCAGGCGAGGGGAGAGGTAGGTGGCGGTGAGGACGGGGCGGTCGCAGCGGGATTGTGGGAGGCTCTGGATTATATACTTTCCTTTTCTTTTCAGCTTTTCATTTATATTGTAGGCATGTGTGAGGTTCCCGATACCCTTGTGGGGTCGACAAAGATGTCGGTATTTGGTTATTCGTTTATGCATTACTTTTCCCTTTATTTTCTGCTGGCCATTTGAAAACAAAACAAAGTCAAAGAAAAGATTGCGAAAACCGTTTTCAAAAATCTAAGTGTCGTGTGGGCACTGATTTCAAAACCTTGTGGATTTATGGATTGCGAAATGAGTTTTCAAAACTTGGGTGTCGTGTGGGCACCGTTTTCAAACCCTGTGGATTTATGTTGATTTCAAAACTAGTTTTCAAAATATAAGTGCCGGGTGGGCGCTCTTTCAAATCTGAGGATTTATCCTTTCCAAATTGATCGGCCAAGTGTTTGAATGGTTAGAATTAATGATATACGTTACTGATTGTTGTGATTGAATGATTGTGTGTGACTCGGAACATGTACTAAACGCTACGCCGTGCATATACAGGGGAGACTCTGTCCGTTTACAGAGAGATCCTGTATATGCGGCGGGTCTGGGCACGCACCGGGGAGAAAGGAATTTCAAACAACAAAAAAAATTTTTGGACACGCTAATTAAACCTTTTTACTAAATACTTCCGCTGAATGAAACCTTTTTACTAAATACTTCCGCTGAATGAAACCCCCGGGGCGTGACAATAGTTTTCTGTTTCAGCATCTTTTGTATCTACCACTTTCCCTTTTTCCCTTTTTGCCTCTAGTAGTCCTAGTGGGTGCGTCAGAGTTGAGGTTTTTACCCACTAGGGGAGGCTGCTGGTTTATCTGATAGTTCTCACCCCCATTATTGTTTTTCTGTTTCTTTCCTCTCCTTTATTTTGCAGAGTCATCTGCGGGAGCTGCTAGGCCATCGGCAGCTGATCGAGGTAAGGGGATCGCCGAATAAATAGATCTCCTGGGAGACTGAGAGCTGTAGATAGACGTTGTACCCCACTCAGACTATGATATTCTCCTTTTATTTTGGGTCTGGCTTCCGCCAGCTGGATGTACTATTTTGATGAACTGGGAGACTATTGTACATATTACAGCTTATTTGTAGTTCCAGTCTGAGATATTATGTGGTTCTTCTATTTCAGCTCTGTATTATGCTCTTGAAATCCGAGCAGGTTACCAGCGCTTCGTGTACACGGGAAATTCCGTGTGCACGGCGGATCTGTAGACGGCCCGGGTCTGGTTGCACCCGGGGCGTGACAGATTAAGTTGGTATCAGAGCTTAGGGATAGTTCAGTTGGGACTTAGGAAACCCTAGGCTTTTGGCAGACCCTAGGATATAGGGCATGAGAGACGTGGCATTTTGCGAAAGTCGTCGATTTATTTTGTTTGACTCTTCCAGTGAGAGAAGAGGGATCGACATAGCCTATTTCTGGTGGACAGTTATGTTGGCTGCAGACAACATAAAGTCACAGAAATAGGGGAATGTCTTTGACTTTCGCTAAATTGGGTCGTGTGGGGTCCCGATACTGAGTATGGTTTCTTGTGGTAGGATGCCTCCGCGACGTAGGATGTTGACGCGTTCTCAGCCTGATTCCCCTGAATCCGATCAGGAGGAGTCCGGGCAGGGCCAGCAGAGTGAGGTGCAAGAGCTGCAGGCCCAGATGGCCCAGATGTCAGAGGCTGTTCGGCGTCAGGAGGAGGCTATGGGACGGCTGACGCAAATGTTAGAGCAGAGGGCTCAGCCTGTTGTAGCACCTTCAGAGAATTCTCCCGTACCTTCTTCCCCTGCTGTGAATCCTCCAGTTGTACCGGTGACCCCGGCATCCCCTGTTACTCGGGGTACTGGTGGACAGCCGACTGGGCTGACAGGATCTCTGACCCCGGCAGAGCAGCGGGGAGTGGTGGACCTGTTGATGAAGTTCCGCCAGTTTGACCCACCCCATTTTTCGGGGCAAAGTACTGAGCCGTGGGAGGCAGAGTCGTGGATCACGGCGATGGAGCGACGTTTTGAGACGTTGTTTATCGAGGATCGATATCAGGTAATTTTGGCAACGAACTTTTTGGAACACAACGCCGAAGCTTGGTGGCGGCGTGTTCGACCGGCTGGTCCGCCTGGGGCTCAGCTCCTGACCTGGGCGGAATTCCGCAATCTCCTTCTAGGGGC
The DNA here is from genome assembly GCA_029168755.2 of Tillandsia fasciculata. Lineage (NCBI taxonomy): Eukaryota > Viridiplantae > Streptophyta > Magnoliopsida > Poales > Bromeliaceae > Tillandsia > Tillandsia fasciculata. Next base: position 5,914,296 of record CM054932.1, on the reverse strand, counting down.
TTTCTTTCCGGAAAGCGTCCGGCAGAGGTTGGAGGAACAGTTGAGAAACCTCCGACAAGGAGATCGGCCCGTACACGAGTACATTGCCAATTTCAATCAATTGTTGGCATGTGTACCGAACGTGGCCAGGGACGAGGCGCACCGGATCTACATGTTCGAGCGAGGATTGCGCCGGGACCTTTTTCAATTGGTTCGCTCGCGTAGGTTGCAGACCTTGGAGGCCTCGATGGAGCAGGCACTCTACGTTGAGTGCGGGGAGGTAGTAATGGGGGAGGTAGCTCCAGCTCCCGTTATGATCCCGGGGCGAAGCGACCGGCACCGGAGGTTGGGGGACAATCTAGTTCGTGGAGGCCGCCACGACCGCCGCAGTCACAGTTCCCCGGCCAAGGACGGTCCGAGCGACGAGGACCTGGTGGATCCCAGAAGTCCCAGAAGCGACAGCAGCAGCAAAGATCACAGCCGTCGCAGCGTGGGTCGCAGCGGCAGCCTCAGCGACAGCGGCAGTCTCAACAGCAACCCCGACAACCACGAACCCCCGGCAATTGTATTTTCTGCGGAGGTCAGCATTTTTCCAACACCTGCGACCAACGGTGGGGTCGCTGCTATAGATGTGGACAGCCCGGGCACATTCGAGCTTCGTGCCCCTTTTCGGCCCCCACCACCCCTGCTTCAGCATCTGCTCCATCTTCATCGCAGCAGCGGTCGACGGCTCAGCGCCCCATGCTCCAGCAAGCAGGCCATCTTCTTCCCATCCCACGGATTATCGCCCTCCAGCTCAGAGTGGGCGAGTGTATGCTGCGCAGTAGAGGACTCTTCGGCAGCAGATCATGTGGTGGCAGGTATCACCTTACTTTCTGGCATTAGGACTCGTACTCTGTTTGATACTGGAGCATCACATTCTTTTATTAGTAAATCATTTGCATCACTACATGGGTTAGAGGTAGGACTTTTGCCACGTGCATTAGAGGTTCAGATTCCCGATCACACCTTGCACGTGGAGGAGTGTTGTTGGTCCTGCCCGATGCAAATCGAGTCCTGGATTATGCCAGCAGACCTGTTGGTCTTGAGACAGCTGAAGGACTTCGATGTGGTCCTCGGGATGGACTGGCTGGCTCGGTACTTTGCGACTATTGACTGTGCCGCAAGGACTGTCACTTTTAGAGAGCCAGGCCAGGAGATGTTGGTATACCGGGGATGTCAGAGTGCTTTCTTTGCCTCTATGATTTCGACTTCCCGAGCGAGGCAGATGATCCATCGAGGATGTGTAGCCTTTTTGGCTAGTGTTGTTGAGGGGCCTACGGCGGCGCCGGGACTCGGGGATATCCCTATTGTCCGCGAGTTCCCGGATGTTTTCCCACCTGAGCTGACTAGCATGCCGCCAGATAGGGAGATTGAGTTTGTGATTGACGTAGTTCCAGGAACTGCGCCAATCTCAAAGGCTCCTTACCGGATGGCACCGGCTGAGTTACGAGAGCTTAAGGCGCAACTCCAAGATTTAATGGATAAGGGCTTTATTAGGCCGAGTGTGTCGCCTTGGGGAGCGCCGGTGCTATTCGTGAAGAAGAAAGATGGGTCACTTCGACTTTGTGTGGATTATAGGGAATTAAATAAAGTGACCATCAAGAACAAGTACCCTTTGCCGCGCATCGATGATCTTTTTGATCAGCTGCAAGGGTCTTGTGTCTTCTCTAAGATAGATCTGCAATCCGGTTACCATCAGTTGAAGGTGAAGGCCGAGGATATTCCGAAAACGGCATTTAGATCACGGTACGGGCATTATGAATTTACAGTTATGCCTTTTGGGCTAACTAATGCCCCTGCCGCATTCATGGATTTAATGAACCGGATCTTCCGACCATACTTAGACCGATTCGTGGTAGTGTTCATTGATGATATCCTGGTCTACTCCCGAAGTGATGCGGAGCATGAGGAGCACTTAAGGATGTGCTGCAACTTCTGCGAGAGAAGAAGTTGTATGCCAAGCTGGCAAAGTGCGAGTTTTGGCTTCGGGAGGTAGTCTTCTTGGGCCATGTGATTTCCGCCGCAGGTGTGGCGGTAGACCCGGCGAAAATTGAGGCAGTCCGAGATTGGCCCCGACCGACGACCGTTTCGGAGGTGCGTAGTTTTATGGGTTTAGCTGGGTATTATCGTCGGTTTGTGGAAGGCTTTGCGAAGCTTTCCACACCCCTCACTCGCTTGACGCGTAAAGGAGTGAAGTTTATCTGGAGTGAGGATTGTCAGAGGAGTTTTGAGGAGCTAAAGAATAGATTGATGACCGCTCCTATCCTTTCCCTCCCTGTTATGGGAAAAGGATATGTGATCTATAGTGACGCATCACACAGTGGACTTGGTTGTGTGTTGATGCAAGAAGGGAGGGTAATTGCTTATGCATCAAGGCAACTCAAGGATTACGAGAAGAATTACCCTACCCATGACTTGGAGCTTGCTGCTGTAGTGTTTGCACTAAAGCTTTGGCGTCATTACCTTTATGGAGAGCACTGTGAAATCTACACCGACCACAAGAGCCTAAAATACCTGTTCACGCAAAAGGAGCTAAATTTAAGGCAACGTAGGTGGTTAGAGCTATTAAAGGATTATGATGTAGATATTCTCTACCACCCAGGCAAAGCTAATGTGGTCGCTGATGCCTTGAGTAGGAGAGCGGTGCAAAGTTTGTCTATGTTGATCACAGACCAGGCACCGCTATTAGAGGAGATGAGACGGCTCGAGTAGAGGTTGTGTCCCCTGGGGTCTCTGCTAGACTGACATCTTTAGTCGTGCAGCCCACTCTGCTAGACAGGATCAAGGAAAACAGAGTGAGGACCCCCACTTGACCAGGATTAGAGATCAAATTCCGAGTAATCAGTCTGGGGACTTTACGGTAGATGCCTCGGGAATACTAAGGTACAGGAACCGAGCATGTGTGCCAGCGGATGCGGAGATCCGAGAGCAGATTTGCGAGAGGCCCATTATACACCTTATACCCTACATCCTGGTGGGACTAAGATGTACAAGGATCTCAAGGCACACTTCTGGTGGAATGGCATGAAAAGGGATGTCGGGAGATTTGTGGCTCAATGTTTAACTTGTCAGCAGGTGAAAGCTGAGCATCGAGTGCCAGCTGGCAAGTTGCAGAGTCTCCCAATTCCCCAGTGGAAATGGGACCACATTACGATGGATTTTGTGGTCGGACTGCCAAGGGCACAGGGAGGAGCAGACGCTATCTGGGTAGTCGTGGATCGACTTACCAAGTCGGCGCACTTTCTGCCCATGCAGACTACGTGGCCACTTGACCGGCTAGCCCAGTTATATCTGGATGAGATAGTGAGATTACATGGAGTACCCGCCTCCATTGTATCAGATAGAGACCCGAGATTTGTTTCGCATTTCTGGAAAAGTTTGCAAACAGCCTTGGGGACTGAACTCAGGTTCAGTACAGCTTTTCATCCGCAGACTGATGGGCAGTCAGAGCGGACGATACAAATTCTGGAGGACATGCTGAGGGCTTGCGTCTTGGATTTCGGCGGAGGGTGGATTCGACACTTATCTTTAGCTGAGTTCGCGTACAACAATAGCTTTCAAGCAAGCATTCAGATGGCTCCGTTTGAAGCATTGTATGGACGCAAGTGTCGATCACCGCTTTATTGGAGTGACGTGGGCGAGAGGCGGACTTTGGGACCAGATGTCTTGATAGAGGCAGAAGAGAAGGTCCGAGTGATTCGAAAGCATCTTCAGACCGCCCAAAGCCGACAAAGGAGCTATGCCGATGTTCGGCGACGAGACTTAGAGTTTCAGGTTGGAGATCATGTATTCCTGAAAGTCTCGCCGTCCAAAGGAATCAGGAGATTCGGCATTCGTGGAAAACTTAGCCCCCGATATATTGGACCCTTTGAGGTATTGGAGCGTATCGGGCCAGTTGCCTACCGACTTGCACTTCCTCCGAGGCTTGCTGGTGTCCATAATGTATTTCATGTCTCTACTTTGAGGAAGTATGTCTTCGACCCATCGCACGTCATCGACTTCACACCGCTCGAGATCAGCGAGGATTTGAGGTATGAGGAGCGCCCACTGCGAATTCTGGATCGAGAGGTGAAAGAATTGCGCAATCGGGCTATTCCCTATGTGAAAATCCAATGGAGCAATCATGACGAGCGCGAGGCTACATGGGAGCTCGAGTCGGAGATGAGAGATGCTCACCCCTACTTATTCGAGACATCGGACTGAGGATTGTTGTTGAGTCTTGTTTCGAGGACGAAACTCTTTTTAGTGGGGGAGGATGTGATGATCCGGACTCCCGCAGAACTGCGCAACATTAAATAGTGACTGTAGGAAGCTTGTACAGTGCAACGAAGCTTGTAGAAACGAAATTGGATATTTTAAAGAGACTCTGCGCGAAAATCGGAGCAAATGGGATTTTCCGGGAGCTTTTTGCAAAATTTCGGATGAGAATTTGGCGAAACGGACGTCGTATTTGGACTCAGCGCGCGAAAACGGTCAAAACGGTATATTCGCTTAAATTTTTCGGCACAGGGTACTGTTCACCGGAACAGTAACCGCCGGCCGGAATTACTGTTCCGGCCGGCGGCGGCCGCCGGCGAGCGGCGGCAGGCGGCGGCGCACGGCGGCGGGCAGCGGCGCAGCGGCGGAGCGCGGAGGAAAGCGGCGCGGGCAGGCGCGGGCAGGCGCGGGCAGGCGCGGGCAGGGCTCGGGTGCGCGGTCCATGGGCCAGGCGTGCACCGGGAGCACCGAGGGTTCCATCTGCCACGTGGCAGCTTCTCATTGGTGGGCCGGCTTCTAGAAGCCCGTGGGACGGTGACACGTGGCATGCTCCTTGGCCGACAACCTTCCGGAAGACCCGGAGCACGGGGCAGACACACGCCCCACGTGGACACGTGGCGCCTTTCCATTGGCCCTGCACCGGCTGTTTCCTGTTCTGGCGACACGTGGCGCTTCCTGGTTGGCCCGTTTCGGTGTTTCGTGTTTGGATCCAGATCCCGTGTGGGAATATTCCCTTTTGGCCCACTATATATAGGGGTCCCCCACCCCCTCTCATTCCACCTTGGTTTCCGAGCCAAGAGAGAGAATCAGAAAAAGTTCCTCTACGAAAGTTGTTCCTCTCTCTCTCTTCTTTCTCTCTCTAGAATCTCAGGAATTTAGGAGTTACAGATAGAGAGATATCTGCGACGCGGCACACTGCGACAATTTTCTTTTTAGGCCCATTTCCCGTCGCAGTTCCGTCGAAAATTCACTGCGGGCTAACCGGGTGGAATTTCTGGACGATTTTTGCGACAGCACGACCGTAAGAGGTAGGGCTTCGATTTCCGTGTTGATTATTTTGCTCCGTTTCGTACTTTTGGCACAGTTTTCAAGTCCTCTTTGACCCCCCTTTTTACTGTGATGGTTTTTGGACAGCACCGACTTCTCCGATTTTTATCTTGACGTAGGAGCATCAGATCGAGGCGTTTAAAGAGTCGATTTTGATCTACTCTTCGCGAGGAACGCAACCGTGATTTTTCTGGGATTTTAGGAGCTCATTTTAGAGGTGAAAAATTCCTCTTTTCCCGTGCTGTTTGAAAAACAGCAAATATTGTGCTTTTTGGGGTTTGTATTTATACCGGGAGCATTGATTTGCAGGAATTGAGGACTGCGGACAACCAGGAGACTACCTGGGGTGTTGTTTGAGCTGTTCAAGGTGGGCGGTTGTTGCTTACCTCATTTTTGACAAGCTCACTGGGATTACTAGAAATCCCCTAAAATATGACAATTAATGAGAACAATTGGGACAAAGTAGCATAATGAGAACCATTGGGACAACTAACAGGACTACTAACAGGACTACTAACAGGACAATTAATGAGAACCATTGGGACAAATTAATATGACAAATGACAAGGACCGCTGGGACAAACTCCCCTAAAAATTAATATAACCCCACAAATAATATGATGACTTATATTGGGACACTGTGATTGAGACAAAGGCTATGATCTCGCATGCAAATGACTTTTATTCAGTAAATCAATTGTTTTTAAACCTTTGACACTATTTTACAACTTTTAAAAATAAAGACAGTTGCATGCATGCCCGGACATCAGGTAAGGCCACTATTCATTGCTACACTATCATATTGGGATTTGAACATGTTCATTGTTGTCCTTTGCATTCAGATGTTGTTGCTCAAGTGTGAGCAGGGGTTTGGGATAGTGTAGCCAAGGTTGTGCTAGATTGTGGACTTGTGGGGTATTGCGGTGACCGCGGACAGTAGGCGGTTGACCAGATGTTTATCCTTGCATCAGATTGGGGTTGAGTTTTGTTTATTGCATCAGTTGGGGATTGGGTTTCTATAGTGGATGGAGTTTCCCACTTTGATCATGGTTATGATCCAGTCCTGCTATATTGAGACATGTGCTACAGAGATACTTGTGATACTGATGACAGAGATATTTTACTCGTGTGGGTCGCTCCCCTCGAGTGCCACTCCGGAGGTGTGCTTTCTCGGACCCAGCCGTGTGTGCCGGTCTGATACTTATGTTGGGATGCGAGCCGTGTGAGCCGATCCCGCGGTTTCGAGCCGTGTGTGCAGATTCCGCTGAGCAGGCAGTACCAGTGATTACTGGTGACTAGATTGGGTTTATTCGGACAGATACTATTTCTGATGCATACATACAGTTTTAACAGCATAGTTTTCTGTTTCAGCATCTTTTGTATCTACCACTTCCCCTTTTTCCCTTTTGCCTCTAGTAGTCCTAGTGGGTGCGTCAGAGTTGAGGTTTTACCCACTAGGGGAGGCTGCTGGTTTATCTGGTAGTTCTCACCCCCATTATTGTTTTTCTGTTTCTTTCCTCTCCTTTATTTTGCAGAGTCATCTGCGGGAGCTGCTAGGCCATCGGCAGCTGATCGAGGTAAGGGGATCGCCGAATAAATAGATCTCCTGGGAGACTGAGAGCTGTAGATAGACGTTGTACCCCACTCAGACTATGATATTCTCCTTTTATTTTGGGTCTGGCTTCCGCCAGCTGGATGTACTATTTTGATGAGCTGGGAGATTATTGTACATATTACAGCTTATTTGTAGTTCCAGTCTGAGATACTATGTGGTTCTTCTATTTCAGCTCTGTATTATGCTCTTGAAATCCGAGCAGGTTACCAGCGCTTCGTGTACACGGGAAGTTCCGTGTGCACGGCGGATCTGTAGACGGGCCCGGGGTCTGGTTGCACCCCGGGGCGTGACATTTGTAGTACCTTCTTCGGCGTTGGCCCCTACCACATCCCAGCAGAGATCGTGGCCACGACATCAGCATCAGCAGCAGCAGGGGTCGCAGCCGAGGCGGGCCCGATCGTCAGGTAGGTGTGTTTTCTGCAGGGGGCAGCACCCGTCAGATAAATGTGACTCGAGGTGGGGTCGTTGCTTCAAGTGTGGACAGCCTGGGCACATTCGAGCCACGTGCCCCGCAAGGACAGCTGCAGCACCCACTTCGGCAACTGTTCCTACTTTTTCCCAGCCACGACCGGGAACTTCACCGACAGATCTTCAGGTAGACCAATCTTCCCCACCCCGCTTATCTGGTGAGAGACAGCCCTTGTCGAGCGGCCATGATTGCTTAGCACAGATGGAGGATCCTGCTATCGCTGACCAGGTTGCGGCAGGTATGTTTTACTTCCGGTGGTAGGATTCATATCTTATTGTTGTCGGAGCTTTTCTTTTCCTTCCTTTTTAGTAGAATGTGCATCATTGCATGGGTTAGAGGTTTGGGTTCCTGATCATAGTGTGCATGTCGTGGAGCGTTGTGCGGCTTGCCCAGTGCAGTTGGGGCCTTGGAATTTGCCGCAGACTTGCTTGTTTTGCAGCAGCTCCAGGATTTTGATGTGGTGCTAGGGATGGATTGGCTATCACGGTATTCCGCCACTATCGACTGCAGAGAGAGGACGGTGACTCTTCGCGAGCCAGGACAGGAGGAGTTCATCTTCAGAGGCTGCCAGAGCACGCTGTTCGCAGCGACCATTTCCTCGGCCAGAGCTAGGAGGATGATGAGTAGGGGTTGCACTGCCTTTTTGGCCACTGTGGTGGAGGTGCCTACGGCGGCACTGGGACTCGAGGATATCCCTATTGTCCGCGAGTTCCCAGATGTATTTCCCCCTGAGTTGACGACGATGCCGCCGGAGAGGGAGATTGAGTTTGTGATTGATGTAGTTCCTGGAACTGCACCAATCTCAAAGGCACCCTATAGGATGGCGCCAGCTGAGTTGAGGGAGTTGAAGGCCCAGCTTCAGGATCTTTTGGACAGGGGCTTCATCCGACCCAGTGTTTCTCCGTGGGGAGCGCCTGTGTTGTTTGTGAAGAAGAAGGATGGGTCACTGCGGTTGTGTGTGGATTATAGGGAATTGAACAAAGTGACCATCCGGAACAAGTATCCCCTCCCCCGGATTGATGATTTGTTTGATCAGTTACAGGGAGCATCGGTGTTCTCGAAGATTGATCTGCAGTCCGGTTACCACCAGCTAAGGGTGAGGGCCGAGGACATCTCCAAGACGGCTTTTAGATCGCGGTACGGGCATTATGAGTTTACTGTGATGCCTTTTGGGTTGACAAATGCCCCTGCCGCATTCATGGACTTGATGAACAGGATTTTTCAGCCGTTTTTGGACCGGTTTGTGGTGGTGTTTATAGATGATATTCTGATCTACTCCCGGAGTGATCTGGAGCACGAGGAGCACTTGAGGACCGTGCTGCAGCTTCTGCGAGAGAAGAAGCTGTATGCTAAGTTCAAAAAGTGCGAGTTTTGGCTCCGGGAGGTCGCCTTTCTGGGTCATGTTGTTTCAGCTGCTGGAGTGGCGGTGGATCCGGCCAAGGTGGATGCTATTCGAGATTGGCCGAGGCCGACGACTATCACCGAGGTGCGGAGCTTTCTTGGTTTGGCGGGCTACTATCGGCGTTTTGTGGAAGGCTTTGCGAAGCTTTCTTCTCCCCTCACTCGTCTGACCAGGAAAGGAGTTAAGTTTGTTTGGAGCGAGACTTGCCAGAGCTGTTTTGAGGAGCTGAAGCAGAGATTGATGACCGCTCCAATCCTTGCCCTCCCTGTTATGGGGGAAGGATTTGTGATTTACAGTGATGCCTCACATAGTGGTCTGGGGTGTGTGTTGATGCAGCAGGGTAGGGTGATTGCCTATGCTTCGCGGCAATTGAAGGACTATGAGAAAAATTACCCTACTCATGATCTTGAGCTGGCAGCGGTGGTGTTTGCTCTGAAGCTGTGGCGGCATTACTTGTATGGTGAGCATTGCGAGATATATACTGATCACAAGAGCTTGAAGTATCTGTTCACCCAAAAGGAGCTGAATTTGAGGCAACGCCGGTGGTTGGAGCTGCTAAAGGATTATGATCTGAGTATCCTTTATCACCCCGGCAAGGCCAATGTTGTGGCGGATGCTTTGAGTAGGAGGACGAGTCTGAGCTTATTGATCTCGCAGCAGGCGCCGTTGGTCGAGCAGATGAGGCGGTTACAGTTAGAGGTAGTACCCCCTGGGGTCTCTGCTAGGCTCATGTCTATGGTCTTGCAGCCCACTCTGTTGGAGAGGATCAGGGACACTCAGAGTGAGGACCCCCACTTGACGAGGATCAGGACGCAGCTTCAGGCGGATCAGACAGGGGATTTTTCTGTGGATAGCTCGGGAGTACTGCGGTACAGGGACCGAGTGTGTGTGCCTTTGGATCAGGGGATTAGAGATCAGATTTTGAGGGAGGCCCACCATACACCTTATACCGTCCACCCTGGAGGTACTAAGATGTATAAGGACCTCAAGGCACAGTTTTGGTGGCCCGGAATGAAGCGGGACATTGGGAGATTCGTAGCTCACTGTTTAACTTGTCAGCAAGTGAAAGCAGAGCATCGCGTCCCTGCTGGCAAGTTGCAGAGTCTTCCAATTCCCGAGTGGAAATGGGACCATGTCACTATGGATTTCGTCACTGGATTGCCGAGGGCGCAGAGCGGAGCAGATGCGATCTGGGTTATTGTGGACAGACTCACCAAGTCGGCGCACTTCTTACCGGTTCAGATGACTTGGTCATTGGAGCATTTGGCACAGTTATATATGGATGAGATAGTGAGGCTTCACGGCATACCTGCTTCGATTGTGTCAGATCGAGACCCGAGATTCGTGTCACGTTTTTGGGGGAGTTTGCATTCTGCATTGGGGACTCAGCTCAGGTTTAGCACCGCTTTCCACCCACAGACCGATGGGCAGTCAGAACGCACCATACAGACCCTCGAGGATATGCTGAGAGCGTGCGTTATGGATTTTGGAGGAGGGTGGTACCGGCACTTATCTTTGGTTGAGTTCGCGTACAACAACAGCTATCAGGCGAGCATCCAGATGGCTCCGTTTGAAGCGTTGTATGGACGCAAGTGTCGGTCTCCCTTATATTGGAGTGACGTGGGTGAGAGGAGGACTTTGGGACCGGAGTTACTTTTGGAGGCAGAGGAAAAAGTCAGGATTATTCGCCGGCATCTTGAGACAGCCCAGAGTCGTCAGAAGAGCTACGCAGATACTCGACGGCGAGACCTGGAGTTTCAGGTTGGTGATCATGTCTTCTTGAAGGTCTCGCCCTCGAAAGGGGTCCGGAGATTTGGAGTGCGGGGAAAGCTCAGTCCCCGCTTTATTGGACCCTTTGAGGTACTTGACAGAGTTGGTCCTGTGGCATACAGAGTTGCCTTACCCCCGCGCCTGGCCGGAGTTCATGATGTCTTCCACGTCTCAGCTCTGAGGAGATATGTTTTTGACCCGTCGCACGTGATTGACTTCACTTCGTTGGAGATCGGCGAGGACTTGGTCTACGAGGAGCGCCCGTTGCGGATTCTTGCTCGTGAGGTGAGGGAATTGCGCAATCGGGCCATTCCATATGTGAAGATCCTGTGGAGCAATCATGAGGAGCGAGAGGCTACATGGGAGCTGGAGACAGAGATGAGAGATGCCTACCCCTTCTTGTTCGAGGCTGCAGTTTGAGGTACGTCTGCTTTGTTTATCCTTGTTTCGGGGACGAAACTTTTTTTAGTGGGGGAGGATGTAGGGCCCCTGAACCCCCATGCAGCTTTTTCCCGTGAATCCACTGTTTAAACACCTGTTGATGGTGTATCTGGCCCATAGTGCATCAAAGGGATGCCACAGATGGACCCTGTGAGCTTTGGTTAGCTGTTTGGCCTTCGGCTGCTTTTGCCGAATTTTAGAAAAGGATTTAGGCCAAACGGAGGTTGGATTTGGATTCAGCGCGGAAAAACGCTTGAGAATGGCTTTTTGTTTGCTCAATTCTGAGTCCGGATGTCCAAAAGCGGACTCCCGGAAGTTTTGGCAGTTTTTGGCGCTTGCGGGAGCCTCCGGCAAATTTTGGAGGCGGAATTTGGCAAAACGGACCTCGTTTTTGGAATCAGCGCGCGAAAACGGTCAAGATGGGCTATTTGCTTGTCGATTTTGAGCTTGCGGGTACTGTTCACGCCGGAACAGTGTCGCCGGCGATCGCCGGCGGCGGCGGCGCGCGGCGGCGGCGGCGCGCGCGGCGGCGGCGCCGCCGCGGGCAGGCGGCTGAGGGCGCGGGCAGGAGCGCGGTCCACCGCGGGGGTCGTGCACCGGAGGCGGGCCACGTGGCGCCTTCTGGTTGGCCGGCGCTGCAGACGCGGTCCACGGAGTTTGGGCCCGGGTGCACGGTAGACCGGGTGGACACGTGGCGTGAGGTGGTTGGTCCGGTGTTGTGCTCCCGGTCCACGCAATCGGTGGAGGTGATTGACCGGGGCAGGTGGCCGTACGGCGGGGCAGGTGGCCGTACGGCCCGGGTCAGCCGCGACGTGCGCGGTCCACGGCGCGACGTGCGCGGTGCACGGGTTGCCGGGACACGTGTCACGTCGCCATTGGTTGGCGCAGGTGCTCCGGGTGCAGCGGGGCCCGGGGGAGTAGTGGACTGGGCCGCGGGTGGACCGGGCCGCACTGTGCGCGCCCGGAAATCATGGGCCGGGCCGCACTGTGTGCGCCCGAAACATTTCGGGCGCCCGGAAATTAGGACATGTTGGGAATTTCTTGAATTGTTTTTCTCAGCCTTTATAAACCCCCAACCCGAGCTCCACTCTTTCCACTTTATCTCCCAACCCATTCACCTTCAGCCCGAGCACCCTTAAGCAAAGTTTTTCATCTCTAAGTGCTTGATCTCCCTGCCAAGTTTCAAGAGTTTTGGAGGCACGAATCCCGAGGTTCCCCATTTTACGGTGCGGCGCGACGTTGCTTTCTAGTGTTCTTCTTCGGCGCAGCGATAGTATTTTTGCTCCCCTGGGCTACCCCGACATCATTTTCTTGTGATTCTTGCACCAGTAGACTCCTAAGAGGTAGGACTTCATCTTTCGTTTTGGTCGCGCTTTCCCGTTTCGAGGTTTTGGCACGGATCCCGAGGCAAACAGTGACCCCATTTTCTGTGTGGATTTACTTGACAGCAGCGGAGTATTTCGGCCATATCTTTGCGCACGAGCGTCAGACGGAAACGAGCTTATACAACTTTTTCATCTACGGATCGCAAGGAACGCGCTCGTATTTTTATTGGATTTTTGTGAATTTTATTTCGAGGTGAAAATTACTGTTTTCTCAGTGAACAGTAATCTGTCCTTAATACAGATTTTTGTATGAGTGTGCCCCCTTGCCGAATTTTTATCTTGATGTACAGAACTCGGATTTGGGCGTGCAAGGTACCGTTGCGAAGCTATCGACGCGAGGATCGCCGTGATATTTTTATTGGAATTTTCTGGGCAATTTCTGCAGGTGATAATTTAACAGTTCAGAATTCGAGGTTGTATGTGATTATTAGTGCTATAATTGGGAGCCTAAGTGTAATTAGTGAGCTTTGTACTGTACCAGGAATATTTCGGGTGTGCTGAAATTGTGGAAGCAAGGATTTGGAGTTTTGGTATTTTCTAGCTGTACGGACTTGGACAGTTGCACTTCAGGTGGGTGGTTGTTGTACTCCTCTCCTTTGTTATGCCCACTAGGAATATCAGAGTACCCATGATTTGACGATGCTAAATGTGTTGATTGGTAGACTTGCATGCTTCAGGAAATTAATTATTGATTATTTGGATCCCTGATAAATTATTGTTAGAATGATCATCTGATTTTAATCGCTTAATTAATCTGGACTGTATTCTTGGAGACTAAATAGGAATTGAGGACTGCAAAACTGATAATTTTTCATATGAGACTGTCACCCTGGCTTATGTCACTCTAAATTATTTATTCTTGGAAATTGGACAAAATGTTGGAACAATGCATGATTAAATTGATCACATAATTATGTCATCTTTTACTGCTATACTATTTTTGGGACTTGACTTAGGAGAAACCATGCATTTGCTCTTTTCTTCTTCTATTGTTGACACTTGCGGCTTAGTCGCTCAGGTTCGAGCGTCTGTTAGACAGTATAGTCAGGTATTGGGGATTTGGGACAGGTTGGGTTTATGACAGGGTGTTGCGGCGACCACGGATCTTGGGTGGTTGACCGGGTTGTTACTATTGCATCAGATTGGGTGTTTTGGGGATCGGGCTATCTTTAGTGGAGGGTTTTTCCCACTTCCTTGAGTCTCGATCCAGTCCTGCTATTATGAGACAGTGGTTACAGTGATACTTGATACAGTGATACTTGATACAGTGATACTTGACACAGTGATACTTTACTCGTGTGGGTCGCTCCCCTCGAGTGCCACTCCGGAGTAGGCTTTCCACGGTGCAGAGCGCCGGGCACCATGCTGGTTTCTTGAGTTCGACAGCAGAGCAGGCAGTGCCAGTGTTCACTGGCTGTCAGATTGGGTCATTATGACAGGCTTCTTGATTCTGATGCATCACTTTCTCCATCCTTATTGGTTGGTCATGTAGAGGCATATTAGGGATAGCATTTTATCAGTTGCTTCATTTGTCTGCACCTCCCATTTCTTCTTCTTTCCCCTTTTTGCCTCTGATCACCTGGTGGGCATATCTGAGCTGAGGCTTTACCCACTAGGGGAGGCTACTGTTTATAGTAGTACTTACCCCCATTGTTTTCTTGTTTCTTTCTTTCCCCTTGTTTTGCAGAGTCCTCAGTGGGAGTTGCTGGGCCGTCAGCAACTGATCGAGGTAAGCGGATTGCGGACTAGATAGAGAGCCACCGAGGGTCGTAGCTGGAGATTTTTGGGTACCAGGACTTCTCAGACAGTGTTCTTGTATTTTCTTTTTGGGGACTGGCTTCTGCCAGCTGTTTGTATTTTAGTAGTGAGCTGGGAGAGACATCTGTATTTTATTTTACTGTTGTACCTTTTACTTCCAGCACCTGTCTGAGATACAGTAGTTTTAGTTTAGCTCTGATTATTATGCTCTTTTATTATTATTTCTTATCTGAGCAGGTTACCGACGCTTCGTGTATGTGGGAAATACCGCATGCACGGCGGATCTGTGGACGGGTCCGGGTTCTGGTTTACACCCGGGGCGTGACAGGCTTAGGGCGGGAGATGCAAATACTAGATTTTTTCACCTGAAAGCTTGTTCTCGCAGGAGTAGAAACTTTATTTCCCGGCTGTCGGACGGTTCTTCCTTGTTCTCCAATCACAGTTCGATCGCGAACCTCCTGTTCTCTTTCTTCAAGAACTTATTGGGAGCGGATCCTGCAATTGGTGGAGCCTTGAACTTCGGCCTGCTCTATCCTAGTGCACCACCTTCTCTCCTTAGCCTCCAGGCTCCGTTCGACTTGGCCGAAATCGAAAGCTCGCTCTTCTCCTGTGGCCCGGAGAAGGTGTCGGGACCGGATGGTTTTCCTATGATCTTTTTTCAGCGTTTTTGGCCTATCCTTCGTGACGACATACTAGATATGTTCTCTAAATTCTACCTCGGAGCTCTAAATCTCGAGGGCATCAACAATAGTTGGATTTGTTTGATTCCGAAGAAGAGTGAGGTTCTTACTGCTCGCGACCTTCGACCCATCTGTCTGGAGAATAGCTTGATCAAGCTTATCTCGAAGGTCTTGGCCACAAGATTACAGCGACTTATGGAGCTGCTTATCAATCCTTTTCAGACGGCTTTCATCAAAGGGCGTTCTATATTTGACAACTTCTACTCTGCTCACATTCTTATTCATCATCTTCATTCCACCAAACAACAGGCTGCACTTCTAAAGATCGATTTCGAGCAGGCTTTCGATCACATTAATTGGACTTTCCTGTTGGATCTGTTGCAGACGAGGGGTTTCAGTGCTAGGTGGATTAGCTGGATCTCCACTCTCCTCCATTCGTCTTCGGCCCCGATGCTTCTTAATGGCGTCCCCGGCAAACGCTTTCTTTGCAAGCGAGGGCTTCGCCAGGGGAACCCCCTCTCTCATCTTCTCTTCATTTTGTGCATTGATGTGCTCTTTAGAATGCTGCAGGTGGCATCCGATAGTCTATCGATCCCTCCCTAGCGTAGGTGTTGGGAATGTCAAGATTCACACCCTTCAATTTGCCGATGATCTCCTTATTTTTTTTGACGGCACCTCTCGGTCGGCTGGAGTTATAAAACAGATTTTGGACGCCTTCTCTTTGAATTCGGGACTCAAGATTAATTTCGATAAAAGCTCCATTGTTCCGATCAACCTACCGTGCTCGCAAGCTTCGATCCTCACCGACTTCTTTGGTTGTTCTCTTCATGGTTTTTCATTTAATTATTTGGGACTTCCTCTATCTCCCAAGGGGCTTTGCAAGTTTGATTATTTGCCGCTTATCGAGAAGGTGGACAACCGGCTGGCGGGTTGGAAGGCATTCTCGCTCTCACGGGGTGGTCGCCTTGTCCTGCTCAACTCGGTGCTCTCCAGCATCCCCAGTTACTTTTGTTCAATCTTCAAGCTCCCGGTTTGGGTGGCTAAAGCCATTGATTCGATCCGCCGGGGCTTTTTTTGGAAGGGTAAGAAACTATCCAATGGTTTCCATTGCCTCGTCAAGTGGGATCAGGTGTGTCGGCCCAAAAGGCTTGGCGTAGTAGGTATTCGTAACCTCAGATCCATGAATTCCACGCTTTTGATGAAGGGTCTTTGGAACTTCTACAACTCGAGAACTCTACCTTGGGTGCGCCTTTTGATACAGAAGCATTACAGATTCAGATCTCCTGCCTCAGCCCCTTTGGTGCCTGCTGGATGCTACCCCGTTTGGAAAGGCATCCTCTCTACGTCCTCACCTTTTCATCTTTCCGTTTCCTTCTCTCTCATGAATGGAACAATGGCGGCTTTTTGGAACTCGAGATGGAGAGGGGATTTTCTACTGCGCAATATTTTTCCAAACTTGTTCGCTATCTCCAACTCCAAACATTTGTCGGTCAAAAATTGGATTTCTCGCTTTGCCAACACAAGTAACTTGGGCTTCAGTCAGAACCTAAGTTGGGAGGAACAGCAAGAGGTGGGGCTTGTACGCAGCCTGATTGAAGGTGTTACACTCAACGAGCAAATGGACTCAATCTCTTGGAGATGGTGTAGTAATGGGACATTCACTGTCAGCAGCGCATATAATTTTATCTCTTTCGATGGAGTTGACGACCGCAAAATATCTCATCTTTGGTCGATCAAGATTCCACTTAGTATCAAATTATTCCTTTGGTTGGCTGGGAGATATAGGCTTTTAACTGCGGATCTTCTAGCTAAACGAGGTTGGCATGGCCCTTCGATTTGTGTGTTATGTGGCGCAGACATTGAAAATTTGGATCATCTTTTTTTTCGCTGTTCTTTTGCAAAATCTATGTGGGACAGGCTCCTCCAGAATTTTTCGTCCACTAGGCAGCGACTAAGCATCGACACAGGCGATCTAGCTTATAGATGGAGGAGAGCCAGGTTGTCTCTGCCGGAACGTCTGCAAGGTATTTTCGATATTTGGTTTGCAGCAGCGTGCTGGGAAATATGGAATGAATGGAATAGGAGGATCTTTGATAATATCTCTAAATCGTGCGAAGATTGCGGAAGAAGAGTGGACAACACTGCGAAGTTCTGGATCTTTGCGCTGGGTGACCAAGCTTGAGACTGAATGCATTTTTCTCCTTATTGACGAAGGAGGAGGTTACCCTGTTCTCGTGGTGGTGAGTACATCTTGTAAGGAAACATGACTACTGCTTGAGAAAGCTTGGCCACATGTTAGCTTTGAATTTGAAAGTTCATGTGGTGCCTTAATTTCTGCTTAATGGTTAATGGAGTAAGTGAGCTTTTCTGGTACTGAATTTCTTGATCTTCCTTCCTTACTCCATTCCATACCTTATTGCCGCCTCTTAAGTGTCGGGCTTCTTTATTATAAATTTTTTCGAAAAGCTGGGTCTGTTGATGTTTTAGCAACAAGGGTATTTTGTGAGTTGGATCCATCTTCTGGTGAAGTATGAGGTTTCTCCCGCTTGGTCAACGGCATTTCTCTCCTTTTTTGGCTGCTCTTTTAATTTGGTCTCAGAAGTTGAACTAGGAACAATTTGATGACATAGGGCACCATGGCACAATTCCTGTTTTCATTCTTTGTTTCTTTGATTCCGGGATGGTGGAACTGGACTTTTTTCTGACTTGGAGAAATCATTTTTTTCCAGTTTCCTTGTATTGGGTTTCCCATCTCTCAATTAGGATCCGAAGCAATCCCGGCAGCTTCGTTGATACCCGTCTGGCTATGAATGAAGACATGGCTACAAGGGCTACCAAAGATTGCTTGAGAGTGGCAACTGGTTCATGCAGGAAAAATACTGCATAACTTTGTCTCTCATAGTGAGTTTTCGAGCCAAAGTCGATGATGGCAGGGTTCCGAATGGAGAATCTTTGATTCAACTAGTAAGTTTACAAATATTAATGAGGTGTTAAACAACCTGGCATTATGGTTTTGCTTTCACTTGAAGAATCCATCTCACCCCAGTAGTTCCATTCCGACAGCTATAAATAGCTTAGCAACTTTGCTTAGAGAAGCCGGGGTTCGAGTTTCTTTTGTCTAAGCCGACGGCATAAAACTGCTTGTTCCTTTTATTTCTCCAGCACTCACTCAGCAGCAGCTATTTTTCAGCGCCTCTGTGAAACATGCCTCTGTATTTGGCTCCTGTCATTTTTTTGTTATGGCGCTCGAGTACATGGCCGCTACTAGGGCCCTGCCAAGACTTGTAGAGGTTGTAAAAGGATCAACACAAGAGAAGCTTGCTAATGTCATCTTTTTGTTCTTTCGCAATTTACTTTCAAATGGTGCTTTTGAGGCTCAAATGATTGATCATGGATTGCCACAAATTGACCAATGTTTATAAGCTCAGGCATGGAGCGATGAGGATTTATAGGAAGCCCTTAATCAACTAGAAGAAGGTCTCAGAGATAACTTTATAAGGCTGAGTTCTTTTGAGATATATAAGCTAGAAATCCTTCTGGGTAATTTTGTTTGGACTCCCATGCACAAGGACTTCAGTCTTCTCCGATAATTTCTGGTTGCTAATACTACATTGGGTCGAAGCTGCTGCGGTGGACGTCGAGGCGGTTTTGGTTTTTTTGGTTGCTGATTTTCTGCTGCTGTTGTTGTTGTTGTTATTTCTGGTTTTGTTGTTCAGGTTCTGTACGTGTTGTTACATTAGTTTATGTTTTCTTTTTTGGGCATTAACCCCTCACTTGTGAGGGGGGGGCCATCTCGGTTACTTCTGTAACTCTTCATCAAATAGGGTTTAACCCTGTTTAATCAAAAAAAATATAGTAAACAATTTAGAATAGTAATATGTTATTTTTTACCGTCATGTAATCAACCAATTGTATCACTTTACTACGTTATGGTTTGAGTATAAATTGTATTAATTTATTATTATTTTTACGGTGAAAAAAATAATAAAACTAGGATAATTAATAGGATACCACTTTTCAAATTATAGGATAACAAAATAAAAATACATTATACCACAGAACAACTAATTATTAGGGCCTATGTTTTGCTTTTTACCATTCTTGATTCTTATTTCCTTTCATGCATGCCATTTGATGTACTCTACATTTTAATATTAAAACTATGTTTTAATATCGAAGTTTTTCAAATCTTAATTAATATCGTACTGGAGTAAAAATTTATAGAGGAGACGTAATAAGAGCCAGAGAGGATGAGGCTCTCCTCATTTAAGTATTTTATCTTTCTCTTTTTTCACTTTTTATTTTTTTTAAGTATTATTTTTCTTGTAAGTTACGGGACTTGCAAGTACTCCATGTGTTCTTATGACTCTTAAATGAGCTAACGGATCGAGATCCAAGAAAATCAAATAAAATAAATTAAAAAATTAGATAATAAAATTTAAATTTTTGAAAGTTTGATATTCAAATCAAAATGAGTCCTCGTTTAAGGTAACTTCTATGCATTCTTAAGTCAAATATTAGTTTTGATAGGTGCTTGACTTCTACACCTTATGGAATTCGGTATGTTATTTTATTAAGTTGGTAATTAATTAAGAAGGAATATGTTGGGAGCATAATTTATTCTCATATTAATTGTTGGAACCAGTATCCGTAATAGTCACTGTATAATTCAAAATTCACAATAGAATAATGTAGAAAAGAGATTTTAGAGTAGAAAGATATCTAAACTATAAAATACTTTTTTAATCAATAGACCAATACAAACCTCGTCTTCATCTACTTTTCAATCTTCATATATCATCGTTGTAAACTTTCGTTTGAGTCTATAACACTCGTAAAATTTAAATTTAAAATTAAATTTAAAGTTTAATTTTCGAAGATTCAAAATTCAAAATTTTGAATTTTGAGGGTGTCTGTCATGCCCCGAGTTTCAAAAAGCGGTCTAATTTTTATTTTATTTTTTCCAAATCAAAGTTCAAAGCTTGAAACTCAGAACGTGGACAGACCGCCACATGTATAGAAAATTCTCTGTCCACACGTACAGAGTCTTCACTATACATGCTCGGCTAGACAAGTATAGGAATACAATCAGAGATCGCAACATAACCAACAACTAAAGCAACATGAAATTTCTACAACTAATACATATATCCACAACTACGCATGACATAATCCACATAAATTCCAAATAACATCAACACAACAATCTCAAAACAATATCAACTCCTCAACTAAACTGGAAATATAGAGCACTGGGCCACAGTGGCCAAAAGAAGGGGACAACTCTATTGCGAAAGCTCACTGGATCGTCCTAACATCTCAGCACCTGACTAACTTAAAAAAAGGGTCACCCAAGGGTGTGATATACAACATAAATATATCCCAGTGGGCACGACGGACCGAGAAATAGTAAATCGTATTTATCGGATACAGTAATAAGTGGATAGCAAAATAGGCTATAATCTGAAAGCTAGATACTGATCATACTGAAATGAAAGCAGGTACTCATGAATGATGCTGAACATGTTATAACTAATCATCAGATAAATCAAGACAATATCAATGTATCATATTGTACATCAGGCAGGTATGATAATGCATAACTGTCAAAGTAATAATCTAGAGTACCAACAATCATGTGTTAATCAATAAAGCAGAATAATCACATATAGAGCTAAACAAGCTACAACTGGCAAGTCTGATAATCATGTAAATCTCACTGCACAAGAGATACTTATAAGCGCAAATATGATAATCCACAAGTACCGGTATACCATGCACAACTCGAGTAAAGATACTATGCATCAATTGAACATATAAGAATCTAAAAGTATACCCAATCACTATGGCCCTTCATGTAGACATGCACAACTCGAGTAAAGATACTATGCATCAACTTAACATATAAGAATCTAAAAGTATACCCAATCACTATGGCCCTTCATGTAAACATGGCCAAGGCTCGCCCAACAGGTCACGAAGATCAAAACAAGTACCACTCAGGAGGGATATAACCACCGCACTCAAAGTCGCTAACTCTGTTTAAGAGCAGCGTAACATATCCACCCGCACTCAAAGTCCATAACTCTGTCTAAAAGCAGGGAATAACAAATCTAGGGGTGAAGCTTACGGGGGTGACGAACCCTGTCTATAAAACAACACCCCCATTTGGGCCGGCAAACTGAAATACTCAGGGTTGTGATCCCTGTCTAAGAACTGCAGCACCACACAAGCTATAGTCACATATGCATGCTCAAGGCTACAACTACCGAGACTCAGTAGGTAAATTCATGGTCGAATATCAAGCTGCACTACCCTATCCAGAAGGACAACAATAATGCAAGTATCTAAGAAAAACATCCTAAGGACCCAATCATGAGTTGTCACGCCCCGAGTTCGAAAAACAGCGTCTAAATTATTATTATTATTTTTTTTAATCAGAGTTTAAAACCAGCCAGGGCACGACAGACCGCCACATATATAGAAAATTCTCAATCCCCCTTGAAATTGAGCCTTTTCTATATATGCACGGCTAAACCTGGCAAACCAACATCAAGTAGTCTAAACTACGAACTCTAAAGGACTAATAAACAAATTACAAATATTACAATCACTTATACAATTAGTTTACAATTTATACAACTGATAAGTAAAATCAACGGCTGTCAGGGTCAACTCTATTGCGGCATCTCACCAACACGTCCCGACATCCCAGCACCTGACTGACCTGAAAAATGGTCACCCAGGGGGTGTGAGATACATCGACAGTGTATCCCAGTGGGCACGACGAGCCGAGAAATAGCAGATCGTACCTACTGGCATACAATAACTAGCGGATAGTCTTGATCATTAGGCATGGCAGATATATATATCATGGTGCTGTAATAAAATTATGAATATAGTGCTGAGTACATCAAAGATACTAAACTGTCATAATAAAAGCATGCTGATGTATACTAAACAGGAACTGAGCAATTATAAGGAATAGCTAATCATGCATCAACTGATAGAAACCACAAGTACCCAATCTAATGCTACTATCGGTCTCACAGAACCTCAGGCTAAATACCACTTTCGGTCTCACAGAACCTCAGCCAAATGCCACTTTTGGTCTCACAGAACCTCAGGCAATGCCACTATTGGTCTCACAGAACCTCAGGCTAAATATGCTATCATAACCCATGCACACCTGTGTGACCATAGGCTTACGGGTCGATGTGACCCTCTACCGGTAAAGAACACCATGACGGTGGCCAAACCGTCGGTGTACGTGACTGAAAGCTGGCACAGTGGTGATCACAATGTTGATGCTGAAACTTACTGTCAAAACCAGGTAATCGGCAAAAAGCCAGAAAATCCTTACTGAGACACTGATACTGAGATAAATCATGTCATATGCTGAAACCGAATCTCTTGTACTAATCATGCAATGAAGAACAGTATATAAAATCTATAACTGAGCTGGTGACCAAACAAGCATGGCATATGTCCAGAACTAAAATCATAATATCTGGAAGCAAGCTAAGGAACAATCATGAACTGATAACTGATAAAGATCATAAGTAAGGCAAATCTAGCAATATGAGGTAATACTGATCAATAAAAAGGCAGGCTCAACAAGAAATCTAGGCAATAACAAGAACAGGGGTCCGACCAATTACGATATTCCAGAGGGCCGAAATGATAAAGCCCGGACCGAAAATAAACCCACTTGTCTGCAGGCGATCTGACAACTCCAACGGAATGCTCGAAGACTAGAGCCAAACCGTGCCAACCTGAATCATAAACATTGCTAAACTCAACCTTTTATTCAAGTGTTGGTATAATTACCAAAATGCCCTCCCAAAAATTCTATTTGAATTTCCGGGAGACACGGGCTTTAACTCTTTGCCGCTGGCTCAACCAGATTCTACTGGGACTTAACAGACGGCTAGGCGGAACCGCCGCAATTTCTCGAATTGCGTGATTGCCACCGGAACGCCGTTAAATCGACGATTTTGCCGATTCTCGAACCGATAATCAATTTTCGCTCAACGGGAGCCATTGGATCCCTAAAAAAAAGCTTAGAGATTATATACACACTGCCCAAGATAGTACATGAGGCTACAATTGCGTTTAGACCCCTAAGATTTCCAGAAATTGTACTTTTATAGTAATTTGAGAGCCGTTTTCGCTCGTTCTAATTATCGGAACATCATTTTAACGAACCATCACCTCCGATAGGTGGCCCTCGACTCGCTGAACACCGTGCTCACCATTTGGTAGCAGCACGGAACCCGAGAAAAACTTCGGGCCATGACTTACTGTACTCACATAGCCTTATAGCATTTTTTTATTTTTTCGGCTCGACCAAACTGAAATCTAACGCGAGCATCGCGTCCAGTGACCCCAAAATGGCTAGGAGCTCACTGTCGCGGCTTCGCAAACAGCCCAAAACAGACCCATGGCCAACTATTCAATATAGAGCTTATTAACACTATAATTTAATATTTACTTGTGCCCTTTTCAAAATAACTTGAGCATCTTGCTCAGGGCATCACAGGGACTCGAGGGCTTGCTCTTTTGCAACCCAAAAACTGCTGGATCCAAAGATCCAAGTCCCTAGCTCTCTAACATTACAACATTGCTCCACACACAAATCCACACAGAAGGCCTCAAAGCAACTCCTCCAAAAAAATTAGAAATGGTGGAGAATAACCCTTATAAATAGCCAAACCTAAATCTGCCTAACTCTCAGCTTTGGGGGCCAAATTCGGGCGCCCGAAAACACTAGTCGCGCGCCCGGGCACAGAGCACCCATCTGGCGTGCGCCCGAATCGTCCATCGCTCGCCCTGGAGCCACCACGCATCCGCTGATGGGTGGTTGAGCACTGGCGAATTGCATCGTGCGCGGGTACTCGCGCCGTCGCCTGTCGCGCGCCAATGACAAGGTGATGGGTGTCCCAGGGTTGACCCCATGGTCTGCGGTCCACTGCACCCGATTTTGAACGCCCGAAACCTGATCCGGGCGCCCGAATCCGACCCAAACTCAAAAATTATGAGTTTTGCTTGTTTCTTTGCACTGAGTCCATTTCTCACGTCCATTTGGCTTATAAACACACTCGACACACAAAAATAGGTGTCCACACGCCACTGACCACGTAGTCAAGCATCACATGGATTCGGGTCACCACAGACGGACCCCCGGCCTAAATCAAATGGCACATAGGAGGCCAGTAGGCGATGCCACATCAGGGCCTCAAGGAAAGGAGCCGGCACAAGAAGCCAACAGATTCGGCCATGGCAACAAAGGCCGAAGGAGTCAGTAGGTGAGGGCCCATCCGGGCCTCAGGAACAAAATCGGCACAAGGAGCCGGCAAAAAAATCAATTCGGCTGAGGCACTACAGGCCGAAGACTCGGCCGAGAAGGCCGAAGACTCGGCTGAGAAGGCCGAGGAAAATAAGACAACTTCGGGGATACGTCGATCAAGAACGATGAGGTATAAGATCCCCTAGTCAAAGCTTGATTATACGAGAAGTGGTCCCAAAACTGGGAGAGACCATTCTGGATCAACTAAGTAGTCAGAGAAAAAAACACCTACTACTCGAAAACTCTAAAAAGATCGAAAAGCAATAAGTCGATCAATGCAAAATATCTAAAACATTATCATACATCGGTCTGAAAAGATGTAGAGTAAAGAATATAAGAAATACTTCACATCTATTAAATTGATATACATGAGAATCAAGAAAAAGCAAATACAAAAGTGTTTCAGAAAAGGAAAAGTCATGGTCGACGGAGTAGGACGGAGAAAGAAACACAGTAACACCATCATGCTGGGCGAAGGATCAGGTGAATCCCTCCGGAAATCGAGACACCTGACCACCACCGGAGTGGACAGGGAGCAGGGGAGAGAGAGAATACAAAGCCACAATTAACTCTCCCAATCCTGGCACGCGACAGGAGAAGATCACGTTGTTCTTCCTAGGAAGAAGGACGCCAACCTTACAGAAAAGTCGGCCGAAGCGTGATAAAACACCTTCCCAATGGAGAAAGCCAGGCGTGGAGCGGCTCGAACTCCTCCAACTCCTAGGGATGGAGGCAAAGATCAGTCTTCCCTAAGAAGGACCTTCTTAGTAAACAACCGTCCGCATGTAGCCGAGAATCGGCCAGGCCACCGGACGTAAGATTCCAGATCAGTAGGCCATGTCTGAGGGCTTCCCCAGAAGAAGCCTGACAAGAACGCCAAGTGTGGGAAAGGGTCTGATTGACCGGCGTCAAAATGCCGCCAGAGTCAGACTAAGAGGCTGCCTCAAAAGTACCCTTAAGGATGAAAAAGCTACGACCAGATCACCATAGCAGTAAGGGCATGGGAATCATCATGAGGGAAGAAGGAAATGTAAAGAAGGATGCAAAGTAGTGGCCCGTTTATAGGCCAGCGAAAAGGAGCGGAATGATAACAGCCGCCCTGAAAAATTGCAGCATTTAACAGAGAAACGGCGAAGGACAGTTTCATTGAAAATCAAGGAAGATCAGCATCCGTTCGCGAATCCCTCGCGCAATGAGTCAGTATCCTGCCAAGATATGGGGATGATCGTTAGACATCATTATCTGCGCCAGAAGTTGACTCAATTTTGATAATTGCCCGAAAGACTTATCAGGCGATTGTCGAGAGAGTATTATTGAGACAAGAATTTTCGCCACTTAAGGAAGCGACACATGGCATATACAGTCGACTAAAAACATCAGCCGATGGAGGGAAGGGTCAACTGAAGAAGGATCCGCGTCTTGATCAAGACCAATCTCAGTCGCGTGAGAGCGCAGCACGCGACATACGCCGTCGGCTGAAAGCATCAGCCGATTGGAAAAGAAGCCGATTGGTAGATCCCCCCCTCATCCAGGATCGACTCCGGCCGAAGACGAACATCAAACCGCCCAGTCAAACGACGAAGGAGGCGGAGTTAGCGTCAACTTTCGGCTGCACAAGCCAAAGAAGGAAAGGCTATGGAAAGAGAGAGTACGAGATTCGGGGCGTGAATCTCGTAACAGATTCCGGAACGGCAAGCGGCATCCGGCATCGGAAAGCGCTGAGGATCACGCTCCAGCGCGATAATAAGGTGAATTTGGATGGAAAAACAACTACTATTTTATTTGAGAAAGTTCGACTCAAAAAAAAAAAATGGTTGAGGGATTTACGATAATTCTCCCCAAATCACGCCGATTATTCAAATCGACGAATATATGCATAGTTTGGGATTGTATAAATACTCAAACCATCCAAAAAAAAATGGATCCTACAACCTCGTAGCCAGAACCACCCCCTGCTTTTCAATACCTTTCATACCTACATTTACTGCTTTCCTAAATAACTTTACCGCATTTTTTTAGGAGTAAATTAATTGTAATTGGTTACTTATTATTCTTGTAACCCTATTCCATTCAATACAAATTCCACAATCGGTTACTTAGCCGTTTGTTTTTTATCTCTTTGCCTTAGCCGTTTGTTTTTTATCTCTTTGCCTCTACATTCTGGTTTGGCGACTCTAGGCTGAACTCTTTCTCTCTCTCTCCATATTTCCGATTTGGTTGATCTAGGCCGGACCGTCGCAAGAGTTTGATTGAGAAGAACTCGGTCATGCGGATTTCTCCTCGGCCTGATCGCTTGATCGATCCATTGGCACCCGGCGCATCACTCTCAGAGGGTCACCCCCAGGACCGATCGCGGACCACTATTTTCACCCCAACAACTCTATATTACTAAAATTTGTAAAAATAGTTTCTAAATAAATACACAAAAAATAATTTTTCAGATCAAAACAATAATTTTTTTATATTTTACAACCAGCGAAACACCCTAAGCGTCAGGTACCAAATGAACCCCAACTCTAATTTCTAATGCAGACATGCCCTTAGTAACACAAATTCTTATTAACAGGCCTTCTCGATCCGTTAACCCACTACCGACCCAACCCAAGATTAGCAGAAACTTCAGGAGTGGGGGGAGGGGAGCCGAAAGCTCTCTTTCTGTCGTCCTCTCTCCGCTTCCGCCTTAACTCGCACCCGCCGCCGGGCCGCCTCATACTCGGTAACACTACTTTCTGCCTTCCATAGTAGGATACATCTTCTTTAGGGCAATCACCATAATTTTCTTCTTCTTTTCTTCTTTTTTTTTTTTTTTTTTTTTTTTTTTTGGGGACCGATGGCAGAGTGGTTGCAGAATGGCGGGGGCTCCTGAAGTGCAGAATAGGGCGGGAAGGCCCATGCCTTCTGTTCAGGCCAGGGGCCCTCCCCCGCCTGCCCGCCCTCGCGTCGAGCCTGTCGACCGTGAGAAGGTGCTCTTTCTGTGCTTCTTTCTTGATCTCCAAAGCATTTGATTCTCTTGTAATTGATATTGCTTTTGTTTGGATGTTAGAATAAGTTATCCGCTGATATTCTCTTCAGTACCTCCATGTTTGGATGCCGGAGTTAACTTATTCGGTATGAAAATTTTCTAGTACGATTGTAACTAGGAAGTTTGATTTTTATTTCTTCGAAGGTTTAGCTATATTTCACCTGCAACTTTACTATAAAACTTTGAATGAATATGATATTCTTTAGTTCTATTAATCAGTTTTGAACTATTGTATTGCATCTTGAATAGATACATCTTAAATCTTGCTTGAAACTCGAATATGATATTCAGTTCTAAACATTTGATCACACTTCTTATTCATCGAATGTACAAATCTTTTGAATAAATCAAAAGAATAGACCGAACAAGATATTCATGAGTGTAGTCCAAACAAGGTCTACGAGAAATTTTTTTGTGTGATTGAAAGCTAGGAGTGTAGTCGAATGTCTAGAATGGAGTAGCATATTCGGTATAAAATAAATTATCTTGTAGGTGATATACGCTATCCTTCCGGATCATGGATGCCGAGGCCTTTCAAGAAGCAAAAATCAAATTCTTATGTTCCAATTAATTTTAAAATTTTCATATTAGATAGGTATCATCCGATAACTTATTCTGACATACAAACAAGGCCTAAAAGCTTAAGCTATCAAAGAACAGTGTTTTTGATATCTATATTTAGCAATTCCCCTCACATCGGCTCGGGATAGGAGGAAATAAAACGAGATTAGGGGTCTAGTAGGATTTGAACTTAAGGCCTCTCGCTTTGATATCATGTGAAACAATCGTTTGTCTTTAAAAGCCTAAGCTATCCGAGAACAGTGTTTTTAATATTTATATTCATCAATTGCTAGCTTCTGTTGTGCATACAGTTTGCCGATCCTCTTGAGTTTTCTTTGATCCTTTTGTTTGTTTTCGATGTCATATTCCTAGTTTACAAACTTCAGTTGTAAGTATATGGCCAAAATTTATTACATTAAACTATGAATGCATTTTTTATCCTTTATGTGCATCTCCTTCTTTAGAGATAAATTTGTTAAATCAGAAGGTATTGTTTCCTTGTAATAGATTCCAGGTAAAAATGTATGGATACTCCCTCAACTTTAGGCAATTTTGAAACGGCCCCCTTCAACTTTAAACTTTCTGATTGAGACCCCCTTGGGTTTCAATCTTTTTGAATTAAGTAACTTTATCAAATAATTTAGGGTTTCATCAAATTCATTGATGATTTTATTAAATTAACAATTTTATTCGCTTTTTAGCAATTGAAACTGAAATGATTGATGACTAATATCTAATATAACTATAAATTTGTTTAAAAAATTCCAATTTAAGTAAGTAGATTAATTCAGTTTCAAGTAATCAAAAGTTAGGGGGGTCTCAATCAAAAAAATTAAAGTTGAGATGGCCTATAGTTGGGGGATCTCCATACATTTTTACCTAAATTCTAAAGAATAGATTATTCACTTAAGATTTTTTTTTTTTTTTTGATGATACTAGACAAGATTAAATGATTTATTTTTCTTTGAGGCAAACTAATTTGGCTAAATTACAGAAAACCCCCATGTCATATCCCGCTTTTTCACTTACCCCCCTGTCATTAGAAAGTCGACAATCTGCCCCCTCGTAATTACCGAATTGTCTTTAGGGGGCAACGACGTTAATGGGAATGGTAAATTGACGAAAATACCCTCTTTTTTTTTCTTTTCTTTTTTTTTTTTTTTTTTTTTTTTTTTTTTTTTTTTTTTTTTTTATTCCGAAGTCTTTTTTTTTTTTTTTTTTTTTTTTTAGGAATATTTTTCAAGGGTATTTTGGGTATAAGAATTATATTTTGAAAAAAACTGACGGTTAACTGACGGCGGGGGGTTATTGCACAATTCGCTAATTACGAGGGGGCAGATTGTCGACTTTTTAATGACAGAGAGGTAAAGTGGAAAAGCGGGATATGACAGGGGGGTTTTCTGTAATTTAGCCAACTAATTTTTTAGAACCCGAAGTGTTAATTTTGCAAGCGGCTATGTGACTGAGCACTGCATGCATGGCTGAAACTTAACAATGTATTGGATTTTTTTTGGAAATATGATGTTAAAGGAAGTGCACAATGTACTATAGCTAAATAGCAATGATGCTTGTGACTAAAGAAGATTTTACTGTATGACAACTGCGTAATTGATCTTATTATATTTGAAGTTCTTGATGATGATTTTTTTCTTACTTTGTGTTTATGTTAGTTTAATTAATACATGTTGATGCTATAACTTTTGGGCATGATCGATCTTTTCTGTCGTTCTCCTCTTCAAGCACATCATCAAATTTTGAGCTAATTTTTCTTTTTTATTTTGAATTTGCAGACCTGCCCTCTCTTGCTTCGGGTTTTTACCAAGGTACGCATGCAAACCTCCTCTATATCTCATTAGTTATTGAACTTCACTTTTTACCAATATTATGTTCTTAAGGATAATATAATCAGCTTTGTTACATGGGCACAAATACTCTACTTCGCCTCACCTCTACAATTGGTCATTGGGGCTCTGTTGAGGATTCAAAGTTTAAGTTTATAATCATAAAGTTTGCTGGTATTCTTTCTTCAGTTTTTAAAGTACATAATTTGCTGTCTCTGGAGCATTCAAATGCATAGTTCCTATTGTGGTATTATGTGACATTCTAGTATATTGCTGAGAATAGGTACAGAAAATAAAAGTTCGATAGAAAGGCATTTGTATTTATCTTGTCTTCCACAGGAAGAAAGCATATACCAATATTTTTGCCGTGTTAGTATTCCTGTGGATCCCTGTCAGCTTATTGCTTTCGTTTTAACTTCTTTTTGCCAAGTTGACCCGTCGATGCACTAGCTAATACATGTAGGTTTTTGTTTATTACATTTTCTAGTTTTAGATTTCAATGATCTACTGGACTTGATTGCCTGCAACGTAGTAGTCAGTGGATTCAACTTTAAAACCATTAGACTTAATCAAAGAACTGACATTGGTTTGTGGACTGATATATTGAACATGGAACCGTTTTTGTTTTTCTGATTTCTTGGTTACCATCTTCCATGTATGGTTTAGTTTTGTGTATTCTCCTCGTTTTCTTAACTCGAGCACTTCTGTTGCTTGTCCCATAGCAAAGATTTAGAGTGACAAATGAACGATAAGATAACATAGAACACTTCTGCAACTGGCAGTTGCTTACTTAAAACTGTGAATTTATTCTTTGTTATAATATCATTCTTTATTAGCATTAAAATCCGAATCACTTTATTAAGCAATATGATGCACGAAATGCTGATAAAAAATTCATGGAGATCCCCTATACTATATCCGATTCTAAAATTGCCCCTCAACTTTTCTTTTTTTGATTTACAGCCCCTGTACTATTAATTTTTCGTAATAAACCCTTTTGTCAATTAAAAAATTGGGCATTTTCATTGTGCCTTAATGATTGACATAAGGTAAGAAGATCATCGAGACCTTCTTCAAGATTGTGTTGCTGCCAAGGACCAAAAGAAGGAGCTCGACCTTTGTTTGTATCTACCCCTCACCATCATTGTTGGAGGGGGTGGCTCATCCATTTTCCGTTGTTGCCACTGTTACCCTGCGACTTCTCTACCTTTTGTGGCTCTCATGAAATAATCGACAGTTAAGAAATTGAAGATTCGCAATTTTTTTTAGTGGAGTGGTCTGATTAAGAAAATTTGATAGTACAGGGGGTGTAAATTACAATAATGAAAGTTAGAGGGGGCAATTTCAAAATCGGGTATAGTACAGGGGCCTCTATAACTTTTTACCTTTTATTTCTGTGTCTGAAGTTAATTAATCTCATGATAATTTAGTTTACCAAGTCGAAATTCATGGGTTTAATAGAAATTTTATATTCTAGTAAATGTTGGAAGGCTTAACCAACTTAGTTAAGAAATACCTATATATGCTGTTAAGAGAACTTAGGTAACAAAATTTGATCAGCACGCATGTATGGAATGATAAAACCTTTTCTTTTAAGGGAGGCAATTTCCTGCTCCGCGATTCAGTACAATAAATTTATTGTGTTACTCAAGATTCGTTGGCATGTGAATAATTATTGCCTCCAACCCTTTCAGATGACTTCTTCAAATCTAACGTTGGATGTTGTTCCCATGTTTATGAGCTTAATCTGTCTATTTATAGTTGTAAGGCTTGGTGTTAACTTTTCTAGATGATATGATATCCTCCATTTCAACACCATTATTGTCACATAACTTGCTGGAGATTAAAATTTTTTAAGTTTTAATTGTTTGTAGGTTGATAAATATTCAATGCTATTTGATTCTGCCTGAACCATATTATTTCTCTAGCATTAATTTTGCTAACTGATCTGTTAATTGTTATGGAAACATAAGAGGACACACAACTTTTGTTTCTGATGAACTCTACGTGAGTTCTGTACTTGCTGTTATAGCATGAGAGAATAGAAGTAGTTATGATTCTGATGAACTCTCCTTATGTTCTTGTCCTGTTTATGTTTGTGACGATCGCTTCTTTAGTCCAAGCATGTGAAGCTACTATAAGTTGCCTTATAGAAGAAACTGCACATGTGCATGTTGCTCTGTTTAATTTGGGGAAGAGAGAGAATTGCGTTAATTTGCTTCATAGTTGTGTTAGTTTTGATTTTTTGCGGTACGTTATTTGTACACAAATTCAGTGCAATCCATGGAGTGATCTGAATATTATTCTTTTATTTTTGCTTATAAGAAACAAAATTATTTAGGTACCTTTTGATTATTGCAACTGTATTTTATGCAAATGGTGCTTACTTTATGGGTGAGTAAACAACACCCAACAACATCAGATAAGATATTTATCAGGAGTAGAAGTAGGAACTGCTCCATTTGGTGCCATCTTTGTGTGGTCATGTCCAGATTGGTTATTGACTGCTTAGTTAGAGGAAAGTGTAATTGGTTCTATTGATTCTCATAGAATTGTATATTTAGTTGATTAACTTTATACAGAAAACTTAGTTTAATTTACTTTGTTAATTATGTAAGAAAAATTGGAGTCACAAAAGAACGTCATTTGGTTTCTTCAGACCATGCAATTTAGTTTTTCTCAGAGGGAACATCAAATTGAGCTTTGATTTGTTGATTCACATGATTCATTTTAATCAGTTGTACAATGTGTTGTAATGTCTTAAACAAGTAACAATATGCTGTTGGGAATTCTACAGATTGGTGGGCATCATCCGAATGAAGACTTTGCTGTGAGAGGGAAGGAGCCAAAAGATGAGGTCCAGATTTACACATGGAAGGATGCGACTCTTCGTGAACTCACTGATTTAGTAATGGATTTCCGCAGACTATCTTAGTCATTTTATTTACTTTTTTGAGTTAAAAAAGAAAAAAGAAAAAAGAACTGACCATCTTTATAGGTTAAAGAGGTAGCTCCTGCTGCTAGGAAGAGAGACGCGAAGCTTTCATTCGCTTTTGTGTATCCAGATAAGAATGGTCGTTTCGTGGTGAGACCGGTAAGAGTTGGCTTCGTATGTAGCAGAAAAGAAAATAATTATAGGTAGTGTTTCTTTGGGATGGCGTGAAAATAGAGTGGTTAGTGGTGAATATCCCCACTATCCCACCAAGTGCAACAGGATTTGCTGCTTAACACCACCTGGGATTAGTCAGATATCCTGACAGTGACCCTATTTCCTAGGGGATAGAATTCCATTGGGTGGGATGGAATTATGATATACTCATTGGCAAGCCACTATCCCTGCTGAAGTCCCACTCTCTCCAACAAAAGAGTGGAGACAAGACTTAGATCTAAAATATTTAACAATGTTTATCTCCGTCCTTGTGCTAGAAATCCCCAAGCCAGTCACTACCTTATAGTGTAGCATTATCTTCTGATGATAATATTTTCTAAATGTTCTGTCATCGTAGCTAGCAACATCACAATCTGCACTAGAGAGATACCCTACTTTTGTTCTGTAGACAAAATAAAGAGAATACAAGTAACTTTGGCTTTTAGTGTTAAAATAATTACAATTATCTTGGGTAGCTTTTCTAAGCAAATTTATTTAAGCAAACCACTATAAGAAAGTTACTGCCTTTATTGAAAAGTGAAATTCCTTTGCCATGTTCAGCCTTTCCAGTCAGGTGGTTGCAGCTTCTTTGCTACCGCGGGATAACATTTATATAGTTGTTCCTAAACTAGAACTCTTTTGATGTTACAATTTCCTCAAGTTACTAAGAGATAATTAACTTGTTCCATTGTAGCTTGGTATTGAGTATTGATGGTATTATAACTCATAAGAGTTAAAATGTGCAAATGGTCCCTATACCTTTCCTATATTAGAACTTAGTCCCTAATCTAGGCACTTCAGCGCAGTAATCCTCTAACTTCTTGACTTTTTCCGTTCGCATGCCTTTGAATCACACAACATCATGATGACTACTTTATTCTTCTCTTCTACTTTAATACAAAAAATTTCCTCTTTTGATTTTACTTGAAACAGGGTTAAAATGGTCATTTCACATGTAAATAGTCAGGTACTAAACAACCTGATTCAGGAGAATTATCTATTTTGGACGGCCGAGGATACAAGTGCAACATAAGGGAAAGTTGGTTGATTAAATTTTTTTAGTTCAAGTTGGAGAACTAAATCACAAATATCCTGATAGTACAGGGAATATCAATACAATTTATCATCAGCAAGTTTTAAGCATTGGACTAGATAAGCATTTTCATCAATTAATTATTAAACCTGTTAGATAAGCGCACTATGGGGAAGCTCGGTTTTGAGTACTTTTGTTGTGCTACTTCCTGGAAAATCATATTCATTCAGCTCAAACAAATCCCTTTGATACGAAACTAGAATTCATTAGTTAGACTCTAGCGGCTCGTTTGTAGCCTTCTGTCCTTGATTATGTTTAGAATAAAAATTTTAACCCTTTTTTTTGTATCTCGATGTCAAAGGTGGGGATGACCTTTTCATATGGAAATGGCAGACTGGATGACGGAAAGACGCTAGCAGAACTCGGCTTTCAGGTGAGTATTAATTCAAAATTTCTTACTACAGCTGCCACCCAAAATATTCAGAAAACTTTTGTACTGATTAACTCTCTTTTATCTTGAAGATAGGGGATTACTTGAGTGTTGCAATCCTCTGAAAGGCATTACTGCTGTGGTGGACTGGAGAAGACTGCTCTGATAAATGATGTGTTGTGGTTTGCTAAATGGACTTGTTAAAAGTAGTAATATGCTTACTGGTGTTGATAATTGCACTAACTCTGCCTCTTTTAAGTCATTCTCTGATTGTCACTCTGGAATTTCAAATAGATTTGGGTTTGAAGTGCATCATTGTACTGAATTCTTGGTGTATGTACCTGCAGTACTTCTAAAGATTTCTACTATAGGTATTTGAACTATCTAAAAAATCTTGTATGTACTTTATGTTATATTACTATATTGTCATGCCGCGGGTGCTTTAAAAGTGAAAAATAGTCCTAGGAGGGTTAAAAGCGAAAAATAGTCCTTTTTTTAAAAAAAAAAATATATTTTTCATCCCGACACGTGTCCAGATCCGTCACATATATAGAATATTTTAAAACAAACGGACAAAGCCTTTTCTATATATACACGGTGTTGCACAAAATATATAGGTCAACCATAATCAGTTTCTCATACACAGATCGGTAAATAAAGAGATAATCTAGTCTTTTGAATCATATAAGAGAAAAATGCCATTCGGCATACTCCAACTTGAAAGAATAAAATCACAAAGTTTAAAATAGTGACTATCCGACATTCAGTTTTGAAAACAGATTTCACAATTATTTTATCACTTTGAAAAGGTTTCACATGCAACCACAAAATCATAAAACCAACTCCAAAAGATCACCAGCTATCCAAAAAGTTTATATGTCCCATCAGCCACATTACAAAATGTCCACATCTCATGCAAATAGTATCAACCAAATGTAACGATAAAAAAAGAGTAAAAATATCATCGGGATGACGAAAAACCAAATCACTCCCGGGTCGCAGCCTCCCCCTCATCCTCGCCCGAACCTGTCACATGGTGGGAGTCAGTGACAAAACCCATATGAAGGAAAAGCGGATAAAACGATGCTCAAGTGTAAAAGATAGGTACGATAAAGTAAACAGGACATCAAATCGAAAATCGAAACTCCAAAGTCATCCATACCGCTTTTTCCAGTTCCCCTCACAGAACCCGGGAAAAACATCAAACCTGCTCATATCCCTGGTGCTCAACAAACCCACATCTCCCTGATTCACAATTCCGCTATGCCTGCAGGGGTCCCCTCACGCCTGACTGGCGTAGGGATCACGGGTCCTACAGATCACTTTTCCGAAAAAATACACCATTGCGGTGGCCAAACCGCTAGTGTACGTGACAACGCTATGAGCCTCACGATCCCATACTTGTGGAATAAGTCGCAGTAACTGAAACTGATAAGTCAAAGATCCGCCCATGTCCTTTATGAATATACCGTTCCGTCACAATAACCGTGACAATGTCCTTCCTTTCATTTTCAAATAACAATACAAAAAAAAAACAACAAGAGGAAGAGGAGGGTTGAACACCACCGTTCAACAACATTCCCAACCTCGGTTTGGTTACCCACCTCGACCGGCAATGAAATCGGAACCAAAAACCCTTCAAAACCTCCGTGACCTTGTCCGGACGAAAACGGCGAACCCTTTGGTGGCGAAAGAAGAGTCCGGGCTCCTACGGCTGTGTCGGCAGGTCCTGCAACGAAAACCTGCAAAAACACCTCCTGACGGTAAAATGCACCAAAAACCATAAACAAAAATACAACCGGAAGTCAATTTCAAAATTCGTAGGTCAACCCGCGATTCCGACGGCGAAAACGGTAAGAAAAATGCTCGACGGAGCGACCTTGGCCGCGAGGCGGAGCGATGGCGGCAAAACGAAGTGGCGGCGGTTTGCGGTACGCAAAGCCAAGCGACGGCGGCAGAAAGGCAAGCGGCGGCGGTGACATGCAGTGCGCGGTTGGCACATGCGGCAGCAAAGCGGCGCAGGCGCGTGCGGGCGGAATGCCAAGTAATGGCGTGGGCGGCGCAAAGCAGCGCATGCGGGCGCTCTGCATAAGTGGGCGGTGCGCTGCAAGAAGCAGGCGGGCGGCTCGGTAAGTGGGCGTGCGCCCTAGCGGTTGGCGGCTGCGCGTTGGTGGGCCTGGCGCACGGCAGGGGAACACGGCGCCCTTGCGGAGCGGAGCGGCGCGCGGGCCTGCGGAGCAGTGCAGCGCGCGGTCGGTCAGCAGTGCAACGCGGCGTCCTTGCGGGGCTGGCGGGTTGGCGGCCCTAGCGGAGCGGCACAGCATGGCGCCCCTTGCGAGCAGCGCGCTAGCGGCTAAGGCAGCGGCGTGGCTGTCTTATGAGGCGGCGGCGCGGCGCGGCGCGGCAAAAGAGCGGCGGCGGCGCGTCGCGACCCCCGTCAAAGCCAAAACAAGGCTCGGACACGGCGACATCGACCTTGCGACTTCGTCAATGGCGGCGGCGGCCTCCCGTCTAATCCGATGACGGCGGCTCTGCTCAAATCTCTCGCTCCTACGGAAATCTCAAGAAACCCAAACGAAAGCACGGAAAAGCCCCACGAAATCAAAATTGGTGTTAACGAAAAGCCAAGAACCAACCTTTTTACCGACGGGGAAGACGATACGATGCCCGGACCCTATTTTTCGATCTCTGGTCTTCGACGGTGATGGTGCTCCCGTTTTCGACCTCCGACGATGATGGCGTTTCCGACTCCGATTTCCGACGCATTCAACGAGGAAGAAGAAAGATCGATTTTTTTCAAAAACGGAGAATGCGGGTTTTCTTGTTTCTTTTTCTCTTATGTGCAAAATAAATCTGATCCCGATCCCCCTATATTTATAATAGAATTTCTATCTGATTTAACCATTTTTCAACCGTTTCTTTCTCAATTTGCATGTCAAAATAACCGAAACGCCCCTCATTCGTTAGCACGGACTTTAACGCACCATAAATCATTATGGGTATTTTAAAAAGAAAATTCCGTCCATTAATTTTGAAAAATCACACCGGAAGATTCGTTCATCGGATTTTCGATCCGATCGCACCGCCGTTCTCTGTTTAACGAGCTCTATAACTAGAAAACCAAAACCAATGAAACCAATAAAAGCCAAAAAAAAAAAAAAGTAAAATAACACACGCCGAAAGTGATTCGAAGAAAAAAATTGTGGGCACTACATATATATACTACTGACCCGCGCAATACTGCGGATAAATATTATTATAACAAAAAAATTTCTTCGTGATTTTTTTCTTTTTTAATTTAGAAAATATTCAAATTATGAGTTCTACAAATATCATATATTATAGAATAATCAATTCATCATGCAAACAAGAGTAAATTCATAATTAGTAACACAAGTAGGGAGTATACTTTTTAAGTTTTTATTTTGAAACCAAGCAACGTACACGATAAAAATAAATTAATTAATTAACGAAAAGCATTTTCATAGTCACATTCTTCATAACAAAAATACGCACAATAAATAAATTGTGTCCTATAAAATTTTAATTATACATAAGGATTAAAAAGAAAAATAAAGAAAATAATGTTTTTACTTGCTTGTCTTTGTTGGTGATTGACGATCATATTAAATATTGACAGAATATAGCACGACAGAATTTGGGCAAAAATTAAGTAGAAAATACCCAACACCTTACTTAGCACTCATTCAGCCGCCGCCATGTCCGTGGCCCCACGCTCACTCCGCCCACGTGAGAACAAAACCCCCCGCCCCCCCACCCCCCCCCAAAAAAAAAAAAAAAAAAAAAAAAAAAAAGATAGAAATAAAGAGAGAAATATAGAGAAAAAAAATGAAAAGAAAGATAAAATTTTTATTTTATGGGTTCATCTTCAGTTAACTGAAAGAAAAAAAAGAAAAAAAAAGGTCCAGTCTAAACCGAGGGGGAGAAAGAGGAGAGCTTGAATCCAAAGCCATGGTCGCCGCCATCGTGTCTTCCTCCTCGGCCGCCTCCCATGAAATCTTTGGCCCCCACCGCCCCTGCGCTTCATCCCGTCCGGCGCTCATCCCTGCCACCGCCGATCCGCTCTCCGCACGGCCCCTCCGCTCCGCCCCGCGCTGCCTGCTCGTTCGCCCATGCGAACTACGACTGTATGCTCCATTATACTTTCCTCCACCTATATATCTATCAACTATTAGTCAAAAATAAATAATAAAAAATTAACACTCCCAAGGGGATGACAATGTTAAACCATATTATGAAAATTAAATCGTATCTTATGCCATAATTTTTTATTTTCAAAAGATTGGTGGTAGACGACGAGTTTTTTTTGTGATTCGTCCTTATTCACGATATGCGAAGGAGCACAATGATTTCTATCTATTCCTTTATGCCCGAGATGAATTTGTCACAGAAATTTCTGATTAAGATTAGGACTCCTGTTATGTTATATATATATATATATATATATATATATATATATATATATATATATGTATGTATGTATAACATAGTGTAAGAATGTTTATTCACGACCGTCTATCAAGAATGTGTTCAGATACATTCTAATCGATTAGATTGACTGTATATTTAAAAATCATCTTGAATAAATCACGTGGGCCACATCCAACATTCTCTCACTTGGCTTAGTGATGTATTCAATACTGTATAGGCGATATAAAACTTTATTAGGTATCCATCAAATTATACAGTATAAAACTCTCATTCAACCAAAAAATAACACAATACTTTGATCATAGCGGTCGTGTTCAAAGAATGAACACTTCCTTCCATATATCAAAAGCATGCATTTCTTAATTAAATATTTTTATAAGTTATAGCTATATGAATTTATTATAAATTCAACTCAGAGTTCTATTTTAGTGAACAATAATACTTTAGTGTACAAATATAATTGTAAGCGCATAAATGTGTAAAACAAAAATATTCTTCTTTAAATAAAAATAGTCACTGAAGTCTTTATACAAAAAGAAAAAACTCAAACGGTAAATGGACTCGGCATACCTATACGATCAATATGATCATTGAATTTATTTGCCGGCAATGCTTTAGTTATAGGATCAGCGATCATCATCTCAGTCCCAACGTGTTGGATATCCACCATATTCTTCTTGCCATATTCTTT
This sequence comes from Tillandsia fasciculata, assembly GCA_029168755.2. Classification (NCBI taxonomy): domain Eukaryota; kingdom Viridiplantae; phylum Streptophyta; class Magnoliopsida; order Poales; family Bromeliaceae; genus Tillandsia; species Tillandsia fasciculata. The sequence continues at coordinate 5,874,924 of CM054932.1, read as the reverse complement.
TACAGCAAGATACTTTATATCGATATGTTTGCTGCGATCCGTAATTCGACTATTCTTAGCAAAGAACACTGCAGCAGAGTTGTCACAATGAATCTTGGTAGGCCTTACAATAGAGTCGACAACTCTTAATTCTGAGATAAAATTTCTCAGCCATGAAGCATGTGACGAAGTCTCATAACAAGCGATGAACTCTGCCTCCATAGTGGATGTGGCAATTGTATCCTGCTTGGTGCTCCCCCAAGATATAGCACCGCGAATAAGGAAGAAAATATATCATGAAGTGGATTTTCTAGAATCCACACATCCAACAAAATCGGAGTTTGAATAACCAATCACCTCAAGATGGTTAGAATGCCTGTAGGTGAGCATATAGTCCTGTGTTCTCTGTAAATATCTCATAACCTTCTACACAGTTTTTCAGTGATCAAGGCCAGGGTTGCTCTAGTGTCTGCCCAATATCCCTAATACATGCACTATATCTGGCCTGGTACAGACCAACGGATACATGAAGCTTCATACTGCAGAGGCTTAGGGTATGCTCTTCATATGCTCTCACTCTAAATCATTTTATGGGCACTGTTTCTGATTGAATCTGTCATCTTTCACAATAGGCGTAGCTGTAGGTGCACAATTTGTCATATTAAATCTTTCTAAAACTCTATCGATCTAGGCTTTCTGAGATAGACCCAAAATCCTTCGAGATCCATTTCTGTAAATCTTTATGTCGATAACATAAAAAGCTCCACCCATATTCTTCATCTCAAAGTTCTTAGAAAGAAAATTTTTGGTCTTCTTAAGCAAATTTAAATCACTACTTATAAGCAGAATATCATCTACATACATGACTAAGAAAATATACTTACTCCCACTGACCTTAAAGTATATACATTGATTCACAATATTTTTTACGAAACCGAGTGTAGTAATTATATCATGAAACTTGATATGCCACTAACGGGAGGCCTGTTTCAGTTCGTATATAGACTTCTTTAGTCTGCAAACAAGGTTACTATTCTCATCTGTGCTAAAACCTCCGGGCTGCTGCATGTAGACTATTTTCTTTATATCCCTATTTAGAAATGCTATTTCACATCCATATGATGTAGCTCCAAATCAAAATGAGCTACCAAAGCCATGATAATTCTTAATAAATCATTCTTTGATACTGGAGAGAAGGTTGTATGATAATCAATGCCTTCTTTCTGAGTGAAACCTTTGGCAACTTGTGATAACTGTTGGGGCCAAAATGTAGCTTGCGCGCGATTGGCCCCTGGGTGACCCTTCAGAGGTGTCGAAGTGCGCCGCGTGCCAACAATCAAGCTATCGGGCCGAGGAGAGATCTGCTCAGCAGGGTTCTCCTCTAATAACTCTCATGACCGGTGATAGCCAAAGTGGGTTTACAGAGGTAGAGAGGGATCGCCGATTTCGACTTACGGCACAATCAGCGCGCTTGCGGCACTCCACCTTCACACCCACGCACCCTCTCTTCCTCTCCCAAGTACCCACGGGTGGAACAAAAGAGGAAAAAGGCAAAAAAGGGTGTTTCGGGCCCTTAAATAGCCCCAAACACGACATTCTACAGTAGGCGCCACGTGCGCCCACTTCCAGCAGCGGCCAACCGGAGGCCGCCACCTGGCGCCGCTTCCGCGCGACCAACCTGGGGCCGCCACGTGGCAGCACGGGCGCCCTCGCGTTAACACGCGCGGCGTGCGCCGCGCGACCAACGGGGCCTCGCCACGTGGCAGCGCCCACGTGCCACTACACCAAGGCCGCCCCGCATCAGCGCCACCTGACACCCTCGGCCGCCGTGCCTAACGCTGCGCCGCCACGTGGCGCCACCCACGTGAGCCAACGCCCTACGCCAGCACCCTCGACCGCCGCACCCACGCCTGCGTCCAGCCAATCCCTGCTCGACACGTGGCATGACGCAGGTTAGGTGCTCCCGGTGCACGCGTGTGGGCCGTGAGCCGGCCTGCGACCAAAATGAGCCCATTAGCCTATTTTCGCCCGAAAATAGCTAATTTTGACTATTTTCGCGCGTTGAGTCCTTTTTTGGCATCCGTTTGACGCGCAACACACTCGGTATACCAAAAATAGGTGTTTCCTCATCGCCAACCACACGGACAAGCCACACAGGAAAAACGGGACACCACACCCTCCCCCACTAAAAGAAAGTTTCGTCCCCGAAACTAAAACACACCTCAACAGGAGCCTCGAAACTAAAAGGTAGGTATCCATCAACACCGTCTCTAGCTCCCAAGTCGCCGCTCACTCCTCGTGATTACTTCACAACAACAAGTACGGCATGGCCCGATTGCGCAATCCTCTCATCTCACGAGCCAGAATTCGCAATAGGCATCTCTCGTACTCCAGACACTCACAGGTCTCAAGTAGAGTGAGTCAATTATGGGCGAGGGATCCAAATCATACTTCCTCTGAGCTAAGACGAAAAACCTCGAGGACTCCAACAACTCACTCACGGTACCAACCAAGAAAGAGAAAAGCCCCAACATCAGGAGCATCATCAACTCCAACTCTCAATTTCAGAAAATTGCCGACAACAGCAAAAAGTCCCAAAATTTCGAAAGGCTTGTGCCTTCACCCCAATCAAACAAGAATAGGTTTCGGCACCGTCTCCATTTCTAGGTTAGCCTTTCGAAGTTTTCATCCCATTCACAAGCTTCGGCGTAAAGACGAGAAAAAGGGAGAGAAGTGTTGAAGTTGTTCCTGCTGTGGCTACACAAACGAAGGCTACGATCTACCACGACCCCCTAGGGACACAACCTCAAGCCCTAACGTCTCATCTGCTTCAATAGCGACACCTGCCGTGCGATCACCCGGCGCAAGCTCTGCACTGCACTCCTGCCCAAAACATCCGCACACATCTGAAGCCGCTGGGGGTGCCACTGCAAGTCAACCTCTGCCGGCAGGCCAAGTGATCTACCATCTCGGCCACGATAATGAAGGTGCTCCCCAAGGTGAGACACTAGGTCTAACAACCCTCTAACCATCAGATCCATCCACTGTGCCATCAGCTCTCTCAGCTTACTAGTACCATCCAATAAGGTGCCTTCAAAATCAACGCGGTTCTCAAAACCACGTCAAGCACCAACTCAATCCTCCTATCCAGCGGCATCATCATCAACTCAGGTGAAATCATATCCAGGAACCAGTAGATGATAGGGGTATCTTGGAGTCCCGGTGCTGCCGTAGGCGCCTTTAGCACAGTCACGCGAAGAATAATACAACCTCGGCTCATCCTCTACTTGATCCTCGCCGATGAAATCACCACTACACATTACGTGATCCGACAGTCTCTGTAGATGAACTCCTCCTATCTGGCTCGTAGAAGGTCACCGTCCTCCCTCCTCAATCCATCAGTGTATGATACCGCGTCAACTAATTCAACGTTCCATGTCCTAGTCCTGGGGCGGTCGCAAAATCTACCAGTCCATCGGTGTGATCCACGGCCTCAACTGCACAGGACATGCTTCGCAATCTCCTCCATATGCACAACCTACTCAAGGATCTGCACCTCCAGTGCACGTGGTAACGATCCTACCTCTAGTCCAAGTAGGGATGCAAAATGCTCTACTCATACATGCATGAGAGGCGTCGGTATCAAACATGCTCTAACTCAAACGACTGTAAGGAAACTCATACCTGGTACAACGCGGTCCACTATCATGGCGCCCTCCAACTGGGCTATAAAATCTCATCCGCTCGGTGCTGATGGTCGTCGCTCTGTCTGCCTCAACGTCGTGGCCCTATCTACCTGGCGGTAAGTCGGAGGAGCTCCTGCATCCTGAAGAGGTAGTGGGGGTGCTGTCGCAAGCGATAGTACCATGAGCACTGCTCGGGGGCACGCTGCATGGAAATGTCCCGACTGTCCACATTGCCCCTGCCTGTGGTCATACTGCGGCGGTGAATGCGGCCCACCGCAGATGACACATTCGTCCTGTCACTGCTGCGAAAATTGCTGTCATTGCCATCGCTACTGGGGTCCACCAGACCCCTGCCGGTCCTAACGGCTATGACCCTGAAATTAAGGTCGCTGTGAGCTAGTCGATCCCCATCCACTGGCCTGTCCCCCATCAGGTGGTACTGGACGCTTCTCTCAAGAGCTGGTCCCAGGCGCTCTATCCTCTCAGACAAAACCACAGATCCTCTCTCAACCCATAGTGCATTCCTGATCGCTGCATCCAAAGTCGGCAATCATCGGGAATGAACAAACTGGTAAATATCGCGGTGCAGTCCCCTTTCAAAAAGATTGACCTGATGGGCCTCATCTCGTGCAACATAAGGTACGCAGTTCAGCAACCGCGTAAACTCATGAATATACTCCTGTAGCTGCCGACTCCCCTGCTGTAGATGTCTTAGATCCCCTTCCAATTTCTACTTTACACTGTCGGTTAAAAAGGCCCGTATGATGACACGAATCTTCATTGGGGGTTTATGGCTTGGTCAGTAGCTTCTGGAGGACTATCTTATGTTATGGGAGTGTTTGGGTGTGTATCGGACTCAAGAAATGGACTAAGTATGTTGATTGGACCCCGAGTGTATTCGAATACCCCCGTCGAATTTTGGGAGGATCTTTGGGCAAAACGGAGGCCGTATTTGGATTCAGCACTGAAAAACGATGAAAAACGGCTATTTACTTGTATTTTTATGAGTCCGGACGCCCAAAAACGAAGACCCGGAAGTTTTTGGTGTATTTTGGTGCATGGGGGAGCCGTGGACCGGCCGGAGGGACACGTGGCAGCAGCGGATTTGTCGGCGCACGCGTCCCGGTCCACGGAGTGGAGCGCTAGTGCAGTGGACCAGGCGGGAAGCCACGTGGCGGCTCCGGATTGGCGGGTGCAGGGCGCTCGGTTCACAGGAGAGCGCGCGGGTGTACAGTGGACCGGAGCGGGGACACGTGGCAGCAGTTCATTGGTTCGGTGCAGTGGACGCGGCGCACGCAGGGGTGCGCGGGCAGGCCGGGCAGGTCGGGCAGGTGCGCGGGCAGGCGCGGGGGTGCAGGCCGGTGGTGTGCCACGTGGCAGTTTCCTATTGGATCAGAGGTGGACACGTGGCAGACTGTGGTTCGTCGGGTGCACGGAGTGTGTGCACCGGGTGCAGCGAGCGCTGGGGCCTGACACGTGGCGTACGGGGATTGGACGGGTCACTGTGCGCGTGTGGCGGGGCAGGTGGCGCGGCAGGCGGCGGTTGGCAGGCGACCGGCGGGCGTGGCGGGCACGGCGCCGACGTGGCGCACGCGGGCGCCACGTGGCGGCCCGCCATTGGCGGGCGCCACCTACCGCGTTGACCACGCGGGCCACGCGGCGGAACGGGAGCAGGCGGATTCGCTGTCCGCTGTTCGGGGACACATGGCGCCATCCGGTTGATTCGGGCGATGGATCAACGGCCCGGATTGGAACACTGTGCGCACCCGAAAGATTTCGGGCACCCGGAAGTTGGGACACAGTGGGCATTTTTGGATTTGTTTGGAATGGGCCTATAAATACCTCCCCCTCTCCCTCTTTCTCTCCCTTTTTCGAGCTCTAGAGAGGGAATGAGAGGGAGAGCTCTATACGAGATTTGTTCCCCTTGATGTTCTTGATCTCGTGGTGGATCCCCGGAATTTTTGGAGGCTACGGCGATATCGATTTTACAGTTCGCCTCGGTTTTTCCCCCATTTCAGCCCATTACCGTCACAGTTCAGTCAAAAATTCACTGTGGACAAACCAGGAGAAATTTTTGGGAGATTTCTGTGACAGCGCGTTCCTAAGAGGTAAGGCTTCGATTTTTATGTTGATCACTTCGCCCCGTTTCGCAATTTTGGCATGGTTCCCGAGGCATTTTTGACCCTCCTTTTTCTGTGATGGATTTTGGACAGCGGAGGCTTGTCGATTTTATATCTTGGCCTAGGAGCATCGGATCAAGGCGTATAAGGACTCGATTTTGATCTACTCGTCGCGAGGAACACAGTGGTGATTTTTCTGGGATTTTTGGAGTTTGATTCGAAGGTGATAATTAAGCTTTTTGTGGACTGTGTACCACAGAATTTTGGTGATGTGGCGTTGCGGCTTACCGCGGTGTTTTATTTGTAATTTGACCTACAGGTATCGGATCGGAACGTGCGAGTACTCGTTTCGATCGGCTCGACGCGACGATCGCAGTGGTTATTTTTGTGGATTTTTCAGAGGACTGTAAAGAGATGAAATTTAGCTATTTTTGGGGCTGATTTTTGGACAGTAGGTATTTGTGTATTTTTTTGGGATTAATTGTGCGCAGTTTGGATTACCGTGCAGTGTGCCGTGATTATCTGATGTGAGGGCGTTTTTGGGCTGTGCTTCGCGTGTTCTGCGATCGAGGTGGGTGGTTGTTGCATACCTCAACTTCTGACTTGCTCACTAAGTTTATTAGAAAAGCCCTCTATTGGACATATTGATTGATTACCATGCATGATTAACTGATATAAATGTGAGCCTATCATTTGAGATTAATTTTGTGGACATAGCATGTTGGGAATATTATTGGGATAATATTATTGTGGAAACATGATTGCGGGGACATATTTAATAGTGATAATTAACATGCCATATTAGCACATAGATTTTATGAAAGTGGATTAAATGGATTAATTGTTGGGACATGATGACATATCTATGTGCGGGTGCCACTTTGGGATTTATTATGGATCAGGGATTATATACATGTGTAGTTGACTGATGATTTTAGCATTATGGTTAAATCTATGTGGATTTATTATTTGCTACACATGTGAAATTGTTATTTGATATTCTCTCTTTCATCTTGCATGAGGACTTTTGCATGCTTGTTTGGACATCTAGATAGGCCACTATTTTATTGCTACACTATCATATTGGGATTTGACTTAGGAGAAACCATGATTATTTTCTTTCTCCTTCTTATTTAGACTTTCGAGTCATGTTGCTCGGGTTCGAGCAGAGGTTTGGGATAGTGTAGCCGGGACCTTAGGGTCAGAGACAGGGTGTACTTGATGTCGGATTTGTGGGTTATTGCGGCAACCGCGGACAGTAGGCGGTTGACCGGATATTAATTATTTTACCCGATTGTGGGTTGTGGGTTATTGTGGTGACCGCGGACATTAGGCGGTTAGCCAGATGTTGATTACCTTATTAGATTTTGGGTCTTGTGGGTTGTTGCGGCGACCGCGGACATTGGGCGGTTGACCGGATGTTCACTTATGCATCAGATTGGGTATCAGGTTTCTCTAGTGGATGGTGTTTCCCACTTATTGAGTACTATTGCATCAGATCGGGATTTCATTAGTGGACGGAGTTTCCCACTTTGATCATAGTCTTGATCCAATCCTGCTATTGTGAGACATTGGTTACAGAGGTGCTTGATACAGAGATACTTTACTCGTGTGGGTCGCTCCCCTCGAGTGCCACTCCGGAGTAGGCTTCAGACCGTGACGGGTGCCGGTCCATCTGATTGGGATTTCGAGCCTTGTGTGCTGGTCCCCTACTGAGTTCTTGAGTTCGACAGCAGAGCAGGCAGTACCAGTTTTACTGGTGACTAGATTGGGTTTATTTGGTCAGATACTGTTTCCTGATGCATTCATACAGTCATTTCTTTCGGTATTGCATTTAGAGGCATACTAGTGGTGGTTTCCCTTTATTCAGCAGTTCTGTTTATAGCTTACCACTTATCCCTTTTCTTGCCTCTGGTAGACTTAGTGGGTACGCCGGAGTTTGAGGCTTTACCCACAGGGGGAGGCTACTGGTTTACTAGTGGTTCTCACCCCCATTGTTGTTTCCCTCTTTTCTTCCTCCTGTTTTGCAGAGTCCTCTGCGGGAGTTGCTGACCTTCGGTCGTTGTTCGAGGCGAGGGAGTCACGAGCTAGATCCTTACCACCCGAGGAGTGTAGCTGTATCCCCTGGTTGGAGATTCCTTATAGCTGTCAGCTGGTTTGTACTGTTTACTTTGGAGAGAGATCTTTTGTATTTGGAGAGACTGACGTTTGAGACTGATGTACTATAGTTTTAGTTTATCTCCCTTTTTTTTTAGTTGAGAGATGCTGTACTGAGGACATTGTATGATGATTACTTGTATTTGAGGAGATGGATGTTGTACAGTGACTGGATTTTTATTTTACAACATTTTTATTTCCGCTCTGATATTTGCGTAGCTATAGTACTATCTTTTGCAGGTTAGACGCTTCGCCTATGCGGGATTTTGCATAGGTGGCGGATCTGTTGGCGAGCCCGGGTCGCAGTTTCGACCCCGGGGCGTGACAGCCCCAAGCAGCAAAGCACGAAAATATGATTTTTATTGCTAAATACCATTTCCACTCAGACCCTCTCGGGGTGAGGATAAAAATAGCTCCCTTTTTAGAAAAACATCTTGATTTGAGAAAATCAAATTTTATAGATTTTAGTTCTTGTAAAAATTGATTAAAAATAAGTTTATTTTCCGAACCCCGAAGGGCTAATGCCTTCGCCCAATCGAACAAGAACGGCTCCGACGACCCCTAGAAATTCGGAAGGAAAAACACTGGTTTACTAAAATCATGAGTGTCCAAAAACATTCTGGGTTTAAGGTCCTGATACACAAGCGCACCATGGCCACAACCTCAATGGCGACAACAAATCAGAGAATACCCGACGACCCGGGACCACCGTTTACCCAAACGGCTTTGTCACGCCCCGAGTTTTAAAATCAGGTCTGAAATTTTTTTTTTTTTTTTATTTTATAAATCAGAGTTTGCAAAACGGGCGTAACAGACCGCCACATGTATAGTAAATTCCCTGCCCAACTGGACAGAGCCTTTCCTATACATGCACGGCTAATCATAATCCGTCAATATCAGAGTAGTCTAAACTACGTATGCAAAACTAGTCAATTTATAATAATTAAACTGAAGTGCGGAAAATAACATACACTGACTACATAATGGTCGATACTATCGCAATCGTCTCACCAACGTGTCCCGACATCCCATCACCCAAGCAACCTGAAAAATGGTCACCCAGGGGGTGTGAGATACACTGTACATATATGCCAGTGGGCACGACGAGCCGAGAAATAGCTAATCGTACCTACTGGGTACAATAATCTGCGGATAGCAAGAGTCATAGGATAAAGCTGAATAAATAAGCAGATCTACTGATAATCAACATCAATCCACATATAACTAAATAGGCAAATAATCAGGGGTAATGAAACTGTAGGTAATAAATGCTAGAAATCGATGTATAGCTGTAATAATCATGCATAAAGACGGCAGGTAGGTAATGCAAGAAATCTGGATATAAAGGAGATAATCAATCATAAACTGGGCAGTAAGGGTACAGGGTAAGACATCTATCAATAACAGTGCAAGGTAAGAATAATGCGTCAACAACAGAACTCAAGTACCCAATCAATGCCAGTATTGGTCACGAGGACCTCAGGCTCATACCACCTAACTGGCACCTAACAGGCTGACATAACCCCGCACCCACTGGTGCCTAACTGGGGGCTCACGGGTCCTTCTTCTAGACCACTTTACCGGTAAAGAACACTGTGACGGTGGCCAAACCGTCCGTGTACGTGACGTACAGCGTGCGTGGTAGTCATCATGCTATGATCAAAAAAGCTCCCGGTCTAGTGACCGGGTCGTCGGCAGTAAGCCGAGATCCCAACAGGGAAATCATCTATCATATCGATCAGAATCTATCATGCATATCGGAACATCAAGTAGTATCTATCCATCATGCATATCGGAACGCCGAGTAGTATCTATCAATCAGGATCAATCAATCATGCATATCGAAATATCAACAATATATCAGCTGACAGGAATCAACAAGTATAATCGATCATGACATCTATGTACTATAAGTGTAACAGCTGACAAGCAGGTGTACATGATGTGTCGAAAGGGATCGGTGTCTATCATGAAAGATCATCTGGCATATAGATATATGAATCATCAGGACAATCAAGAACAGACAAAATCATCAGGAATCTATCATGCAATTTATATACTGGGATATAAGAGCTGATAACCAGAACATATAGTATGTCTCACATAGATCAAGGTATGTCAGGAATAATCATAGGACATGTCAATGCAATCATCAGGGCTAATCTAGACAAAATCAGCAGATATATATGACGAGTCCAAAAGAATCAGTATCTATCAGGAAGATCAAGTAATATATGCAGTCATATAGGTCAAATCAACAAGCTAATTCAAAAACAGGTGTCCGGCTGGACTAAAGCAACCAGAGGGCCAAAAAGCTAGAGCCCGGATCGAAAGTAACCCACCTGAGCGTAGGCCGATCCACGAACTCCCGCACAGCTACTGGGAGGGGCTGGTGCTGAACAGCTGGGCCCTGAATAATAAGATAAGATCAGTAATACTCACACAAACCCATCCCCGACGACATAACCATAACGCGACGCTACTACGGGAAGTTATCGTAAATTTATTGAATAAATTCCAATTCCCGATCCACGAGAGTCTACGGGACTCTAACAAGATGTCCAGTGGTGTGTCCACACTGTCTAAAGACAGCCGTCAAGTCCAATTCACATTTTAGTCCAAAATGTATTTTAATTTGCATAAAATTATTGACTTAATCCGCTGTTTCGACTCGTTCTTAAAATCCGGGAGTCCAAAAGCTGCGCCGTAACTTTCAGCGCGTTTGTTACGACGAGACGGAGGCCGTGCTCACAAGATTGGGGCCGAGACCAGGCCCAATACAAAGTTGGCCTAAAACTAATTGAGTTCAATTCATAACTATGCTCTAACATTACTTATACAAGACAAAATCTAGATTTTAATGGAGCATCATGTTCATGAGAACAAGTAAGGTTGAGGGCTCACCTCTGGCACGTCGGAGGCTGGCCGGAAAGCTTGCCGGAGCAACACCACCCAAAAAGGCCCAAGCTCGGGTTGGGTATTCTTGAGCAGCACAGGTGCAGACCTGTTACAGAGTGGAGCATCAGATAAATGGAGGTCCCGCAAGGTGTTTTGATCAGGTAGGGTCGAGCCCCGGTGGCCGGAGGCGGCGGCGGCCGGAGACAAGCCCGCAAGGATGCTTTCGGGTGCAAGATGGAACTCAATTTCAAGGGGGGGTTTCCCAGCCCAAACAAAGTTCATGGGGGTCTTATAAATCGTGTTTAGGTCTTACCTGCACGGTTGGCCAGAGTCCGGAACGCCGGTTATCGCCGGAAGTCCACTTGGGTGCAGTCTCGGGTGTAACCCTACATGTGAAAATCCCGACGTCAAGATCCCCATGCAACACTACCATTGGTCACGAAATGATGAGAGAGGCCTACCTGCTCCGTTTGCCGGGGTCTGGAGTCGCCGGCGGCGCGCGGCGGCGGAGCTCGGAGAAGCTCCAATGGCCACTAATGGCGGTTTCCGGCGCGGCGGCTCTGGGCAGGTGCAACCCGGACCAAAAGGTCTGTCCCGTCGCCGCGACGCTTGGTGCAGTGTTGGCCGGCGCCAGGAGGCCGCGCCGGCGCCGGGCGGCAGAGATCGGACGAAGGAGTGAAAGTCCCGAGGCTAGGGCTTTTTCGTGCGGCTTGGGCCGTCGACCGATCTTCGCGAGGCTTCAGGGATATGTTGCAGTCCTCGAGGCGACGAGGATTAACGGTCCCGATCAAGATCTTGACGGTCAGCGAAGGTGGGGATTGAGTTCGTCGGAAATAAATGTTTTCCGGCGGACCACAGCTCCTGCCGCCAGCGGGGACGGCGGCAAGGGTACGGGCTGCACACGGATCATCCTCTTGGCGTCAGGAGAAATCTGGTAGGGTTCATGGACCCTTAAGCATCAAGAAATTGCAAGACTCACCTTCGCCGGAGTTTGTAAGGAAGAAGGAGTCGCTCCCGACGGCGCACGGCGGCAGCAGACCCCGGGTTCACCACGGTTGGGTTGCAGCACCACAGGGGGCTCCACAGGACCCAACCTGATCGCCCAGAACCTCCCCGGTTGCCTTCCTCACCCAACCCGAGAAGAGGTGCTGCCTTGATCTCTCTTCTCCTGCCAAGGGAGACGGCGGTCGGTGCGGGGAGACTCCGGGAAGCGCAGCAGTGAGGAGGGGAGGTTGTTGAGGATGCGGCTATGGCAAGGCTGGGGTTAAGGGTGTAGAGGAAACCCTAGCTCGAGCACATGCATCTAAATGCATATATATATATGCATATTGTGACAATTTCACTTTAGCCCCCACACCAGCCCACAGCAACAACTCAGTCCCTCATAGAACTTTTGTTTCACTCTTGGGTCCCTCACTAGGGGAGTGGCACGCATTACGAGGCAGGTTTTATAGGGTTTATTGTGTAAAAACCCCACTTTTTGCTGTATTTTTCGCTTTTCAAGGCCATCCGGTCGTCAGATCGAAAAACGGACTGCGCCATGACGTCCGGCTCGACGAAACCTATCAGGTAGCGAATTTTGTTTTTCGAGAAAATGCCCAGATAAAATTCCGTTCCATGAAAACTGTCTAATTTTACAGTTTTCACGCTTTTCGAGATTCCAGAGTCGTCAAACAGGATTTTCGACAGCGCCATTGCGTTCAGATCGTCGAAACGAATCAAATCGACTATTTGGATCGCTAAATTCGGACTCCGAACAGTGAATTAGTCAACGTTGCATCCGCCGGGGTCCCGAAAATCAGGGTTACTGTTCATCTACAGTAACCCACTTATTGCACTGTGCGCAGAGGGCACTGTTACATTGGTCACGATAAATCGTCCGCTTCTTCGCTGAATTCTGGAAGATTCGACCGTCAGATCGAAAAGTGCTAAATATGAATCTCGCTCAGTTCGACGAGACGATCGCAACGGTCAACTCGGATTTCCAAGATCATGTCCGGATTGAAAAATAGCCTTTTTGTCTCGTAAATCGCGCAACTCGCCCACTGGCACTTGGCTAAATAAATCAACTAGGGTCTTTTGAAATTAAAGGCCAACTCAAATTCCATTATTTTTCTTTTTATTTAATTACAAAAATTCAAGTTCTTACAGGCTTCCAACACTGGCACAACACTAGCCATAGCTATCAGACTCCACCCGGCCCCTAGGCACGAGTGCAACATGCATCCCACACTATCCCGACCACTCGGCCCACTACCCGGGCGAGGAAAAACTCAACGTCCAGAAAAGGAATGCAAGGGTGGAAACTAGAATATAAAAGAACCTAGCCCTAGTGAGAGTTTTCTAGGAGTCTGGTTGAATACATGAAATCATATGTCAGGGTGCTAGTCAAGATCCAATAACTCTATAAATATCATGATACCATAATGATAGCACCTATTCTAGCATGCTGAAAACTACAATACTAGAATTAGTGGAAAAATCGTAATTTTAGAGAAAATCAAACCAACCCACCTCGTTGTTGCCAATTGCTTGCAGACACTTGCAATTGGGCTCCTGCGGCAACACGCTCTCTTTCAAAACAGAAAGCGCAACGGCGCCCACCACGCCTGAACGGTACACCCCGAAAAGTCCGGTGGTAAACTACACGGCAAACGACACTACCAACAACAATCCCTAACTGGGATAAGGGCACAGAGTTCAAAGACAAAAACCCCGAAAGCAAAACCCAAGAACTGTGCCGAAAAACATAGCAAAACAGGAGGCGAGACCTACCTTAACGCCGGTGCGCCATCAAACTTGCGCACGCACGCCCACCCGGCTCCTTGGAACACTTCGTGCGCGCTCTATGGCACAATCGGCGCGCTTGCGACACTGTACCTTCACACCCACGCGTCCTCTCTTCCTCCCCCAAGTACCCACAGGTGAAGCAAAAGAGAAAAGAGGCAAAAAGGGGTGTTTCATGCCCTTAAATAGCCCCAAACACGGCATTCTACAGTGGGCGCCACGTGCGCCCACTTCCCGCAGCAGCCAACCGGAGGCCGCCACCTGGCGCCCCCGCTTCCGCGCGACCAACCGGGGGCCGCCACGTGGCAGCAAGGGTGCCCCCGCGTCGACGCGGCGCACGACCAACGGGACCCCGCCACGCGGTAGCACCCCTGCGCCCGGGCCGCCCCGCGTCAACGCCGCTTGACACCCTTGGCCGCCGTGCCCAACGCGGCGCTGCTGCGTGGCGCCACCCACGTGCGTCCATGCCCCACGCCAGCGCCCTTGGCCACCACGCCCACGCCTGCATCCAGCCAATCCCTGCTCGACACGTGGCACGGCGCAGGTTCGGTGCTCCCGGTGCAAGCGTGTGGGCCGTGAGCCGGCCCGCGACCGAAATGAGCCCGTTAGCCCATTTTCGCCCGAAAATAGCCAATTTTGACTATTTTTGCGTGTTGAGTCCGTTTTTGGCGTCCATTTGACGCGCAACACACTCGGTACACCAAAAATAGGTGTTTCCTCGCTGCCAACCACACGGACAAGCCACACGGGAAAAAGGGACACCATAGTAGAGGTAAACATTGCATGTGCATGGACACTATAAGAGCGGATTGGATAGTTATTATCGTAATTTTACGGGTTTGGCTATGAATAGAGAATATCTATACATGCTATAGAATTATTGAAAAATGCTATGCATATGATCATATACATTTGGACAATATGACATTAGTGTCATCTAGTATAGTTGAGATACAAGCAGAAAACTTCTAAACTTGTATAACCAAGAGGAAAGTGTGAGATTCCATGTTTGAGACATGATGACAACTAGTATATAATAAACTCTTTCATTATGACATCGCTTACATTATATACATGACATTGACACTATGAGATATTATACCCTGACCTAAAGGTCGATGATGCTATTCCATATTTTAGACACGATGATCGGAACTTGTTTGCTTGCCGTTTGTGCTCATTCGCACATGCTTGGTAGAGACGCTACCTCCAAGCCGGTACTCCGGAGTTGGTCATTTGCGACATCATACTCGCCGTGCGGGATTGGGTGCCGATTAGGCTGCCGTGGGATAAGCGTAGCTCCGTTGGAGGGTGCCACCACGGGACCATGAGGCGTGCCTCAAGTTAAAGACTCAATGAAAGTCTTCAAGAGATATGATTAAAGTTAACAAAACTTGACATTGAACATCAAATAGATGATGCATTCATAATAGTTGGACATTTATGATAGTATGGTAGTTTCATATTGTTATTACCTTGTACTTGAGTATAGAAGTATGATAGTAGTAGAGTTACTTTACTTCAATTGTTATTTATCTGCATTTCATTTCAACAATTATACTATTTTTTGCCTCAGTTGACCTAATAGTGTATTTCGCTTCTCTCGGCGGCTTACCTACTGGGAACTATTGACTTATAGTTCTCACCCCTATTGGTTTGTTGTTTTATTTCAGAGCCTTCCACAGTAGGAGAAGCTCGAGATCGTGGCAAGAGAATAGCACATAGCTAGATTCGACCCCTTCGTGCCGCTCGAGGTGGTCACAGGACGTCTTTCATTTTATTTTAGCTTTGAAATGTGTTTTTGTATTTTGCTATAGAGACCACTCATATATTTTGTAGGATGTACTTGAGAGGTTTACTTTTGTATCATATTACAGATCTTGTATGGTTATAAGTACTTCTACTTTTTCTATGCATAGTTTAGTTGTACTTGTGTTCTAATTACTAGTAGGATATGTATATTGCCTTCTTTCTGCTTTACTATTGTAGACGCCTTGTGTGTACCAGGGGGTGCCTTGTACACACGGCGGGTCTGTGCACGTGTCGGGTAGGCTTCCGCTGGGGCTTGAAGCGTGACAATAATGATTCAAATTAAATTTATACATATTATCTACCAAACAACCATTGCCAACAATAACATTATCAGAGAAGATAGTAAAAGATTTATTTTCAAATAAAAACTTGAAACTTTTATTTTTGATCAGTTTAGAAATAGAAACTAAATTTCTAAGGAATCTAGGAATATAAAAAGTATATTCAAGTTCAAGTACAAAACCAGTGCTAAGTTCTAAAATATAGTTTTCTACGGCTTCAACTTGAGATTTATTTTCTTTTTCACTAATCAAAATCATTTTATTTGGCTTCAGCTTCTTTAGGTTGTGAAAACCCTGCATGGTATTTGAGATATATATAGTAGTGACAGAGTCAATTCACTATATGTTTTTAAAAACATTAACTAAATGAGATTCGTAAAATATAGATAGTTTCAATACCTTTCTTCTCGAGCCAAACTTTATACTTCAAACAGTTCCTTTTCTTGTGCACTTTCTTCTTACAGAAGTAGCATTGATTTTTCTTGACAGAATTCTTTATTGGCGATTATGCTGTCTTCTTGAAATTTGAGGCACTCGTACTTTTTCCCCTTTTGCTCTGAGTAGCCAAATTGATAAATTCTATCATAATCTCTGGCTTCTCCTGCTTAAGTCTCTCATCTTTTTGAACACATATGGTTAGTAATTCATTTATTGACTACTCATTCTTATGTGTTTTATAGAAAATCTTAAAGGGGTCAAACTCAAACAATAATGAGTTTAAAATCGGATGGACTAAGAAAGCGTTGAAGATCTCAACTTTTAAAGCCTTTAGTTGAACCGCTATATTTCGCATCTCCGTGATATGCTCACGCACACTCTTGGTTCGATTATACTTGATGCCAGAAAGTCACTTCATATGCGTGCTTGCTAAAACTTTATGGGAGCTAACAAATTGCTCCTTAATAGCCTTAAGGTAATCCTTGACTTTATAACATTCCGAGATTGATCCCCGTATACTTTTTGACACTCTAGACTTTATGAGCATCAAGCTTAAGCGGTTGGATCACTCCCATTTATTTTGCATGGATTCCTGCTGTGGAGTCATTGGCGCCACTACCTTAGGCGATTGCTCAACGCGCAGAACCAAGTTAAGATCCTTTTAGCCCAAAGCAAAAAGAATACTTTCTTTTCAATTAGAATAGTTGTCCCCAGTAAGTATAGGGATACAAGAAACATCACTAAGAAATGCAATAAAGGCATACTGCGACAATAAAAGAAATTTAGAACTTTATCGCATATTATGAGACAATAATCTTTAAATTAGATTAATTTAACATTTCTGTGGGTAGAGGCGCTGCACGCATAGAATTTATCTACTTTAATATTAAGACTAGTGAAAAACTAATTCCTAAACAACGAGATTTCTATACCTATGGTTATAAGAAAACTTGTTATTTAGAAATTTATTCCACTATTCTATTCCAGTCAAAATTTAAAAGAATTATAATTTTATTTGACTGCAATAAATAGTTAAACTTTAATTCAATGTCAAAAAAAAAATCCTTTTGTATTCTTCTCTATTTGTAGGATGATGTGGCTACTCTCAAATATAATGAAAAATACAAACAACTTTGTATAATATTGAATGACTATTAAAATTAAATTAGGAATCTGTATGAATTTTCGGATTAACCTTAATTCAATGTCATTTTATTAAAATACCATAAACGATCATATACTATAACTAGGATGATGTGGCTACTCCTAAATATAGTTGATCTCACAAATCTTTATATGACACTGAATGATCCAATATTTCATATTATTTTTAAATGCAGTGGAAAAAGAATAAAAGTTCAAAATTACATTCTTTACAACTTTATGTGATTTAAAATTTATAAAATGTATGAAGTCTATATATATACTACTCTAAATTTTCATGATCACCTTATGTGTGTTT
Organism: Tillandsia fasciculata; assembly: GCA_029168755.2. NCBI lineage: Eukaryota > Viridiplantae > Streptophyta > Magnoliopsida > Poales > Bromeliaceae > Tillandsia > Tillandsia fasciculata. The sequence goes on along the minus strand of CM054932.1, from coordinate 5,857,304 downwards.
AAAATAAAAATTAAACTAAACACACTACTTTATAGTCATGAATAAATAAACAAACGAGTAATGCAAAAATCATATATAATAAAAATCAAACATCATATATGATTTTGTTTTAGACTTCTACAAGGAGTCACAATACAAAAATTTTATAAAATAAAATTACACATATAAATAATTTTTTTTTTTCCTTTTATTAAATAATAGTAATAAAAAAAATATTGGTTGAAACCCCAACATGTGGGGCTGTTACGTGCAGCCCAATTGGTTGCAACGTACAGTTGTAGTAAAATTCAAATTTAATTATTAAAAATTAAATTAATTTGTGGAGTTTTTAAATTCAAAAATTTGAATTTCAGAGGGGTATTCGTGAAGAAACAACTAATTTACCGAAACGGAACCCGAATCTGATGAAACAAAATCGCTATCTAAATGGTCAGATCGAGCTAAATGTCATGGTGAATTCCAATTTTGAATTCGGCGAAGCGAAACCACGAAAAAAATACAAAAATAGTACTTTTTACATGATTTTTATGCAAAAGTTTTAATATTTTATGCACCAAAACACGCGAGATCGGACGTGGAGGGTCATCGACACGTAATACGCATTCAGTGAGAGAGCTGGATTAAAATATCAAAAGATCGAGGAATTTCTTGCATGTTTCTGAAATCCTATAAATAGGCTGTAGGGTTCTTCCTTCACCAACCCTAGCCACACGCTTCCACCACAGAGTTCCCCCCCTGCGCCTCTTCCCCCTCCTCTACACACTTCTCGAGCAGCCTCGCCGCCGGACACCGTAGCCCAACTGCCAGAGAAGATCCCTCTTCTTCTTCCTTTCTAGTTCTTGGGCTGGGAAGGACCCAAGGCCACCAAACCCTCTCCCATTGCTCCAGGATCACCCTAACACCACTACAGTTCCCTGGTGATCACTCCCGAGCATCCTCGCCTGTAGCCGCCAGGGAGAACCTTGCAAGTCGAAACCCTAGATCGGTCGAGCTTCATCGAGCGCCACCCTCGCTGCCTTTCCTTTGAGTTTCAAGGATTGGGCGGACTCTTGCCTGACCCCCAGAGCCTCCCCGATGTCTCCCGCACGCCCTCCAGTCGGCGAAGTCGCCGGAAAGTTGAACCCTTTCCTACATTAAACTTGGTCAAGCTCACCTAGCGTCACCGCCGCCGCCTCCAGCCACCAGCAGTGGCCTTCACCGACCTCCCCATGTCGAATCCAACCCTCCCTTGCCTTTGGTTTCACCACCTAGGCCCCGGAACCCTAGCTCAACTGAGCTTGCTCTAGCTCAACCGCAAGCCTCCTCCTCAGGCCACCGCCGCTTCTAGCCGCCGGCAAGGACCCTAGTTGGCCTTCTTGCATCACCCTCCACCCCCTTTTGCCCGTGCATACGCTCCTAGGCCTCTGGAGCTCGAGCTTTGCCACTTGGTTTGTTGCCCTTGATTTGGCCGAGCTTGCTCCAACGATCCCTCCGGCGCCTCCCAGACTTCGGGTAAGTGAGCCCTGCCATCTCTGGACCCTCTTGAACATGGTTCTAACCCTAACTTACCATGGTTTGGCAGCAGGTAAAAGAACTCACAAGTTAGCTTCTAAAGAAACTTGAATCTTTCCCCGTCGCACTTCCTGGTCTTCAAGCACACCCCGGACAGCGAGCAAGAGTCTCAGCAAGTCGAGACCCACTAGCTAGCATAGTTGGTTGACCTCAAAAACCCATGGATTACGGTAACGACCCTAAACACTTAAAATTAGTACTTATTATGCAAATTATAGCTAGGTTAGGGATCTTAATGCAATTATAGCCACATAGGCTGCCTCAGGCAGCGTTCACATGATCTCTGGACTGATCGTCCAAGGTCCGGTGGCTTTCGTTGGATAAAAATTGGATTACGAATTAGTAATCGGCAAAATTGTCGATTTATCATCGTTTTGGTGTGAGATCCGTGTTTCGAGCTATTTAGTCGCTCATTATCAGTCGCCAAGTGTTCTTGGCTGGTCTCGGCGCTGTTTTGGTAAACCTAGAGGTAGCGGGTTAGCGTCGGCGACTTTCAGAGCCGAAATCGACGATTTCAGACATCGTTTCGATAAAAGTTGGACAAGTTAGCGTCATATATGCATAATATTTTATATTGTTGGCCGGATGCCTTTAATTGGTGCGTTCCGAAGCAGCAGATGAAGTTTGGCCTGATTTGATAGGTCCTATACTTTATATAGACCATTAGTGGTCATTTCGACGGATTTTCAAAAATTTAGGCGAATCTCGGGACTTAACGAAAAGTCTGTGTTATGGTGTTTGGTCATGTGTAAGTCAATGGGTTGGGCTTGTGTAAGACCATGTCTAACCCTATGTCTTGTTATAGGCCTGAGCTGTCGGGATTTTTCGCGAGTGCTAAGTCGCGGATTTCTAGATCGTCTTCATTGAGGTGGGTACTTCAACCCGGGCATTAGTATAATACAGCCTCTCTCGCTACCATATTTGATCGAAACCTACATGATTATTGCTAGCCCTAGTCCCTTCACTATGTCATTGCTTTACTCTTTCGATGTTCACATCGTACAGTTAGTTTGACATATATTGCTACTGTCATTCGACATTATATATGTTCTTGCACACTTGGATTACATTATGTATATAGCTCAGTCTCATACTTATGATTATGATCCATTATTGCTATCTCCTGATTCTTGCATGCTAGATAGAGTAGGAGATTGTTGGTTCTTTATATTGCATGAGTTGTTATAGTTGATGACCATGATCCTATTTGGGAGTTCCCGGCTTATTGTCGTATTTCGATCGTTGGACCGTAAGCATTGAGCATCCGCATTTGTGATCGCCATGTGCCTGCTGCACATGTCACGTACACCAGCGGATTGACTCCCGTTGTGGTGTTCTTTATCGGTAGAGTGGTCTAATCGACCCATGAGCCCCTTCGGTTGTACCTATGGGTACGAGATATTTGTCATCTTTGGCTGGGTGCTTTTGCTATGGCATTAGCCTGAGGTTCTAGTGACCAACAGTGGCACACGATTGGGTATTTAGAGTTTCAGTATCTTGACGTATTTATTACTTCAACTGTTTCCATTACTTGCTTTATTGCTTACTGACACTCTTTTATCTTACTCATTATTGCTTACTGATTATTTCTTCATACCTGCTAGTTATTTCTGTTATCCGATTATATCTGCCTTCATATCTGCTGATTTCACCTACCTGTCGAATATTGTATACCAATAGGTACAACTTGCTGGTCTCCGGCTCATTGTTCCCACTGAGATACATTCGGTTGTATCTCACACCTTCTTGTTGACACCTTTTTCTGGCACGTCGGGCGGTGAGGTTTGGGACGCTGATGTGAGAGTTATCCGCTAGAGCCGTCCCTTCATGCTCCCAGTTCTAGATAGCTGACCGACCGATTTGCTTATTATTTTAGTTGTTTAGTGTTGACATTATCCTAGTTTTATTACACAGTTGACTATGACTCTTATTACTGTGATTACTTGTCTGGACGTCTGGTTGAATGATTTTAATAAAGCATGAATCTAGCTTTATTTATACCTGTACATTTGAGTTTCAATCTCGATTTCAAAATGATTTTCGAAAAACGGAGATATAGCGGTGATTTGTTTTATGTTTACGGAGATATGGAGGATTGATTGTTGTATGCGGAGAAATGGCGGGATGTGATGTGAGTCGGCAGATGTATAGAGGTTTTGTTATCGCTTGATCTTAGCATGGTGTGAGTCGTGCTTGTTTGAGTGAATGTATTTAATTTTGATAATCATGCAATTCTGATTGTACTGATGTATATTGTCTAGCCGTGCGTGTATAGGAGAGACTTTGTCCGTTTGGACCGGGCAATCTTATGCACGTGGTGAGTCTGCTCACGTTCTAGGAAAAAGTTTTAAATTCTGATTTAGAAAGAAAAAAATGGTTTGCTTTTTAATCCCAAGGCGTGACAGCAACCTCAAAAGGGCTACAACTATGCGGCCTCCTTGAACGGCTACAGCGGTGGCGCGATCTCGCCAAATGCCGGTCCTAGTGAGGCCGGTCGACGTCCAGTTGGCAACAAAATATTTTATTATTATTATTATTATTATTTTAATAAAAGGTAATCAAACGAAATTCAAAAGAAACGAAAATGGCAAAAGATTTGGCTCTGAAACCACATGTTAAAATATATGAAAATTAGATTGTATCTTCTTTCATGATTTTTTATTTTCAAAGATTGGTTTAGACGACGGTTCTTTTTTGTGATTCATGCTCGTTCACAATCTGTAGAGGAGCAAAATGTTTGACTCCGATTATAATAAATAAATAAATAAATATATATATATATATATATATATATATATATATATATATATATATAGTAGAGCTTATATACTTTCAAAAGCACAGCCCAACTATACTTGTGAATTTTTTATCATTGAATTTGTATTGAGATTTGTGTTATTGTACTTTCTCTTTCTTTTTCTTTAGTTGACTTTACAATAGCACAAATCTCAATGCAAATTCTATGGTAAAAAATTCACAAGCATATTTGGTCTTTGTGCTTTTAAAAGTATATAAGCTCTACTCTATATATATATAACATAATGTAAGGGTATTTTAATCACGTTCATCCATCAAGAACGTGTCCAGATACATCCTAACCGATTAAATAGATTATATCTTTAAAAATTATCGAATAAATCACGTGGGCCACAATCATAATTCATCTTTTCAGTGAGTCCTACATCTTTAAATTAAGGGTATATATAAGTGTACACCCCATAAGGGGTGTACATCTTACACCCCATCCCATTCTAAGGTGGGATGAATTCCACCCGTTACTCGATGTGACGGGTGGAGTGAATATCCACCCCAGAATGGGGTGGGGTGGGGTGTAGGATGTACACCCCTTATTGGGTGTACACCTAGCATCACCCTTAAATTAAATGATTGGGGATCTATTTTTTCAGTGGAATCCATACCCAAAGATTAGAGTCAATGTTTAGAAAAAAAAAAAAAAAAAAAAAAAAAAATCGGTCAACTTTCTTAGAAATAATTAAAACAAATTTATGGGACCAACACCTCCCAAATTATGGAGGTTGGGCCAATCACGTAAAAGCACAAAAATTAATAGATTAGTATAGTGAGCTATGTGATTGTTAGATTAACTTAGTGAGTTATGTGATTGTCACATGATTATTTTTGTACATTATTTATAAAATATTAATTCAACTCCCATCATTGCCGTCACTTGGTTGTGACATGGCAAATATAGAATGAGAGTCGGGTAGGAATTCGATACTGATCCGAATCAATCCATATGCCTCTATTTTTAATAGGATTTCAGCTAACAGTATGCATGTACTGTAATATTGTAATGTGCTTCTTCATAGTATTATGGAAACTTTTTTTAGAAATAATTTTATAAATTTTTGTAATTATAAAAATAATTTTTTGAATTTTTTTTTTACAAAAATAGTCTTAAACGGTGAATGGTTCACCGCTTTTAAATGCGGTGAACCATTCACCGCATTCATAAGTTTTCAAAAAATTTTAAGTCCTATAAAAGCGGTAAATGGTTCACCGCTTTTAAAAGCGGTTAATTGAAATGTACGAAAAATGTTGTAATTGAAATGTATGAAAATTGTATCGATGATTTTTTTTATATAAAACTTAGTTGCTGACGGTAGAAAAACCATGAAAGCGGTGAACCATTCACTGTTTTTAAAAACAGTGAATGGTTCACCGCTTTTAAAAACGGTGAATGATTCACCGCTTTCATGAGACTATGACAAATTTTGTGAATGCGGTGAACCATTCACCGCTTTTCAAGAAAGCGATGAATGGTTCACCGCATTTAGGTTTTCTGACTCTCCGAAGTCTATTTTACAAATACTTTTTTAGAGGACTATTTTTATAAAAAATGATTGTTGGTAGGGTTAGATCTATAAATAATCCTATAATTGGCAATCTGACAACATAAGAAATAAGGAAGCCAAAATAGAATATCAGAATATGATTGATTAATTAATTTTTCAAAATCTAATGTTGGTTCATTGGAATCATGTAATTCCATACCTAGAACTTCTATTAAGAAAAAAAAATGAAACCGCTGCAGTGTACAAAACTCTTGTATATTGTTTCTAAATATTAATGAAAATTCTATTGAGGTATTTTAAAGTAGTTTAAAGTCGAGCATCTTGAACGCTGAGCTTTTAAAGCAGAAAAAGTATTTGGCAAGCAAGAGTAAAGCTTTCGTCAGCTAAAATTTAAACAGTAGCAGCAAAAGCTTAAATTTGAAATTTTATCTGTGTCATAAGAAACACAATAATTGGATAAAACTCGGATGAAAAAGTCGAAAAGCTTTATCATTCCAAAATTCCAGCTTTGAGAACACATCTGCTTTGCAATAAACGCTTACTTAGTAGTTTTAACTTTTTAAGTAGCCTAGTATCATTCCAGTTTGGGAAAACTCCCAAAATTTGCTTTGTACACTAGTCCTCAATTCTCGCATTATAATTTATTGTAATTTCTGACTCAAAAATTTTTAGATTATTACAATCTAAGTCTTATAGTGTAATTTAGTTACTTGAATGATGATGTGTCGCTAATATGACGATGATGTGATATTTTTGTTATTTTTTCGTCACTAAACACAATGTAACCACATCATTGGTACATTAGTAAACACATCACTATTTAGTTAAGTAAATTGTACTGTGATTGCAATAATCTATACTTTGACCCAAATATTACAAGCTGACACTCACCATTAGTAAACTAAATTGGACAGTAAAATTTGATTGCAAGAATCTACAAAATTTGACCCAAAAACTATAATAAATTAAAGTTTAAGTACACACGCGCCTCACACTTCTGTGAAATTTGATTGAAAGAATCTTAAAAATTTGATCCATAAATTACGATAAATTAAAATTTAAATGCCGACGTATCACGCCATAGTTTGAGGATCAAGAGTGCAATTTAGCCCATAGTAAAAATTTGTTCAATAAATAGCAAAATGAACTAGTGTTTTATGTGCATAGCAAGCACCCTTAACAAGGACCAAACCATTAAGGTACAAGAGACAAAATTAAATTATTTACTTTATATTCCAAATAGCATACTACATCTCATAAAGGTTTGAACAACAAGGTTGAGAAAACGTAAAATTTTTCAATGACTGAAACAAAGGACGATTTCTTACAATAACAGGAACTCGTTTCATGAGCTTTGCTTTGATTTCCTACTAAGAGGATCAAAACTTAATCTAGCGCGAGGGCCAGCATTTAGTCAGAGTTATTCACTCAGTTTGCAGCCGCGAATGTAAGGGTGATCGTACTTGATGTACTTGGTCCAGTACGGCCGGTACTTGGTCATCGCCAGATCTAACCAAGGCTTCATATTTCCGTTATAGTGGATCACAGCGGCATTCTCTATCTCCGAGCGGTCAATGCTAGGACTGTACCCCAAGCCGAGCACATGCCATGATTTGTTGAGCGGGTGAGTTAACTTATAAAATGTTAGTAGGCCCGGCGGGAGTGTTCCCAATTTCCAGAGAACCCGGTCTTCATTCTGCAAAAAAGAGGATAACATTGTAAGCAAAGATAATTGCAAAATTTAACTGCTGGATTAGAGACAACCAATTTTAGTAGAGAAATGATAAATCAATGGTTAATTAACCGCATGAGTTCAGGGGGGGGTATGCCTATCGCATGAGTTCGGGCATCGACAGTTCAAAACCTTCTTCTATATATTAGCCTGACAAACATCGCTAATGGATAGAAGAAAAATATTGGAGTTTAAAAAAATGGCAATAATCATGAAAACCCATAACAAAACTCTTGTAGGGATTTCAGGTAAATCAAAAGAACGAGGCGATAAGCAAAAGCTGTTAAACGCCTCAAGAGCCAAAAAGTATGTCAGAAGATATGATAGATCACATATATGGTGTTTTTTTTGTAAACTAAATTTAGAAAACCATGCATAAGATGCGAAGGGCAAAATTAGCAGTATTCTCACAAGAAATTACCATGTTCTGCCACTTGTGATAAATCCCAGTAATATCCTTCTTCTTCCACGCCTTAAAATCAAAAATATTCATCCCATAGGCCCAACCGCATGCATTAGGATCAAAGTTCTGAGCGATGTGTGGGTTTGAGAAATTAAGATATTTGTCAAAGCGGTGGAAACTCTCACCACATGTTTCCACAGCTCCGTTGACATTTCCATTGAGATCAACGGACCACAGTGCTGTTAAATCCTTCTGAACAACTATGTCATCGTCGAGGAATAGGATTTTGTCTAACTTGGGATAAACCTGTGGGAGATAGAACCTTAAATGGTTCAGCATGGAAAGGTATTTAGGGTTTCTATACTTTAGGTTGGAAGAACCGGCAGACAGAGTTGAGCGGTGATCAGATGTAAAATAATATTCTTTCATAGCAGCAGACTCCAGTTGTCGCAAAACCGGACAGTAGGAAGAATTCAACCATTTGAAATCATCAACATTTTCAACATGAATGGTCGCCTTCCCAGGTGGGTTCAGGAGGAACCACATGTTCATGGCTCCAAAGTTCAATTTATCAGTGACGAGATGGAATACATGCTTCTCTGGCTCCTGTAATTGCAAATTACAGATTTACAAAATTATTATGGTTCACAATGAAGACAAATAGGAGCTAGAGATATTTGCCCATATATCACTGCAGAATTATCTTTCTACATATAAACTCTTGCATAATCAGAATTTTCATATATGATGTTCAAAAACATAATTAATTACATATACACCCTCTTACTTACAAGAAGAGGATAAACTTCAAATTGGCCCCCTATTGTTTAGCTCATATTCGCTTTGACACCCTGTGGTTCAAAAAATTTCATTTTGCCCCCTTCACCAAAAAATTCTATATGAAATAGAGTGGCAAAGTAAAAAAAAATTAAAAAACCACAAGGTGCCAAAGTGAAAAATGCACTAAACCACAAAGGGGCAAAAGTGACTTTTTCAACCAGTGGCAAAATGAAAATTAGCTAAACCACGAGGGGGTAAAATGAAACTTTTTTAACCATAGGGTGGCAAAGTGAAAATGAGCTAAACCACAAGGGAACAATTTGAAGTTTACCCTAATTTATATTAATTTTAAAAAAACTTTTCCATGTGAAATGGATAACTCCACAATTTCAAAAATGGCTGATTTTGTAAGAAAATGCACTTTCTAAACATAAATGTAGAATTTCAGATTTTACAAGGGTTTGTATAAAACACATATTTTGCAATGACATGTGTAGAGATCCTAAACTATACATTTACCATGGCATTCATGATGGTTGAGTTGACAACAACTGATGCAGCCAAGACATTGTCGGAGAAGAGTGCATAATGGTAAAGGTTTGGATTTTCCAAATTCTCACTTCTTGGAAACTTCCTTTGCTCAGGAGGGAGGAGGTAGTAGTCTATTGTTAACCGCATAGATAAGCAGTGGATCCCATTGGGAATAGTCTTCGCAGCCAATTGGCTCAAGAAAGTGCTCTGTTTCTTCAAGCTTCTAACTTGTTCATCTGCTGACTGAAGCATTCCTCGCAGCCTTTGGGTTATTACCTTGCAATCATACAGCTCTTGTCGTGCTTTAGACAAAACTTGACCCATCGCTTTGGTTTTATCAGGGGCGCTACAGATTAGAATGCTAAAAGTCAATAAATAAAAAAAGGATGCAAAAGCAGTAAGTTCCTGTTTGGACTTCTAGAATAGTCTTTCCAACTCTTAAAAACAGCAGCCAGATCTTCAGCAAACAGAATGTTTGAAAGCACTTTTTCCGGCACGAATCCAAAATAAATTTCTAGGTCTAAAAAGTAGAAACTCCAATTTGAAGCTTCTCCTTTTATTGCATAGGGAAGTACTTGGGGGATATCAGCAAAAAAGCTATTTAGTGATTCTTCAAACTGTTCTACTCGAACAACTCTATTACAGAAGTTTCATCAGAGGCCAACAGGCACCGACTGCTATATCAATAGAACAAAGGAGATGATTGCCTGTGATGTAAGTCAGAATCGGCATTAGCCTCCCCGACTGCACGCTGGCTTTCCTTGATACGATTCAGCAATTCTTGATAAAGATCAAGCTTGTTCTTTGACTTAGCAATAACAGAAAAGACCCTCGCCATGATAATTTGGTCTCGCATAAATCGAACTTTTATGTCTGTGTTCTCATTCTCGTTGTCTCGTCTCCATATGCTATACTTTCCTAGTACAGCTGAATCCACTGCTTTTGAGCGCTCGATGGCAGCATTCTCAAGTTTGACCAATGCTTCCTCATCCTGCTGAACCAACTCCATCGCCCTCTTTTCTTGCCTTAACTCTCTCAGTTTCTACGACAAATAACAATACCATAAATAACAAAAATCAAAGAAAACAGATATTTTTCCAGATAAGGATAAAACAACTAGGCATCAAAGCATTCAAATAGTAGAGGTCGAAGCAATTACAGGTCAGTAAACTTCTTTATCCGGATTAAAATGATACATTAGAAATTCAAGAATTTTAATAGCAATAAAAATGTTTGAGTGCAAAATGGAAAAACTGTATGAAATTCTTACTCTCATTGCCGAATGATGGGAAAGAAGGAAACGAGAAACCCTGCGAAATACTTTTGTTGGTGTGTCAGTAAGAGGATTCCCATCTGCACAGCAAAAATTATTCACTTATTTGCTAATTAATTATACTTCAAGGAGACGTGCTAGAAACCCAATTCTTATACCCGCTCCATAAGCCTCCCTCTCTGTTGCAGCTAATTCGCCACGAATTGTATTATTTTCTGATTTGAACTGGAAACTACTGCGATCAGCACTTGAACCTGTCTGAAGTGGCTTCAAAAAGTCAAAGAAGGTCACAAGATTAAGAGGCACATTTTTAACACTGTATGCCATGAAAATAGAAATTTATGCATATAAACTAAAAAAAGTACATGTTTTAATGACATAATGTACTGTTCTGTATCATTCAGGCCACTGGTTTTCCATGATGATGAGGCATTGTTTCTTCCCAAAATATCAAGACTCCACAGCTCCAATTGGGATAGCACCGTCACGAATTGCACAAGAAGGAGAAAGGCCGGAAGATGAAGGGAAGTGTGCAAGGAAAAAAGTAAACGGTAATAGACAAATGGTGGATATATGGAAAGTAGTTATGAGAAAAATTAGAAGAAAATGATCAGGAGAAATGGGAACCAAACACAACTACAAAGAAACTTATTGTTTGGACTACGAATGAAGAGGAGAATCTGAAAACAGAAGTACAAAGGGAGTTCTAGCTGAGACTAGGAAACACTGAGAGATGAAGGACAAGAAGCATGACTACTATGTCACACCTCAACTCAGGTAACCTTGCCTGCAGAGATCGGCATCCAGTAACTGCTTTGGCAGGGTCAATCGACCAGAACTATCCTACAGTTTATCGAACTAGTAGCTCAATCTTGGGTTAAGAAAAGGAGAATACTAGGAAAGTTTTTTGTTTTGGATGATGGAAAATTGTTTACTAAGGGCCTGTTTTGATGCCTTGTAATTTTATAGTATTGGAATACTTCTATTGTTTTATAGAAAACAGTGTTTATACTTAAAAAGGGATGTTTGGATGCTTTTTTGGAGTATAGAAAAACAAGAAAAATATCTCAAAAATGATGTAAATTTGTTGTAAAAATCAAAAGAGCTGAAACCTCTAGATCTCCGGATTTGCTTGTTGTTGTAATACTGGAATTTACCAAGCATATACCAAAGTATACATTACTCCAAAATAAAATTACAAGGTATCTAAACAGACCCTAATTTTTCGATTAGAGAAACAGAAAAATGGCTGAAAAAGGTGAAGACTTGTTCCTAGAAAAAATGCACAAAATAGAACAAAATGAAACTGTGCAAGAAAGCACAAAGGTCAAGAAGATAAAATTGTTATTACTATCACTCAGACAGGTGACAATACACACATGGTGACCACTTTCTTACAGTTTCATTAATATTTCATCACTTGATGGCAAAATTTGGTTCATTAGTGACATAAAATTCTTTTGTAATCTTAACTACTAGAAACTAAAATACAAATAACTAGTATAATTTCCCTTAAACTCACCATCCATTGTGCCGATAAATTTCTTATAATTTTAAATGGATAAGAAAGTATTGTAAAATATAAAATACATTCATCCATCATTTTATTCTCCATTTTCAGTCACTTATTTGCATTCTCTTTTCGAAGCACTTAAGTAAAGCTAGATAAGTACATTTTCGATAGACATTTATTTATGAAATAGAAACTTTTGTTACATAAACCATTGGTGTGTAGATATGTATTTCCAGTGTATCAGCATCAAAATTGCAAGCACATACAATACCAAACTAAATAACCTAATAGCAACGTACTATTGTTAGATGGGATGGTAAATCATCCTAACCATAAAAGTAATAAATTTTAATCAGAGGTGATGCAGCCAATAATAGGATGTAAGATCAACAACTTGGAGATACAAGCACCACTTAAGTAAGTGTTAAGGCATTACATCATAAAACATCTTCTGCGAACACTGCAAAAAAAAAAAATTTAAAAAAAAAGTATAAAAAAAAAAGTTTTTGAAAAGAAACTATAACTAACCTCTTTAGTTGGAACAGATTTCAAGTTTTGAACCGCCAACTGCTCTCTCCGATTTGTTATCTGCATGAAATCTTCTATGAGGGATACAAAGGGGAAATAGAAATATATGAAGCAAAGAGAGTCATACAAACAAAATAAATATCTTAAAGGGAAAACCTGATTGCTTGCAAAGTCTGTTTCCACCTCACCATCTGCGTTAAAAAACAAAAAACACTAATATAATTGAAACAGAAGCAATCTTAAGCGGAGACATCAATATCCATATGGAAGTGGATACTTTGTCATAAAAATTTGTAGATAGACAAGAAATAGTCCAAGATTCAGCTAAAAACTATGCCACATCATTATCTAAAGCATGGTGGGCTGTCTTGCAAATTAATCCAGGGAAGTAGCAAAGTGTTTAGTTTATTTCACGTATCACAACATCACTTCAAGATTGCACCAATTGCATTCTTCTTTCTTCTTTGTGACATATTGGGCTGACCAGAATCATTTCAACCTTGAAAACATAGTAGAATCAAGTTCTAAAGAGTTAACATCATATAAGTTAGGTTGACTAAAATACATATGTAGAGAGTTGAACACTCTCAGTATGCCATCAACTTGCCCTTGCACCATCCCACTGTCACAAATATTGCATGATTTGGACATCACGTTCTCGACTATAATATATGGCGCATCCTGTGGTGAACATACAGCAAAGGGTTTCAATTCTACTCATGTAATTCACCTTAGTTTAAAATATATGCTAGAAATACATATGTAGAGAGTTGAACATTCTCAGTATGCCATCAACTTTGCCCTCGCACCATCCTACTGTCACAAATATTGCATGATTTGGACATCATGTTCTCGATTATAGTATATGGCGCATCCTATGGTGAACATACAGCAAAGGGTTCCAATTCTACTCATGTAATTCACCTTAGTTTAAAATATATGCTAGAGTATCCACACAATGATAACATAATTCTAAATTTTTCCCTCGGATTGAAACTTCAAGGTTAGCAAGGCAGGCATTTTTAAGAAAGGGAGAAACTTCCAGGCAGGTATGAATGAAGTTCCATCTGGGATTGGAGCAATGTTCTTAAAAGCAGAAATAGTTTACAGGCGGCAAAGGAACAACGTAGTGCATATGCAGTAAGGAGGTGCATAAGTCACTCACATAACATATAATAAGATAGTCATAAAATGAAAACGTTAGAATATGTCATAAATAAAAAGAAAAACATGGAAGACTTTTTTACTCATCAATTGTACGACATTTTTGACATTACAAAGTTTTCAAGTAACTAAAAATTTTCTTAAGTACAAAACTACTGAATAATGAAGATAAATCAACAAAGCAACATGTACAAAATAATGGTATTCAAGTATTTGTGTAGCTAATCACAGACGTCATACTAAACCTACATATATTTTCCAAAAATGAATGACAACAGGAGCCAAAATATGCTGTCGTTATTCAATGCATAAGTCATAAAAGGACTCGGCCGGTCTATGCAGGTTGGTCTTTTCAAACAGTGGTTTGAAAGGTACTCTCTAATTTGTACATTCCTTAAGAACAACCTTAGAGGCTCATCCGGATGGACGAGCATCTTATTCAACACATCTCTTTTATTTAATCTAGAAGGTTGTAGTAATTGATAGATGAAAAAAATGATCAAATGTCTAAAGAGGCATGCTATGTTCAACCTCCAAGTCATTTTCTCAGAATGAGATATATCAATAGTAGGTGGAATGCACTATCCAAACAAATCATGGCTATCAGGACCTTGCAATGAGCTAAAGCCAAACTTTGAGTTTGCAATCACGAAAGAAAATCTTCGTAGGCCATATTTGGATGCATGCAAATCTTGTTCAGCATATCTCATTGGCTTGGCTTACTCAGGAAGCTTGTAGTATTTGATAGATGAGTAGTCTGGTCGAATTCTAGAATGACATAACATATTCAGCCTCCAAGTCATTGTTTTCGGAATATACTATCCTACCAAATAATGAATGCCAAGACTTTTTGAGGAGCAAAAATCAAAATCCTCGTTCCCAATCACAAAAGAAAATCTTCGTACCGAACGAACAAATTATCGCTGGTTAACTTATTCCGGCATTCAAACAGAGGCGTACCGCACAAAGATAAGTTATCTAACATCCAAACAAGCCCTAACTCCCATTTCTCATGTAGCCATTTTCATTTCCAACAAATTGGCTCCTCAATTTTTCCTCACCATTTTCATTTCATCGAATCCGACATTTGACGCAACGCTGATCAACAACATGAGGCAAGATGGTTATAGATCTGAGCCCATTCTAAGCATCCGAACCCTAAAGACAAATAGTAAAGGGGATATGGTTTCCGCGCAATTGCGCACACACGCTTACCTCTGGAGACTTGGGTGTGAACGCCACCGCGGGCTAGCAAAAAGAGGAAGGGCGAGATAATGAAGAGGGATGATAGCAATCTGAGCGGCGGAACAAAGGTGCGGCAGCCGTCGCCGCCGTCTCTTCGATTTCGCTTCGAATGTGGCATCTGCGACCGATCCACGGCCCCCAAATTGCAAGAAGAAGATACAG
Source organism: Tillandsia fasciculata (assembly GCA_029168755.2). Classification (NCBI taxonomy): domain Eukaryota; kingdom Viridiplantae; phylum Streptophyta; class Magnoliopsida; order Poales; family Bromeliaceae; genus Tillandsia; species Tillandsia fasciculata. The sequence goes on along the minus strand of CM054932.1, from coordinate 5,842,106 downwards.
CAGAATGGGTAAGATGGAGAGAGAGAGAGAGAGAGAGAGAGAGAGAGAGGTGAGGAGGTGGGAAAGGGGAGAGAAAAGGGGTGGGGAAGAGAGCGAGAGATCAGTGATCAGTGAGAAAGATGCTCAGGAATGAACGTTTTTTCAAAATTAGCCAAAATAACTGAAATTTGTAAAATAGATTAATTAAAAGAAAGTGAAGTATATATCTTACATCTTTTTAATCTAATATTTTTTTTTTAATTATTTGATTTTTTACCGATCATACATAAGAGGTTTAAAATCAACACCACTTTTATGAGGTGTACAAAAAAATTCTCTTATAAAATTTAAAAAAAAATACTACTTGTACAATTAAAAAAATGTATATTTCACACCCTATTTATTGTAGGATGAGATAAATTCACTAATCACATTAATGTGATTAGTGAAAAAAAAATTAATTTTAGAATTGATAGAATGTATATCATACACTCCTAATTATGGGTGTGTGTGGATAGTATTGCTCATAAAATTATATATAATTTACATATTTGACCCTCAAACTATGAGATAGGTGGCACCTTGGTTCTTAAACTTTAAATTGTTATAAATTTTTATTTGCATATTCCTAATTGTTGCAATCGAATTCTATAACTCAATATTGTTGCAATCAAATTCTATAATTCAATTTAATTGACTAAATATTAATGTATCACTAATATAGAGGTGATATAATAGTATTGTGATTAATAATGCGCTAATAATTAAGATGTATATTATTTATTGAGTTGAGCTTTTGTACGTTCAATAACACGTGAGCGAATGTGTTTGTGGCTTTTTAGCCATCGAATCGTCTCAAGATCCGTGCTGCACTAATAAATTAAAAAGAGAGATGGAGTAACGGCGTGTCTTGTTAAGTCTCCTTTACTAGTGGAGCACGAATTTATATATATATATATATATATATATATATATATATATATATATATATATATAGATATATATATAGAGAGAGAGAGAGAGTTGTGCTGGAATGTTATTGATAGCACCAGTCCAACTTTACCATCCATTTTGTAGTCCTTGAATTGCATTGAGATTCGTGCAAGCTCTTTAATTAAAAAGAAAAATTTTTTACTTTTTACTTTTTTCTTTACTTTTTCTTTTCTTTTTTTTTTCATTAAAGAGCCTTCACGAATCTCAATGCGATCCAAGGACTACAAAATAGGTGACAAAGTTGGACTGGTGCTATCAATAGCATTCCAGCCCCTCTCTCTCTCTCTCTCTCTCTCTCTCTATATATATATATATATATATATATATATATATATATATATGCTCTTGTGCTTTTGAAAGCACACGAGCTTAACTCTTGTTTTTATATCAACTATATATTAAAATTTAGTCAACTAAATTAGATGGTGAGACTTGATTGTAATAATTTTAAAAATTCAAGTTAAAAATTATAATTAATTAAAGTTTGAATACCAAAATTTACCTGCTTCTTAGTTTGAGAACAAAACATGCAATTTATCCTTAAAATTTTATACATTGTGAAATAAATTTATAAAAGTATTAATAAAATAGATTTATTAAAATTTTATATTTGTAAAAGAGATTTATTTGTAAAATAAGTTTATACATTATAGCATATACATCATATAGGCAAAATTGAAAGTGAACGATTTTATTCCATATGAAATGGTAAACAGTTTACCATTTTTTGTATTACCGTAGTTTGTAAAATATTAGTAAATGAAATTAGTATAGAAAATAAGCAAATTATTTATTGAACTTAGGGCTGTTTGGATGCAAAAAAAATATAGAATGATTAAATTATATTACATCTATAGAAAATTAATCATGTGAAGTGTTTGGATAATTCAAAATACATTTTTTTTTTTTAGAGTATAGTTAAACTATATCCCAAAAAATAGGTGTTGAGATTAAAATTTTTGCCACTTTTGGAAGTGACACGTGGCATATACCATCGGCTAAAGACATCCGCCGACAAAAAAATGAGTCAACGAAGAGGGACCCGCATCTTGACTAAAACCGGCCTCAGTCGCGTGAGAGAGCGGCACGCGACATATGCCATCGGTTAAAGGCATCAGCCGATAGGATATGCAGTCAACAAGAGGATTATCGTTTCATCCAGGACCGTCCTCGGCTGAAGACAAATATCAGACCGACTCAGTCGAGCGACGAAAGAGGTGAAGTCAGGGTCAACTCTCGGCTGCTCAAAGCCGTAGAAGGAAAAACTCTGAAAGGAAGGATTGCAAGATTTGGGCGCAAATCTCGTAACTGACTCCGGAATAGCAAGCGGCACCCGGCATTGAAAAAGCGCCAAAGATCATGTTTCGGCGCGACAATTAGGGGATAAACCTAGACAAAAAAAGGATGTTATCCTATTGAGAATATTCGACTCAAAAGGAAATAGTTGAGGAATTTACGATGATTCCCCTTAGATCACGCCTGTTTCTAAAATCGGCGGCTATACACATGGCTCGTAAATGTATAAATAAGCGAACCATCGAAGAAAAAGAGATCCTGCAACCTCGTAAGCCAGTGACCACCCCAGCTTTTTCATATCTTTCATATATGCATTTACTGCTTTCCTAGCTAAGTTTCGTACCTGCATCTACCGCACTTCCTAGGAGTAGATTAACTCGTAATCGGTTCCCAGTTACTCTTATAACCCCACTCCAATCAATATAATATCTTAATCGGCTCCTTAGCCGTGTCAAATCTCTATCTCCTTATCTTAGTTCGACTCTTCTAGGCCGAACTCTACTTACCTCCAAACCCCAGTTCGGTTGATCTAGGCTGAACCCTACGAGAGTTTGATTGAGAAGAACCCGGCCGAGCAAATCCCTCCTCGACCCGATCGCTTGATCCTTTGGCACGCAACGCATCACACTTAGAGGGTCAACCCCACAGGGCCGATCGCAGACCGCAACTTTTCGGCCCAATAATTTTCCTAGCACGCCCGGTGGGACCCTCGGGTATCTCTTACCTTCTCCTACCGTTAAAATGTTAAAAGACAACAGCTTGACTCTCAGGAATAGAGTTGTCCCCAGACATATTGTGGTGACCCGAACCCCCGTGTTGCTTGACTGTGTGATCGGCAGCGAGAAAATACCTATTTTTGGTGTACCGAGTGCGTTGCGCGTCAAACAGACTCAGCGCGAGCGGCCGACTGCGGGATACGCGGCGCGCATCCATTAGCACACGGCAAATGTGCGGGGCAGGCAGGCACGGAGTCCCCGTACAGGGACGCATGGCGCGCGCTGATTCGACGCGCTCACCTACCCCGGATTGGGACACGCGGTGCGATAGGAGCGGCTGATCGGGAGATTTGGGCGCTACCGGATGCTTGACGCGTGTCCGGGCCCTCGTCGCTAGCCGGGCCGGGCCGGGGAAGAATCGGGCGCCCGAAACCTTGGGCAAAATCTGAGAAAGCTTGGATTTTGTGGCCTATAAATTGGGGACCTCTTCTCCATTGTGAGACTTTTGGCAGTTGTTCTTTTGGAGGAATTTTTCTCAGAGCTTTATCTACTTCTCATCTACCATCCTTGAGCTTCTTGGATAACTTTGAAGACTTCTTAATCATCATCTTCCCCAAGTTAAGAAGCTTCACCATTATTGCTGTTTTCAGCCACCACCATCGCGTTTTAGTGCAAGGCCTCTACAGGACTCATCTCTTGGAGTTTTTGGCTTATTTTTGGTTTGGGATCTTCACAAGAGATAATTCTACAACTTTGATATTCATCACTCCTCCCAGTTCTTGAGTTCTCTTGGAGTTTTTATGCCATCTCTGGAGCCTTCGTGCACATAATAGACTTTTGGATAGTTCATAGTAGTTATGGATTTTCTCGGTAATTTGTGCATGAATCTTGAAGTTCTTTGACTTGTTTTGCATCTACTCTCGAAAAAGAATCCATTGAAACCTTGCTTGCTAGATTTAGGGTTCATTTGCCTAGGTAACATTATTGAACTTCTTGACCCTATGACAGAGGTTGCTGTAGTTTTTGTTTTGGATTTTGTTTTGAGGATTGAGCCTTTGGATGCAGATTTCTTGGTGATTTCTTGATTGTTTTCGGGATTTTAAAGTTTGGGCATCTTCTTAAGTTTAAGGTGAGCAATTCCTCTTTTGAATTCAGTGAAAATTTTCTTATGGATTAGTCTCTATATTTCTTGGAAGTTCATGTTGAAATTTTAAGCAATTCCGGACAGCAATGTAATGATTGATTTAATTATTAATTAAGGGGAATTAGAGATAGATTTTTGAGGCTTTGGAGATGCTCTTGGGATAGAGGACACCTTAGATTTGCTGTTTGGAGTGTCATGTTGAGATGATTAATGTAGAAATTACATCCTTTTTATCAATTAAGTGCTTACTAAAATTCTGGAATTAATCTGCACAGCGTGCGTTGTTCCTACGATTGCGCACAATCCAAGAGGAGATTTTCGGCGATTCTTGCGGTGTTGGATTCCTAAGAAGCTGAGAATTAAGGACGCCAAATTTTAGTCAGATTGGACATTGGATCGACAAGTTTCAGGTGGGTTGGATTTTTCTCCAAAATTAGCGGGCTTTTCTAATTCTATCTTGTAGTGGACATGCATGATAGGTTGTTGTTTCACTCCTTGGTTATGTTGAATGAAAGATAGAGTTAGTGAATTATTTATTTATTATGTTGAATGTGGAAATTGTGGAACCTTGACTAGCACCCCGTCATATATTTTCATGTATCTAACCAGACTATTAGAAAACTCTCACTTGGGCTAATTTAATTTATGTTCTAGCATTACTACACACTCTTGCATGTTCCCCTTGACTTAGAGTTTCTCCTCGCCCGGGTAGTGAGCCGAGTGGTCGGGATAGTGTTGTGCACTCGTGCCTCGGAGCCGAGTGGAGTCTGGTAGATGAGGCTAGTTATGTGCTAATGTCGGGAGTCGTTTGGGTAGACGGTGGTCCTGAGTCGTCAAGTATTATCCAACCAGTTTGTCGCCACTGAGTTCGTGGCAGTTTTGAGCTTGTGATAGCAGGACCTTGAACCCAAAATATTTTTGGACACACATGATTTCAGTAAACTAATATTTTCCTTCCAAATTTCGAAGGGTCGCCGGAGCCTATTCTTTTTTGATTTTGGTGAAGGCATTAGCCCTTCAGGGTTTGGAAAATAAAACTTATTTTTAACTAATTTTCTTAGAGAACTAAAATTTATTAAAATGGATTTCCTCAAATTAAGTTGGTTTTCTAAAAGGGAACAACTTTTGGTCCTCACCCCGAGAGGGTTCGAGTGAAAATGGTTTTCAGTAACAAATATCATCTTTTCATATAAACCACCTTACCCGAAGAGGGTTCGAGTGATCTTGGTTCTAAGGGCTGTTTCTACATTTTTGGTCGAAAGCTACGGGAGGCTGTGCCTGGAACCTGTTCTTGTTTGATTAGGTTGTAGGCGCCAATCTCCCGAAATTTTTGGACCTTCCTTTGTGGTTGGCTGTTGAGTACCTCTGGCCAGTGGGTTTAGTGTGGTGAATCAGGTATTCTATTTTGGGAGCCGTTTGGGTCGACGGTGGTCCCGGCTGTTGAGTATCTCCGGCCAGTGGGTTAGTGTTGTGAGTTGAGTATTGTCGATCTGTTTGATCGTGGATTTGGTCTATAGTCTGCATGAGACATATTGAGCTCGACAGAGATGCGCGAATACTTCCTCCGTGGGGTCGCTCCCCTCGAGTGTCGCTCCGGAGCTGGGCCTGTCATTTTGCTATTGCGACTTGTCGACACAGTCTTTACTGGATGCCCTACGTAATTCCAGTCCTCCGTGGATGTAATGGTAATAGGTGGGCGCAGGTTTGACTGGTTCGCCTGTGTAATTCCAGTTCTCCGTGGATGTAATGGTAGTAGGCAAACTCAGATTTGACTGGACCCTGTGTGGCAGTTATTATAATTGGGTCAATTGGGCACCTCGAGTTTGAGTGGTTGCATATTATCATTTGTTTACTGATTGATGTAGTTCTCACACCCTCTGGTCAAGAAGCTTGAATCCTCCATTAGAGAGTTCCTCCAAGCTTTTCTCCAACTTGAAGCTTCCAAAATCTCCAATTTAAAAAGAGATTACTAGAAAATTAAAGAAGAAATTAGGAATTTGAGAGGGTTGGAGCTAGAGAGAAAGTGAGGAATATTTCTCTTTGAATGTGTCACGCCCCAAGACTGCCAATTTGGACAGTTCGGGCACACCAACAGACCCGCCAATCGGGCATGACCTCTCTATACCCGAAAGGAACGGTAACATCCAAAAATAATACACCAAGTATATGTGAAAACTCAATATCAGAGTACTAAAAACCACTACTAATTGAAAACTTTCATTCATTAAACAACCAGTTTAAACTATAAATGAAAGTATACATGAGTGAACCATAATATAAAAGTTATTACATTTTCATCTCTTAACTTGAACTTACATAATATTACAATTTACATTCTTTTTCCTCACAATACAAGGTTCACTCAAATAAAACCCAAAATGATACCGGCGACTCTAGACTGCTAGGTCGCTAAGCTGCCGGGCCCCTTGCCCCTGTCGTGCGCCTCGCTCGATGTACCTGAACATGAAAAAATGGTCATTCAAGGGTGTGAGAACTACTTAAAGTTTCCAGTGGATTCAACCACCGAGAAAGAATGTTCTACACCGCTTGGTCCAATGGAAGCAAGATGGCAGGATAACACATGCTAAATAACTGCAGATACTAACTAACATGATCATAGGCATGTATGAATATATCTACACTATTTGTGTATGTTCATTGTCCCATTTCTATTAGTCCTGCCATACTATGCTACTTGTCACGCCCCGGGGGTTTATTGAAGCGGAAAGTAGCGCAATAATTTTTTTTTGAAGAGAAACACCCGCCGATCACGTGCACAGACCAGCCACATACGCTAGCGTTTCCGGCTTTGATAACCAGATCACCCCAACGTATGCACGGCATACAAAAATCACAATTATCCTTTAACAACGCAAGCCAAGGACGAAGAATAAAAGAGAACCCTTAAATAAACACGTTGACCAGACAGCAATGTAAGTTTGAAAGGATAAATCCACGGGTTTGGAAAACGGTGTCCACACGACACCGCGTTTTTAAAACGTTTTCGCAATCTCTTTTCTTTTCTTTGCTTTTCTTTTCTTTATTTAAAAACGGCTGTTCAAAACGCATAACTAGAATCATAAAGAAACTAGTCAAAACATAGAATCATAACTCCATCTCAACATCCACAATATCCACGATAAATAAAATCACATGCATAGAGTCTAACCAACCGAAATAATCAACTAAGTAAGAGGAAAATACGTCACCAGCCAGAAAAGGCTAACTCCCTCTAGTCGTAGCCCAACCGCCGTCCCAGATCCCACCCCGATCGAACCTGTCATAGTGTGGGAAGTCAATGACTAGAAGAGTAAAAAGAATAACGCAACTACAAGTACGATGCAAAAAGGGTACATATAATAAATCAAACCGTAGAACCAGAGCATCCACAATCCCATCCTGTGATCGACCGTACCCCTCTGTCACGCCCCGGGGTCAGAACTGTACCCCGGCTCGCCAACAGATCCGCCGCCCCTACAGGAAGCCCCGTAGAGACGAAGCGTCAACCTGCAAAAATTAGATTACTATACCAGCAGATATCAGAGCAGTAAGGAGAAACTAACTATGAACAGAAAATAGAACAGTCTCTCACAATATATACAACATATCCTCACCTGAGTACAAAAGTCTCTCAAAGAAAGCAGTAAAGTACAACTCGATACCTCACTACATAACTCTCAAACATGACACAACCAAAATATAGGGGTACCTCTAAGCCACACTGAAACTGAAGGGGGAAGGGATCTATCTCGCGACTCCCTTACCTCGATCTGCAGGAGCAGGATCAGCAACTGGTACCGCAGGAACTGGAGCTGAAGTCCCTGGGGAAAAGACACCACGACGGGTGTGAGAACTACCTCCCACAGTAGTTCTCAGTGGGTGCCGCCAACAAGCCCGACGGCCTGCCCTCTAAGTCTACTAGAGATAAAAGTAACAAAAGAAATGCAGTATGAAAAGCTGGAAAGTAAACATCTACTGCTACTATGCCCCTATCTACGATGCTCAAGGGAAAAGAAAGCAGGAGGACGATATGCCACTACTGACTCTCAACTCAGAACACCCAATCCTAAACTGACTGCCACAACGGGTCCAGTCCAACCTGCGCCTACCTACTGCTGTAGGTATGTCCGGTACTCCAACCCGGTATCTAGCTCAAAATCAAAGCCGGTACTACAACCCGGTCTCGCCTACTCCGGAGTGGCACTCGAGGGGAGCGACCCGCTCGAGTCAAACAACTGCGCAACACTGTCCAGCACAAAGGTGGCACATGCAGGCTATGATCCAATCACTGTCTAAAAAAAATCCACACTGTCATTGTGACCATGTCCCAAAGATCCCAGATCCACTGTCACTATCACTATCACTATCACTATCTCAATGATGAACTATCTACAGACTGCTACCAACACTACTCGGTCCCCAGACATGAGTACAATACATCATAGCTACTAAACCTCCCAACCCGCGGCCCGGGAAAGAATCACAATGTCAGAACGACAAAGGTACAACCACTGGGGAAAAACTAAGGTGATGAGCAAATCAAATACATGTTCACCTTTTCTGTTGTCTAATCGTGCATGAATAAATAATTAACTGACAATGAAGCTAAGTTGAGTTTTCCTGATGTAAGAGTTCAAATACTGCAAGTGGTTCAATGAGGTCATCAGGTTTAACAACTGTCAACTGTGGGTACTAACATTCAATTTGCACAGATTAAACAGCTCATATACTATCATGCATGCACTTAATAATCATAGAATTAGAGTGCAGTCCATAGGTATTGAAAGCAGGATCACCCACCTGATCGCGCTAACTGTCCGGGACGGTACAGATAAACAGTCCAAAGATCGACAATCTCCCAAATCCACAGTGCAAAGAGCACAGAAAAGTGCCCTTACAGTCCTGGGTACAATAACACATCTCAATTATGCACAATTCATACACACAACTACTATTCCAAAAATCTGCAAACAAGGTTACTGTTCACACACGAATTTCACCTGAAAATAAATTCCACGAAATTCCAATAAAAATATCACGACAATCCTCGCGAAGAGTAGATGTCGATAGGCTCTTGAATCGTCGAATTCCGATGTCCGGATGAGGAGATAAAAATCCGCGAAGTGAGTGCTGTCCAGAAATCTCACAACAAAACAGCGGCTCAGTAATGTCTCGAAATCCGTGCCAAAAACCCAAATCCAGGCAAAATACTCAACACGAAAATCGAAGATTTACCTCTCGTGAATCCAACGCCACAAAAATCGCTGAAATCGGATGTCGGGGTAGCTCTGTGGAAATTTTTGACCGAAATGCGACGATAACGGGCCTCCAACAGAAATCCGTCGCTCCGCACTTCGAGGCAGAAAACACAGTCGTCACGGCTTCCAGATTTTCTGAAACTTCACCAGGGGATTCCCAAGAGGAAGAGGAAGAACTTTGGTAAAGGGGGCAATGGCTAAATCTTCTCGGAAAGGGCTCAAAAACGCGGCCCAAGTGACCTATTTATAGGCCCCAAGGAGAAGAAGCCCAAAAAGCCAACTTATACACTTTCGGGCCCAACTTTCGGGCGCCCGAAAGTTTTCGGGCTGCTACAGTAACGGGCCGGCCCGTTACTGTGCGCGCCCGAATCTTCCTCAGGCCGCCACGTGTCCCCGCCGTACGCCTCCTGCACCCGGCGCACGACCTTGACGAACCACATGGTGCCACGTGTCCCGACCAAGTGTCGTGCACCCCTGCGCCGGACCAACCACGGGGCGCCACGTGGCGCCCCCACGCCGTCCCTGGTCAACGCGCACGTCGCGCGACGTGCGCGGCCGCGCCGCGCCGGACCCGGGTCGGGCACGCGTCCCGAGGCACCGCCTCAGCCGCCGCCGCCGCGTGGACCGGGTGCACCAGAACCAGCCAACCACGCAATGCCACGTGTCCCTCGGTTCACCGTGCACCAGAGCCAAGATTCCGTGGACCGCGCCCGCTGAACCGACCAACAGGAAAGCGCCACGCGTCCCATCCGTACGGTGCACGACCCCGCGGTGGACCGCGCGCCTGCCCGCGCGCCCGCGCGCCTGCCCGCGCCGCTCGCCGCCTGCCCGCGCCGCTCCGCCGCCTGCCCGAGGCTGCTCCGCCGCGCTCCGCCGCCCGCCGGCGGCCGCCGGCGCCTCTCCGGCCGCCGGAACAGTACCCCATGCCTCGATTTCCGTGTTTTCGCGTCCGGGCTCCGAAAAATTCAAGTAAATAGTCCATTTCGCTCGTTTTCGCGCGCTGAATCCAAATCCGAGGTCCGTTCGGCCAAATTCCGCTTCTAAAATTTTCCAAAATTTCCCGGAAAAGTAAACTTGATCCAATTTCTGTTCCGGGTCCCATTCTTGGCTCCAATAAGCGCGCAAACACCTCATACACCCAAAATGGACTCCCAGAGAAGAAACAAGCCCCAATTTCACCAGAAACTCAAATCTGGAGCCCGACACGCACACCCACACACCCAAAAGCCTCCAAGCCAACAGTAAACCCTGTCGTGGGGATCCGGGTCCTCACATCCTCCCCCACTAAAAGAAAGTTTCGTCCTCGAAACAAACACATCTCAAAAGGGAGTCTCCAAGCCCAAAGGTAAGCCTCCAACACACAAACTCCAACTCCCCAATCGCTACAAACTCTCCACAAAGCGCGTCCAACCGCGGAAAACTCAAAAATTCCCAAACACCAAGGACTAAGAAGAACAACCAACTCTACGCCTTCAAACTATTCGAATAACGCCGCAAAACTTAACAGGAAAGAAAAGAGCCCCACCAGTAGGAAGGTCATCAACCTCCAACTCTCAAATTTAGAAAACAACTGAAATTAGCGAACAGTTCGAAAGTTCCGGGAGATTAGTGCCCTCACCCTAATCCAACAGAAACAGGTTCGGGCACCGTCCCCAACTCTGGAGTAGTCTTTTGTATCCTTTCATCTTGTTCGCGAATTTCAGCACAAGAGTAAGAAAAGAGGGAGAGGAGGGTTGATGCCGTTCCTGCTGTGGCAACAAAACGGAAGCTACGGTCTACCCGTGCCCCTAAAAAGAAACACCACCCTATCCAAAACCCCTAGAGACAACCCTCTAGTCCTAGCCGTCACCTACGCTCGACAAATCGCACCTAACCCAAAGCCGCTGAGGCCACTGCTGCAGGAAAGATGCCTCGGTAACAAGTGGAAATGATCTCCTGTCGTCCAATTCGCGGAAAGGCCACTGTTCTCCATTCGCAAACAAATGTTGCACGATACCGCACCAACTGGTCCATCCAGAGTGCTCGATCTGAAACATGGAGCTGTAACTGAATCGTCTCAACAGTCGGCGTACCGCCCACAATTTCAGCTGTTCTGATCACGCCCCAAAATTCACCTCTGCTTGAGGATACAGGGAAGAATCCAATCGCTCATGCATGTTACAAAATTCCTATCCCTTAATCATGGAGAGATGCAAATGCTCTAATATCATGCAAAAGGATGCCGTGGTCCCGAAAAGCTCACTCGATTGACTGAAAATAAGGTCATACCTGCGGCGATAGGATCTGCTGCCGAGGTGCTCTCCATCATGGCTGCGTAATCTCGTCCACTAGGCGCTGAAGACCGTCGTCCCGTCTGTCCCGACGTCGTACCCCACTCTGTCTGATGGTGCCCTGAAGGAGGGGCTTCTGCTTCCTGAACTGGCAAGGGAGGCGCTGTAGCAAGGGGTTGCACTGACAGAATGGCTCGGGGGCAACCTGTTTGAATATGTCCCAACCCTCCACATAAGAAACACCGTCCCCGTCTCTGGTAACACTGCGTCGGTGGATGAGGGCCGCCACAGATGACACACTGCTCATGTCGCTGATGCCGATGCTGCTGCTGAAATTGCTGCTGTCGGGGGTACTGCTGCTGAGACTGCTGTCGTTGCGGGTGCTGCTGATACCGTGGCTGCTGCCGGGGCCCGCCTGACCTCTGGCGCCTCCGAAACCCATGACCCTGAGGATAGGATCGTGGAGGTCTCGTAGGTCCCTGACGACTCGTCTGTCCCCCGACATCCTGAGCTAGCCGCTTCGCCCCCGAAATTCCTGTGGGAGTAGGAGCCACCTCGGCCATCACCGCCTCTCCGTGCCCCGAACTCTGCCCCGAAAAACGATATGGATCAGACTGATGGAATCCCGTCATCATATCATCCATCTCACGCTGCTCTGCAGGTGTCAACTGTCCTGCCGTCCCGGACGGCTGACCACTGGTACCCTGTGCAGTAGGGGCTGCCTGTGCTGCTGGCACAACTGGGGGTGCCACAACTGGCGAAGATGGTGCGAAGAAACTCTCAGGGGGAGCTATGACTGACTGCCCCCTCTGCTCCATCACGCGCATCATCCGGTCCATGGTCTCCTCCTGGCGCCGGACAGCCTCTGACAACTGAACCAACTGAGCCCGAAGCTCTTGCATCTCACCCTGCTGACCCTGTGCTGACTCCTCATGCTCAGGCTCGTGGGAGGAGGAAAGCTGAGAACGCGTCCGCATCCTGCGTCGGGGAGGCATCGTGCCTACCTGCAATCCACAAGCAAACATCAAGACAACACCAAACAACACTCGACCCAATCCAGCGAAAGTCTAAAGGCATGTCCCCCTTCCCGAAGCACTATGTTGTCTGCAGCCAACATAGTCGCCACAGAAGGAAGGCATGTCTATCACTCATCCCTATCCACTCGGGAGAGTTAGATACCCAATCAAGACTTTCGCTAAAAGTCTCGGCTCTCACGTGGGTCATCCTAGGGTTTAACCATAAGCCTAGGGTTCCTAAGTCCTCAAGACCTATACCCTAAGCTCTGATACCACTCTAATCTGTCACGCCCCGGGGTCAGAACTGTACCCCGGCTCGCCAACAGATCCGCCGCCCCTACAGGAAGCCCCGTAGAGACGAAGCGTCAACCTGCAAAAATTAGATTACTATACCAGCAGATATCAGAGCAGTAAGGAGAAACTAACTATGAACAGAAAATAGAACAGTCTCTCACAATATATACAACATATCCTCACCTGAGTACAAAAGTCTCTCAAAGAAAGCAGTAAAGTACAACTCGATACCTCACTACATAACTCTCAAACATGACACAACCAAAATATAGGGGTACCTCTAAGCCACACTGAAACTGAAGGGGGAAGGGATCTATCTCGCGACTCCCTTACCTCGATCTGCAGGAGCAGGATCAGCAACTGGCACCGCAGGAACTGGAGCTGAAGTCCCTGGGGAAAAGACACCACGACGGGTGTGAGAACTACCTCCCACAGTAGTTCTCAGTGGGTGCCGCCAACAAGCCCGACGGCCTGCCCACTAAGTCTACTAGAGATAAAAGTAACAAAAGAAATGCAGTATGAAAAGCTGGAAAGTAAACATCTACTGCTACTATGCCCCTATCTACAATGCTCAAGGGAAAAGAAAACAGGAGGACGATATGCCACTACTGACTCTCAACTCAGAACACCCAATCCTAAACTGACTGCCACAACGGGTCCAGTCAAACCTGCGCCTACCTACTGCTGTAGGTATGTCCGGTACTCCAACCCGGTATCTAGCTCAAAATCAAAGCCGGTACTACAACCCGGTCTCGCCTACTCCGGAGTGGCACTCGAGGGGAGCGACCCGCTCGAGTCAAACAACTGCGCAACACTGTCCAGCACAAAGGTGGCACATGCAGGCTATGATCCAATCACTGTCTAAAAAAAATCCACACTGTCATTATGACCATGTCCCAAAGATCCCAGATCCACTGTCACTATCACTATCACTATCACTATCTCAATGATGAACTATCTACAGACTGCTACCAACACTACTCGGTCCCCAGACATGAGTACAATACATCATAGCTACTAAACCTCCCAACCCGCGACCCGGGAAAGAATCACAATGTCAGAACGACAAAGGTACAACCACTGGGGAAAAACTAAGGTGATGAGCAAATCTAAATACATGTTCACCTTTTCTGTTGTCTAATCGTGCATGAATAAATAATTAACTGACAATGAAGCTAAGTTGAGTTTTCCTGATGTAAGAGTTCAAATACTGCAAGTGGTTCAATGAGGTCATCAGGTTTAACAACTGTCAACTGTGGGTACTAACATTCAATTTGCACAGATTAAACAGCTCATATACTATCATGCATGCACTTAATAATCATAGAATTAGAGTGCAGTCCATAGGTATTGAAAGCAGGATCACCCACCTGATCGCGCTAACTGTCCGGGACGGTACAGATAAACAGTCCAAAGATCGACAATCTCCCAAATCCACAGTGCAAAGAGCACAGAAAAGTGCCCTTACAGTCCTGGGTACAATAACACATCTCAATTATGCACAATTCATACACACAACTACTATTCCAAAAATCTGCAAACAAGGTTACTGTTCACACACGAATTTCACCTGAAAATAAATTCCACGAAATTCCAATAAAAATATCACGACGATCCTCGCGAAGAGTAGATGTCGATAGGCTCTTGAATCGTCGAATTCCGATGTCCGGATGAGGAGATAAAAATCCGCGAAGTGAGTGCTGTCCAGAAATCTCACAACAAAACAGCGGCTCAGTAATGTCTCGAAATCCGTGCCAAAAACCCAAATCCAGGCAAAATACTCAACACGAAAATCGAAGATTTACCTCTCGTGAATCCAACGCCACAAAAATCGCTGAAATCGGATGTCGGGGTAGCTCTGTGGAAATTTTTGACCGAAATGCGACGATAACGGGCCTCCAACAGAAATCCGTCGCTCCGCACTTCGAGGCAGAAAACACAGTCGTCACGGCTTCCAGATTTTCTGAAACTTCACCAGGGGATTCCCAAGAGGAAGAGGAAGAACTTTGGTAAAGGGGGCAATGGCTAAATCTTCTCGGAAAGGGCTCAAAAACGCGGCCCAAGTGACCTATTTATAGGCCCCCAAGGAAAAGAAGCCCAAAAAGCCAACTTATACACTTTCGGGCCCAACTTTCGGGCGCCCGAAAGTTTTCGGGCTGCTACAGTAACGGGCCGGCCCGTTACTGTGCGCGCCCGAATCTTCCTCAGGCCGCCACGTGTCCCCGCCGTACGCCTCCTGCACCCGGCGCACGACCTTGACGAACCACATGGTGCCACGTGTCCCGACCAAGTGTCGTGCACCCCTGCGCCGGACCAACCACGGGGCGCCACGTGGCGCCCCCACGCCGTCCCTGGTCAACGCGCACGTCGCGCGACGTGCGCGGCCGCGCCGGCGCCGGACCCGGGTCGGGCACGCGTCCCGAGGCACCGCCTCAGCCGCCGCCGCCGCGTGGACCGGGTGCACCAGAACCAGCCAACCACGCAATGCCACGTGTCCCTCGGTTCACCGTGCACCAGAGCCAAGATTCCGTGGACCGCGCCCGCTGAACCGACCAACAGGAAAGCGCCACGCGTCCCATCCGTACGGTGCACGACCCCGCGGTGGACCGCGCGCCTGCCCGCGCGCCCGCGCGCCTGCCCGCGCCGCTCGCCGCCTGCCCGCGCCGCTCCGCCGCCTGCCCGAGGCTGCTCCGCCGCGCTCCGCCGCCCGCCGGCGGCCGCCGGCGCCTCTCCGGCCGCCGGAACAGTACCCCATGCCTCGATTTCCGTGTTTTCGCGTCCGGGCTCCGAAAAATTCAAGTAAATAGTCCATTTCGCTCGTTTTCGCGCGCTGAATCCAAATCCGAGGTCCGTTCGGCCAAATTCCGCTTCTAAAATTTTCCAAAATTTCCCGGAAAAGTAAACTTGATCCAATTTCTGTTCCGGGTCCCATTCTTGGCTCCAATAAGCGCGCAAACACCTCATACACCCAAAATGGACTCCCAGAGAAGAAACAAGCCCCAATTTCACCAGAAACTCAAATCTGGAGCCCGACACGCACACCCACACACCCAAAAGCCTCCAAGCCAACAGTAAACCCTGTCGTGGGGATCCGGGTCCTCACATCCTCCCCCACTAAAAGAAAGTTTCGTCCTCGAAACAAACACATCTCAAAAGGGAGTCTCCAAGCCCAAAGGTAAGCCTCCAACACACAAACTCCAACTCCCCAATCGCTACAAACTCTCCACAAAGCGCGTCCAACCGCGGAAAACTCAAAAATTCCCAAACACCAAGGACTAAGAAGAACAACCAACTCTACGCCTCCAAACTATTCGAATAACGCCGCAAAACTTAACAGGAAAGAAAAGAGCCCCACCAGTAGGAAGGTCATCAACCTCCAACTCTCAAATTTAGAAAACAACTGAAATTAGCGAACAGTTCGAAAGTTCCGGGAGATCAGTGCCCTCACCCTAATCCAACAGAAACAGGTTCGGGCACCGTCCCCAACTCTGGAGTAGTCTTTTGTATCCTTTCATCTTGTTCGCGAATTTCAGCACAAGAGTAAGAAAAGAGGGAGAGGAGGGTTGATGCCGTTCCTGCTGCGGCAACAAAACGGAAGCTACGGTCTACCCGTGCCCCTAAAAAGAAACACCACCCTATCCAAAACCCCTAGAGACAAACCCTCTAGTCCTAGGCGTCACCTACGCTCGACAAATCGCACCTAACCCAAAGCCGCTGAGGCCACTGCTGCAGGAAGGATGCCTCGGTAACAAGTGGAAATGATCTCCTGTCGTCCAATTCGCGGAAAGGCCACTGTTCTCCATTCGCAAACAAATGTTGCACGATACCGCACCAACTGGTCCATCCAGAGTGCTCGATCTGAAACATGGAGCTGTAACTGAATCGTCTCAACAGTCGGCGTACCGCCCACAATTTCAGCTGTTCTGATCACGCCCCAAAATTCACCTCTGCTTGAGGATACAGGGAAGAATCCAATCGCTCATGCATGTTACAAAATTCCTATCCCTTAATCATGGAGAGATGCAAATGCTCTAATATCATGCAAAAGGATGCCGTGGTCCCGAAAAGCTCACTCGATTGACTGAAAATAAGGTCATACCTGCGGCGATAGGATCTGCTGCCGAGGTGCTCTCCATCATGGCTGCGTAATCTCGTCCACTAGGCGCTGAAGACCGTCGTCCCGTCTGTCCCGACGTCGTACCCCACTCTGTCTGATGGTGCCCTGAAGGAGGGGCTTCTGCTTCCTGAACTGGCAAGGGAGGCGCTGTAGCAAGGGGTTGCACTGACAGAATGGCTCGGGGGCAACCTGTTTGAATATGTCCCAACCCTCCACATAAGAAACACCGTCCCCGTCTCTGGTAACACTGCGTCGGTGGATGAGGGCCGCCACAGATGACACACTGCTCATGTCGCTGATGCCGATGCTGCTGCTGAAATTGCTGCTGTCGGGGGTACTGCTGCTGAGACTGCTGTCGTTGCGGGTGCTGCTGATACCGTGGCTGCTGCCGGGGCCCGCCTGACCTCTGGCGCCTCCGAAACCCATGACCCTGAGGATAGGATCGTGGAGGTCTCGTAGGTCCCTGACGACTCGTCTGTCCCCCGACATCCTGAGCTAGCCGCTTCGCCCCCGAAATTCCTGTGGGAGTAGGAGCCACCTCGGCCATCACCGCCTCTCCGTGCCCCGAACTCTGCCCCGAAAAACGATATGGATCAGACTGATGGAATCCCGTCATCATATCATCCATCTCACGCTGCTCTGCAGGTGTCAACTGTCCTGCCGTCCCGGACGGCTGACCACTGGTACCCTGTGCAGTAGGGGCTGCCTGTGCTGCTGGCACAACTGGGGGTGCCACAACTGGCGAAGATGGTGCGAAGAAACTCTCAGGGGGAGCTATGACTGACTGCCCCCTCTGCTCCATCACGCGCATCATCCGGTCCATGGTCTCCTCCTGGCGCCGGACAGCCTCTGACAACTGAACCAACTGAGCCCGAAGCTCTTGCATCTCACCCTGCTGACCCTGTGCTGACTCCTCATGCTCAGGCTCGTGGGAGGAGGAAAGCTGAGAACGCGTCCGCATCCTGCGTCGGGGAGGCATCGTGCCTACCTGCAATCCACAAGCAAACATCAAGACAACACCAAACAACACTCGACCCAATCCAGCGAAAGTCTAAAGGCATGTCCCCCTTCCCGAAGCACTATGTTGTCTGCAGCCAACATAGTCGCCACAGAAGGAAGGCATGTCTATCACTCATCCCTATCCACTCGGGAGAGTTAGATACCCAATCAAGACTTTCGCTAAAAGTCTCGGCTCTCACGTGGGTCATCCTAGGGTTTAACCATAAGCCTAGGGTTCCTAAGTCCTCAAGACCTATACCCTAAGCTCTGATACCACTCTAATCTGTCACGCCCCGGGGTCAGAACTGTACCCCGGCTCGCCAACAGATCCGCCGCCCCTACAGGAAGCCCCGTAGAGACGAAGCGTCAACCTGCAAAAATTAGATTACTATACCAGCAGATATCAGAGCAGTAAGGAGAAACTAACTATGAACAGAAAATAGAACAGTCTCTCACAATATATACAACATATCCTCACCTGAGTACAAAAGTCTCTCAAAGAAAGCAGTAAAGTACAACTCGATACCTCACTACATAACTCTCAAACATGACACAACCAAAATATAGGGGTACCTCTAAGCCACACTGAAACTGAAGGGGGAAGGGATCTATCTCGCGACTCCCTTACCTCGATCTGCAGGAGCAGGATCAGCAACTGGCACCGCAGGAACTGGAGCTGAAGTCCCTGGGGAAAAGACACCACGACGGGTGTGAGAACTACCTCCCACAGTAGTTCTCAGTGGGTGCCGCCAACAAGCCCGACGGCCTGCCCACTAAGTCTACTAGAGATAAAAGTAACAAAAGAAATGCAGTATGAAAAGCTGGAAAGTAAACATCTACTGCTACTATGCCCCTATCTACGATGCTCAAGGGAAAAGAAAGCAGGAGGACGATATGCCACTACTGACTCTCAACTCAGAACACCCAATCCTAAACTGACTGCCACAACGGGTCCAGTCAAACCTGCGCCTACCTACTGCTGTAGGTATGTCCGGTACTCCAACCCGGTATCTAGCTCAAAATCAAAGCCGGTACTACAACCCGGTCTCGCCTACTCCGGAGTGGCACTCGAGGGGAGCGACCCGCTCGAGTCAAACAACTGCGCAACACTGTCCAGCACAAAGGTGGCACATGCAGGCTATGATCCAATCACTGTCTAAAAAAATCCACACTGTCACTATGACCATGTCCCAAAGATCCCAGATCCACTGTCACTATCACTATCACTATCACTATCTCAATGATGAACTATCTACAGACTGCTACCAACACTACTCGGTCCCCAGACATGAGTACAATACATCATAGCTACTAAACCTCCCAACCCGCGACCCGGGAAAGAATCACAATGTCAGAACGACAAAGGTACAACCACTGGGGAAAAACTAAGGTGATGAGCAAATCTAAATACATGTTCACCTTTTCTGTTGTCTAATCGTGCATGAATAAATAATTAACTGACAATGAAGCTAAGTTGAGTTTTCCTGATGTAAGAGTTCAAATACTGCAAGTGGTTCAATGAGGTCATCAGGTTTAACAACTGTCAACTGTGGGTACTAACATTCAATTTGCACAGATTAAACAGCTCATATACTATCATGCATGCACTTAATAATCATAGAATTAGAGTGCAGTCCATAGGTATTGAAAGCAGGATCACCCACCTGATCGCGCTAACTGTCCGGGACGGTACAGATAAACAGTCCAAAGATCGACAATCTCCCAAATCCACAGTGCAAAGAGCACAGAAAAGTGCCCTTACAGTCCTGGGTACAATAACACATCTCAATTATGCACAATTCATACACACAACTACTATTCCAAAAATCTGCAAACAAGGTTACTGTTCACACACGAATTTCACCTGAAAATAAATTCCACGAAATTCCAATAAAAATATCACGACGATCCTCGCGAAGAGTAGATGTCGATAGGCTCTTGAATCGTCGAATTCCGATGTCCGGATGAGGAGATAAAAATCCGCGAAGTGAGTGCTGTCCAGAAATCTCACAACAAAACAGCGGCTCAGTAATGTCTCGAAATCCGTCCAGCCAACAAACCCAAATCGCAGGCAAAATACTCGAACAACAGAAAACTTCGAGGCAGAAAACACAGTCGTCACGGCTTCCAGATTTTCTGAAACTTCACCAGGGGATTCCCAAGAGGAAGAGGAAGAACTTTGGTAAAGGGGGCAATGGCTAAATCTTCTCGGAAAGGGCTCAAAAACGCGGCCCAAGTGACCTATTTATAGGCCCCCAAGGAAAAGAAGCCCAAAAATTATACACTTTCGGGCCCAACTTTCGGGCGCCCGAAAGTTTTCGGGCTGCTACAGTAACGGGCCGGCCCGTTACTGTGCGCGCCCGAATCTTCCTCAGGCCGCCACGTGTCCCCGCCGTACGCCTCCTGCACCCGGCGCACGACCTTGACGAACCACATGGTGCCACGTGTCCCGACCAAGTGTCGTGCACCCCTGCGCCGGACCAACCACGGGGCGCCACGTGGCGCCCCCACGCCGTCCCTGGTCAACGCGCACGTCGCGCGACGTGCGCGGCCGCGCCACGGGACCTCCAACAGCCTCAACCTGCCACGTGTCCCTCGGTTCACCGTGCACCAGAGCCAAGATTCCGTGGACCGCGCCCGCTGAACCGACCAACAGGCGCCACGCGTCCCATCCGTACGGTGCACGACCCCGCGGTGGACCGCGCGCCTGCCCGCGCGCCCGCGCGCCTGCCCGCGCCGCTCGCCGCCTGCCCGCGCCGCTCCGCCGCCTGCCCGAGGCTGCTCCAACAGTACCCCATGCCTCGATTTCCGTGTTTTCGCGTCCGGGCTCCGAAAAATTCAAGTAAATAGTCCATTTCGCTCGTTTTCGCGCGCTGAATCCAAATCCGAGATCCGTTCGGCCAAATTCCGCTTCTAAAATTTTCCAAAATTTCCCGGAAAAGTAAACTTGATCCAATTTCTGTTCCGGGTCCCATTCTTGGCTCCAATAAGCGCGCAAACACCTCATACACCCAAAATGGACTCCCAGAGAAGAAACAAGCCCCAATTTCACCAGAAACTCAAATCTGGAGTCCGACACGCACACCCACACACCCAAAAGCCTCCAAGCCAACAGTAAACCCTGTCGTGGGGATCCGGGTCCTCACACCCTCCCTGAGAAACTAATCTAAGCACCTGCCGTGATGGTCCGGGGACCTCAGGCAAAAGAAACACCGTCCTGCTCTCACCTTGGTGCATGTTTACCCCCCACTGCACGAGTGCAACACCACAAATAGCCGCAAGGGACCCCCACTAACGTCACCTTGTGGGGTTCACGGGTCATCAGATCACCTTTCCGGAAAAGTACACCGACACGGTGGCCAAACCGCTGGTGTGCATGCAAGCGCCATGAGCATAATAATCAAAATAAAACGAGTGTCATGAACACATGCGACACTCGTTGCTCCAAAAGGTATAAGTGCCGATTCACGTGCAGAACATGGGGTTAGTCATCAACTCATAATATTGTTCAAACCAAAACTACCGTACTCATAAGTAACATAACGGTAAACAAACGTTAATAACGAAGAAAGGGAAAGCTCAATATGTTCCTACCGACGACATCCCCTTTTTTCAGATAAAGCTACCCGCCTCGAAACGCGTCGACCGAACCGCCAGCAACCGTCCTACGTCCTCGCACAACTTCCGGACCTAAGAAAGAGTCCCCAAGAAAACCACAACAGTAAGACTTAAGCTTTGCCTGCGAAAATAGTGGATCTGACCGCTGTTCGACGATATCCCCCGACAGCACAACGAATAATGTATCGTAAAATCTTAATCACCCGGGTAGAATCCGTGACCCAAAAAACATAAAGACGAAAACGAAAACCGAGCGGCAGCGATAGCAGCATACCGCAAGGTGCGGCACAAAAGCGGTGCGGCTTGGCAGCCCCGCGCGGGTCCTGCCCCCGCGTGGTTGTGAGTGGCGCGGCGAAGCCGTGGCCCCGCTCGGGCACCTTCCCGGCGCGGCACGGCAGCGGCCCCGTGCGGGCGCCCATGCAGCACGACGCGTCTCTACACGGGCACCACCCCCGCGCGGGCGCGCATACGGCGCGGCGCGTCCCCGCATGGGCACCACCCCCCGCGGGCGCGCATGCGGCGCGGTGCAGCGCAGCAGCCCCCACGGGCATTCTCCCTGTGTGAGCGCGCGGTGCAAGCGGTAGCTCCCCCCCTACCCTCATGCGGGTGCTTTCCCCGTGCGGCGCGGCAGCGGCCCCGCGCAGGCACCACCCGGCGCATCCTTGTGCGGGCACCACCCCCGCGCGGGCGCGCATGCGGCGTGGCGCGTCCCCGCGCAGGCACCACCCCCGCGCGGGCACACATGCGGCGCGGCGTAGCGCAGCAGCCCCCGTGCGGGCACCATCCCCGCGCGGGCGCACGGCGCAAGCGACAACCCCCGCGCTGCATGGTCCTTCGGCGGCGCGCGGGTAGCGCGCGCCCTGTCCGCGCGGCGGTGGCTAGGGCATCCGGCAGTGCGATGGCGGCGCCGGTAAAACCTTCCACCAAGAGCCCGAGACATAAAACGACGTGCAAAATGAAAAGTACAACTAAAACCCTAAATTAATGGGGTAAACTAACCTGCTAAGATCGGAACCGACGGTACAATCCTGCCTTCTGGTGACGGTGATGCTCCTGGGTCCGTCCCCCGGCGTTAGCGTCGTTTCGTCTTTTGGTTCCTGGCACCATGAGAAGGAACGAGAAGGAAGTAAAGAGATGGGATGCGGTAAAAAGATAAATTATTTCTTGTGTACGTACCACCCCCAAAACTCAGGTATAAAAAGAAAGGAAAAACCCCAATCGACTTCTCGATAAGCGTTCCACCTACGCACCATTTCAGAAACAGTCGGCACGGATTTTAAAGCACCAACAACCTATCGGGCTCGACTTGCCCGATCGCACCCATTAACCCTAAACGGCCTATTTCGGGAGATCCGTAAGTCTGATTCACTCCCCGATCGCATCGTTGTTCCCGGTTAAGCGAGTTCTACCGCAAAATAATATTCACACCCGAAAACACACGAAGGATAAAATACCTAAAAAATAATTTTATTCATAAGTGAAAAGTAAAGATTAAAAGTGTCATTACACTTGTCACGCCCCGGGTGTAAACCAGAACCCGGGCTCGACCACAGATCCGCCGTGCACACGGTATTTCCCGTGTACACGAAGCACTGGTAACCTGCTCAGATATAAGAAATAAGATAATGTAGCATAAAACAGAGCTAAACTAAAACTAATACATCTCAGACGAAAGCTGGAAAATAAAAGTACAATAAAACTCTCAAATAAGTACATGTGTCTCTCCCAGCTCACGAAATAAATACAACCAGCTGGCCGGAGCCAGACCCAAAATAAAGGAAAATACAACTGTCTGAGTGTACAGGGGATACATCAAAACTACAAAACTCGATACCGGGAAGCAGCTAGCTAATCAGCGATCCTCTTACCTCGATCCTGGGAAGAGGGTCCCGCAACTCCAGCAGATGACTCTGCAAAACAAAGGGGACAAAAGAAAGGAAGACAGTGGGGGTCAGAACTACTATAAAAACAGTAGCCTCCCCTAGTGGGTAGACCTCTAACTGGACATGCCCACTAGGACTACTAGAGGCGGAGAAATAGAACAAGGGTGGTAAGCAATAAGTATAACTACTGATGAGGAAAGCTACCACCAATATGCCTCTAGATAATAAGCCAAAAGAAGAGCTAAATGCATGCATCAGGGTGTAACTGCCTGCCTGGGTAACCCAATCTAGACACCGGTGAACACCGGAACTGCCTGCTATGCCTCATAACACACACAACTCAGCGGCGGGATGCAGACCGGTTCCTGACCGACACGGTCCCATCCCATAGGCAACAGACCGGCTCCTGACCGGCTCGGTCTCAAGTACACACACTCCGGAGTGGCACTCGAGGGGAGCGACCCACACGAGTGAAAATGAGTCGCCATAAGTAACCTGATAAGGTAGGACTGGACCAAGACCCCAACTGTCCTTTATTTGATAAAATGATCTCAGTATTCTAATTCTTAAATGCATCATGATATGCCTTGTTTTAATAACTCAAGCACTAACATGCCCTTAGTTGATTCATACACATGCATAAGTCCCCCAAGGATACATAAAGCATAATATGGTTTAGCAGATTATTTCCAACAAATTAGACGATTAATCCTTTTTCAAGGAATACTAATTCACTGATAATTTGTCCTCTAAAGATGCAAGTGCTAACCACCAACCCGTACTTTCATACAAGCATGCTAGATTCGTTCCATTGATACAGTTTTCAACAGGATATAGGAAACACTCTTAGTATGCCTAGTGGGTGATCGAAAGTGAGAGGTAATAACGGTACCCACCTCGAGCGCTAAATCCCGATCCCCAAATATGAAGTCCTCACCTGGCCCAAACAAACTCCACAGCACTGCACCACAATCCCCAAAGAGAGAATACATAAATTAATATAATAATCCATCCAAAACTGTCCAATTTTACAACAGTCCACATTCTGCCCATTTTCACCTGCAAAAAATGCCCGGAAAAATCCAAGAAAAATACTGTCGCGATCCTCGCGACGAACCCGTCGAAACGAGTACCTGCACGCCCAAAACCGAGTTTTCTACGCTGAGATAAAAATCCGGCAAGGGAAACACCCCGAAACAAACTGTACAAAATTTCTGCATTAAAGAATTACAGAGAAGGGAGATTTTCACCTTCGTGAAAAACCCAAGAAAATCTGAGAAAAATCCAGGAGATTCCTTGCGAAAATTAGATGAAATTTGCCTTTTGAATCGCCTCGATCCGTTGCCTGTGCGCAAAGATACAGCTAGAACACTGCGGTGCTGTCCAAAAATCCGCGAAGAAAAATGGGTCAAATGGAAGCTCGGAAAACCCCAAGATCAGCACGGAAATCGAGGAAGCTCAAAACACAAAAGTTGAAGTCCTACCCGTCAGAGTCCGATGGCGCAAGAATCGTCGAAAAAGGAGGTCGGGGTGAGTCGGGGGAGCCCAAACACTGAGAAGGGACGAAGCGGGTCGCCGGAGAACAAGTGTCGCGCCGCGCCGTAAAAACGTAAACCTCGGGATGCGTGCCTCCAAAAATCCTAGGACTCCACCAGAGAATAGAGATCAGAGAGAGAGAGAATTCTTCTGAAGAGCCCACAGAGAAATGGAGTCCAAAAAACCCAGAAAGAAAGCCTTGAAGCCTATTTATAGGCTCAGCCCAGCATGCTATTGGGCCGGATTCGGGCGCAAGAATTCGGGCGCCCGAATCCACCCAATAGGTCGGACAGCCCCCCGTCCGACGCGCCCGGATGTTCCTGCGCATGCCACGTACCCCACAAACAGCGGACAGCGAAAAGGGCGGCAGGGAACGCGCCGCGTGGCCACCACTTGGTCAAAGCGGTAGGTACGGTCCGCCAATCGCGGGCCGACGCGTAGCGGTACTCGAGTACGACCGCCACCCGCGGGCCGACGCGTGGCGGTACTCGAGCGCAGCCGACAGCGCGCCTGGCGCCTCTACGTGCACGCGCCCCGAGGCGCCGCCTGCGCACACCGTGGACCGTGCCGCCGTGAGCCAGCCAATCGCATGCCTCCACGTGGCATACACCCGGTCCACCAAAGTCGCGGAAAATTTCCCTGGACCGCGTCGCTTGCGCCCGCCATTCCGGACGCGCCACGTGTCCCGCCAATGGTCCATACACCCGCCGCGCAACCCCGTGGACCGAGCTGCGTGGGCCGGCCAATAACAGGCCGCCACGTGGCTCCAGGTCGGTCCACGGTCTCCCCCATGCACCGAAAAACCCCGAAATCTTCCGGAAGCCCCTTTTTGGTCATCCGGACTCCAAATTTAACAAGCAAATAGCCGTTTTCAAGCATTTTTCCGCGCTGAATCCAAATCCAACCTCCGTTTGGCCCAAATCATTTTCTAAAATTTGGCAAATATAGCCGAAGGCCAAATCAGCCACAAAAGTCTCACGGGGTCCATCTGTGGCACCCCTTTGATGCACCATGGCCCAGACACCAACACTAGGTGTTATACAAAGTGGATTCATTGGGAAATTGCATGGGAAAAACCAGAACACTACATCCTCCCCTACAAGAAAAAGTTTCGTCCTCGAAACAAAAGTCATACCTCAAGCCGGGGCCTCGAACAGGTGGGGGTAAGCGTCCATCATCGCTGACTCCGGCTCCCAAGTGGCCTCGCGCTCATCATGGCTGCTCCAGAGGATCTTCACATAAGGGATGGCCCGACTACGCAACTCCCTAACCTCACGGTCCAAGATCCTCAATGGCCGCTCGACGTAGCTCAAGTCCTCGGCGATCTCCAGTGGGGCGAAATCAATAATGTGCGACGGGTCATAGACATACCTCCTCAGAGTCGATACATGAAACACATCATGAACACCTGCCAATCTAGGAGGAAGTGCAAGCCTGTAGGCAACTGGCCCTATGCGCTCCAACACCTCGAAAGGTCCAATATAACGAGGGCTCAGTTTCCCACGAATACCAAATCTCCGAATCCCCTTCGAAGGCGAGACTTTCGAAAAGACATGATCGCCCACCTGAAACTCTAAGTCTCGCCGTCGCGTATCAGCATAACTCCTCTGTCGACTCTGGGCGGTCTCGAGATGTCGTCGTACCAATCTAACCTTTTCCTCTGCCTCTAATAGAAGATCAGGACCCAAAGTCTTCTTCTCACCCACGTCACTCCAATATAGGGGTGACCGACACTTGCGTCCATACAACGCTTCAAACGGAGCCATCTGAATGCTCGCTTGATAGCTGTTGTTGTACGCAAACTCAACTAATCCCAAGTGTCGGTACCACCCTCCCCCAAAGTCCAGAACGCATGCTCTCAACATATCCTCGAGGGTCTGAATAGTGCGCTCTGACTGTCCATCGGTCTGTGGGTGGAATGCTGTACTAAAGCGGAGCTGCGTCCCCAAGACTGTCTGTAAACTCCTCCAGAAATGCGAGACAAACCTCGGGTCTCTATCTGATACGATGGAAACGGGTACCCCGTGCAATCTAACCACCTCAGCCAAGTACACCTGTGCCAGTCGCTCCATCGACCAAATCATCTGAACCGGTAAAAAGTGAGCGGACTTGGTAAGTCTGTCCACGACTACCCAGATAGCATCCGCTCCCGTCTGTGCTCTCGGCAAACCAGTAACAAAATCCATGGTAACATGTTCCCATTTCCATTCAGGGATTGGGAGGCTTTGTAACTTGCCAGCAGGTACACGATGCTCAGCCTTTACTTGCTGACAAGTTAAACAATGTGCTACAAATCTCCCAATGTCTCTTTTCATCCCATTCCACCAAAACTGTGCCTTGAGGTCCCTATACATCTTAGTCCCACCAGGATGGATGGTATAAGGTGTATAGTGGACCTCCCTCAAGATCTGCTCTCGAATCTCTGCATCCATAGGCACACAAGCTCGGTCCCTGTACCGCAGTACTCCCGAAGCATCAACTAAAAAATCCCCTGTCAAACCGGTCTGGATCTGCTCTCGAATCCTCATCAGGTGGGGGTCCTCACTCTGTCTCTTCCGAATCCTGTCCAACAGAGTGGGCTGCAAGACTAGAGACATAAGTCTAGCAGAGACCCCAGGGGACACAACCTCGAGCTCCAACCACCTCATCTGCTCAAGTAATGGCGCCTGATCAGTGATCATCAAAGATAGGCTCTGCGCTGCTCTCTTACTCAGGGCATCAGCGACCACATTGGCCTTGCCAGGATGGTAGAGGATATCCACATCGTAGTCCTTAAGCAATTCCAACCATCTGCGTTGCCTCAAATTGAGCTCCTTCTGTGTGAACAGATATTTCAAGCTCTTGTGGTTAGTGTAAATCTCGCAGTGCTCCCCATACAGGTAATGGCGCCATAACTTCAATGCGAAAATCACAGCAGCTAGCTCCAAGTCATGAGTAGGGTAATTCTTTTCATAATCCTTCAGTTGCCGAGAGGCATAAGCGATTACCCTTCCCTCCTGCATCAGCACGCAACCAAGTCCACTGTGCGATGCATCACTGTAAATCACATATCCTTTCCCCATAATAGGGAGGGAAAGGATAGGAGCCGACATCAGTCTGTTCTTTAATTCCTCAAAGCTCCTCTGGCAATCCTCACTCCAAATAAACTTAATTCCTTTACGCGTCAGGCGAGTGAGGGGTGTGGAAAGTTTCGCAAAACCTTCCACGAACCGACGGTAATATCCAGCTAAGCCCATAAAACTGCGGACCTCTGATACCGTCGTCGGTCGGGGCCAATCCCGGACTGCCTCAATCTTCGCCAGGTCTACTGCCACTCCAGCGGCTGAAATCACGTGGCCCAAAAAGACAACCTCCCGGAGCCAAAACTCGCACTTAGACAACTTGGCATACAACTTCCTCTCTCTCAGAAGTTGCAGCACAATCCTCAAGTGCGCCTCGTGCTCCACATCGCTCCGGAAATAAACCAGGATATCATCAATAAAAACAACGACGAACCGATCCAGGTATGGTCGAAAAATCCTGTTCATTAAATCCATAAAAGCAGCAGGGGCATTTGTCAATCCAAAAGGCATGACGGTGAACTCATAATGCCCGTACCGCGTCCTGAACGCCGTCTTTGGGATGTCCTCGGCCTTCACCTTCAATTGGTGGTAACCAGACTGTAAATCAATCTTGGAGAAGACACAAGACCCTTGCAGCTGATCAAATAAGTCATCAATACGCGGCAAAGGGTACTTGTTCTTGATGGTCACTTTATTCAGCTCTCGGTAATCGACACACAGTCGAAGTGAACCATCTTTCTTCTTCACAAATAGCACCGGCGCTCCCCAAGGCGATACACTTGGTCTCACAAAACCTTTATTCATTAAATCCTGGAGTTGCGCCTTTAACTCACGCAGCTCAGCCGGTGCCATACGGTAAGGAGCCTTAGAGATTGGCGCAGTTCCTGGGACTACGTCAATCAAAAACTCAATCTCCCTATCCGGCGGCATACAAATCAGCTCTGGAGGGAACACATCCGGGAACTCGTGGACAATAGGGATATCCGCGAGTCCCGGTGCCGCCGTAGGCTCCTTAACCACAGAAGCCAAAAAGGCCACGCATCCACTGCGCATCATCTGCCTCGCATGGGAAGTCGAAACTACCGAGGCGAAGAAAGCACTCTGGCAACCCCTGTAAACAAACACCTCCTGGCCCGGCTCGCTAAAAGTCACAGTCCTCGCGGCGCAATCAATCGTCGCAAAATAGCGAGCCAGCCAATCCATCCCCAGTACAATGTCGAAATCTCGCAGCTGACTAAGGACCATCAGGTCCGCTGGCAAAATCCAAGACTCAATCTGTACAGGGCAAGACCAACAACACTCCTCTACATGCAATGTATGATCAGGAATCTGCACCTCTAATGCATGTGGCAACCGACCTAACTCTAGTCCATGAGATGATGCAAAAACTCTACTGATAAAAGAATGTGATGCACCGGTATCAAATAAAGTGCGAGCTCTAGTACCGAAAAGTAAAATGATACCTGCCACCACGTGGTCGGCTGCCGAGGAGTCCTCCACCTGGGCGGCGTAGACCCGCCCGCTCTGAGCCGGTGGTCGGTAATCTGCAGGGTGGGAAGAAGGAGCCCTGCTCGCTGGAGCATAGGGCCGCTGCTGGGGCACCGAAGGGACTGATGCCGAAGAAGGAGCCGGCGACGCCGAAAAAGGACAAGTAGCTCGCAGATGACCTGACTACCCGCATCTGAAACAGCGACCGTGCCTCAAATTACAAGTATCAGAGGGGTGCTGACCCCTGCAGAAAACACACCCAACTGTAGACCGGGGCTGCCTCGACTGCTGCTGCTGCTGCCTCTGCCGCTGTGACCCCTGCTGTCGCGACTGCGATCTCTGCTGCTGCGAGTGCTGCTGCTGTCGCTGGGGCTGCTGCTGCTGTGGGGGCCTCTGGGATCCCCCAGGCCCTCGCCGCTCCGAACGCCCACGGCCCGTAAACTGAGGCGGTGGCGGTCGGGGCGGCCTCCAGGAACTGGCCTGTCCCCCATCGTCCGGCTTCCTCTCAGAACTCTGAGCGACCAAGCCTCCGCGTCGAGAGACAACATGATCTCCCCTCTCAACCCACTGTGCGTGATCCACTGCTTCGGATAGAGTCTGAAGCCTCTGGGCGTGCACCAAGGTATAGATCTCAGGGCGCAAACCTGTCTCGAAGAGCTCCACCTGGTGCGGCCCATCCCTGGCAACATAGGGTACGCAGTTGAGCAACTGCGTGAACTCCTGGAAATAGTCCCACACTGGCCGATCACCCTGCTGAAGATTCTTCAAGTCATCTTCTATCTTTTTCTTCACACTCGTGGAGAAATAAGTGTCGAGAATCATCCGTCTGAAATCTGACCATGGCAGCTGTCGGGTAATCTGGAACTCCAACGGCTCGACCCGACGCCACCAGGCATCTGCATCCCCCTCCTAACAATGCACGGCCATATGTACTCTGTATCTCGGATCAATAAAAAAGTCTCTGAACAACTTCTCCATTAATGCTAACCACGATCCTATCTCCCAAGGGTGGGTGCTCCGTCCAGAGAACCTAGGTGGTCCTCGCTGACAAAACTGGGTGAGCTTGTCAGCAAACTCCTGCTCCTCCGCTGGGGTCAAAGGCCTGATCACTCCCTGAGCCCCACTGCTCGACGACGGTGCCGTAGGGACTGGTGGAATAGCCGGTGGTGCAACTGGGGGTACCGGGGCCTCAACAGTAGTAGGGGGAGGTGCCCCTGCCTGGGCAAGCAACTGCTCAATCCTCTCCTCCTGCCGGCGGTGACTCTCCGCCAACTGGGCCACCATGACCCTCAGCTCACTGATCTCTGATGGCCCGGACTGCTCTGGCACCTCCGGGGGTGTAGGGGTACCCCGGGAAGGAATCTGCCGCCTAGGAGGCATCCTGTCACACAAGAAACCACGGGTCAGTAAACAAAACCACTCTCGACCCAATCCAGCGAAAGTCATGGTCATCCTCCTATTTCTGTAACCTTATGCTGTCTGCAGCCAACATAATGGTTCCCCAGAAATAGAATATGCCAGTCCCTCTCCACTCATAGGAAGTGTAGTGGCCCTAGTCCCCATGCAGTATTTTTCCTATGAATCCACTGTTGGAACACCTAGTATTGGTGTATCTGGCCCACAGTGCATCAATCGGATGCTACTGATGGACCCTGTGTGCTTCTATTTGCTATATTGGCCTTCGGCTGGGTTTGCCAAAATTTCTGGAAAGATTTAGGCCAAACAGAGGTCGTAGATGGATTCAGCACGGAAAAACGCTTGAAAACGACTATTTATTTGCTTAATTTGGAGTCCGGATGCCCAAAAACGGACACCCGGAAGGTTTTAGTGAAAAATGGTGCATGGGAGGGGCCGTAGACCGCCGGGATGCCACGTGGCGGCCTGTCATTGGCCGGTTCAGGATGCGCGGTCCACAGAGCTGCGCGGCGGGGTGCACAGACCCGGCGCATGGACACGTGGCACCGCCTGATTGGCGGGCCCAGGGCGCGCGGTCTACCGGGTGAGCGCGGCGGTGCATGGACCAGGCGGGGGGACACGTGGCAGCCTCCGGTTGGTTGGTGCACGCGGCGCGGTCCACGGAATTCCTGTCAAAGGCGTGGACCGGGTGCAGGGGACACGTGTCACTCCCTCATTGGCGGGTGCAGCACACGCGGTGCACGGAACACGCGCGGTCGGTGCCTCGGGAAGCGTGCCCACGTGCGACCCACGTCGCGCGACCGGCACGCACGTCGCGCGGTCGGCGGTCAACAGGGAGGACACGTGGCGCCCGCTCATTGGCGGGCGCCACCGCCTTACTGTGCGAGAGGGTGGACACGTGGCGTGTTCTCAGTGGTCCGCACCGGTGTTCGCTGTTCGGCTGGACACGTGGCGGGTTCCGACTGGCCCTGCACCGGTGTTTGCTGTTCGGTGTACACGTGGCAGCACCTGGGCGTTTCGGGCGTGAACAGTGTTGGGCCCGGGCCCAACACTGTAGGCGCCCGAAACTTTTCGGGCGCCCGAAAGTTGGGCCCGAGCCCATTTAACTTGACTTTTTTGGGCCTTTTCCTTTGGAGCCTATATATAGGTCACTTTGGGCCGAGTTTTTCACCCTTTTTTCGTGGGAATTAGCTCTTGAGCCTTTTATGAAAGATTTTCATCTCCCTCTTTCCAATCTTCTGGTGAAGTTTCAGATTTTCTGGAAGCCGCGACGACAGCGTTTTCTGCCTCGTAGTGCAGAGCGACGGTATACTGTTGGAGGCCCATTTCCGTCGCAGTTTAGTCTGGGAGACCTGTAGAGCTACCCCGACCTCATTTTTGGACGATTTTTTCGACAGCGATTGCACGAGAGGTATATCTACGTTTTCCGTGTTGATCACTTTTCCCAGAAATGAGCTCATGTTGGGGTTTGGGGTACATTTTTACACCTCTTTGCTACAGTTTGGAATCCTGACAGCAGTAACTTCGCAGAATTTTATCTTCGCATTCGGATATCGGATTTCGACGATTCAAGAGCCTATCGACATCTACATTTCGCGAGGATCGTCATGATATTTTTAGTAGATTTTATTGAGGAGTATTTTCAGGTGAAATTTTCGTGTGAACAGTAACCTTGCTTGCAGATTTTGGAATAGTAATTGTTGTGTGTGATTGGTGTATAATTGATATATGTTGTTGTACCCAGGACTGTAAGAGCACTTTTTCTGTGCTCCTTGCTCTGTGGATCTGGGAAATTGTCGATTTTTTGGACTGTTTATCTGTGCCGTCCCGGACAGTTAGCATGTTCAGGTGGGTGATCCTGCTTTCAATATCTATGGACTGCACTCTAATTCTGCAATTATAAATGCATGCATGATAGTATTTGAGCTAATTAATCTGTGCAAACTGTATGTTAGTACCCACAATTAGATTTCTTTTACAGCTCTGATATCTGTTAGTATAGTTGATCTATTTTGCAGGTTAGACGCTACGTCTCTACAGGGCTTCCTGTAGGGGCGGCGGATCTGTTGGCGAGCCCGGGGTACAGTTCTGACCCCGGGGCGTGACAGATTAGAGTTGATCTATTTTGCAGGTTAGACGCTACGTCTCTACAGGGCTTCCTGTAGGGGCGGCGGATCTGTTGGCGATATTAGCAATTATCAATTGTGGGTACTAACATACAGTTTGCACAGATTAATTAGCTCAAATACTATCATGCATGCATTTATAATTGCAGAATTAGAGTGCAGTCCATAGATATTGAAAGCAGGATCACCCACCTGAACACGCTAACTGTCCGGGACGGCACAGATAAACAGTCCAGAAAATCGACAATTTTCTAGATCCACAGAGCAAGGAGCACAGAAAAAGTGCTCTTACAGTCCTGGGTACAACAACATATATCAATTATACACCAATCACACATAACAATTACTATTCCAAAATCTGCAAGCAAGGTTACTGTTCACACGAAAATTTCACCTGAAAATACTCCTCAATAAAATCTACTAAAAATATCACGACGATTCTCGCGAAGTGTAGATGTCTATAGGCTCTTGAATCGTCGAAATCCGATATCCGGATGCGAAGATAAAATTCTGCGAAGTTACTGCTGTCAGGATTCCAAACTGTAGCAAAGAGGTGTAAAAATGTACCCCAAACCCCAACATGAGCTCATTTCTGGGAAAAGTGATCAACACGGAAAACGTAGATATACCTCTCGTGCAACCGCTGTCGAAAAAATCGTCCAAAAATGAGGTCGGGGTAGCTCTACAGGTCTCCCAGACTAAACTGCGACGGAAATGGGCCTCCAACAGTATACCGTCGCTCCACACTACGAGGCAGAAAACGCTGTCGTCGCGGCTTCCAGAAAATCTGAAACTTCACCAGAAGATTGGAAAGAGGGAGAGGAAAATCTTTCATAAAAGGCTCAAGAGCTAATTCCCACGAAAAAAGGGTGAAAAACTCGGCCCAAAGTGACCTATATATAGGCTCCAAAGGAAAAGGCCCAAAAAAGTCAAGTTAAATGGGCTCGGGCCCAACTTTCGGGCGCCCGAAAAGTTTCGGGCGCCTACAGTGTTGGGCCCGGCCCAACACTGTTCACGCCCGAAATGCCCAGGTGCTGCCACGTGTACACCGAACAGCAAACACCGGTGCAGGGCCAGTCGGAACCCGCCACGTGTCCAGCCGAACAGCGAACACCGGTGCGGACCACTGAGAACACGCCACGTGTCCACCCTCTCGCACAGTAAGGCGGTGGCGCCCGCCAATGAGCGGGCGCCACGTGTCCTCCCTGTTGACCGCCGACCGCGCGACGTGCGTGCCGGTCGCGCGACGTGGGTCGCACGTGGGCACGCTTCCCGAGGCACCGACCGCGCGTGTTCCGTGCACCGCGTGTGCTGCACCCGCCAATGAGGGAGTGACACGTGTCCCCTGCACCCGGTCCACGCCTTTGACAGGAATTCCGTGGACCGCGCCGCGTGCACCACCCACCGGAGGCTGCCACGTGTCCCCCCGCCTGGTCCATGCACCGCCGCGCTCACCCGGTAGACCGCGCGCCCTGGGCCCGCCAATCAGGCGGTGCCACGTGTCCATGCGCCGGGTCTGTGCACCCCGCCGCGCAGCTCTGTGGACCGCGCATCCTGAACCGGCCAATGACAGGCCGCCACGTGGCATCCCGGCGGTCTACGGCCCCTCCCATGCACCATTTTCCACTAAAAACTTTCGGGTGTCCGTTTTTGGGCATCCGGACTCCAAATTAAGCAAATAAATAGTCGTTTTCAAGCGTTTTTCCGTGCTGAATCCATCTACGACCTCTGTTTGGCCTAAATCTTTCCAAAAATTTTGGCAAACCCAGCCGAAGGCCAATACAGCAAATAGAAGCACACAGGATCCATCAGTAGCATCCGATTGATGCACTGTGGGCCAGATACACCAATACTAGGTGTTCCAACAGTGGATTCATAGGAAAAACACTGCATGGGGACTAGGGCCACTACATCCTCCCCCACTAAAAGAAAGTTTCGTCCTCGAAACGAAACTGAGTAAAAACAAGCGTACCTCAGCCAGAAGTCTCGAACAGAAAAGGGTAGGCATCTCGCATCTCCGTCTCAAGCTCCCAGGTAGCCTCTCGCTCCTCGTGGTTGCTCCAAAGGATCTTCACATAAGGTATTGCCCGGTTGCGCAATTCTCTCACCTCACGAGCCAGAATCCGCAACGGGCGCTCCTCGTATACTAAGTCCTCGCCGATATCCAAGGATGCGAAGTCAATGACATGAGACGGATCAAACACATATCTCCTCAAGGCCGAAATGTGGAAGACATCATGAACACCAGCCAAGCGGGGAGGTAGAGCAACTCTATAAGCCACAGGGCCTACCCTCTCAAGCACCTCAAAGGGTCCAATGAAGCGGGGACTAAGCTTCCCACGCACACCAAACCTCCGGACCCCTTTCGAGGGCGAGACCTTCAAGAAGACGTGATCACCAACCTGGAACTCAAGGTCTCGCCGCCGAACATCTGCATAACTCTTCTGGCGACTCTGGGCCGTCTCCAAGTGCCGACGAATAACACGAACCTTCTCTTCCGCCTCCAGCAGTAAATCTGGCCCCAGCGTCCTCCCCTCACCCACATCGCTCCAGTATAGGGGCGACCGACACTTGCGTCCGTACAACGCCTCAAACGGAGCCATCTGAATGCTCGCTTGAAAGCTGTTGTTATACGCGCACTCAACCAGGGGTAAGTGTCGGTGCCAACCACCTCCAAAATCCATGACGCACACACGTAACATATCCTCAAGCGTCTGAATGGTGCGCTCTGACTGACCATCTGTCTGTGGGTGGAAAGTCGTGCTGAAACTAAGCTGAGTACCCATGGCTGACTGTAAGCTCCCCCAAAACCGTGACACGAACCTCGGGTCTCGATCTGAAACAATGGACGCTGGTACTCCGTGCAGCCTCACGATCTCGTCCAAATATAGCTGTGCCAGGCGCTCCAAGGACCAAGTCATCTGTACAGGCAGGAAATGTGCTGACTTGGTAAGTCTATCAACAATCATCCAGACTGCGTCGGCTCCACTCTGTGATCTCGGTAGCCCAGTCACAAAATCCATGGTGATGTGGTCCCATTTCCATTCGGAAATTGGAAGGCTCTGCAACTTGCCAGCAGGAACACGATGCTCTGCCTTCACTTGCTGGCAAGTTAAGCACTGAGCAACAAACCTCCCAATATCCCGCTTCATCCCTGACCACCAAAAGTGTGCCCTAAGGTCCTTATACATCTTAGTACCTCCAGGATGGATGGTATAAGGTGTATAATGGGCCTCTCTCAAAATCTGATCTCTAATCTCCAAATCCGATGGCACACAAACTCGGTCCCTGTACCGTAGTACTCCTGAGCTGTCCACGGAGAAATCCCCTCTCTGATCTGTCTAAATCTGTGCCCTGATCCGCTCCAAGTGGGGGTCCTCACTCTGCGTCACCCTAATCCTGTCCAGCAGAGTGGGCTGCAAGACCATAGTCATAAGTCTCGCAGAGACCCCAGGGGATACTACCTCAATCTGAAGTCGCCTCATCTGCTCTATCAGCTGCGCCTGCTGGGTAATCATCAAACTCAAGCTATGCACTGACCTCCTGCTCAAAGCATCTGCCACCACATTGGCCTTGCCGGGGTGATAAAGGATACTCAGATCGTAATCCTTTAACAACTCCAACCACCGGCGTTGCCTAAGATTCAGCTCCTTTTGTGTGAACAGATACTTTAAGCTCTTATGATCTGTATAAATCTCACAATGCTCACCATAGAGGTAATGCCGCCACAGCTTCAGTGCAAAAACAACAGCTGCAAGCTCTAAGTCATGTGTAGGGTAATTCTTCTCGTAATCCTTTAATTGCCGTGAAGCATAGGCAATTACCCTACCATGCTGCATCAAGACGCAACCCAGACCGCTGTGCGAGGCGTCACTGTAGATCACGAAACCCTCTCCCATAACCGGCAGTGCAAGAACAGGTGCTGAGATCAATCTTCTCTTCAGTTCCTCGAAACTCTGCTGACACTGCTCGGTCCAAACGAACCTCGTCCCCTTCCTCGTCAAGCTGGTCAGGGGAGTAGAGAGCTTCGCAAAGCCCTCCACGAACCGACGATAATAACCGGCTAGGCCCAAGAAACTCCGTACCTCAGTAACCGTCGTCGGCCTCGGCCAATCCCGAACTGTGTCAATCTTCGTCGGGTCGACCGCTACTCCAGCGGCTGAAACAATGTGGCCCAAGAAAGCAACCTCCCGAAGCCAAAACTCGCACTTCTTTAGCTTGGCATACAGCTTCTTATCACGTAGAAGCTGCAGCACTACCCTCAAGTGCTCCTCATGCTCCTCATCGCTCCGGGAGTAAATCAGAATGTCATCAATGAACACAACCACGAATCGATCCAAGTACGGCTGAAAAACCCGGTTCATCAGATCCATGAATGCAGCTGGGGCATTGGTCAAACCAAATGGCATAACCGTAAACTCGTAATGTCCATACCGGGATCTAAACGCCGTCTTGGGAATGTCCTCGGCCCTCACCCTCAGCTGGTGGTAACCTGACTGGAGATCAATCTTCGAAAATACGGAGGCTCCCTGTAGCTGATCAAACAAGTCATCAATCCGTGGCAGAGGATACTTATTCCGGATGGTCACTTTGTTCAGTTCCCGGTAGTCCACACATAAGCGAAGTGTCCCATCCTTCTTCTTCACAAACAAAACAGGCGCTCCCCACGGCGAAACACTGGGCCGAATGAAGCCTTTGTCCAAAAGATCCTGTAGCTGGGCCTTCAACTCTCTCAGCTCTGCAGGCGCCATCCTGTAAGGTGTCTTCGAGATTGGTGCGGTTCCGGGTACCACATCAATCACGAACTCAATCTCCCTCTCTGGCGGCATGGTCGTCAGCTCAGGGGGAAACACATTGGGAAACTCGCGGACTACTGGAATATCCTCGAGTCCCCGTGCCGCCGTAGGCACCTCAACAACCGTCGCCAGAAATGCAGTGCATCCTCTACACATCAACCGCCTGGCCCTCGCCGAAGAAATAGTCAGGGCGAACAGGGAACTCTGACAGCCCTGGAAGACGAACACCTCCTGCCCCGGCTCACGAAGAGTAATAGTCCTCTCGCGACAATCAATGGTAGCATAATATCTCGACAACCAATCCATACCAAGCACAACATCGAAATCCTGGAGCTGTCGTAAGACGAGCAAGTCGGCCGGCAGAATCCAGGATCCCAACTGTACGGGGCAATCTCTACAGCACTCCTCAACAAGCAGAACATGATCCGGTATCTGAACCTCTAATGCATATGATAAAGAAGCTACTGCTAAACCATGCAGGGATGCGAATGATCTACTGATGAATGAATGAGAAGCACCGGTATCGAAAAGAGCCCGAGCACGGACTGCTGAGATCAGAATAATACCTGCGACGACCTGCTCTGCTGCTGAAGCGTCCACAACCTGAGCGGCATATACACGACCGCTCGGTGCCGGGGGACGTCGCTCTGGCTGCTGAGAAGAAGAGGAGGCAAAATCTGGCCTGCTGTAGGCTGCAGAAGGACCGGCTGGCTGGTAAGGAACGAATGGAGCTGATGCTGATGAAGGAGCTGGATGACCGGCCCTGGGACATGCGCTCGCAATATGGCCGGCCTGCCCGCAGCGAAAACACCGCCCCTGTCTCTGCGGGCACTGAGTCCGCGGATGGGGGCCTCCACAGATAACGCACCGATCCGGACGCTGCTGGCGAGAAGTCTGCTGGGATGACTGCTGCTGTCGCGGTGGTCGACGCTGCTGCTGCTGCTGTGTCTGCCGAGACGCCCCCGATCTCTGGCGTCCCTGGTGTCCCCGGCCCTGAGGGTGGAAACGCGGAGGTCTCGGGGGTCCCTGCCTGCTAGACTGCCCCTCCTCCGCAGAAGCCGGGCGCTTCGCCCCAGAAGTCGCTAGAGGGGCCGGAGATACCTCATCCATCACGGCCTCTCCACACTCCACGTACAAAGCCTGCTCCATCGAGGCCTCCACGGTCTGCAGTCTACGGGAGCGGACGAACTGGTAGATGTCTCGACGAAGTCCTCTCTCAAACATGTAGACACGATGGCTCTCGTCTCTGGCCACATGAGGCACACATGCCAACAGCTGGTTGAATTCCGCTATGTACATGTGCACTGGCCTATCTCCCTGACGGAGATTCTTCAACTGCTCCTCCAGTCGCTGTCGGACACTCTCAGAAAAGAAGGCTCCCAACAACATGCTCCGAAACTCGGCCCAGGAAAGAAGCTGCGTCCCAGGTGGACCAGCTGGTCGCACACGCCGCCACCACGCCTCGGCGTTGCTCTCCAGAAAATGGGTAGCCAGA
Source organism: Tillandsia fasciculata (assembly GCA_029168755.2). Lineage (NCBI taxonomy): Eukaryota > Viridiplantae > Streptophyta > Magnoliopsida > Poales > Bromeliaceae > Tillandsia > Tillandsia fasciculata. Next base: position 5,802,604 of record CM054932.1, on the reverse strand, counting down.
ATAACCCGAAACCTCTCATCCACAAACAAACTCTCGAAGTGGCACTCCATAGTGGTGATCCAAGTCTCGGCTGCCCAAGGCTCGGCACTCATGCCCGAAAAGCGGGGCGGATCGAACTGTCGAAACCTCATCAACAAATCTACTACCTCCCGCTGCTCTGCCGCAGTCAAGGATCCCGTCGCCCCGGCCGGTGGTCTACTCGAAACCGGCTCAGCAGGAACCGCCGGTGCAGGCTGCACCACAGAGGGTGCCACAGTAGGGGAAGAAGGCACTGGCGAAGCCTCAGGGGGTGCCACTGCCGGCTGTGCTCTCTGCTCCATCATGAGCATCAGCCGCGCCATTGCCTCCTCCTGGCGTCGGGTCGCCTCCGCCATCTGTGCCATCTGGGCACGGAGCTCCTGAATCTCGGCCTGAGGTCCTCGCCCCGAGTCCTCCTGCTCGGGCTCAGAGGACGAAGGCTGCGAGCGCGTCACCATCGAACGTCGAGGAGGCATCCCCACCTGAGGGACAAAGCAAACAATCAGAACCAGAAACAACACTCGACCCAATCTAGCGAAAGTCAAAGGCATGTCCCCCTTTCAGAAGTACTATGTTGTCTGCAGCCAACATAGTCGCTACCAAAGGAAGACATGTCTATCACTCGTCCCAATCCACTCGGGAGAGTCAGAAACCCAATCAAGACTTTCGCTAAAAAGTCTCGGCTCTCACGTGGGTCATCCTAGGGTTAAACCATAAGCCTAGGGTTCCAAAGTCCTCAAGACCTACATCCTAGGCTCTGATACCACTCTAATCTGTCACGCCCCGGGGTACAGTTCTGACCCCGGGGCGTGACAGGAAGAGTTTAATAATAATAAATTGCCGACTTTCGCAAAATATCACGTCACTCACGCCCTGCCATCCTAGGGCCTGTCCAAAGCCTAGGGTTTCCTAAGTTCCAACTGACCTATCCCTAAGCTCTAATACCAACTTAATCTGTCACGCCCCGGGTGTAAACCAGAACCCGGGCTCGACCACAGATCCGCCGTGCACACGGTATTTTCCGTGTACACGAAGCGCTGGTAACCTGCTCAGATATAAGAAATAAGATAATGTAGCATAAAACAGAGCTAAACTAAAACTAATACATCTCAGACGAAAGCTGGAAAATAAAAGTACAATAAAACTCTCAAATAAGTACATGTGTCTCTCCCAGCTCACGAAATAAATACAACCAGCTGGCCGGAGCCAGACCCAAAATAAAGGAAAATACAACTGTCTGAGTGTACAGGGGATACATCAAAACTACAAAACTCGATACCGGGAAGCAGCTAGCTAATCAGCTATCCTCTTACCTCGATCCTGGGAAGAGGGTTCCGCAACTCTAGCAGATGACTCTGCAAAACAAAGGGGACAAAAGAAAGGAAGACAGTGGGGGTCAGAACTACTATAAAAACAGTAGCCTCCCCTAGTGGGTAGACCTCTAACTCGGACATGCCCACTAGGACTACTAGAGGCGGAGAAATAGAACAAGGGTGGTAAGCAATAAGTATAACTACTGATGAGGAAAGCTACCACCAATATGCCTCTAGATAATAAGCCAAAAGAAGAGCTAAATGCATGCATCAGGGTGTAACTGCCTGCCTGGGTAACCCAATCTAGATACCGGTGAACACCGGAACTGCCTGCTATGCCTCCTAACACACACAACTCAGCAGCGGGATGCAGACCGGTTCCTGACCGACACGGTCCCATCCCATAGGCAACAGACCGGCTCCTGACCGGCTCGGTCTCAAGTACACACACTCCGGAGTGGCACTCGAGGGGAGCGACCCACACGAGTGAAAATGAGTCGCCATAAGTAACCTGATGAGGTAGGACTGGACCAAGACTCTAATCGAGTGGGAAAAACCCATCCACTAAAGAAGTCCCGATCCCCTATCCCCAAATCTGATGCACAATAACAGTCCGGTCAACCGCCCGAAATTCGTGGTTGCCGCAAGTACCCCGTCCTCAAACCTGCCTATCCCCAAATCCCCAGAGCTGACTACACTATCCCAGTTCCTGCTCTAACCTGAGCATACTATCCCCTATGTCTAAGTGACTGGAGAAAGAATAAAACATGGTTTCTCCTAAGTCAGTTCCAGCATGATAGTGTAGCAGAAAAAGGTGGCCTAACTAGGTGACCATACAAGCATGCCAAGTCCTTTATTTGATAAAATGATCTCAGTATTCTAATTCTTAAATGCATCATGATATGCCTTGTTTTAATAACTCAAGCACTAACATGCTCTTAGTTGATTCATACACATGCATAAGTCCCCAAGGATACATAAAGCATAATATGGTTTAGCAGATTATTTCCAACAAATTAGACGATTAATCCTTTTTCAAGGAATACTAATTCACTGATAATTTGTCCTCTAAAGATGCAAGTGCTAACCACCAACCCATACTTTCATACAAGCATGCTAGATTCGTTCCATTGATACAGTTTTCAACAGGATATAGGAAACACTCTTAGTATGCCTAGTGGGTGATCGAAAGTGAGAGGTAATAACGGTACCCACCCCGAGCGCTAAATCCTGATCCCCAAATCTGAAGTCCTCACCTGGCCCAAACAAACTCCACAGCACTGCACCACAATCCCCAAAGAGAGAATACATAAATTAATATAATAATCCATCCAAAACTGTCCAATTTTACAACAGTCCACATTCTGCCCATTTTCACCTGCGAAAAATGCCCAGAAAAATCCAAAAAAAATACTGTCACGATCCTCGCGACGAACCCGTCGAAACGAGTACCTGCACGCCCAAAACCGAGTTTTCTACGCTGAGATAAAAATCCGGCAAGGGAAACACCCCGAAACAAACTGTACAAAATTTCTGCATTAAAGAATTACAGAGAAGGGAGATTTTCACCTTCGTGAAAAACCCAGGAAAATCTGAGAAAAATCCAGGAGATTCCTTGTGAAAAGTAGATGAAATTTGCCTTTTGAATCGCCTCGATCCGTTGCCTGTGCGCAAAGATACAGCTAGAACACTGCGGTGCTGTCCAAAAATCCGCGAAGAAAAATGGGTCAAATGAAAGCTCGGAAAACCCCAAGATCAGCACGGAAATCGAGGAAGCTCAAAACACAGAAGTTGAAGTCCTACCCGTCGAGAGTCCGATGGCGCAAGAATCGTCGAAAAAGGAGGTCGGGGTGAGTCGGGGGAGCCCAAACACTGAGAAGGGACGAAGCGGGTCGCCGGAGAACAAGTGTCGCGCCGCGCCGTAAAAACGCAAACCTCGGGATGCGTGCCTCCAAAAATCCTAGGACTCCACCAGAGAATAGAGATCAGAGAGAGAGAGAATTCTTCTGAATAGCCCACAGAGAAATGGAGTCCAAAAAATCCAGAAAGAAAGCCTTGAAGCCTATTTATAGGCTCAGCCCAGCATGCTATTGGGCCGGATTCGGGCGCAAGAATTCGGGCGCCCGAATCCGCCCAATAGGTCGGACAGCCCCCCGTCCGATGCGCCCGGATGTTCCTGCGCATGCCACGTACCCCACAAACAGCGGACAGCGAAAAGGGCGGCAGGGAACGCGCCGCGTGGCCACCACTTGGTCAAAGCGGTAGGTACGGCCCGCCAATCGCGGGCCGACGCGTGGCGGTACTCGAGTACGACCGCCACCCGCGGGCCGACGCGTGGCGGTACTCGAGCGCGGCCGACAGCGCGCCTGGCGCCTCTAGGCGCACGCGCCCCGAGGCGCCGCCTGCGCACACCGTGGACCGTGCCGCCGTGAGCCAGCCAGTCGCATGCCTCCACGTGGCATACACCCGGTCCACCGATGCCGCGGAAAATTTCCCTGGACCGCGCCGCTTGCGCCCGCCATTCCGGACGCGCCACGTGTCCCGCCAATGGTCCATACACCTGCCACGCAACCCCGTGGACCGAGCTGCGTGGGCCGCCCAATAACAGGCCGCCACGTGGCTCCAGGTCGGTCCACGGTCTCCCCCATGCACCGAAAAACCCCGAAATCTTCCGGAAGCCCGTTTTTGATCATCCGGACTCCAAATTTAACAAACAAATAGCCTTTTTCAAGCATTTTTCCGCGCTGAATCCAAATCCAACCTCTGTTTGGCCCAAATCATTTTTTAAAATTTGGCAAATACAGCCGAAGGCCAAATCAGCCACAAAAGTCTCACAGGGTCCATCTGTGGCACCCTTTTGATGCACCATGGCCCAGACACCAACACTAGGTGTTATACAAAGTGGATTCATCGGGAAATTGCATGGGAAAAACCAGAACACTACAACACTATTATCCACAAGCTCGGCCGCTATGCCGCTATAGAAGGGTTATACTAACCCGGCCATCTTGGCCACTCTACAATTTCATTTATTTTCTTGTTCACATTCTTGTGCTTCAGTTCAAGTTGTCTTGCCTCTTTCTTTTCATATTGCCTCAAATGAGTTTAAGGCACCTTGGTACTCATTTTCCTCGGGAGTGAAATCTGCTCAAACCTCCCATCTCAAATGAGTTTAAAGCATCTTGGCACTCATTCACTTGGGAGTGATATCTGCTCAGCCTTCCATTGGCAACTTGCCTTTTCTTAATCTCTTTAGCCAGTTAGGCTTCACTTTTAGAACTTATCAATTGCCGGGTCCGGGAGTTCCAGAAAACGGATACTTATAATCCCAATCAAACAAGAACAGATTACAAGCACCGCCTCCCGTAGTTCTCGGCCCAAATACATAATCTTTTACTTTTAGCCATTCTTTCTTTTATTCACTTTAAGCCTTTAGCTTCTTTTGCTTTTTAAGTATTTTCTTTTCACTTTTCATTCAGATGAGTTTAAAGCACCTTGGCACTCATCCACCCGGGAGTGAAATATGCTCGACCTCCCGTTAGTACTCATGCCTCAATACTTGCTCTTTTACTTTTCTTTTTTATCCTAGGTTATTTACTCTAGGATAGCTTGGGTGTCTCTAACACCATTTTAGATTTAAACATCTTGTTCATTCACATTTTCACTTAACCTTGTCACTTGGCAATTTCTTTAACTTTCTTGCCCATTTTGCTTTCTTTCTCTTTTTAATTACTCATTCTTGCACTTTAACCCTATGTCCATGACCTTAGGATTCACTATGTCACAAAAACACTAGTCATTTCAATTACCTTTGGCCTAGAGTTTACCAACTCTACATTCACTTTATATTTGGCTTAGAATTTGTTAACTCTATGTGCATTCCAATGTATTCCTAGAGTTTATTAACTCTATTTACATTTCACTTTAGCTTAGAGTTCATTAACTCTAATTCCATTCCTTTTTTGCTTAGAGTTTATTAACTCCATATTTTCATGCCTCACTTAACCTAGAGTTCATTACTCTAGTTGCATTTTCATCATTTACCTAGAGTTTATTAACTTTATTTACCTTCCATCTCATTTCCAACCTAGAGTTCCTTGACGCTAAGTTTCACTTTTCACATTAACCTAGAGTTCATTTGACTCAATGTTTTTTTTTTTTTTTTGAGAGAAAGGTAGCATGCTACCTGCTTCGTTTATTTTTTAAATAAACTTAGCTGGAAATGTGAAGCAACTAGGCTTCGAACTCGGGTCTCGGATATCAACCACCAAGCCCTTTACCACTTACATTAGGGATGGTTGATCATTTGACTCAATGTTAATACTCTATCAATCAACCTTAGGTTGTTCCCTAAGACGATGTCACTCATTCTCTTAAGGTTAACTCCTAGGTTGTTATTCTACTCGTTTAATCCTTAATCTAGGTTTTCTCCTAGTTTCACAACCATTCAAATCGACCAAGTTTTCTCCTAGGTCTTTATACCAGTCATGCACCTTCTTCTTGATACATTTATATATTTTCTTCTAGGGTTGTACCCTATCATGATCACATTACTTCCATTCTTTGCTATTTATACTCATGCAAGATTAACCTACAATAGGTTTAACATAATTTCTTTTAGGGCTACACCCTAATCATCCTCATTACAATGATCACTACTCCTACATGCTTACTAAAATGCTTCTAAATAAAAAGGCTAAGGAAAATGGGAGAGATCACCCATTTTCGAAAAATATCCCCCACCTTAAGCTCTTCTTGCAAAAACTAGGGTTTGATCTATTTCCTCTTCACGAAAATTCCTAAAAATGGGGATTAGAACCATAAGAGATCTTTCTTATGCCATCTAAACTCATAAAAACCTTAAAAGAGGAAAATCCTAATTTTACACCTACCTCCTATGAGGATTTCTTGACCAAAAAAGGAGAGAAAAGGGGTGGAGCTTCCCTTGAAACCTTCACAACGATCCCCGAGCTTCCTGGAGATCAAAACCCCAAACCCTAGCCTCCATCTTTATCTTCTTCTTTCTCTTCTTCTTTTCCTTCTTTTTCTTCTTCTTTTCTTTCTCGGGTCGCCCACGCAAAGAGAAGGAGAAAGAGAGTGAGAATGATGAGAGAGAGGGAGAGAGGGGGTTTTATACACTGGGTAGCTGGTGGGGTGAATTTACCAAACTACCCCCACCTACAAAAGAATTCAACTCCCTGTCCCAGCATTCTGGGCACTGGGTACCGCCCGATACTCGGGTTTGAGTATCGGTACACGACCTTTAGTTCCGGTACCGAGCTTCGTGTTTCGGTACTAAACCCACGAAACCTCCAACCCGAGAGCTGAAATTTCCTGTTTTGCATGGGTTACCGGTACACAACATTTGGTACCGGTACCCAGGGACTTAGAATCTTTTCTAGTTGTTTTCCTGCACTCAGGCACACTGTGTACCAGTACCCAGTATTCGATACCGGTACCCCATGTAATTTCCAACACTAAATGTATCGTGTACCGGTACCCAAAATGGTGTACCCGTACCCAGTACAAATTTCTGCACTTAGGCAGATTTTTGCACATTTAGCCTTCGAACTCTATTTCTAAGGCAATTTTGCACCGTATGAGCTCGATTTTGCCTAAAATTTTGCACGCACCCAGGGAAAAACCTTTAAAACATGTTCTCATTACACTTTGCCCAATGTGGTCAAAGTTCAAACCGAAACACCAAGTTTTAGCTCACTACATTCTCAACTCATTTTCGATCCGATGACTTTTGCTTCGAACCAAAACACTCCAAACTCATTCTTAATGACATTTTGGACATGCTCGGAATAATTTAACCGCATTTTGCTACTTTGCGAAGCCGGTGGTGCACTACAGAATGTGTGTGTGGGAGATACACACACACACACACACACACACACACACCCCTACACATGTTGGGAGTACACAAGGGAGAGAAAGCGGCTATGGGGTATTCATATAACCCCCAACACTTGCAACTTATTATTTAGCCTAATTCTGATATGATACTTACTGCCGGAACACTCTGAAAGTCCGTTTGCTCTCAAATTTGACAAGCATACTTTATTTAACTTAATTTATCATAAATTATTTTAAGTTTTCAGTTTAGATCATTTTTCGATCACCGAAAATCCTGCCGATTTAAATGATGCAAAACTTTTATTTTGGCCTCAGAACATCAATACAGACCACCTCGAAGATTTTCATAATTTTTTGTCACTGTAAATTTTCTGCTGAAATATTAAGCCCTATTTTCTACAGAAAATTCTAATTTTTTTTATTATTCTAATTTCAGCACAAATCACTTCTAAATTATCTTTTATTTTCTAAGTCTAATAAAAATAGTATCTCATACTATTTTTATTTATACTTGCTTATATATTAAAAATTTGGTATACTATAGATGTCACGCCCCGAGACCGCCAATTTGGACAGTTCGGGCACGCCAATAGACCCGCGCATCGGGCATGACCTCTCACTACTCGAAAGGAACGGTAACATCCATCTCCAATCAAACAATGTGTATGATGAGATCCAATATCAGAGTAAAAATCACTATAACTAAAAACTTTCATTCAATAAACAATAAGTTTAAAATGTAAATGAAAGCATATAAGAGTGAACCATAAAATAAACTTTATTACATTTTTCATCTCTCAACTTGCAATTAAATAATATTACAAATTTTTACATCTTTTTCTCACAATACATAGTTCACTCAAAATACAAAAAGATAACATCTGCTAGATCCTCTAGGTTTCTATGCTGCTGGGCTCTTACCCCTGTCGTTTGTCTCGCTGACTGCACCTGAACTTGAAAAAATGGTCACCCAAGGGTGTGAGAACTACAACGAAGTTCCCAGTGGGTTCAACCACCGAGAAAGAATGTTCTACACCGTTTGGTCCAATGGAAGCAATAATAGTAGTATGCTAAGAAAACTATAAACCTCGATGTTAACATGCTGATATGCATATAAAATGTCACTACACTATCTGTGTATACTCATCGACCCAATGCTACCATGCCCAGCCATACTAGGCTACTATCCATAAACTCGGCCACAATGCCGCTGTAAAAGGGGGTTAAGCTAACCCGACCACCTAGGCCACTATATTTTTTCTTTGTTTTTTCACATTCTTGTGCTTTAGTTCAAGTTGCTAAACCCTCAAAAATTCTTGCCCAACGGGCCCCAGCCCGGTAGTCATGCTACCACAAGTAAGGTTGTCGATAACACCCGCAAGTGCTACCCCGCCCAACAGAAAACTTTGTCATACGGGACACTACCCGGGAGAAGGTCACTGCCCTTGCAGATCTACGTTTTACCCCCGAAGGTACGCTTGTTTTATCCTTTTCTTTTCTTTTCTTTTCTTTCACTTTAGCACTTAGCCTCTTATACATTTTATGCATTCTCTTTTCTTTTCAAGCATTTAGCTTACATTGCCACTCGGCAAATCTCTATCTCTTCCATTTAAGCATATACTTTCACTTTTACCTTTCTCTTTTCAAATCTCTTGCAATATATTTTATCTTGGAACCATTCGAAAATACCTCGCCCGACGGGTCTCTAACCAAGGAGTCGTGCTCCCAAATTGGCGAGTCTCAAATCCGAAGGTTCAATCAAATTTCCCTTTTTTCTTTTTCACCTTTAGCCTTTCGAAAGTATCTCGTCCGACGGGTCACTGCCCAAGGAGTCATGTTTCCAAAATGACGAGTCTCAGATTCGAAGGCGCCATTTGCATTCTCTTTTTGATTTTTAGCCACTTTTAGTTTTCTTTTAAACTTTGCCTCTTTTCTTAATTTATCCCTTACCCTAGGTCTTGCCACACGGGTAACTAGAGAGTCTCTTGGACTCCTAAATATTTCTCTTTTATTTATTTAACTTAAATTGAAGTTAAAGATGTTGTCCATTTGCCCAGACACCCTAAGACCAACCCTAGAGTTATATTTGTTTAACTCTTTAACCTTGTGATCGCATACCCTTTTTCCTTAGAGTTTGACTCTAAGTTAAATACTCTAGCATGCAGTCTTAATTTAATCTGTAACATATGTCACGCGTCCTCTTCCTGGGATTAATGCCACACATTATGCACCCTAACTCTAGGTTTTTTTCCTAGTTTTCACATCCATGCAAATTCGACGTTATTTTCTCCTAAGTCATATGTCATTCTTACATTTTTCTCCAAATTCAGTTACACAATTATTAGGACCTTATCCTAACATGATCACTAACATATGTCGAACTGTTGCCGTTTGCACATGCAATAATTAACCTACATTAGGTTTATCATATACTTGCATTATTTTCTAGGTTCATTTACACATGCAACATATCATCTATATTTGGCAACTCAAAATTTTCATTTTCCTCTGGGTTCATTTACACATACAAATATATCACCTATATTTGGCAAATCAAAAATTTCACATTCTTCTATGTTCATTTATACATGCGAATATATCACCTATTTTAGGTAAATCAAAAATTTACATTTTTCTCTAAATTCATTTACACATGTAAATACATCACCTATTTTAGGTAAATCAAAAGTTTACATTTTTCTCTAAATTCATTTACACATGCAAATTTATCACCTAATTTAGGTAAATCAAAATTTCACTTTCCTCTAAGTTCATTTACACATGCAAATTTATCATCTCATTTAGGTGAATCAAAAAATCACTTTTCTCTAAGTCCACTTACACATGCAAATTTATCACCTTATTTATGTAAATCAAAAATTCACTTTCCCCTAAATCATTTACACATGCAAATTTAATCTGTGTTAAATTATCACTATCCTCTTTTTGGGCTATACCCAATTTTATCCACCTTCATAATTACCCTACACTAGCATGCTACTACAGTGCTTCTAAAAACAAAAGCAGATGAAAAGGGGAAAGGTCACCCTTTTTCGGTAGAATCTCCCACCTTGTTTCGCACACAATTGCTTGTAGACACTTGCAATTGCTCTCCCCGTAATTTTTCTTCTCTTCTCGAGGTTGCACGCAAAACGGTGCACCCCGCGGTTCTCCTGTCTCCTCGAGTTTGCACACAAAACGGTGCACCCCGAAATACCCAGCGGTACATCGCACAGCAAAACGGCACATAAAATCCTCGGTCCCTAACAGATAAAAGGCATGGGGTTCAAATCCAAAAGCTCTAAAGGGAAAATCTCAAAACTGTGCCGTAAAATACCGCGAAATGAAATCTACCATAATGTCGACGCGCCGTTACACTCGCGCACGCACGAACATCCGGCTCCTTGGAACGCCTCGCGCACGCTTCACGGGGTCACCGGCGCGCTCGCGCCACCCCGTTTCCTCCCACGAAATACCTCTCCCTCCCCCCCTTGGACTCACAGTAGGAGAAAAAAAAAAAGGAAAAGAGGAGAAATGGGAGAGATTCCGGGCTTTTATAGTAAGAAAACACCATATTCGGGCGCCCGAATCCCATGGGCACCCGAAATCACTTCGGGCTGCTACAGTGGACGCCCACGTGTCCACGTCACCCCCGCACCGCCAATGGGGAGCGACACGTGTCCCCCCACCGCGTCCCCCGTCAACGCGCCCCCGCGGTGGCCAATGAGCGGCCGCCGCGTGGCGCCACCTGCGCGCCCGCGTCAACGCGGGCACAACGACGCGTTGCGTCGCGCGGCCTGGCCAAAAGGGGCCCGCCACATGGCGACCCCCCCCCCCCCCCCCCCCCCCCCCCGACCCGCGCCAGCGTCCTCGCACAGGCATGCGCCTCGGTTTATGCGGCCAGTGGGGCGCCGCCACGTGGCGCCCCACCTGCCCCATGCGCCTCGAGCGCGCGCTCCCCTGCGCGCCCACAGCGCCTCGGCTTCCGCGCGCAGCCTCGGTATCTGTGCATCTCGGGATCCGTGCCACTTCGAGATTCGCGTACCTCGAGATCCGCACACCTCGGGATTTGCGCCAGCCTCGTGATGCATGCCAGCTGCCTCAGGATGCGTGCCCGCCTCGCTATAGTAAATCGGGCGCAGCTACAGTAACAACCGGGCACCCGGAAGTACAGCCCAAATCCGGACTTCGCCCGTTTCGCCTGTTTTTGCCCCTTTTTCAACCGTTTTCGTCCGTTTTCGTCCCGTTTGCGCCCAAATTTGACAGGCTGACTCGACTTAACTTATCATGTGATACCTTAAGTTTTCAGTTTGGACCCATTACGGGTCACCAAAAATCTCACTGTATTCAAAATGGCTGGCATACCCCTTTTCTCACTGCTCGGGTATCCGATTGACGCGAAACTTTTATTGTGGCATTAAAACATAAATACGAACCTCCCCAATTTTTCTTAGAATTTTTTGGCACTATAAATTTTCTGCCAAAATATGAGCCCCCTTTCTCATATAAAATTCTAAATGCCTCATTTTTATTCCGATTTTAGCCCAATTCACTTCGAAATTATTCCTTACTTCTCTAAGTTCAATAAAAATAGTATCTTATACCATTTTTATTTATATTTGCTTATATACCGAAATCTGGTACACTACAATTGACCTGTTGATGAGCCGAGTGATACAACCGAGGTGTCTCAACTGAGTCGAGTGAAAATTGTAGCACTGACAACCGAAGGCGTGGTAGCATCGGGCGATCAGCCAAGCAGAGTTGAGCCAAGGGAGTGTTCAACTGAGCGATCACTGTAGCTGTGACGGCCGATGAACTCTATTAAAAGCAGGAGAATCGTTGGGAACAGTGTCTGTGACAGACTGGTGCCAGAGGATGAGTAGGTTCTGGGGAATTGTTTGGGGACTGACCAATGTCAGGGTGGCGGATGTCAGTCGGTAGAGTTTGACATTTGCCTACTAGCTGTCCCTATTTGTGTCACCCCATTGGCTGAAGGATAGCTTTTCTCCCTGCACGCAAGAGACCTTGGAACTCCATCTTCCTCCACTTCTTCTTCTCTGTGGTGGAGTCTATTGGTAGAGCAACCGAGTGAAGGAGAACCTTGAGTGGGCTAGAGTTGAGGCGGGTGTAGAGTACTGGAGCTTTGTAGCTGTTCAGGTGTGTTCCTTTGAGCTGCCCGGTACATCTAAAGATGTTTGAATCAAACGAGTGTCGTTTAGTGTGAAAAAGACACGAAAACAGACTCTGGACCGCAAATAGCAAGGAATTGGAGTTCCAGGATTTTCAGGTGCCCTAGAGATTCTTCTGGACGCCCGAAATTATTGCATATTTAAGGATCCTATTGAAGGACGCCCGAAAGTTACTATAGCAGTCCGAAAGTTATGTGGCTGAAATTTTTTCGAGATTTGTGCATGACTATGCTGTTTACAAAGTGGTGAAATTCGGGTGCTTCACTGTAGCACCGGGCGCAGAGAGCGGACTGTCACGTGTCGATCGTGTTGGTTCGACCGTGACATCCTTGGGGGCCACTTTTGGAGGACATTTGGTAGGTATTTGGGTTGACAGAGTTACGGGATTGCGAAGTTGGGACAATCCGTCAGGGTTGAGCTGTGGGCGAACCAACGGAGGCAATTCCCTAGCAATGGCCCATGCCATGACAAGGAAAATGGTGCCGCATGCGGGGTTTCAAAACGTACCCCCCGGTGAGCACCTTTGTACCCCCGGGGTGCCAAAGGGGTGGATGCCTCGTGGGTTATAGAGAGGAGGGGTTGGACACTTGCGAAGTGGCCCCGACTCCCCCGTTGGCCTATAGGACATAGGTCATCCCTTGGCGAGCGGAGTCGCCAAGCCTAGGTTCGTGTGAGCGGGATTCGAGGGTCGATGAGCACACGGGCTTAGGGTAATGCCAAAGACACGAGGTCGACGGCATTACGGAGCGGGGTAAGCCAAGAAGCTTTGCCTCTAGGTTCGCTTGTACTACCTTATGCCGTTTCGGATCTCTGTAGTGGAGCGAACGAGCGGATGAGGGACAGTCTTGCGAAGATTGGTCCGCCTCAAAGGACAAGGCTTGCGAAGGCATGTATGTGCCGAGCGGGGATTCGTGCGGCGCGAGGCCTACAAAGTTTGCGAGGCAAAGGAACGGTCGGTCCGCCGTAATGGACAAGGCTCGAAGGCAACGGTGCCGAGCGGGGATTCGTGCGGCGCGAGGCCCACGAAGTAGGAGGAGACAATCGATGCTGGTTTTCGTAAAGTGGACCATGGAGAGGACCGAGGGTGTTGGGGGCCAGGCATGGCCGTCCAATGGAGGTGCCAAATGGCTAGCAAAGCGGAGCGAGGCCGATTCGATTGTGGGCGACATCCGTCAAGCAAACCTTGGATGCTAGGCCGAGTGTGTTGGCAGCCGAGCATGGTCGTGCAATGGAGGTGCCAGGGGGTTGGCGACGCGGGAAGAATGTCGCTAGGTTGGCAAACCCTTGCGAAGGGAACACACGCGGGAACACGTAGTGTGGGGTATTCGGGAAGCGGACCTTAGACCGAATCGGGAGCGATGACGGAACTAGGTGGCCGGCGGAACGAGACATGCCCGACTCGACTATAGATCTCGTCGTGGAAATTGAGGGGCGCGCGGCGCCTTGGCAAGGCAATGGGCTGGCGGACGGGCGAGATGCGTGTGATAGGTCGCTCGGTTAAGCAGACGAGCGGAACGCGCAAGGGCAGCTTTCTCGGGCCCATTCGAATGGACTAAGTTGTGAGAACTTGTATTGTCCTGGATGCTTGCTTCGGAGGCAAAGGGACATTCGGTTAAGTAGCACTCTCGAGGAGAGTTTGTCTGGCTAGGCGGAATATTCTCGGCTTGAAGGCCAACCTCGTTGGCGGGGTTGTTTGTTTGAAACTCGCGGAGTTTGACGAGGGGTTCGACGTAAGGCGCGGCGCCGGGCAGTCAGGCTCGTGGAGGAGCATGTTTGGTTAATGCTTGAGTTGTGATCCCGCTGTTTAAGTTCGAGGGCGTGTCCGTGACAAGGGACTCGGGAAGGCTGGCTCAGGTGTGCGACACTTGAGCGCCGCACGGGGTAATTTTAAAGCGAAAAGGCTGGCCCCGTGACAGGACGCCCGCGGAGCAGCGTGAGGATAGTGCACTGTTCTGAGGATTCGAGCACAATACTGTAGAGGAGCGGGCGGCCGGGGATCGCCCATTATTACTGTAGCTGCAATGTTTAGGACACGCGGGGTGTGGTTGAGGGCACCCCGAAACTTGGATTTTTTTCGTGTGGACATGTTAGTATTTTGGATTATTTCGCGACTAAGTGTACACAGAGGCTAGCCTTAGTAAGCTGTTTGACACACGTGGGTTTATCTAGCCATCAGATCGTGTCCCCAACCACTTCATTAAGTCATCTTCTTCCTCATTCTTCCTTCAGGCGATGGAACAAAGAGAGAGAAAAAGCAGAGAGCAGCACCAACAGTTGCAGCAAAGGTGAAACTCTTATAATATGTGATTTTTCATCGTGCCGAAGCCTGAGAGTTGGTCGAGAACGCGGAGAAGAGTTTCCTTGAAGACGAATTTTTTATGTTAGATCTTCTCGGTTGTGGATTGAGATAAGTATCAAAAACATCCGAGTTTTTGGAGTTTCTCGGATGTTTCTTGAGTATTGTTCTTGTTGGCTGAGAGATGAAGATGGATTTTAACTGTTGTATTCTTTTTTCCCTGTTTGTTGGATGCATGGTTCTTGTGCTGGGAAACTCTGTGAACAAAGAGGTGATTTAATGCATGTTGTTCATTGTGTTGGAAGAATTTCGAGCTGAACACTGATCGTGCTGTGTTTTGGAGCCTTGTGTTGCTTGTGTGCTTGATCTGAGGACTTGAAGACTCGGCCTGGAGTTTCTCTTGGAGATTGTTTAAGCTTTTGTGGCTGTCCTAACGGAAGGCGAATAGTGGTTGTGTGTGTCATGCCCCGAGACCGCTAGTTTGGACAGTTCGAGCACGCCAACAGACCCGCCAATCGAGCATGACCTCTCTATACCCGAAAGGAACAAAACTATAATCTCAATTTAATACAAGTGTACAGAGAGATAACGATATCATAGTAAAGTTACTAACTAAAACATTCAACCATTTAAACAAAAGTTTAATAATAAGATGAAGGTAGAGTACAAGAGTGAACAACACGATATAGTATAAAATGATTAGAGTGGCTGGTGGCGATCGAATTAGGTGTAACCCTTGAGTAGCGGCATAGTGGCCGAGATATGGATAATAGCCTAGTGTGGCATAACTTAGTAGCATTATGGCATTGAGGGTGGACTAGTAGTATAGCGATTTTCATACCTGCATACTAGTGTAGCATTTACCGCTTTCCTGTTTATCTTGCTACTAATATTTTCATTGGATCAAGAGTTATAGAGTACGTTTCTCGGTGAATGAACTCACTGAGAACTATTCGTACTTCTCACACCCCGTGATTTTTACCTTTTTACAAATCCATCCAAAAAAAGAGTGGCATCTCTCCTTTCTTCTCATTTCTCACCTAATCTCTCCATCCAAATAGAGTAAATACCCATGGCATACTCAACATTTTAAAAAGAAAAGGTGGAGAAAAGATCTTGCAGAAATATTCTGACATAATTCCCCTCTTTACAATGTACCCATCTCTTGTACGTATTCATATTAACCAATCTACTGATAAACTAAACAATTGCATCCCTTTATGAGATGATCACAGAAGAAATCCGCTAGTCAACCTGCATACCTTTATTAAAAAGAAAAACTTCTCCTTGCTTCACTGAGTTCACTTTCCTGTTAAAATGAACAGTTCAATTCCCTGTTACAATGAAGAGAAAGTTGACATCTTCACATTAAACTTCCACCGAAGAAAAAAGAAGCACTCTCAATCCACATGTCGGCTTCTGTAATTGTTGCTTCTCTTGTACTCTACACTCTTAAAGAGATTTTGTCATCGGTATCTCCTTACCGGATGTCAGGCCGTTGTTCATCTTAAGCCTACAAAATACTAACTTCAGTGTTAAACACATGGCATCCAGTGATATATATATTACTTAAGCAGGATAATATGAATTCTAAAAGGTACCAATCAGTGATGTAACAAGATGAGATTCCATGCAAACTGGTAACTATTTGGTGCTGCTGCATATGCTGCTGATGTTCTATTTGAGTAGAGATATTCAAAGAACCACTCATAAATACTTCATTAAGATGCCCAAAAGAAACTACTTACTCCGGCAGTCAGAAATTTCAAATTGGAGCTTCTCATTTTGAAGTCTAGAAGCTCATTTTGAGCTCCAAATTATTTGTTTGTGAAATTCTTAACAGCAACTTGGAGTGGAGAAGCTGTTCCGGAAGTCAAGCCAAACATGCACTAAGAAGATCATGTATTCCGGAGAAAAGTCAAACATATTATTCCGTAGTGCAGCACAAGAATAAAATCATCAAGACAATACAAAAAGTGAACTGAAGAAACAGAATAACAAAAATGAAAACAAGTTCTACTGTGTGAAGAAGAGGAGAGCCCAATTCAGTAGTTAGTGGCAAAACAAAACTAATTTAGGCCTTAAATCTTTTGTCCTCCTACTTGAAAAGGGCATCTTCAGCTAGAAGGAAAACATTTTTCCACATTCACAAGCATCTTAGCAAAACCGTCTTCTAAAGGTTCTTTTTCCTGTCAAGAAAGAATAGAATCTTTAATTTCTACATAAAGCTATAAGAAACTTTATTAGTATCGATATAGGGATATAAAAATACATTCTTTCTTGAAGTTTAGGGATGACTCAAATACTTCATCTTTTTCACTTTATTTGCACTTTTTTCTTTTTTAAAACATTTATTCCATAGTTATCTATGTATTCTTGTTATTGTAATCAATGAATCCGTAGTTTTGTTTCTTCTCCTGTCTTTTTTTTTTCTTTCATATCAGTTTTAAGGTTTATTTTAATTCATTACTTATTTGGCTTATACTTTGACCTTCTCCACAATCTCCTTCTTTATTTGGAACTTTTATACCCATTAGGAATCCTTTAATGGACCTTAATACATGAAAGCATTGACAAATGGAAGTTTTTGATAAAGAAAATACCTTACTGAACCTCTTCTTGAAAAGCTGGTCACTTAAAAAGGACATACGTGTTGACCTTTCTGGTGGACCTTGGACTACCTATTAATTTCATTTGCTAGGAAACCAAACTACAACTCATCAGATTAAGTTATTTCGAAAGCTCCTGTTTGGGTTGACCTCTGTAATCCGCCTTTTGAGTCCTGGAAGAAGCACATACACCTTCGAGTGCCACAAGAGTTGGTCGTCTTCTTAAGTTTGATGAAACCACAATAGCAAGGACTAATGGGCAGATATGCTAGAGTACAGTGGATCTTAATCTATCTCAATGTCTCCGATAAAGGTTACGGTTTGGTCAACCTCAGAGGGAAAGCTCAATCCTCGTTTCCTATGGAAAAACTCCCTGTGGTTTATTCCACCTGCGGTCACTTTAACCATTGATCCATACGCGCATGGATGCACCAATCATGTCCAGGACCTCTGTCCCTACGACAATGTTGGTTGCAGAAGAGAATAATTGCTCAAGAGTAAACCCTCTGGTCAAAATCAAGGCTCCTGCGAGCTGGAAAGCGAGAGGATTTATGTTCACACAAAAAATAATAGAGGATCGATGTGCAACATTTACACTAGAAAAATGAGCAAAATAAACAAATAATTACCTTCCCAGTAATATGATAAATTATATGGTTGTCTTAGCGGTCGATCTCGAAAAGCTCATCTGATTCCAAACATACTCATCTGCATCTTCTTTTATAATCATCTCCCACCTTTTTCTTCAGTCCTTACGTAGAACACTTTGTTTCTTATACCATGGCACCTCCATCGGTGGAGAAAAATGAGAACAACTATGCAATTCCCACTTCAAGTAATTGCACGTCTCATTTGTTTGCCGACGAAATCAGCCTCTTTAAGTCTTCCTGCTTCCTGAAGTGCAACGCGCAGAGCAACTAAACAATCAGAAGGTGCAGTCAAACTTCCCTTGTCAATCATTCCATAGAAAAGCGTGAATGCTTCGGAAGCACTTCCAGCCCTACAAAGCCCATTAAGCACTGAAGCGAAAACTACCGAATCAATTTTCTGACGAGCATCCAAACTAAACAGCAAAAGTTTCCGCGCTTCCAAGAATTTCTTTTCTATGCACATATTTTCAACCAACTTCTCCATCTTCACATAATATCCGTTATCATAAAGTGACCTAACTATCTTGAATGCTCTCTCATTCAGACCGTTACTGAACAAAGCAGCAACGACCTTAGTAGAAAGGTCGATATTTTGACGAATTTTTCTCTCTAACATGACTGCAACCAAATTACTAGCTTCGTTAGCATAACTTTCTTTCTCTAAAAGCCCAGAGAGTACTAAATGGAAAACACTCGTGCTAGGCCGATGCCCGCTATTCAACATCTTCTCCAGAGCCTTGAAAGCAAAGCCCATCTTTCTCTTCTGCAAAAAACCCTCAATTAGAGCAACATAAGTCTCAGCATCTGGAACAAGGTCTCTCGCCAACATTGAGACCAGCAGATCAAACCCTTCTTCAAACGCACCTTCCTTGCAGTGCCCCAAAATCAGTGTCTTAAAGGCGGCAAAGTCCAGTTTACCCCTCCTATCCAAGAGCTGTTGGAACAAAACTTTTGCTTTCTTTGCCTTCCCATTTTGACACAAGTGCTCGAAAATTGGATTATAAGCAGCGACGAGTGGAACACACACGCCTCTCCTCTTCAACACCTCCTTCTCCAACAACTCGTCTACAAGCTCCTCCGCCCTCCGAAACTCTCCACTCTCACACAAGGCACGTATCACAGTACTATAGCTAGCAGAGTCGCGCTTCACGCGCAGCTCAAGCATTCCATCAAACACCTTCAGCGCATCATCGATCTTCCCCATTTTACAGTGGGCAGCGATAAGCGTGTTGAACGTGCACGTATCGGGCTTAAAACTGGCATTTCCCAACATCCCCTTCACCAAATCCATCCTCCGAGCCTCGCAGAGGCCTTGGATGAGAGTGTTATAGGTGATCTTATTGGGCTTCAGCCCGGCGGCGACCATCTCTTCGAAGAGGCCAACGGCCTCATCGGGAAGCGATTTCGTGCAATACCCGCGAATTACGGTAGTATAGGAAACGACATTTGGGGAGATGTGGGGGAAGTTCGGTTGCGCATACCGTCGAGCAGGTTGCGGGCGGTGGAGACTCTGCCGGCGCGGCAGAGGCCATCGAGGAGGGTGTTGTAGGTGACGACGTCAGGGGAGCAGCGGTGGCGGCGGGGCATGTCGTAGAAGAGGCGGAAGGCGTCGCCGAGGGCGGAGTTGAGGCAGAGGCCACGGATGAGGGTGTTGAAGGTGCAGACGTCGGGGCGGGCTGGGGAGCGGAGCATGCGGCGGAAGAGGGCGGCGGCGGCGCGGGTGCGGCCGCGGCGGAGGAGGACGGGGAGGAGGGCGTTGAAGGAGGAGGCGGAGGGAGTGGGGGTGGGGGAGGGGGGGAGGAGGGAGGCGGCGGAGCGGAGGTGGCCGGAGCGGGCGAGGGATCGGAGGAGGGAGTTGAGGGAGTGGTCGGGGAGGGGGAAGGGGAGGGAGCGGAGGAAGGAGACGGCGCGGGGGAGGTGGCGAGGGGAGCGGAGGAGGAGGTGGAGAGTTTTGGAGGCGAGGATGGTGGTGGAGGAGGAGGGGTGGGGGAGGAGGGGGAGGGCTGAGCGGAAGAGGCGGAGCGCGGCGGAGGGACTACGGAGGAGGCCGAGTGCGGCGATTAGTACGGAGGGGGAAGGAGAGAGCGCTGAGATCGCCGCAGCGAGCGACGACGACGAAGGATTCACTTCCACGAGCCGCGCGATGTCACGCGCGAACTGCGTCTCTTCTTCCTTCTCCTCTTTTACCTCTTTTACTTTGATTGACGAAGAAGAAGAGAAGTAGCGACAGCAGAGAAGAGCCATTAGACTCGCGCTCGTGCTGTAATCCGGAGAAATGCAAGTAAATCTCTTTATTTATGCTAATGATATGGGTATTACCGTCATTCAACAAAATTCTGATGGCTACGTAGTCGACAAAAAAAATAAAAAATAAAAATAAAATCTTTTATCCTTCTCATCTAAAAAAGAATGGCTTTTTCCCTACTCACATGCACTTCCGCAGCCTCCAATTCACTCCAACCTCCTCTAACCAAAGACCCCAGCCATTGGAACTCTTTTCTAAAGCAACAAGCCAAGCTCAAAAACGACCACTCCATCCTCGAGACATACGCATATATAGAATCTCTAGCCATCCCCTTGCTGGCATTAAGCCCGCACTGCCGCTTGTCCTCAAGGCGTGCGCGCGGCTGCAGCACGTCGATATCGGAAAGAAGATCCACTCTGACATCAGCCGCTGTGACCAGCTGGCCGGCGACGTCCGGATCGCGACGGCGCTAGTTGATTTCTACTGCAAATGCGGGTCTTTTAACGATGCGCGTGTGGTGTTTGATGAAATGTCTAGAAGAGATTTGGTGTCTTGGAACGCCATGATTTGTGGGTGCGTAGGGAATTGCGGGTATGAGGATGCTGTTAAGCTTTTTTGTAGAATGAGAGAGGAGGGGTTGGAGCCAAATTCCGTAACATTGGTGGGTCTCCTTACGGCTTGTGGTGAGTTGCTGAAGTATAGATTGGGGCAACAGATACATTGCTATTGTTTGAGACATGGGTTTCTGGAGTCGCAACCGCACATCGGAACCTCCTTGATAGGATTCTATTCGGGGTTTGGTTTGACGTACGCACGCAGCATCTTTGATTCGATGACAATGAGGAACACCGCGTGTTGGAACGCGATCATGTGCGAGTTTCTGGAAATTGGAGATGCTTCTGAAGCTTTGGATCTCTTCTCCCACATGCTGGAGGAACATGTTGCACCTGATTCAGTGACACTGATCGCCGTTTTACAGTCATGTGCAGAATCAGAAAATTTAGTACTTGGGAAACAAGTTCACCAATCAGCAATCAAAAATGGGTTTGCTTCGGATGACTTTGTCGGAAATGCATTGATTGATTTGTACGGGAAGTGTGGCGATCCGAGAGCATCATTTACCGTCTTCGAGAAAATGCTCACAAAGGATCTTGCATCTTGGAATGCCATGATATCAGCACATAAAAACTGCATGTTGTATGATAAGGCACTTGATTTGTTTAGGAGAATGAAGGTGGAAGATGTCGACGAAAACACGATCACTATTGCTGCAATATCATATGTTTGTGCCCAATCGGGTGACTTTGACAAAGGCAAACAATTACATGCCTATGCAATTAAGACCAGGAAAACGAATGATGTCGCTCTCGATAATGCGCTGCTAAGCATGTATGTAGAGTTTGATTGCATGGTATCTTCTGTTAAGATTTTTCACAGAATGGATAAATCAAATGTAGTATCATGGAACACAATTATTGCAGGATTACTCCAAAAGAAAATGACTCATGAAGCTTGGGACCTCTTTAAACAAATGGAACAAAGTATAACTCAACCCAACTCGCATACGATGGTCTCTCTTCTCAGTGGATGCAACGACACAATATTGTTCAATGTTGGCAAGTCAATTCATGCTTACGTAGTAAGACATAATCTTGATATCAACTCAGCATTGCGTACTGCTCTTAGTAAAATGTACATGGACTGTGGAGATGAATCCGCTGCTCTACATATATTTAGGAGCTCTAGTAGAGATCTGGTCTCGTGGAATTCTATGATGGCTTGTTATATTCATAATGGAAAGCCAAAGGAAGCTCTTTCACTTTTCTACTTAATGCAGTCGGAAAGCACACCGAATTCGGCTTCACTTATCAATGCTCTTTCTTCATGTGCACATATGGCACATCTAGCGCAAGGCAAATGCTTGCATGGATATATCGTTCGAAAGGAACTTGGTTTCTCTTCAGATATTCCGTTGGGAAATGCTCTTCTGACTATGTATGCGAAATGTGGAAGTTTAAGCAATGCCGAAAACGTATTCCAAAACCTTGCTGCGAAAGATATTATTTCTTGGAATGCTATGATTGCTGCATATGGGATGCATGGCTGTGGAGATGATGCACTTCGCGTGTTTAATGAAATGCTTGCAGGTGGTGTACGCCCTACTAGCGTGACATTTGTTTCTGCGTTATTTGCTTGTAGTCACTCTGGTTTGGTTGAAAAAGGAGTTCAGCTCTTCCAATCAATGAATAGTGATTATAACATAAAACCCAAAACTATTCATTATGCATGCTTGGTGGATCTCCTCGCACGTTCCGGTAACATCGATGAGGCTATTGATTTGGTAAATTCTCTACCTGTAAATCCAGACGCCAGTATATGGAGAGCTCTTTTAAGTTCTTGTAGAGTTTCGTCTAATATTGAGCTGGCGAGAGCAATTACTGAAAAGCTTATCGAGCTAGAACCACAAAATATTGGAAACTACATCCTCCCATCCAACATTTATGCTGCAGTAGGGAGTTGGGAAGATGTTCAGGAGTTAAGGGCGCGGATTGAGGAAATGGAATTGAAGAAAGATCCAGGAAACAGTTGGCTGTTTATTAGAGATGAGTTGCAGTCTTTTACTGCAGGTAACAAATTAAGTGCCGTATCTGATCAAGTATAAATAAATTTGAACTGTGATTCGGCACTTAAGTTGAAATTCTTTGTATGTATTGCGCAAGTTTGAAATTGTATAGAATGAAGAAAAATGACGTGCGTGTTTTAAGACAGTAATTCCACCTTTGCCGGCCACAAATGATAGTGTACTGCCGAAAATTCAAGAAGGAATTGGCTTCCTCTCTTACGCAAAATTGCCCACCATTTCAGCATTTTCTAATGTTATTTTCACTCGATAAGATATCGATAGCAGATGAGAGGCAAACAAGAGGGCGAGACGACAGTGGCGGAGAAGTGGGGGCGAGGATGATGACAGATTAGATAGTGAGTTAGAATGGTTGGAAGCAAATGAGACAGAGAGAGAGAGAGAGAGAGAGAGAGAGAGAGAGAAAGGAGCATTGGTGGTAGGGGTGGCAATCCAGCTCGTGTTCGGCTCGAAATGAGCTCGAGATCGAATAGCTCGTTTAGTAAACGAGCTGAACACAAGCCGAATTTTCTAGCTCATTTAATAAACGAGCCGAACACGAGCTGAGGTCAGCTCGCTCGTGTTTGGCTCGATAACAGCTCGAATATATATATATATATATATATATATATATATATATATATATATATATATATATATATATATTTTACTATTTAGATTTCAGACTATCAATTTTTTTGTGAATTTTAATTAATAGATTAAAATTTTGATTTTTTAATTTTCTTTCAATTTTATACCTAATAATAGAAATAAAAATCGAACTTGTTGTTCGCAAGCCAGCTCGTGTTCGGCTCGTTAAATAACGAGCCGAACACGAGCCAAATTTTTCAGCTCGATATTTAAACGAGCCAGCTCATGTTCGGCTTGTTTATTAAACGAGCCGAACACGAGCCGATCCCAGCTCGCTCGGCTCGTTGACACCCCTAATTGGTAGAGGTGAGAAACAGGAAAATGAATATGAGTGTCATTTGTAAGAAATTGTTGGTCATGAGGCTTCTTTGCGCAATTTCTTTTGCTTATAAAAATATTTTTGACATAGTGTAAAGTTTAGAAGTTTAGAGTAATATATGAGTTGACTTAAATGTTTAAAGAGATACTGGTCTCAATGTGAATGTCATATACATTAAAAACAAAAAGCATAATTTTTTTATTAATTTTCCATTTTTAAAATATTTGATAAGATACCAAAATTGAGAGTAAATATAAGTGGAATTTAAATATGGGTTAATTGCAACATTGGTCCCTAATAACAGTACTATAAAGATGGGGCTTAATCATATCCATTTTTATTTATTAATTTATTCCAAAATAGTGAAAAAAAATTTCAAAAAGGTTTAAAGAAAAAAAAATATCAACAATATTGCTATATCTATACAAAAATTAAAGAAAAGTAGGAATTTTTAAAAAATGCAGTCGATTTTAAAAAGATTTAAAGAAATAAAATATCAACAATATTGCTATCTAGGTACAATAAGTTTAAAAGAGGTACATAATTTTTCTTAAAAAAAAATTGCACTAGCCTCGTGACTGATAATCATCCTACTTTACAGATAATAATAATAAGGAAAAACGATGAAGAAGAAGAAAAGGGTCGAGTTAACCAATTCGACGACGTTCTCGACTTCGGATTTGAGTACCCACCTCTACCGGTAGTCGGTCTGAGCACGTGGCTCCCCTAAAGACCACTGTGAATCATCTGGGCCTATCCAAAGTCCAATAATAATAATCAATTACTAAATTTACATTAACTGGCGATTAAATGGTCCCAACCAGTGTGTCAAAATCCCCTTTGTTCCAAATTGTTGGAACCACCTCCCGATTCCCGAACAGTCGAACCGATCGCCTTGCCGATCAAAACATGCCCCAAACGACTCTACCATTGTTCAAATGAGGACAAATAGTCCCCCGGGTCTTTTCCAGCGACGTTCACATTATTCGGAGATTACACATACAATTTAGCACCCGTAGAACTCCTCGATAGAAGAAACCATCTAAAAACATACAACTATGTGAAAAGAGGGTGTACCGTAAGTAACAGAAGGTGCACTGGGAGCTGTGGGGAAAACCGAGACAGAAAACGATGTACCTCTGTCCAAGAACGTAAAATCAGACAGCCATCGTGTCAAAAAACCTTCCCGTTGACGAAAACCAACTTCCGTTGCGATTCGCTCGCTCCTCACGGCTACCCGGCAACCAACGGAACGACGAACGACGATCTGAGCCCTTACCGTCGCTTTGACCAAGATCGCGACGAAAACGGTTTAGCAAAATCGCTCGGCCACGAATGACAACGAAGACCAAAATCCGTCCATCTTGGGGCTCGACCAATCCGTTGGCGACGGCTCGGACCAAGCAGCACGACACCCGGCCATGCGGCACGCACAGGTACACGGTTGGACAGCGCGAGCGCAAGGCGCTAAGCGACGCTACGCGCATGCGGACGGCAGCATACGTGCGCGCGGACAGGCAGCACGCGGGCGCAAGGCGGCGCGGCACTGGCCAGCGCGGCATCGACCAGCGAGTCATCGGGCGGCCCGAGTGACATGCGGTTGCTGCGTGGCCGAGCGGCGCACAGTTGCTATGTGGCCGAGCAGATGTAATAATCCAGAATACTTTTTTTAATAAATAGATTGAAAGTAAAATTTGAGTTGGTTTTGAATTTAAAAGACCTTTGTTGACTTACTTAGTCAATTGCTAGTATGCAAGTTGCACGATTTACGAGGCAAGAAGGTCATTTTCCAATCCGGATGTGATCTTGAAAATCCGAGTTGCGATCGTCTCGTCGAACTGAGCGAGATTCATATTTAGCACTTTTCGATCTGACAGTCGGATCTTCCAGAATTCAGTGAAGAAGCGGACGAATTACCGCGACCAATGGAACAGTGGTCTGCTCACAGTGCCACTTAAGTGGATTACTGTAGATGAATAGTAACCCCTATTTTGGGACTCCGACGAATGCAAAGCTGACCAATTCGTTGCCCAGACTCCGAACATAGTGATCCAAATAGTCGATTTGATCAGTTTCGTCGTCCTGAACGCAATGGCGCTGACGAAATTTCCGTTTGACGACCCTAGAGTCTTGAAAAGCGGGATAAACTGTATTTCTGCACAGTAATTATGGACCGAAAATTTATCCGGGCACTTTCTCGAAAAAACAAAAATCGCTACCTGATAGTTTTCGTCGTGCCAGACGTCGTGGCGATGTCCGTTTTTCTGTTTGGCGACTCGAACGCCTCGAAAAACGTAAAAAACGATGAAAAATACAGAAATTTGCACATGAACCCCCATATTTTATGTTTCGAAAAGCGTGCAAACTCTTGAAGAGGGAGTTTAGTGTGGAATAAATATGCTGTGAGGGACTGGGTTTAAAATAGTGAAGTTTGAGGGATCAAATTGCAATTGTTACAACCTATTATATACTTGCATTAGGGTTTTGGACTAACCCTAATCCCGTAGCTCAGCCCCAGCCGCCAGTGCAACGCCCTCCTCTCTCTCTGCCGCACTCCTCGGTGGCGCCGCACCGGCCGCCGCCACATCATCGCCGGAGAAGAAGGAAGACCGGGCAATGTGTATTTGATCTCGGGTTGTGGGTGAGGAAGTAACCAGAGAAGTTATGGTTGCACCAAACTCCCTCTGAGGGTACCTCTGTGCGTGTGAAACCCGAGCCGAGACCCAACTCCGCCGTGCGCCGCCGCGGGAGAACCTCCTTCTTCCTCGTTTTCCGGCGAGGTGAGTTGTTGGAGAAACTTTTGTTATTTTGGCCCATGAGTGTGTGTGTGTAGTTTCTGACATCGAGAGGAATCTCTCTGTGAAGCCCGGGCTGCTGCCGTGCTTCCGGTCGCCGGCTGGAGCCTCCTGTTGCCGGATGTGGATAATCGGCCGATCTTGAGCGCGGAGTTTTTTCGGCCATTAAAACCTTGATCAACACCGTTGATCCTCTCCTCCTCATCGACTACAACTCATCTACAAAGTTTGAGGAAGATCCGTTGAAGGATCGCGCCGCACGATAAAGCCCTAGATCCGACTTTTGTTGCACTTCGCCGGCGATCCTCCAACCGGCGCCGCCGCTCGACCCCGTCGCCGGCCACCACTACAGGAAGGTCCGTGGCACCCAGTAGAGCCTTTTGGTCCAAGTTGCTGAGGCTCGGGGGACGCCGACCGGATTCCGCCATTAACGAGCCATTTTCCGGCGAACTCGTTTTCCGGCCAACCCGAGGCTTCGCGCGGTGGGAAAGCAACTCAGGTGAGTTCTTTGATCTTATATTGAGCTTCTCATCGTGTTGCATGGGGTTGTTAACGTGCGGTTTTCAATTCTTGAAGTTGCACCCTTCTTGGCATCCGAGGTCACCTCCGGCCGCCGCCGACGACTCCGGGCTCCGACCAACCACTCAGGTAGGTTCTAATCTTTGTAATTACGATTTCCATCAAGTTAGATTGGGTCAAAGATCTCTGTAAATTAAGTAGGTCCAACCTTGTTTATTATTGTGGATAGGTTGGTTTTGTTTCGGCCGCCGCCGCCTCTGGCCGCCGGCAGTGGGTCGGACCTGGCCCAAAGTTCTTCTGGGGAGTTCCTTTAACTCGTGCTCAACTTTGTTTAGGGTCAAGTCTGGTTTGATCCTTGGTTGGTGCAACCCGAGTTTAGTTCCATAGAGGGTGTGGTTCCGGCAAACTTTTCGGTCTTCTTCCCGGCCATCTCAGGTGAGCATCACTATCTTTGGTATTCAGTAAGTTCGATGCTCACAGTAGATCACTAATTAAGCAAGTATATAACTGATTTTAGCAAAGTGTGGTTTGGACTCCAATTAATTATGGGCCAACCTTGTAAGTGAGCTTTCTGTCGGCCCAAGCCCGTGAGCACGAGCTTCGTCTCGCTGAACCAGACGCGCTGAAACTTACGGTGATGTTTTTGGTTTTTCGGAAACAGTAGTTCAAATTGTGATTTTATGCAATTTTAAAAGTTGTTATGGACCAAGTTGTAAATATGACTTCGTGGCTGTCTTTAGACAGTAATTATACATCTACTAGGCATTTTGTTTAAGTTCCGTAGGCCCCGGTTAGACCAAAATCGAATATTGTATCGTAAAACGGCAAAATCGTCGATTTTACGGATTTCGGTGCGAACTCGCATTCCGGTTTTGATGGTGTATCATTGTTGCTGTCTCAGGTTACCTTCGACACTGTCCTGGTTGATCTAGTGTCTTGAGATTATCGTCGGAAGACCCCGAAGTCCAAATAGGGCTTAAAAAGAGTTGCAGGGGCATTTTGGTAAACTATGGACATAAATAGTCGTGATGTCGACCCTGTCTACCTGAACGTCTAAAACGTGATGTTTAGGGGTCAGCAAGTGTGAATTAACAGATTACGGATAGTTGTGGATTATCAGTGGGTCAGTTTAGAGTGTCTGTGGTTTTGGGATTGTGTGAGTCCGTCCCTGATTAGTGTTTCATGATTCAGGTCCTTGCAGTCTGACTCCGGCCCGCGAGCCTTCTGTTGGAGTCGTTGGATCGGCCTACATTGAGGTGGGTTATCTTCGGTCCGAGCTTTAGCTTTTTGGCCCTATGTTTGCTTTAGTCCAGTCGGACACCTGTTCTTGATTAGTCCTGATGATTTTATCTATATGCCATATGATCTTTCCTGATAGACATTGATTCCTTTAGACATATCATGTATATCTACTTGTCAGCTTTTATATCTCAGTACATAGATGTCATGATCTGATTATACCTGCTATTTCCTGTCACTAGAGATACTTGCTTCCATATCTCAGATATGCATGATAGACCTATGATTGATATACAGACATATGCAACCGATGATTGATATACAGACATATGCATCCTATGATTGATATACAGACATATGCATCCTATGATTGATATACAGACATATGAATCCTATGATTGATATATAGACATTGCATCCCTGTGGGGATTTCCGGCATGTTGCCGATTACCCGGTCTGCGGACCGTGAGATTGAGCATTCGCATTATGATGATTGTGCACCTGTTGTTCGCTTGCGTACGCTGTGGGATTGATCACCCACATTGCGTTCTTTACCGGTAAAGGGTCTGGTTGAGCCGTGAGCTATCCCCTCTTGCTGTATCACTGGGTACGGGGAGCCCCTTGGCTGTACCGATATGAGGAAACTCTCGGCTGTACCTTTAGGTACGAGGATCCTCTCGGCTATATCAATGGTACGGGGTTTGCTGTTTAGCTCGGCTAGGTGAAATCCAGGATGATTGTGGTTGGCTCTGCATAGATATTTTCGCCTGAGGTCCCCGTGACCAATAGTGGCCTCAGTTGAGTATTGGCTGTTCTTTTGTCGATGCATAGCTTATGTTTTCATATACCAGCTTGTCTGATTGGTCATTTCAGTTATAGCATGATTTCCAGCATTTATTACCTGCAGTTCCCTTATGCTTGATTATCTGCCTATTTCAGTCTTATCTGTGGATTTATAGCTTATTAGTAGACTCTACCTGTTTATTCAGCTTTACCCATGGATCTATCTACTATCCGCAGATTATTGTATCCAGTAGGTACGATTAGCTATTTCCCGCTCGTCGTGCCCACTGGGATACACTGTCGATGTATCTCACACCCCCTGGGTGACTGTCTTTCAGGTCGTTCGGGTGTTGGGATATCGGGACACGATGGTGAGGCTGTTGCGATAGTACCGACCCTTATGTCATCAGTACATTTTATTTTTCGCATTTCATTTTGAATTATTATAAATTGACTAAATTGCATGCGTAGTTAGATTACACTGGTATTGATCGATTGTGGTTAGCCGTGCATGTATAGGAAATGCCATGTCCAATTGGGCAGGGAATTTACTATACATGTGGCGATCTGTTCACGTCCGAATGATTTAAACTCTGATTTCAAAAAAAAAAAAAAAAAAAAAAAAAAAAAAAAAAAAAAAAAAATTCAGACCTGCTTTTTAATACTCGGGGCGTGACAGCAGCGCGCGATTGCTTCGTGGCCAAGCGGCTGAGCGGCGGTGACGGCGACGGCGGTGGTGATCAGGCGCTCGGAACCTTCAACAGTCGAAACCTTCTCTTGATTCCTCCAACTCCGACGGTGACGCTTCTGCTCCGATTCCGAGTCCAAATAAGCCACCAGTTTTGGAGACGAAGCAACCCACCTGAATACGCGCGTCGATCCCAAGTCCAAATAAGCCAAAATTGAACGGGTATAATCCTCAGATTCCCACGATTCCAACGAGCCCAAAAATACTAGAAAACTCCTCCTAGGCACAAAGATACAGTTCAAACATCACGGTAAGCAAAAATCCCCACGATCACAAATCTGTGAAAAGATCAGTCCGAAAGAAGCCAAAATATCACCTACGAGATGATCTTCGAAAATTCCAATAAAAATATGGCTGTGATCCGCACGAAGCGTAGATGTCGATCGAGTCCTCACAGGCCGAAATCCGATAACGGAGCGCGAGCTAAAAATCGAACAAGCTCCACTGTCCAGGAAAACCAGCAACAAGTAAAGGGGTTCAAAGATGCTCCGAATACCCCAATAAAAACCCAAAACTGAGAATAGCGGAAAACGCGAAAAACAAAGATCTAGCTCTCGTGAAACCGATGCCGCAAAAATTGGCCAACAAATCCCTCCCGTCAGTCTTGGGGAGCTCGCGGAAAAAGCGTCGACGAAAAAACTCGGTATCAAAGGCGCGTCGAAGTTCGTGATGTTGAGAAGAACGCAGATGAGACGCCTTTCAAAAATTCCTCGGGATGCCAAAAGTCAAAGAAGACTCGAAGGTGGAACTCCCTGTCGAAGATGGGGTTAAGAGAGGCTCGGGAAAGAACAGAAAAGGAGGCCCAAATGGGCTATTTATAGCCCAAACCATCAAAAAAGGAAAACCGTATTCGGGTGCAGGATTCGGGCGCCCAAATCTGGCCCCGGCCCGATACTATGCGCGCTCGAAATCCCCCGGGCGCGCCACGAGGCCCGCTCCGCGCACCGCGCACGCGCGCCCGCCAATCACGCCGTGCCGCTTGGTAGTGCGGTCCACGGCGGGAAGCACGCTCCGCGGTTCACGCTGCGCCAGCCGAGTCGCTGCGACCGCCAATGGGCGGGCGACACGTGGCCTGCGCGGTCCACCGTGCGCCACGCCCAGCGAGAAGCACGCCCTATCTCGCGGGCGTTGACCGACCAACTGCAGCTTGCCACGTGTCCCCTTGCACGTTTCTGCTGGTCCCGGTGCACGCAGAAGTGGGCCGTGGACCGGCCTACTTAAGAATTCGGCCCGAAGGCCAAGTAAGTCCGAAAATAGCCGATTTTCAATGTTTTCGCTCGCTAAGTCAGTTTTTGGCATCCGTTTGACGCACAACGGGCTCGATACACCAATAATTGGTGTTTTCTCACCGCCGACCACCTAGTCAAGTGGTACGGGAAAATCGGGACACCACAACTGCCACATGGCGGCCGCGGATTGGTCGAGAGCGATGCGCTGTCAGGCGCTAATGGATAAGATCAGGACACGTGGCGCTTCATGATTGGCGGGTGCTGTTGACCATGCGGCGCGGCACGGATGGGTGACACATGGCACATCGGACGACCAGGAGCGATTCGGGCGCTCCTCGCAGTGACATCTTCAGCAGATTCGGGCGCCCGAAAATGTACCCAGAGCCCGAATTCTGGAGATTTTTTAGGGATCTTTTAGGCTATAAAAAGGGCTTTTCTCCTTCATTTCACAGTTTTTGGAACCTGGTTTTTTGGAGGATTTTTGTAGAGCTTCTTCCCCCACTTTTTCTTCATCTCCACAACCATTGAAAGACTTTGGGGGAGCTTCTACGGCACCTTTAGCCAAGCTTGAAGAAGAGGATCCATTGAAGCATTTTGAGCTATTTTTTCAGTGTAGAGGCTCTACAGAGCTCATTTCTTAGAGTTTTTGGGTGATGTTTAGTTTATCATCTTCATGAGAGGTAGGCCTACAACTTTGATATTTACCACTTCACCTGGATCTTTAGTTTTCATGGGGTATTTATGCCATCTTTGGGACTCTTGTGCACAACCTGGGAGTTTTGGACAGCCCTCTGTATTTTCCATCTTCTGGACAGTATGATTGGAGTTTCGAGTTGATTTTTGTGGAAAAATCTGCAAGACTTGAAGCTCTACAACTTTGGTATGTTCCACTTTACCTAGATTTGGAGTTTTCTTGGAGTTTATTTACCATCTTTGGAGCACTCATACACAGATTAGACTTTTTGATAGTTCATAGTATTTATGGGATTTCTCTTTGATTTGTGCATGAATTTTGGAGTTCTTTGGCTTATTTTGCATCTACTCTCGAAGTGAAATCCATTGGTACCTTGATTGCTAGATTTGAACTTTGTTTGCCTAGATAACTTTAACGATCTTTCAGCCCCTATGTTAAGGTTTACAGCAGTTCACTATTTTCGGTTTTGTGTTGATGAATGAAGCTTGGGATGCAGATTTCTTGATGAGTTCTTGGTTATTTTCAGGATTTTAAAGTTTCAGCATCTTTTTAAGGTTAAGGTGAGCAATTCCTCTTTTGATTTCAGTGGCAAATTCCATTTGGATTGATCTCTATAATTTTTTGAAGTTGGTGCTGAAATTTTTAATGTGTTCTTGGGCAACATTACACCTTTTGCTTAATTTGATTATTAAGGAGAATTAATAATGGATTTTTGAAGACTTGGAGATATTCATATGACAGAGGAAACCTTTTATTTACTGTTGGAAACTTCAATTTGAGGTATTTGAGTCTGTACATGCATTTTATTTAGCATATGTATGCTTGCTGAAATTTTGGGATTTTTGCGCAGCGGCTGTTGTTTTCACGATTGCGACCAATCCGAGTGGTGGATTTGGATGATTCTTGCTGCATTGGATTCCTAAGAGGCTAAAAATTCTACACGCCAAATTTCAGCCAGATCGGACATCAAATCGATAAGTTTCAGGTGGGTTGGATTTTTCTCCAAAATTAGCGGGCGACTTTCTAATTCTATTGTGTAGTAGGCTTGCATGCTAGAGTTGCACTTCTTGTTGAATGAGAGCATGCATGTCTTGGTTGTACTCTTTGTTGATTGGATGTAAGCATAATAGAATTGTACACTTTATACCTATTGAGAGCAAGCATGATATAGTGGATGGTTCACTTATTGATTGAGTTATATGCATGCGGTAGTTGATGGTTTATTTATTGACGGAGTTATATGCATGCTACAGTTGGTGGTGTATGTATTGGTCAAGATGAATGCATGCTAGAGTTGTACTTCTTGTTGTTTGAGAACGTGTATGATTAGAATTATACTCCTTATTGATTAGAAGCAAGCGTGATAAAAAATGTATACCGTTCTTATTTGATTTGGGCATATATGATAGAGCTAGTGACTTATGTTGGTTGAGATCTATGTATCAGACTTGATAGATGTTAAATTGTGGAACCTTGACTGGCACCCCATCATATATTTATATGTTTAACCAGACTAGCATAAAATCCTCACTTGGGCTAATTTCTTTCATGTTCTAGACTTCCTATTCATTGCATATTTATTTTCCTGAACTTAGAGTTTCTCCTCGCCCGGGTAGTGGGCCAAGTGGTCGGGATAGTGTAGGATGCATGTTGCGCTCGTGCCGAGGGGCCGAGTGGAGTCTGGTGGTTGAGGTTAGTTTGGTGCTAGTGTTGGGAGCCGTTTGGGATGACAGTGATCCTGGGTTGTTGGGTTTTTCCCTGATTGGTTCATTGCCACTGAGTTGTGGCGGTGTTGATCTTATGATAGCAGGACTTCGAACCCAGACACGCTTTTGGACACACATGATTTTAGTAAATTAATATTTCTTTCCAAGTTTCGAGGGGCGCAAGAACCCATTCTTATTTGATTAGGGCGAAGGCACTAGTCCTTCGGGATTTAAAAAATAAACCCATTTTTAACTATTTTTCTTAAGAACTAAATTATACTAAAATTAGATTTTCTTAAATCAAGATGGGTTCTAATAAGAAGTTACTTTTTGTCCTCACCCAAAGAGCGGTCGAGTGAAATGGTTTTCTGAAATAAATGTCATCTTTTTATATAAACCTCCTCACCCCGACGAGGATTCGGGTAATCTGGGTTCTAAGGGATGCCTCCTTATTTTGGGGCGAGAGCTATGGGAGACTGTGTCTGTCACGCCCCGGGGTCGAAACTGCGACCCGGGCTCGCCAACATATCCGCCACCTATGCCAACCTGCATAGGCGAAGCGTCCTACCTGCAAGAAAAGAACTACAGCTAAATAAGACATCAGAGCTATAAATAAAAGATCTGCTGTATAACTAAAATCGATCACTGTACAACTGGAAATAATACAATAAGTCTGTCTCCCCAAAAAATGATAACGATACAATATCCTCAAATACAAGCTCAGAACTCAACCGGGAGATATCTCCAATAAATACAACAGTGTACAGTCTCTCGATACACAATAAATCCTCACTACATCAGTCTCTCAAAAGAGGAAAAAGTAAAACAACTAATCTGCTGTAGATCTCCTCTGAAGGGGTACCGCTACTCTCCAACGACGGGTAGGGATCTATCTCGCGACTCTCTCGCCTCGGTCAACAATCGCAGAATCAGCAACATCCGCTAGGACTCTGCAAAACAGAGAAGAGGAAAGAAAATGAGGGGGAAAACCCCTAGAGGGTGTGAGAACTACACCAAAAAGGGAGTTCTCAGTGGGTACCACCGCCAAACCCGACGGTCTGCCCACTAAGTCCTCAAAATACAAAAAAAAAAACTAACCAAAGCCGTAAAGACTGAAAAAGAGGGAAGCTGGAGACTATCAATAGCTATCAAGCCTCTAAGCCTGCTAAACCTGCCTATGCCTGCCATGCCTGCCTATGCCTGCTATGCCTGCCATGCCTGCCATGCCTGCCATGCTTGCCTATGCCTGCCATGCCTGCTAAGCCTGCCTATGTCTGCCATGCCTGCCTACGCCTGCCATGCCTGCTATGCCTGCCATGCCTGCCAAGCCTGCCTACGCCTGCCATGCCTGCTTCGATCAACAACTCACAATGACCCTGGGACCACCGTATCCCCAAATGGTTCCCAACAACACTAGCACTGGTCTAAACACAGCTACTAGACTCCACTCGGTCCCCCTGACACGAGTGCAACTAAAAAAGCAAATGTCTGTAATAAACCCAATCTAATGCCACCAGTAAAACTGGTACTGCCTGCTGTGCCTGCCAAATCGGGTATGCCAGCCTACGCATAACACCGATAGGGGATGGGAGTCTCAAGGACTCGAAGTCTGTAAATCGCACACTCCGGAGTGGCACTCGAGGGGAGCGACCCACACGAGTAAAGTGCCTCTGTAACAAGTATCATAAATCAGCAGGACTGGATCATGACTCTGATCAAAGTGGGAAAGCCCAACCACTAAAGAAAGCCTTGGTCCTCAATCAGATGCAAAAATACTCATATAGTGGGGAAACTCTGTCCACTAGAGAAATCAGATACCCAATCTGGTGCATAAATAAAAGTCCGGTCAACCGCCCAGTATCCGCGGTTGCCGCAAAGCCCCACAACTAATCCAACCTGTCCCAGACACCAAGTCCCGACTACACTACCCAGAACCCCTGCTCGAACCTGAGCAACACCGACCACCTGACTAACAAAGAAGGAGAAAAAGGTAACATGGTTTCTCCTAAGTCAAGTTCCAAAAGTAGTGCAGCAGTAAAAGATGGCCTAACTACATGTCCATGCAAGCATGCTTTGTCCTCAGAAACAATAAAAGTGGGTAAAACATATATTAGTAAAGCATGCTAAAATATTCCTACTATGGTATGCCAATCTCACAAAGTAGGTCATTCCTTACTTACCTCTCGCTCATGTCGGTTGTACAACAATATGCCTGTTATCATTCATAGAGGGGTGATATCCCCACATGTTCACTTACATTCACCATGATATAAAAAAACCTATACAGTTACCAGCTTAAGCTTACCCACATGAAGTGCTTAAACCAAGGCAAACCTGAGGTCGGTGAAGAGTGTCGACGCTCACAGTCCAAAATCTGCTAAAACTGCTCCCTCGGTACATGTCGCGCAAGCCTCGGCTCTAAACAGCTGACAACATCCAGAATTCACTATCTCCAATTTCCTCCAGTTCCAACAGGTTCAGACACAGTCGCGAACCTTCCTGGGTTCAACAATAAGGTTTAAGATCACACTTGTATTCCAAAATATCCAAGTAGATACAATTCTATTGGAATAGTCCCAAAGATGTGGATTTTTCACCTGCAGCAAGAACTCAGAAAAATCCAACAAAAATACAGTCGCGTTCCTCGCGTCGATACCTTTGAAAGAGTACCTGCACGCCAAATTCCGAGCCCCATAGGCCGAGTTACAAATTCCACGACATAGGGCGCTCACAAACACACAACCATACGTCTGTATTTCCTTGTACAGATAAAGGAGAAGAATCTACCTCTGGGAAAGCCTCAGAAAAATCCAATAAAAATACGGTGATAATCCTCGTGTCGAGTAGATGAAAAAAGTGTATAGACACGTTTCCAATCGATGCCCGGTTGCGGAGATAAAAATCCGGCAAGGTGTCGCTGTCCAGAAATTCCAACAGAAAATGGGATCCCAGTAAGCATGGAAAAACTCCTCGAAAAGTGTGAAACCAGGGGAAGGAGAAAATACCAAGATCGTAGCTCTATCTGTCGCGGATCCAACGGCGCAAGAATCGCCTGAAAAGGAGGTCGGAGTAGGCCGGGGGAGCTCGTGCACCGAAACGCGACGAAGGGGAACACAAATGGACCAACGTCGTGCCGCGCCGCAAAAATGGAAACCTCGATAAGCGTGCCACCAAAAATCTCCAAACTCTGCAGATGGATGCAGCACAGGGAGAGGAGGAAGGTTGCTGAAGGACACTCGGCCAAAATCCACACGGAGAAGGAGTTATTAGAGCTGGAACAGAGGCATTTATATAGGCTGAAAAATCTTTTAGAATAATACCCACCATGTCCAACTTTCGGGCGCCCGGACGTTCCGGGCTGCTACAGTGTTGGGCCGGCCCAACACTGTGTAGGCCCGGATCGTTCACGGGCCTCCACGTAGCCCGCTACACAGGCAACACCGAGGGCAACCGCTACGCGAGCGACACGTGGCCAACTCCATCGCCGACACGTAGCCTGGTCGAGGGTCGGGCGCGCGCACATGCGCGTGTCAGCGCCGCCTGCGCACTGTGCACGCACGCGCCCCGAGGCGGCCTGCACCCGCTCGGTGGACCGCGCGCAAGAGAACCAACCAACCAACAACCGCCACGTGTCCTTCCTCGGTCCACCGTGCACCTGCTTGTTTTCCCCGTGGACTGCGCCCACAACGCCAACAAACCACGAGCTGCCACGTGGCCCGCCTCCGATGCACGCC
Source organism: Tillandsia fasciculata (assembly GCA_029168755.2). Classification (NCBI taxonomy): domain Eukaryota; kingdom Viridiplantae; phylum Streptophyta; class Magnoliopsida; order Poales; family Bromeliaceae; genus Tillandsia; species Tillandsia fasciculata. Next base: position 5,765,382 of record CM054932.1, on the reverse strand, counting down.
GGCACCGTGGACCGCGCACCTGTCCGCGCCCATGTGCGCCTACCCACGGCCCTGCGCGCCTGCCCGCGGCCGCGCGCCGCCTGCCCGGGCCCGTGCCACCGCTGCCCGCCGCCGTGCCGGTGTCGGCCGTACGCCGGAACATTACCCTGCGCCTCGAAAATCATGCCAAGTCATCCGGGCTCCGAAAAATACAAATAAATAGTCTATTTTGATCGTTTTCGCGCGCTGAGTCGAAATCCGATGTCCGTTTTGCCAAATTCCAACTCTAAAAATTGCCGAAGGCATCCGGAAAGATGTTCTTTTGTCCAAACTTCGCGCTGAGCCCAATTTTAACATCCATTGCGCGCAAAACCACTTCTAAGCATCCGACGGGGTCACCGGACTACTCTCGTGATCCATTTAACACTCTGAATCCAACACTAGTGTCCAATTGGTGCACAAACACCACCAACGCGCCACATAGGCCTCCAGAAGCTGCTGGTCAACCAGTATTCTTGTCGTGGGAATTCGGGTCCTCACAGTGTCTATAACCTGCTCTTGTTTGATTGGGGTTGTAGGCGTCAGTGTTCCGAAATTCTCGATCCCGGTGTTGTTAGTCAGTTGGGTTCGATGTTAGGCAGATGAGTATTCCGGCCGGTGTGGTTAGTTATTTTGGGTTTGCGAGTTTTTCGATCTGTTTGATCGTGGTCTTCGATTATAGCCTGCATGTGCTACAGCTCTGGTTCTCGATTCTTTTCCTTAGTGGGGTCGCTTCCCTTGAGTGCCGCTCCGGATGCGATTGTTGTTTCGGTTCATTTGAGCGTCCTACGAATCCAGTCCAGATAGGACAGTGGTAGTAGGTGAGCGCATGATAGTCCGTTGGGATGCCCTACGAGACCAGTCTAGATAGGATAGTGGTGGTAGGTGAGGGCATACTAGTCTGTTGGGATGCCCTATATTATTCTTGCCCAGATCGTGGAGGAACCGTAGGTGAGCTCAGGCTTGACTGGCCCCTTTTGGCAATCTTTATGATTTGGGATGCCCTATACTAGTATTTTATGTGTCAAAGTTCACCAAACTTTTGGAGGAGGGGCTTCTCTATGATTTTGCTCTACAATGAAGGACCCAAGTGCTATTTTGGGTTGTACAAGGACCTATTAGCATTTTGTTGCAAGATTTATATTAAACAACCAAGTGTTTCTCTTTGCTACCCTAGCCGCAAGTTCCTGTAACCGCAGCCCCAGCCCCGACCTCTCATCTCCCTCCTCTGTTCTCCCCGAGCCCCAGCACTGCTGGCCACCGTCCCCCATCGCCGAAAAAACCAAGAAAAGAACCCTTGGTTCTTGATCTCGGGTTTGGAGGAGGGAGGTTGCACCAAAGCCCTTGGGCTTGCTTCCAGATATCTTGTGGCCTCCTTCTACCTCCAGAAGTTGAGCTAGAGGTGTCCTGCAACCTGCCTTGGCCGCGTGTCGCCGAGGAAGAAGCCTCATTCTTCCTTCTTTTTCCTTAACTCCAGCAAGGTAAGCTCTCCCTCTTCTTTGTTTTTCTTGTTATCTAGACACCCTGAGCACCTCCCAGCCGAACCCCAACATCGGGGAAGCGTCGGGTTGCCGGCAGGAGCATTACACCCGCCGAAACCTTAGATAGCGGTGCCTCTTCCGCGCGCTTTTCCCAACGGCCCACGGCCCAATCTAAGATGCTAGGCATTTTTCTCTGGACCTCTGTAGATCCTCCATGAAGTTTCATGGGAGATGGTTGAGTGAGGAAGCCGCAGCCACGAGCCCTAGTTCTCCTTTATTATTGCATGGCTGAGCTTGCTCCGCCGCCGCCGCCGTTGCTCCCCGCCGCCAGCCAACCCTCCAGCAAGCTTCCCCACATCGGGGGAAAGCTACCAGGGCCCTTGCATGGACTTGAAACCTACAGCTTAGAAATCCACCATTATTGCCTTCAAGGTTTGGCCTCAAGCTTGCTCCAGCCAAACCACTGCAAACCCTCACCAGCGCCGGTGCTAGTTGCACTCCTAGCTTTGCCCTAGACCCTTAGTTGCTGATGCTTGCCCTAGAGTCCCCCAGAACTCGAGCTCTGCTGTGATGGCCCAAGCCCGAGCTCTTGAAGCCTTGATATTAAGCCAACTTGCCCCGAGCATTGTTCCGGTTACTCCCTAGCCTTGGTAGGGTGAGCCCTCGACTTTTGCTAACCTCCTAAGCATGATGCTCACCCTTGATCCCCAATTGAGTGCTTGGTTAGGTGGTTCTAGCAAGCCAGGCCTTAGGAGACCTATCTTGCCCCATGCATTGTTCCAGCAGCTTAGCAGGACCTTTTAGGTGAGCCTCTAAGTCCTCTCGACTTCCTGAGCATGGTGCTCACCTCGTATCTGAGTTTAATTGAGTGGTTAGGTCTATGTAGCAACCTAAGCCTTTATGTCATTGAATAGGTTGACCTAATGATGTTCTCGAGTTACGTGCTGCTTCTAAATAGTGAGCACGACGCTCAGTGCGTCGAGGCTTATCTACTGGTGCCCTCGGATCAGCTTGAAAGTCCTTAGATCTTGTAAACAAGCCAAAACATCATAAATTTGGGAGTTTTTATGCAAATTTAGTAAACCCTAGGGGCCTATTTGCAATTGTGACCATACAGGCTACTTTGGGCAATGTGCACATGATCTCTGAACTTTTTGTTCAAGATCCGATGCCTTCCGTTGAGCGGAATTTGGTTATCGAACCGTAAATCGGCAAAATCGTCGGTTTATCGGCAATTCAGCATTAATCACGCAATTTGAGGAATTGTGGAGATCAGTTGTGAGTGCCAGATGTCCTTGGTTGTTACCGATACTGTCCTGGTTGGTCCAATGCATTCAGTTTTGCGTTGGTGACTTTCGAAGCCGAAATTGACTTTTTCGGGGGTGTTTTCAATATTTATGGCACCGTTTGAGTACAGAGTCAGGTGAAATTTGAGTGCCCGAACGTCTTCAGAGAAGCGTTCCGGGGTAGCACGTCAAGTTTCGTTAAATTTGGAGACCTGTAGGCACAGATCGAATCTTAGTTGATCGATCTCGAATTTTTGAAAATTTCGATAAATCCCGGGACTTCAGTGAAGTTTCCCGTGTAGCTTGTTTGCACTCAGCGAGTCAGTGGGTTGGATATAAGTGAGTTTATTTTCTAAACTATGTATATGATTCAGGTCCCAGCAGTCAGTCGCCAGCTCTGAGCCTTCCAGCGGATTTCAGGACCGCCTACATTGAGGTGGGTGATGCTTCGGTCTGGGCTTTATCAGATCGTCACCTACGGGGTATCGTATTCGGTCGGACCCTTGTGATTGTTGCAAGCCATGGTCCCATTTCTTGAGCCTTCTCACCTTTCTTTCAGTATAGTAGCTTACTACTCTCTGTTCTGCTTGATTAGCGTATATTTATACATATTTGACATATGTCATGCCTGATTGGTCATTAGCTAGAGTGATTGTCTGTTCTATTCATATCAACATTTCCTATTCTATACTGCATGTTAGAATAGGAGTTCATCTTCAGTTATACAGTTTCAGTTACACAGCTTCAGTTATACAGTATCAGTTGAGATTACAACTTTCAGTATCCCGACAGGGATTTTCTGGCTTTATGCCGATTGTTGGGTCTTTTGACCGCGAGCTTGAGCATCAGCATTATGATCGCCAAAGCACTAGCTATTCATTTCACGTACGCCGTGGGACTGATCCCCCATAATGCGTTCTTTACTGGTAGAGTGGTCACATAGACCCGTGAGCCCCAAGCTGCACATTGTGGACGATAGTGGTGACACGCGTGCCCCTGAGTGCACATTGGTGCCGGGTTATATGTCAGCTGAACGTGCTGGCTTTGGCATTAGCCGAGGTCCTCGTGACCGATGACGACATTGATTGGGTATTTTCAGTTCTAGCTTTGATGCATGATTTACTGATATTATTACTCCAGCATTGATTAGCATGATTGGCACATGATTGTTGGTACTCTACATTACAGCTTTACATTTTTGTATTATCATACTTGCCCTGTTCTACAGGATGATATATTGACATTGTCCAGATTTATCTGATTATTAGTTATAGCATGTTTAGCTTCCTTCATGAGTACCATGCTTTCATTTCAGCATGACTGGTATCTGTCTTTCAGCTTTCATATTATATCCTGTTATTACTGTCCACTGCTTACGTTTTTTAGTAGGTGCGACTTACTATTTCTCGGCCCATCACGCCCACTGGGATACATTTATGTTGTATCTTACACCTTTTGATGACCATTTTTTCAGATCAAACAGGTGTTGGGATGTCGGGACGATCTTGAGAGCTGTCACGATAGAGTTGTCCCCTTATATTGGCCACAATGGCCCAGTGCTTTGCTTTTATAGTTTTAATTATGCCTATGTACTTTCGAGATTAGTTGTTTATGTTCTTTGTGGAATTGTGGTTGTATTTAGTGTAGAAATTATGATTTGGTTTAATTAGTTGGTCACCTCTGATTGTATCATTGTATTTGTTTAGCCGAGCATGTATAGGGGAGACTCTGTCCGTGTGGATAGAGATTTTTCTATGCATGTGGTAGTCTGTTCATGTCCTGGGTTTCAAGTTTTAAACTCTAATTTTAAAAAATAAAATAAAAAAAATTAGACTGCTTTTTGAAACTTGGGGCGTGACAAAGAGTCTGTTGGGGCCAAAAAGTGGTTGCATTGCGATCAGCCCCTAGGGGTGACCCTTAGAGATATCGAATGCGCTGCGTGCCAACAGATCAAGCGATCGTGCCGAGAAGGGATTCGCTCAGCCAGATTCTCCTCTGGTAACTCTCACGATCGTTTGGCCGGTGATAGCCGGATCGGGTTTACGGAGGTAGGGAGGGATCGTTGGTTTCGACTTAGAGTAGCCGAACCGGGTAAAGAGATAATGATACGGCTAAGGAGCCGATTGTAACTTTAAATCACAAGAAATACAAATAAAGACATGGTTGATAAGTCGGTTTACACTTTATATTGATTGGGAAGGAGATACAAGGAAGAAGGTAGGGATAGAAGAATTACAAGTAAGTCTACTCATAGAAAAGCAGTAAATGCAGGTATGAAAAATTAAGTTAACCAACTCCTAGATAAATGAAGAAGCTGGGGTGGTACCGGGCTTATGAGATTCCAGGACCTCTTTTCCTTCGTTGGTTCGCTTATTTATACAGTTTTCGACCAAGGTGTATAATCGCCGATTGAGAAATCGGCGTAATCAAAGGGGAATCACCATGAATTCCTCAACCGCCTCCTTTTAAGTCGATTATCCTCAAAGGGATAGTGGTCGTTTTTCCATCTAGGTTCATCCCCTGATTGTCATGCTGGAACGTAATCCTCGGCGCTTTCCAATGCTAGACGTTGCTTGCCGTTCCGGGTCAACTGCGAGATTCGCGCCCATTCGCACTCATTCCGTTCAAGATTTTTCTTTCTGCAGTTTCGAGCAGCTGAGGATTGACCTTGACTTCACCTCCTCCGTCGCTTGACTGAGACGGTCTGGTGTCCCTTTTCAGCCGAGAGACGGTTCTGGATGAGACGATATTCCCCTTGTCGACCGCTTCTTTTGTCGGCTGATTCTCCTGGCGCCTTCAGCCGATGGCATTCGTTGTGTCTTGTGTCGCGCCCAAAACCGGTCTGAAACAAGATGTGGGTCTTTCCTTCTTCGTCTTAATCTCCCGAAAGTTGATTCTGACTTCGCCTGCTTCGTCGTCTGATTGGGGCAGTTCAATGCCTGGTGGCAGCCGAAGTTAGTTCTGGTCGAGGCATTGGTTCTCTTCGTCGGCTTACTCCTCCTATCAGCTAGTGTTCTCAGCCGATAGCCTATGTTGCTTGCCGCATTCTTGCGTGACTGAGATCGCCCTGGATTAGGCTACGGATCCTTCATCCTTCATCGGCTGATGGCATGCGTCGCGCGCTGTTCTCTTCCGCGATTGAGGCCGGTCTCAATCGAGACGCGATTCCTTCTTTGTCGACTCAAGCCCCTGTCGGCTGATGTCTTTCAACCGATGATTGCCACGTGCCACTTCCTTGAGTGATAAAAATTCTGGTCTTGACAGAGCTCTAGTCTCCGGCACCCAGGTGGATGTTCGAAATTTCGTGGTCACTATAGACCATCTCAGGCGTCCGAATCAACATTCGAAACATACCTACCATTCAACAACATGTGTCAAAATCTCACGATACACCATTCAAACGCCCAAAACCTGATCAAAGCGCCCAAAACTTTTGAAAACTTCAATGTCCTTTAGTTTCGCAATTCCGAGTCTATTTCGCACTAAAATGACTCCTACTCGGTCTGACAATCTTCATATATGTTGACCATCTAACTCTACTACACCAGAAGCTACTAATTATGGAAATACTATAATTTTATAGTATTTTTCAGATAAATATTTGTCAAACAATATTCAATTATAATCGATACTTATATACAAAATTACTAAATATTTTATAGTTTTTAAAAATAATATTTGTTCTTTCGATTATTCTATTTTTTTTTTAATTTTAATTTTTTCTCCAATATTTTTATTCTAAGATTAAATTTTTCTACATGTGATTTATTTAATTATTCATTTATATTTGCTTATTGCAGCGTAAATAGCGGGAAGTTTTTTTAAGCTAGAATATGAACTTGATTTGTAGTTTGCAATATTCATACTGTATTTTCTTTCTATTTTTTTTTTTTATTGGTGAGAAATTACAAACAAAGTTGACTAAGTTGTTTGAATTTTTTTTTTTTTTACTATAATTATGCAGAAAAGAGATATGCAGATGTCGAGAGGATTAGGAAGAAATAATTAGATAAAATTCCTATAAGAATTTCAATTTTTCTTTGTTTTGATTTGTCCTAGGGTTTGCTTTTTTTATCACATTGTTGTTTATTTTTGTTGTTATTGCAATGAAATGTTTAATACTTAATTAATCAAATTTGAATATATTGATGGTTTAAAAAAATTTAGTTAGTTATTACGACAAATTTTGGTTGCTTACTATTCATAATCATCTATTTTTAATACTCTTTCGATTGTTAGTTATCAAGCACATTATTATAATTGACGCGTATGTATATTGTTTCTAATAACAACTCATTAGGATTGAATAATTATCTTCTTAAATATTTTTTATTAACATAAAATTTATATATAATTCATGCATAATTCCAAGTCCATGAACTTCACACTAAAATATTTTAATTTCTAAATTTTTTTATATTTTTTAATTTTATTATTATTGATTTAATAATATTTATCCGCCGCAATGCACGCTTACTTCACGGGTAATATTATATTTTATAATACTTTTATAATAGTACAAACAAGCTCAAAGAAGGAAGAACAAAGAAAAATGTACACCCCTAGAATGAGTGAGGTGTAAAATGTACATTGTTTTTAGGGTGTACACTTAGGGTCTGTTTGGATGCACGGTAAAAAATTACCATTGAGTTTATAAATTATAGTTTTAGTCTAAATGAAATGGAGAATCCTATAACTCTAAAAAATCTTATGGTTTAAAATTTTTAACGGTTTGGGTATATATTGTAAAACTAGTTAAAGACCCGCGCTTCGCGGCGGGCGATTAAATTTACACTAAATTAATAATAATAATTAATAATTAATAAGCAATAAATAATAAAATATTTATAAAGATCAAAATATATTATATATTATAAAATTTTCAACATTATAAATTAAAAGGAACACAAAAGTACAATTACAATTTACCGAAGAACGCATATTGTATAGCATTAAAATGGGCATTTTCTTCTGAGAAATAGGTTGAAGTTGCATCAACAAAAGAGAAAATAAAAAAGTAAGCACCAAAGCAAATGTGAAATGTGCGGAAATTGGTGTAAGAGTACACATATTCATTCATAAGCTGCAGTTCTCAGGACATAAACAGGAAAGAGGATAAATGCAAAAACAGTTAGCATATACATGCTAATGCAGCTAAAAGCAAGCAATTTAGCTACTAAATGAAGCATAATGAACACAGTTGAACAATGAAGTTCGAGAAGTAACAATTTTGAACCAACACAGATAACTCGGTCAATCAATCTGCAGATAACTCGGTCAATCAATCTGCAGATAACTCGGAGTTAAAAATAATAGGTGTAATCTATAAAGAACAGATTTACCTTAGAACAACGTACATAAGCTAATTCTGGTCAACATTCAGGAATTAATAGTGAGAAGACTTTATTAGACAATGTTGAGTAGGTGAGAAGAAACTCCAAAATATTTTGCCAACAACAGCTAATGAAAATTATTGGGTGTGCTTGGTCCTGCGATAAATTCCATAGGAATAGCTTTTTGTACCCATAGATTATCCTGCTATTTTTGGGATGGATCTAGAGGTAGAACAGTAAATGCTGATGTGATTCCTCATTGTTGCAATCGCAATGGAACTCGGCGCTCGTCATGTTGAGCCATTTCTTCACCACCGTTTTCGGCCACGATGTTGACATGAAAACGAAAAATCACAAAAGAGATTGAAAATTTATGGAAAATTATAACTTTTTTTGAGGTTGGTTTTGTTAACAGATTCTAACTTTTGATTAAAGTTCTCACCTTGGGGATTCTCGCGGGCTCTTTTCTCATGTCCTAATCCCTGGAAAGAAAAAAAAATAAAAAATAAAAAAATAAAACAGAGAACAAAAAGCACAGGTTGATTTTTGCTGTTACTTTGATGTAGAATACATAAAGGTGAAGAGACCATAAATCTGAAACTTAATAGAATGCTTTTGAGAACTGCTTTTTTTTTGAAATGGAGACCACCATTTTCATTCGAGTATTTGTGAACTGATAGACCATTCCTTTGGTCTCTTCACAGCCCCCAAACTGCCCAGGCATCATAAGCATCCTTGGATGAGGCAATAGGGTACCAGTAACATCGCCCCACCAATTGGGATTACTTGTATACCATTCCTTACCTTATTAAAGCACCATTGTTAAAGCACCATTGCTCCTTTACCTTATTAAAGCACCATTGTTTACCCTGGAGAATAAAAGAACTATATCTTCTTTTACCTGGCAGCCACTGCATCAAGAAATTTGATACCAATTCATGCTAGGGTGTGTATTCAAGAGATCTTATGCATCCCTCTTTACCTTCTTTTAGAGAAGGATGCTAAAAAGAATGACCACTTCATTGCAAAGCGATATGAGAAGTCCTATAATCCAACATCCATATTGGGGCTGATTTATGAAAAGACGATGACATCCTTCTCCTCATCAAATCCTCAACCAATCTATATATGCAGGTTTTTCTTATGTAGTTTTTTCGCAGTAACCATAAAGTTTGAAAACTATATATATATATGTTCCCTTCAGCTGAAATCAAAATTGACATCTTCTAACATTAAAATCCTGCAGATAATGAAGGACAATCAACCTAATTACTACCCAGCACTTCTTTATCTCTATTCTTTTTGCTGCGTCCTTTGTGATTATCATGTCAGATGAGAACCATCTTGTTTGGATTGGTGCTGAAATTTTCAAGGTCAATGAGGAGACCATTCCCCAACTCGAGGCTTAGATAATATTTTCCTACAGAAGACATGGTAACACTAATTAAAAAATAACAGGATGTAGACAGAACTTGAATTAAAACACCTCCTTTAAAGCAAGGAAATGGACGGCATATGGTCCCACGCCGGCGTCGATCAAAGCTGATGGTGTGCATACATGAACTGACCTCCGTTGTATAACCTGAAGAGACAATGTTTATATTACAACATAAGACAATTATATTCTGAAACAGATAAAACAAACATATGGAATCAAGTTCATTGGGCACCTCAGCACAACAATTCTGAAAGGATCAGATCTGTACAACAACTTAATAATTAACTCAAAGTAAATGAATTCACTACATGACTGCAGGAGATATAAAATAGGTGTGGTTTAAGAAGATAATGAATCCAAATCATTCAGCTTCACTATTGGCAGTATAACGCAATGTCCCCAGCAGGCTGCATAATGTTTCATATCGAATTAGCTGTCTAAAAAATAGGAAGAAAATACATACAAAAATAGATACAATTATGAGCTTATATGTTACAAAAGTTGAATCAAACCTGCACAAAGTCGATGTAGCCCATCCTGCACATAATCTTTTAGCAATGAATAATATTATTCTAAAAATAATTTTATTTGCTCCTCTGTATGTAATGTGTTAAATAAATTCGAAGCCTAAACGGAATGGAAGCAAATCAAACTTTAGCAAGCACACTATCCTAATTAACCATGGTAAAAACCTAGGAGGACCAGTATAAATCAGAGAAATAAAGAACTGACAGAGGGAAAAAGGAATCACCTTCAAATTTAGATGCAAATATTCCACGTTTGCAAGATTCAATAAGAAGATGCAATATTCTTTTTAGATGCAATATTCCACGCTTGCAAGATTCAACTCACCACTCAGACAGTATATATATACCCGGATAAAGTAAAGGAGAGAAGGGGAGAGAGAGAGAGAGAGGGAGAGAAAGTCATGGGATCGGGTATGGCGCAGGGAATTGATCGGGTATGGCAGGAGTGGGCATGCCGCGGCGGCAACTCCACGGTCTGAGGAGTCGCCATGCCGCGGAGTGGGTGGGAGAGAGGACTGAGCAGACCTTCTTCACAAGACTAAGGAGTCGCCATGCCGGGGAATGGGTGGGAGGCAGGTGCGAAACCCCCCTTAGAGCAGAGAGGGAGCGGGGAGAAGCGTACGGAAGCGGAGTGGTTCCGCAACAGCAACATCAGCCTCCGCGGCGACAGGAGCAGGACAGGCTCCTTGGCGGGGATCGCCTCAGAGGAGAGGGAGAGATAGAGGGAGTTGGTGAGGTGAGATAGAGGGAGTTGGTGAGATAGAGGGAGTTGAAGTGAAGGAAGTACTCAAGCAAGGCGTCAGAGCAGAGGAAGAAAAGCTGAGTTGTCTACTCAAGCATACGAAAAAGTAGGCGTGTCCGGCGGCAAACGCGGGGAGGCTTCCATTCCGTTTAGGCTTCCCCCTTTAATGTATTGGTATAGATTATACAAAATTTCTTTCCTTTTAAAATTTTAAAAAATAAAAAAAATAATTTTACATTTTAATATTTTAAAATTAAAAATTTTATAATATTTTAAAATTAAAAATTTTATAATTTGAAATTAAAAGATAAAAATTTTAAATTTTAAATTTGAAATTAAAAAATTGAATTTAAAATTAAAATTAAAATTAAAAATTTCAAACTAAAAATTGAAAATTTTGAAAAATAAAATCTAAATTTAAAATTTGAAATTTGAAAACTAAAAATTTAATTTTAAATTGTGAAATTTGAAATTTAAATTTTAAAGTTTAAAATTTAGAATTTGAAAATTAAAAGTTATAATTTATAATTTAAAATTTGAAATTTGAAATTCAAAATTTTAATTTTTAAATTTGAATATAAATTCAAATTTTAAAATTTAAAATTCAAATTCAAATTCAAATTCAAATTTGAAATTTAAATCCTAATTTAAAATTTTAAAAATTTAAAAATATAATTTTTAAATATAATTTTTTTTTAAAATTTTAAATTTAAAATTTTAAAATTTAAAGTTTAAAATTTGCCATATATTGAAGTTGAAGGAGTCAAGAATGATGAATTTTTTTTTTTTTTTTTAGTTATAGTGAATTTTTATTTTATCCCTTTTTTTAGAGTATAGTGTAACTATACTCTAAAAAACTAAAACTAATTTTAACTATCTAAATACTTTGTAGGAATTTTTTTTTTTTTTTTTTTTTTTTTTTTTTTTTTTTTTTATATAGTATTTGTTTAACTATGCTATATTATTATTATTATTATTATTATTATTATTTGTGTATCATCCTTTGGCTATGTTTGGTTGGAGGATAAAAGGGGATAACTTCTTTATTCTCCCATTATGCTCCAAACACAACAAAAAATTGGGGGAATTTGTTATTCCCCCTTAACAGGCTATTTTAGAATAGCCCGCTAAGAAGGAGGGATAACAATTCCTCAATTTGTGAGAACAAGGTTGTTCCCAGGTTGTTTCCAGATGGGAACAACCTTGTTTCTATTTTTTTTTTTTTTTTAATTTAAATTAAAATTTATAAAATTTTAAATTTATTTTTTTTATTTTATAAATTTTAAAATTTTTAACTTTAATTTTTTATAAATTAAAAAATTAAAAATTAAAAAATTAAAAAATTAAAAAATTAAAAAATTTATACAAATTTTATATATATAATTTTTAAATTTTTAATAAAAATATTTTAATTTATACAAATTTAAAAATTAAAATTTTTACATCATTTTTTACATATTTTTCGAGATAATTAAAATTTAAATTTTTAAATTTAGAGAATTTTTAAATTTTATAACTTTTAAATTTATAATTTTAATTTTTAATAAATTTATAAATTTAATAAATTTTAAAATTTTAAAATTTACACAAATTTTAAAATTTTAGAATTTGAACTTTAATTTTTTTTTAAAAAAATATTCCAAAACATCTCCAAACGAAACTCCAAACGAAACGATTCCAAGTATCTTCACCGCCCTTGTCACTTTCCCCCTCCAAACCCTAATTCAAATCCCACCACAAACCACTCGGAATCGCAATCACCCCCAACGATCCTCCTCCACAAACTCCCCTTCCCTCACCAATCCCCAATGGCGGAACCCTAGTTATCAATCCCTCTGCAGGGCAGGGTTGATGGATCATCCTCGTCTCCTCCTCCGGCATGGCTCTCGTCGTTCGCTTCCCCGCCGCCCCGCTCGTCCTCTCTCCCTCCTCCGTCGCCGCTCCACATTGCTATCGCCACCGCCGCCGCCACCGGAAGCTCCTCTTCTCGAAGGCCGCGGTGAGGGCGGAAGCGCAGCAAGAAGGAGGCGTAGGGGCGGCGACTGGGGCCGCCGTGGTGTGGTTCAAGAATGATCTCCGCGTCGACGACCACCCGGGCCTCGTCGCCGCCGCAGCGCGGCACCGGACTGTCGTGCCGCTCTACGTGTTCGATCCTCGGCTTTTGTCGGGTTCGTCTCTCTTTGCCTTCTCTATCTCTACTGCTCTTGATCGCTGAGATTGAGTTCTGGTGGCAAATGTGTACCTAACTAAAGAAAAGGTTTTAGGGTCTTGTTTGGTATTGTTGCCATTTGTTATAAATGCAAATTTTATATTTGTTGAATGCACTGATGGATGGACTTTCCTACTCTCGTTGTTACTCTCGTTGTTGTTGTCTAGCGTGCAGTGCAAGCCAAATAGATTGTAGAAGACATCTTCTTCTCAAGAACATGGAGTTAACATTATAATTTGCTTACGTTTTGTGGAAAACAAAAAAAAATGGTGACGATACCATACTAGGCCTTAGCTTGCTATGCTGCACCGATACGGATACGGTGATATGGATACGACAAGATACGGATACCGTGATACGACAATTCCTAATACTTTTAGGATACGGATACGCAGAATATATTTAAATAAAATATTATTTTAAATATATTTAAATATATGTTGATTATATGTAATGATATATTGAGAACAATTAGGATATTTGGATTATATTAAGAATATATTTTGATGTACATTAACTTGTATAATTATTTTACATATGTTTATAAAAAAAGATAATCAATCGTATAAAATAATAATTCAAAAAGTATCAACCAACTATCATCCAACTTGATCAAATAATAACAATAGATATTTAGTCGCACAAACTAGAGAATTAGCCATTCAACATATATGCACGTTTTATTAGGTTCTATTATATAAAACTGTGACGCCCCCAATAGTCCCACATCGGATGTGGATGAAATTGTGATTGGGTTTATATGAAACATGGACACTAGTAATAATAACTGAGATTAAGCATTTTGGGCTGTGGTTTGGGCCCAACAAGTTATTATTGCTAGTGGGCCGGGTCGTTACATTTGATATCAGAGCCAATAACCAGCCGGAAGTGTGTGGCGAGTCTCGGCTGAGTCTGGGTCAGATGATAGGGCTAGCGAGACGAGTCTCACATCGCCTGGTGATCTTGGGCAACTGTGTGTGTGTTTGGGCTGACGAGGACGTTAGGCCTAAACGGGGGGAGTCTGTGACGCCCCCAATAGTCCCACATCGGATGTGGATGGAATTGGCTGCTGTGTGTGTGTTTGGGCTTTGGGCTGACGAGGACGTCAGGCCTAAACGGAGGGGGTCTGTGACGCCCCCAATAGTCCCACATCGGATGTGGATGGAATTGGCTGCTGTGTGTGTGTTTGGGCTGACGAGGACGTCAGGCCTAAACGGGAGGAGTCTGTGACGCCCCCAATAGTCCCACATCGGATGTGGATGGAATTGTGATTGGATTTATATGAGACATGGACACTAGTAATAATAACTGGGCTTAAGCATTTTGGGCTGTGGTTTGGGCCCAACGAGTTATTATTGCTAGTGGGCCGGGTCGTTACATTTGAAAAAAAATCAGGTCAAGATCGCACGACCCGACTCAGCTCGCGTGTGTTAGGAGTTCAAATGTAACGACTCGGCCCACTGGCAATAATAACTCGTTGCGCCCAAACCACAACCCAAAATGCTTAAGCCCAGTTATTATGACTAGTGTCCATGTCTCATATAAACTCAATCACAATTCCATCCACATCTGATGTGGGATATTGGGGGCGTCACAATAACAGTAATAAAAGAAAATATGCTAACAATTTAATTGAAGAAGAAAAAAATTATTCTCTATGACCTTTGTTGATTAGTTCTAGGTTGATAAATTAGATGAAAAAAAAATAAAAGAGAAGCGGTAAAGGACTGAATTATAGCTTAATGCTGTGTGGAGATAGAACGAGAGGGATCATCTTCAACCATTCAAGTGCAAAAAAATAGAAGAAATGACAAATCGAAGAGAGATTTGCATTTTTCCTACTCTTTTCCTTATTTTCAATGGGTTTGGATGCATATTTTTCAAAAAATTTTAAATTCCGCTCATTCTAGATCAAAAAAGAATCTGGTCGTATCCTTCCCGTACCCCCCGTGTCCCTTCCGTATCCGAGCCGTATCCGATATTTTTTTATTTTTTCAAAATACCGGATACTTCATTTCCGTATCGAACACGTATTGGGCGCGTATCAGTATCCGATACGGGTATGGCGAGAAATTTGAAGTATTCGTGCTTCATAGTTAGCTTGTAAGGAAAAAGAAAGAACTTCAGAAATTGTTGTTTTAATTTGCCATTACTTCAGAAGTTTTGGTAGTTTCTAACTATTAGGTATCTGCAAGTGCACTGGATTGTCCATGCACGTAAAACAAGCATCCTAGTTCAGACTTAGGAGATTAAGATTAACTAAAAGAAAGCCTTTAGTTACCCTAAACTATGTATAGTACAAAAAGACAAATTGAGTTCTATTCTTATCTTTAATTGGTACATTATTATTGTGATTCCTTTGTTAGTGAACATCCTGAACATAGTTAATTCGGTTTCAGCAAAATTTCGGCACGGATACAATACAAATAAAATTCGTATCCCAATTTTTAAATTCGTTGAAAAATACGGCTTAAAAAATGGGTTTGCCAATTATTCGGATCCGTGATTTATACGAAAATTATACGTTCACTAATTAAAAATTCAAGATGAAAAATTCGGCTATTAAATTAAACTTTTTTTCTCTAGAATTGTCCTACTAGTATAAATAGTTATAATTTTTAAGAATATAAAAATAGAGAGCTACAAAATAAAGTAAATAGTGAGCAAGATTTTTTTTTGAGCAAGGGCGAGCGAATGGAAAGTTGGAGACACAAAAATTTTATCAAAACATTTTGCCCGAATTTTTGGCCGAATTATTTGGTAATTATTCGCACCCGCCGAATCATTTCCGAATTATTGGAATTACTCCAAAAAATTGCCCAAATTTTTGGCCGAATAATTTGCTTCCGCCGAATTATTCACGAATTATTGAAACTACCCCAAAAATTCGCGCTTTATTCCGAATTTTTGAGAAAAATTCGCATACAGACTGTTTAATTCGGATTTCCAATAATTCGCGAATTAACTAAGATCCTGAACTTTGCAACTAAATCCAGAAGCTTCAACTATGTATCTAAGGCCCCATTTGAGGTTGCGGAGGCTGTGCTTTTCACAATCAATGGGATGCAATGTGAGAAGTACTTCCTGAAAGATAATTTCGCGTTGCGTGGATTGTGCTAATTAGGCACATTGTGATAATTGCGGTGGGTGTGCAGAATGTAGAAGCATACATCTTATTGTCACGTGTCGATCGTGTTGGTTCGACCGTGACATCCTTGGGGGCCACTTTTGGAGGACATTTGGTAGGCATTTGGGTTGACAGAGTTATGGGTTTGCGAAGTTGGGACAATCCGTCAGGGTTGAGCTGCGGGTGAACCAACGGAGGCAATTCCCTAGCAATGGCCCATGCCATGACCAGGAAAATGGTGCCGCATGCGGGATTTCAAAACGTACCCCTCGGTGAGCACCTTTGTACCCCCGGGGTGCCAAAGTGGTGGATGCCTCGTGGGTTATAGAGAGGAGGGGTTGGACACTTGCGAAGTGGCCCCGACTCCCCCATTGGCCTATAGGACATAGGCCATCCCTTGGTGAGCGGAGTCGCTAAGCCTAGGTTCGTGTGAGCGGGATTCAAGGGTCGATGAGCACACGGGCTTAGGGTAATGCCTAAGACACGAGGTCGACGGCATTACGGAGCGGGGTAAGCCAAGAGGCTTTGCCTCTAGGTTCGCTTGCACTATCTTATGCCGTTTCGGATCTCTGTAGTGGAGCGAACGAGCGGATGACGGACAGTCTTGCGAAGGTTGGTCCGCCTCAATGGACAAGGCTTGCGAAGGCATGTGTGTGCTGAGCTGGGATTCGTGAGGCGCGAGGCCTACGAAGTTTGCGAGGCGAAGGAACGGTCGGTCCGCCGTAATGGACAAGGCTCGCAAAGGCAGCGGTGCCGAGCGGGGATTCGTGCGGCGCGAGGCCCACGAAGTAAGAGGAGACAATTGATGTTGGTTTTCGTAAAGTGAGCCATGGAGAGGACCGAGGGTGTTGGGGGCCAGGCATGGCCGTCCAATGGAGGTGGCGAATGGCTAGCGAAGCGGAGCGAGGCTGGTTCGATTATGGGCGACATCCGTCAAGCAAACCTTGGATGTTGGGCCGAGTGTGTTGGCGGCCGAGCATGGTCGTGCAATGGAGGTGCCAGGGGGTTGGCGACGCGGGAAGAATGTCGCTAGGTTGGCAAACCCTTGCGAAGGGAACACACGCGGGAACAAGTAGTGTGGGGTATTCGGGAAGCGGACCTTCGACCGAATTGGGAGCGATGACGGAACTAGGTGGCCGGCGGAACGGGACATGCCCGACTCGATTATGGATCCCGTAGTGGAAATTGCGGGGCGCGCGGTGCCTTGGCAAGGCAATGGGCTGGCGGACGGGCGAGACGCGTGGGACGGGTCGCTCGGTTAAGCAGACGAGCGGAACGCGCAAGGGCGGCTCGCTCGGGCCCATTCAAATGGACTAAGTTGCGAGAACTTGTATTCTCCTGGATGCTTGCTTCGGAGGCAAAGGGGCATTCGGTTAAGAAGCACTCTCGAGGAGAGTTTGTCCGGCTAGGCGGAATATACTCGGCTTGAAAGCCAACCTCGGTGGCGGGGTTGTTTGTTCAGAACTCGCGGAGTTCGACAAGGGGTTCGACGTAAGGCGCGGCGCCGGGCAGTCAGGCTCGTGGAGGAGCATGCTTGGTTAATGCTTGTGTTGTGATCCCGCTGTTTAAGTTCGAGGGCGTGTCCGTGGCAAGGGACTCGGGAAGGCTGGCTCGGGTGTGCGACACTTGAGCGCCGCACGGGGTAATTTTAAGGCGAAAAAGCTGGCCCCGTGACATTATGCTTGTGGATAGTTGGTTCTGCCCACAAATGTGGTGGTTAAACCTTGAGGCCAAATTGGCTTTAAGTCATGTAGAATTTTTTTTTTCCTGAAGTCTTGATGTTAAAGTATTTGAAAGAAGTATACAACATTTGTATACGCAGTTGCATCAATATATCAGTTGACTAGACTAACCTAGTTGGCCCAACAGTAAGGGCATTTTTGTTTCACCGAAAGTGGACTTTGGGTTAAAGTGGACTTTGGGTTGAAGTGGAGTTTATGTGAAAACTATTTTTTTCTCGTTGTTTGTTTCTATAGTTATAGAAGTGAAATTCCTTCAGTTCTATTGTTTGTTTGGCAGGAGTGAATGGTGTAAAAACTATAATTTATATATAAATAATGAATAACTTAATAAATAATAAATTATAATGTAATAAATAAAAAAAATAATTATTCTTATATAATTTTAAAAATATAATCTAAAACAACCAAAGTAAATTTTTTTATACATAAATTATAATAATACAACAATAAAATCATAGAGTAAAAGAAATATTAATACTCAACTAATTAATTTTCATCATATTGCAAATGTATAAACTAAATGAAAGAAATACTACAACTTAAATAATTAATTTTTATTATCTTTTAAATATGTAAACTAAATAAAAGAGTAATTAGTACCACAATTAAATATATTTAGCATTGCCATTTGTATTATTTTATTATTTTTTTCTTCACCTCTCTTCACCGTAATTGACTTTGGCACAGGGTGGGCCGAAGTCAAATACGCTGTTTTGGGTAACTCGAGTTTCGACCGTATCTTTATTACGACGAACCAAACCCTGGTTTGAAGAAGTCAATTAAGCTGTTTTGGGTAACTCGAGTTTCGACTGTATCTTTATTATGACGAACTAACAGTAGAAGTGGCCGTTTACGGTAAAAAATGACTCGTCCCCTCTCCACTTCCACCCAAACAAATAGGCCCTAAGTGAATTAAGCTGTTTTGGGTAACTCGAGTTTCAACCGTATCCTTATTACGGCGAACTAACAGCAGAAGTGGCCGTTTACGGTCAAAAATGACTTCTCCCCTCTCCACTTCCACCCAAACAAATAGGCCCTAAGTGGAGAAACATTTGGAACTCATTAGAAGTTTTAAAGAAAAACATGATTAATTTATCCTCTATTTTATATTTGGAATATATGGGAAAAAATGAAATGGGCCCCTACCTTGAACTGGCCTGGCTGACTATACCCAAGGATCAGGCTAGGCTTGGAGCCAGAGGTTCAATCTCCGACTCGAATGATGAGTGATATTTGTGTAAGGCCCTGCCTATTAGGACTTCTGAACGAATGGCAAATATTGTTAACCCATGTGAATCAACCTATCAGATAGAGACATAGTTAGCATGTTGAAAAATTCATGCGTCATTGCTTGACTGTGTTTCTCTCTCTTGAAGTTACATGAACTGCAAACTGACAGGGTTGATTACTTTGTTAAGTAATAGGCTTGTAAAGCTTTGTAGTGATGCTAGTTTCCAAATAATATTGTTGGTCTCAAATACAGCTCAGATTTTAGAGCTTCGACGTTATTTTGACACAAAAGTTCAAATATATTATATACCTCAAGAAGTCATCTTGACCGTTAGTTATTGTATGGTGAAGTCAAATTATATTGACAATGGCAATGATTATGATTCTTTTGTATGTTCGTTAGGCTTGTAATGTTATTGATTACTACTGCAGATTTATCAGGATTAAGTTTTTGTTCTCATGCAGATTATTCAGATGTAATGCTAGAACTCCTACTTTCTGCTTTGGAAGATCTAAAAGAGCTGCTGAAGTCTCAAGGTTCTGATCTAATTATTGGATTAGGAAGTGCAGATGATATTATTGCGAACATTGTGAATGAGGTCACTACAGAAGGTTTATTTTGAGCTTGTGAAATTGCTTACATTAGTTAGGCAAATTTTTGGTGCCTATAGACATGAAAAAATACGTAAATTATACTTATCTCCCCGTTGCTTATGATATCAGTTTAACAGGTAAAAGCTAGCCATGTGTTTGCAGAAGAGGAGGTGGAGTATAGTCTTCGTAATGTAATTGTCAATGTCGAAACAACTTTGTCTGCTTCAACTTTTTCATGGGGTAGTCCTGAGCTTGTATTTTGGAGATCTCCGTTATACGATATTAAGGTAGCTTTTATTTCTGTTGGCGTTCAGTTGAATCCAAGCTGTTACAAAAATCTGACATACAACAACATGACAACTCTGTTTTTAGAATTTGATGGAGCTACCTGAATCGTATGATTATTTTTTAAAGATGCGAGCACCAACAGCAGTTCCTCTTGCAGCTCCAATCTTGCCTGTACTGAATATGGAATCAAATCAGGGTGTGCTTACAAGATTCTTTTTGCTTGCCTTTATATTTAGATGCTTATTTGTATATATTTAAAAAATTCTGTATAGCTTCATATATTTATTCATGTTTGTTAAGCATACTAATAATGTAGGCCTGAATATTTCTTGTGATATTCATTAGGTCCTTTACCTACGATTAATGAAGTGAAGAAACACTTGAAAGAAAGGAGTCACCAGCTAGATGAGAGCTGGGTTTCTCTTAAGAATGTATCAGCTAAAACCTTTCTAAGAAAGAAGCAATCCAGTCAAGCAGTGGGAAAAACAGTTACTACAGGAAATCTTAGCAATTATGGAGGAAATAGTCAGGAAATTTCAGCAGCGTCCAGTAATATACGAAGGAGGAAACTTGTGAAGTCCATGTTTGCCTCTGAAAATGCAAGTGAAGTGAAAGGCGGAACAAACATTGTCTTAGATGCTCTATCTGGTTATCTAAGATATCTAGAGGGTACAGCAAGGGATGATTGGCAAGAGTAAGCGATCTCTTATTTATTTTAGATGCTTTAGCTGCTTTTAAGATGGATTTAAAAACTTGATGCTTCTGAATTCCTGAATCATTTATTCACCTCAGATTGCAGTTCCTTTCATTTAATATATTGAAGTCCAGTTTGAGGTTTAAATATTGATATTACAGAAATGCATCGGAAGTTCTATAGTGCTGTGGAGATAGTTAATCAGTTGGCTCTTGTCTTTCTGATTACGATTAATAATGTTACAGTTGATGGATAAACAATACCCGATTTCGGTTTTCTCTCTGCTGCTTAGTGCTTAGTCGATGAAAACCAAATATCTTATATGTTAATGCTTTCTGCGTTTATATGTAATTATTCATCATTGCAAGGGAAATGAAGCCTGAAGCCTTAAACATGTGGATTGTAGTAACTCTCGCTGTACAAATCCTCTTTCATTTGCTTCTAACAGAATGCATTCACATTCAAGCAATACAGCAATTTCTGCTATGTTCCATCCAGGTTTTCTTAGTTTATTTCCCAGTTTTATTATTTATTATTTATTATTTATTTTTTTTGGAGACGTCTGATTGCATCCTCTTGGAGATTTTTCTGTATAAACTATTAATGTCTTGAAGCATTACTAATTTTAAATTGATTCTTCTGGAAGCTTCACGCTATGCATATTGTTTTTAGCTTTGTTGTTGGCATTTGAGTATTAAACTCTATCATACTTAATTGTTCAGCTTTTCTTGTGCCAATATCTCTCTGAGGTTGCAGATTCATGTTTTCAATATAAGCCTCTACAGCAAATATGCTTCAGCAATAAGACGTTTAAGCATAGAGATAATAAGAGTCTCTAACATACATATATGTGAGATCTGATGTTAGAGCCAATGCTTGTTCAAAAGAACCTACCCTTATGTAGGTTGGAACTACAAAGTTGATTGGGTGGCCCTAGAGTCCATATATTGATTACCTCTGTACATATTTCTTCTATTTTCTTTCTGAATATTTTCTTCTCTCTCTCTCTTATTTTTTTTGACCTTTCTACTTTCTTCACCTCTTTCCTCTCCTCCTTTTTTCCCTTTAACCCTAGAAAGTTTGTTCTCACCTTATGCTTTACTTATTTCTACAAGCATTCCTATTTAAATCAGTATGCTTGTTGCTTTTAAGTGAAGTTGATGATGCCTGCCTAATACCATCCTAAGATCATTCTTTCTATCTATAGCATGCCTTTGAATCAGAGCTTGGCTCCTTCCCTCTTAGTCTAGACATGTGAGAATCGCCTTTTTTTCTTTCCTAATATATAGTTGCAGAAGCTCAAACCATGAAGACTGATAAAAAGAGGGATTGTAGGTCAAACTGTTTAGAAGCATATGAAAGACAATGAAAGCTGATATACCCAGAATTGAGAACTTGAATAGTTCATCATGTGGACAAAAATCTTACATGCATTTTTCTATTGAAACATAAATTGCTTTTGTGTTTTTGATCAAGTTGTCAAAAAACTGTGTCTCTTTTCTCTGTGTGGGATTATTTGAAATTTGGTTGATTTCCTTGTCTCTATTAATGGTGAAATATGCAGTTTAAACTGTTATTTATCCATTTGTTGCTCAATGGAAGGTGATGGGGTTGAGGCAATTAATTTAATAATTTTCATAGCATCTAGGAATTTCGTTTCTTTATATGTTGCCTAATTGAGTGGCAATCAGATAATTGTCAAATCATCAGGTTATATGAATTTGTCATCTTTAATTACTATGAATATTACATAATATGACTATCTGACTTTAGGAATTGCCCATAGGAACGCTGTGTTCTTTGGTTACATATATTTGACATTTTCATGTGCAACGAATTCATTTTAATGTTTAAAGCCAGAATTAGTTTTTCTACTTTTATGATCAGGCTGCATGAGAAGTTACGGAAAACTGAAAGCAGGAAAGGAGCCTCATTTTTTGCCTTGTTCGGTTATGCTCTTCAGCTTGGAGTTATATCGAGGAGGAAAGTTTACTACGAAGCCATTAAGTATGAAAAAGAACGTAATGCCGGTTTTCTATCCCCATTTGGATATTCAGCACCTACAGTCACAGCGGCAGTTGATGCTATCTGCTCTATGGAGGTATGTTTATGTCTGATTTTCTGTCTTATTTTCTTTCTTTTTTTTCTAGTTAACATTTCAGGGGAGTGGTTTTCGTCCATAAGGAGCTACAAAAGCTGCTGGACCACTAGGATGCTAGCGGTAATACATGGGGTAGTGTGCTCTTGGGTTTGAGTCTTTGTTGGGGGGACATGGGAAACGGGTGTTCGGGTTTTAGAAAGGGTGATATATATAAAGAAATGCTTAGAGTAGTTATTATTCATACTTCATAAATCATAATTTATGCCTCCAAAAGACCAAAATATGAAATTTCTACTCTAGAATTTAGATATTCCTATACAATTAATTACTAGGGGTCTTTTCTTATGTTGTTATAGAATTGTTTATATTGTGACCTGATGCATGTGAGCTATTGCCGAAAGAACTCCAAATATGATTGTGGGTGTTTTTGATGGGTTAATTTACAAAACTAATCACCCTTGAATTTTTTTTGTAAAAATAAACCTGTAAAAAAATTATTTATAAAAATAAGCTTGCGGGGGTTGGTGGGGCTAAATGCGATGAATCATTCACCGCTTTCTTGAAAAGCGGTGAATGGTTCACCGCATTTAATTTTTTTTCTAGGCCCATAAAAGCGGTGAACCATCCACCGCTTTTAAAAGCGGTGAATGATTCACCGCCTTTATGGTATATACGTATAATGCTTTATTTATCTTAAAAAAAATGTAATACCTAATATAACCTTATTTGAAAGAAAAAATTCCATCTAATCTTTATTTTAAAAACATTCCTAATCTCTTATTTGGATGATTAGAAAAAAAAAATAGTAAAATTAATATTTTATTGCTAATTAGGAGAGACATAAAAGAGAGAAAATTATTTAATAATAATAATACTAATAATTATAATAAAAATAATTTTATTATAATAATAATTATTTTTATTATGATTACATACTGAACATAATAATTGATATAACTAAAAAATATATATAATATAAAGATAATATAATTATACAATATTTATAAATAAAAGTGATAAAATAATAGTAAAAAATGCTCCCATACAGATCACGCAAGTAATATTAAGTTTACCTATATTATTTTATTTATTACTTAAAAATATTAAGAAATATTGTTCATAATATATATTTTTTTATATAGATACTTCACAGTAATATAAAATAATATAATATTTTTTATCTGAAACGAAAAGTGATGCAAAGATTATAAAAATAAAAAAAAGGTGATGCCTTGTGAAGAAGGAGAGATAGATTTTTTCTCTTAATTAACATATAAATTTATATAAATATTATTAAGCTATATTTTTTCTCTAATCTATCAAAATAAGATTAGATTAAGAATTTTTTTTTAGAAAGAATGCTAAATTAGGAATATTTTTTTTAATAAAGTTAAATAGGGTATTAAAAATTTTAAATGAAAGTGGTGGAAAAAGCCTAAATCTACTAAATGCGGTAAATGGTTCACCACATTTAAAAGCGGTGAACCATTCATCGCTTAAGACTATTTTTGTAAAAATAATTTTCAGAGGACTATTTTTAAAATTATAAAATTTTATAAGAATATTTATAAAAAAAATTCGTTTTTGATGCTTTAGACCATATGGTGTTGTGGATCATTGATTTGGATTGCTTGCCTCCTGGATACCAAGGATTTTAAGTGCTGGTTGGCCAGGTCCATTCCAACTGCCGCATTGTGCCGGCCTAAGAGCAGCTCAATACCCCTTGAGTATTGCCGTATTGCTGCAAACCTTTATGTCTCAGAGGCTAGATTGTTGCATAGAACCATGCTGTATAAGTCTGTATTCATGTTTGAATGGGTTGTCTGTGTGTTTTATTTGTCTATAAGGCAGTAGGCTGTATTTCTTCTTAAGCATTACTTTGTGAACTTTTAACATTCCATTTGATCTCGTGGCAGTGGTATTGGCTTTTGGCTCTGAATTCCCAAATACGCAATAAAGGGGTGTATCCGATACAAATTTGGAAATGGAAAGGCTATATAATTCAGGTAGCTTGCATATTGTTGAAGGCCTGTGGTAGTATCTTGCTTTATCATAATGGTCCATTTTTCTCCCACTTTATTTCCTTATGTTTGAAAAGGAAATTATTGATTACCTTAGAAATATGGATTTGCTTGTCGCAGAATTGGTTCATGCTGGTTGACCATCAGCTGGCCATATTTAATGTCTCTTTTAGTGGCATAAAGCTAATCTTTTATTCGATTTTATGATTGTAATATGTGATGTCAGATCCTCCCAGGTCGACAGTTCTTGAACAGATAACAAATCATCATAATTTGTGACATTTGTTCAAGTGAACTTATTTGTTATTTGTTTTGTCATAAAAAACATACTACCTAATTG
Source organism: Tillandsia fasciculata (assembly GCA_029168755.2). NCBI lineage: Eukaryota > Viridiplantae > Streptophyta > Magnoliopsida > Poales > Bromeliaceae > Tillandsia > Tillandsia fasciculata. The sequence continues at coordinate 5,740,211 of CM054932.1, read as the reverse complement.
ATCCCTTTCACATCTTTCATAAAGCAAGTGATTTATAATGTTTGGAACTAACACAACTTAGGTCCTTTCATTGTCTTTGTTCAATTGAGACCACGGTGCAGATATGGTTCTTGACCTGCTTTTGCACATAATTTGATATTACCTCGCTCGGAAGGATAACAGTGGATCATGCGTAAATTTAGTTTCAATCATGCTATTATAGTGGAGCTCACATTATTCTCTGAAGGTCAATTTTTTGAAAGCTGATTTTCATAGCTGTACCTACAATTTTGCTTGTCTTTCTCTCTTGACCAAGAATATTGAAACTTCCTCATCTTCCTGATTTCAATTCTTCCACACCACTTAGGTGCCTATCGGCATGTCCTTTGCCCACCATGCCTACTGTGTCGACATGATATCGGCATGATACAACTCAAATCCTCTTTTCTTTAAAATTAGCAAGTATTTACACCAATTATGTGCAAAAGATTTGATAAAGATATACTCTAATCAATAAGAATATTTTGAGCCAAAGGAAACATACATTTCATGCCATAGTGTGTCAACACAAAGGTAATTTTGTAAATAGCGCACATAGGCGTGGCACGACATGGCACGCATCGTGCCATACGGTGCTGGCAAGTGCTTGACACAATACAGTGCCCTGTCAGTGTAATCCTTGTTCCACGCTGATATTCATTTTTACGTAGTTAAAAAGAGTTCTTTTACACCAAATATGCATATAAAATGTCTATATCAATTTGGTACTTCAAACAATACCTCATAATGGTGTTGAATATTTCATCTAAAAAAGCATTTAATATACTTGGCTAGTACAACATTCTGTTTATCATTTGTGTTGTTTATTTGATCATGCTTGTAAGACCTACCTCTTCTCTTGCTCTTGCATTTTTAATGCTTACAGTGACATGTACTGCATAAGTTAACCATTCGTAGGTAGTTGTTTTCTAGCGCTGCATGCCTGTGAGATGACAGTTGAATTAACTGATTCTTGTATTTGTTATTTCCTGAGAATATTAGTTTCAAAATCAATCAACATACAAGCAATCAAATAAGCATGTCTGATCATACAAGGATAACAAAAAAGCTTACCTTCATGTACTTTTTCTATCAAGAAATGAATCTAAGTAAATTTAATTTGTATTCCTACTGGATAATATTCTTTTGAGTTCCTCTGTTTGGACATTTTTTTCAGTATACAGCTGTTGGCAATGAAGGCCCTGCAATTCTTTTTGTACATGGATTTGGAGCTTTCTTGGAGCATTTCCGTGACAACATAGCTAGTGTTGCTGAAACTGGAAACCGAGTTTGGGCAATCACACTTCTAGGTTTTGGGAAGTCAGAAAAACCAAACACCGTTTATTCAGAACTTATGTGGGCGGAATTGTTGAGAGACTTTATTGTTGACGTTGTGGGTGAACCTAGCCATCTTGTTGGCAACTCCATTGGTGGTACATTCTAACTTAGAATGATGCATAGAAGATTAAACCGATGTCTAGCAAATAAGTATTACATCTTGGAGCCTTTTTGGCCCGACTGGAGCTTCTGCACGAGTGCTTGTTAAGCAAAGCTGTCTGAATAAGCACTGATAGCTGCTTCATTAGAACCTCCTTACAGCTTCTCGCTGCAGCAGAAGTGGAAACTCTGAAGTTTGATTTGGCGCCTGCTCATTTAGGCAACCCTCTACAACCAAAGCTCCAGATATTTGTCTAGCCATACCCTTGTTTCTGGAAGCTTTTGTTTGTGAAGCTCAGAAGCTGTTTGAGAGGCCAGATTAGCTTGCCTTCACGTTACTTCTTAATATTATCATCTTTTCTTTGCAGGTTATATTGTTGCTATTGGGGCTGGTTTATGGCCTGCTTTGGTTAAGTCTCTGGTTCTCATAAATACTGCTGGTTCAATCGTTCCAAGCTATTCCTCTTTTCCATTAATTGAAGTAAGGATATTTCACTTTTATGTTTCTTCCAAATGCAGTACTGTAGTACCTTTGCCATTTAAAAGCGCCTCATCATTCTTATTTCTGGTAGTCAGTAATTTTAGTTGTGTTGTGATGGTTAGCTGGTACAATAGTGCAGAAGCTTGCTAATGATTGATTATGGTTTCTCAAATATTGCTTTAATCATAATGTCCTTATCTTTTTTCTTCTTTTTTTTCGGTTTCAAGTGCGACATTTAAAATTCTATTTATTTTATTTTCTCTGGGGTGTCTGCTTTCTACTCCTTTTATTTACCTAGTCGACCACATTTAGGAAGTATTCCTATACTTGTTCTCTCTAATCTAGTCTATTTGCATGCAGTAGGTTTTTCACCTGCCCTCCGGGACGGCGGAGAAAAGGGGAAAAAGGAAAAGGAGAGCAAAGTTCTTATCCTATATTCCTATTGCGTATGAGTACTTTGATGACAAAACCATCTTTTGATAATCATTGCACCTAGAGGTTCTTGACGTGATGCCACTAGGGGTCAAAACCGATCAGACAGTGCTCAATCCATGTCTAAATCCATATTTTTACATTGGATCCGGATATGGATTCATATATTGGATGGATACTAAAATTCAAATCCGTATTCGATAGAAGTGGATTCCAATACAGATTGGGTATTCAACGGATTTGCATCCAAGTTGGATAGTTGATGCGTATATAAAACTAAAAGCACAAAATATTCCCCGATATGCATCTGAGCTTTCTTACATTCGTAAAAAATTAGGAAAACATAGAAACAATTGAGAAACATTAAAAAACAATGCCAAATATGAACTGAATGGGTATATCATATGTTATGAACATATTAAAACAAGTTGCAAATTTGGGCAATTTGATATCTGAATCTGAAGAAAATTAATGAACTTGAACCCGATTTCTTTTTTCAAACTTGAGATATGAATCTGAATCCAAATCCAAGAAGGGTTGTGTCCATATCTGGTTATTTTAAAATTCGGACTCAGATCGGACGCCATAATATCCAAACCTGTTTCCTCACCTAGATTCCACACCATTTAAGATGGACTACATGTAGGTTAAGTGCATTAGTATTGACTATGTAAATCGTAGTTTTGTTAAATATAACTTTATGGTGATATTCCAGCCCATAAGTCAATTATCTATCGAGGCTTGGGATAATACTTCAGAACATAATACATTAGATGCATTTGTGGAGTTTGCTTTGATTAGACTTCTGATTCTTGTAAAGTTCCACTTACGCTTTCTTTAAACTTTTCTGAATGCTACATTAATGATGATCATAATTTTAAGGCTAATATAACATGCAGAAAGTTTTATTTACTAGATTGCTTCATTACTGCTGAACAAAAATCTCATTAGGTCTTAAGGGGTTGGAACTTGCACTAATTGTAGAATGTGCTCTTTTAGGATTGTTGATAATTTAATTTTTGTGGAATTACCATGTCTGACGAGATTAGACTGGGCGCTTTCTAGGCCTAAAATCATAGAGCACAATTTGAAGTGAGGCAGCAACTCATTAGAATTTAGACCTTGTGACAGGTCATGAACAAATTGTAATATTTATGACTTAGGTTCTGACTTCATAAATTCAGGGAAGAATTTACCATAATTAATTAAGATAATTCATTCCAGTGCTAGGAAACCTTAGAACTTAAAACCCTTTTTTTTATGTCATCCATATACTAAGCAGCCAACATAAAATTCTATCATTCGGCACTATGCCTCTCCCTTCTTAGGTAGGATGAGCTCAACCATTGGATGATAGCTCATCTCTCAAATGACATATGCTTAGTCGATTGCTTTCTTCTCTTTCTCTGGTGGCTCAAGCAATGATGGAGATTTGAGAATGGAGTTTCCTGGATTGCCTAACTTTTCTGATTGCCTTAATGATTTGATTGCTGCTTCTTGTTCAGTGTTGTGTTATAGTACTCATCAGCATATAAACTACGGAAGAAATGAGATTGCAGATAGAATTGTTCCAGTCCTAATTATGCAAGCAATTTCAACTTTTGGAGCTCTTGGTCTTTATTAATGAATAATAAATAATGTGAGATTTTTTAAAGTTGATTCCTTTTCTTTCTGTGTCTCTCAGGAAAAACAGCCTTCTGGGCTCGCATGGTTGCAGGCTCGCCTCCTTTTGTTATACTTGAGGACCAGAGCTGGAAACATCCTCAAAAACTGTTACCCTGCTGTATGCGAACCTTGCAATTTAGCCTTAAGATTTGCACTTGATCTATCTGTCTTAGTGTATGATAATTTACAGCTGTTTTGTATTTTCTTCTCTTTATCTGCAGAAAACAGAGAGGGTTGACAAAATGCTCGTAAATGATATAGTGAGAGCTGTATCCTCATCCTTATGCAAGTTTTATATCTACATAAATGGCGAATGTACTATCAGAAACATAAGTTTTGTGTATTATGAGTAACTATAGGATGGCCATTCTGTCTATAACACTTGGGCGGCATTAAGATTTGTGTGATACATGTAATAACGCCCTATACCATGGGAAGCACACAAGAAATTATATAGCACACATGAAGAGACAAACTGATGTTGTATGAATTTGCAACTGCTTTTTATATTTTCATGGATTTATTTGCTTGGACTTATGACCTTAGAGTTTTGTCTGTCACTTTATCTCTACATTATGCTCCATGTGTAGAAAAAAATTCACTCCATGTGTTCTTCTTTAATTGGTTAATTATAAATTTAGGAGCATATATCCTTTTTATAGGGAAAACTTTTTCCTTGACAAGCATTTTCAGTCTTATGATCCTGGTGCAGCTACAGTTCTCGAGAGCATATTCAATTTCAATCTGTCAATTCCACTTAACTTTCTCTTTGACTCTTTCAGAGGAAAAGTCTTAATCATACAAGTACGTGCAGAATGAGGCACTTTATTTTCACACAACCTTATGATAAATCAAATAATTCATTGATGGGTATCAATTAATAGTCTAACACTATTTTCCCTTTCTGAATCAGGGGATGAGAGATCCGATCACGAAATCCGAATTGTTCCTATCAATGCTCAGGGAGTGTTGCAGCAGGGTTGCAATTAAAGAACTGGACGCAGGTAACTGATTCAACTCTCGGTGTTCAGTTAGAGTAAATTTCCCAAGGATAAATATTGCTGCATGAGTATCAGTGTCCAAGGTGTTATAGTGTTTGTTTGGGTGATATAGTATGGATTATCTAGTAATTTCAGGCATTTCATAATGATAGCACTTTTCCACTCTTGGAATTGCTGTCTGTAGGAATAGGGTGAAATCATGGGGCGAGGACTACGCCCTAGTCCATCAAATTGCTATAACCATGATAGGGCCGCGCAGGGATACATGGACTAGTCAGTTCAAAATGAAAAATCTTTCGAAGTTCCAATGATATTTGGTGAGATAGTGGGAACATTTACTACCTATTCTACTATAATCCCCCAAAACTACATGGCATTAGAGATCTGACCTGAAAATTGACTGTCTTACACCCCTTTTCTGGAGCTCACGACCTACCAATTGGCATGCAAATCATTGAGCATGTTTTACCCGCTGGACCTGCTGAAGTGCATTAGACAGCTACTTGAAGAAATAACTATATATATATATATATATAAGACAGCTACTTGAAGAAATAGCTATATATATATATATATATATATATATATATATATATATATATATATATATAGTGGAGCTCCTGTGCTTGTACAAGCATAGGAGCTCTTGTGCTTGCAAGTTTATATCCATTGGATGAGAACTATTTCGAGATTCGTGCAACATAGCGAGGGATGCTAAGGAAACGACGTTACTCCTCTCACCTGACGCACACTCTCTCTTTCTTTTTTCCTTGGCAGACCCTCTCTCTCTACATCTTTGTCTTTCTCTATCTCTACAGACTCTCTCTCTCTCTCTCTCTCTCTCTCTCTCTCTCTCTCTCTCTCTCTCTCTCTCTCTCCAGAGCCAGTGGATCATAACTTTCACATTTCCTAAGTTTTTGCCGACAACAATATAAAACAATGGAAGATATTAAAATTTTAAAAATTAAAACAAAAACCCATCGAAGCTGTAGCGAAAGCGAGTCTTCATAGGGTGATTGTCACTGCTTATGGACCCGAACCTGGGTGATCTATCCATGACCAGGATGAAGCTTGGGTGAAACTTAAGTGGAGGTCCGAACCGACTAATGTTGAAGAATCAGCGGATGAGTTGTGGTTAGGGGTGAAATGCCACTTGAACCCAGAGCTAGCTGGTTCTCCCCGAAATGCGTTGAGGTGTACCAGTTGACTGGACATCTAGGGGGTAAAGCACTGTTTCGGCGCGGGCCGTGAGAGCGGTACCAAATCGAGGCAAACTTTGAATACTAGATATGACCCAAAAATAACAGGGGTCAAGGTTTCACTAAAATTCATGCATACCCTGTAGAAGGAAATTTTTTTTAAATTTTTAAAATTTAAAAATAAAAAATAAAAAATAAAAAATAAAAAATCATGATTGTCTTGTAGAAGAAAAAAAATATTAAAATTTTAAAAATTAAAACAAAATTAAAATTCATGCTTATCCAAGTAGAAGGAAAAAAAATTAATTTTTTTAAAATTTTTTTTTTAAAAAAATCATGCTTACTGTGTCGACGCCTCTCACCTCGTTTGGGATCAACTCACGTAAGGCCGGGGAGGCCTGGGCAAAGGTGTGCACGGGCCGTGGCTTCGTCGGAGCGTTGGATCGGGATCGGGTCGCCTCGTTCAGGATTGACTCGCGCAAGGCCTCCGGAGCTCTGTAGAGAGAGAGATAGAGAGAGAAAGAGAGAGAGAGAGAGAGAGAGAGTCTTTAGAGATAGAGAAAGACAAAGATGGAGAGAGATAGAAGGTCTGTCAAAGAAAAAAGTAGGAGAGAGAGTGTATTAGGTGAGAGGAGTAACGTCATTTTCTTAGCATCCCTCACTATGTTGTACGAATCTCGAAATAGCTCTCATCCAAGGGATATAAACTTACAAGCACAAGAGCTCCTGTGTTTGTAGAAGTACAGGAGCTCTCTCTCTCTCTCTCTCTCTCTCTCTCTCTCTCTCTCTCTATATATATATATATATATATATATATATATATAGACCTAGGCTACTATACTATTAATAGCACCAAGTTATTGGTGCTACTAAGTTTTTGACCTTTGGATGAAGAGATGTGTGGTTAGGATGATGGTGGGCCCTAGGGTTTAGTGGGTGGTTGGGAAAATAATATGATCTAAGGGGTGGAAATGATCAAGAGGGTAAATCTAACGGTGGAAAACTTGGTAGCACCAAGTGCTCGGTGCTATCAATAGAATAGTAGCCATACTCTCTCTCTCTCTCTCTCTCTCTCTCTCTCTCTATATATATATATATATATATATATATATATATATATATATATATAAAATTAAGCTACTATATTATTAATAGTACCAAGTACTTGATATTATCAAGTTTTTGACCCTTGGATGAAGGAATATACGGTTAGGATTATAGTGGTCCTCTAGGGTTTAGTGGATGGTCGGTAGAATAGTATAATCTAACGGGTAGAAATGGTCAAAGGAATAGATCTAATGTCAAAAAACTTGATAGTACCAAGTGCTTGGTACTATTAATAGTATAATAGCTCTCTCTCTCTCTCTCTCTCTCTCTCTCTCTCTCTCTCTCTCTCTCTCTATATATATATATATATATATATATATATAGTAGAGCTTATATACTTTCAAAAGCACAAGCCTAACTATGCTTGTGAATTTTTTACCATTAGATTTGCATTGAGATTTGTGCTATTGTATTTTCTCTTTCTTTCTCTTTAGTTGACTTTACAATAGCACACATCTCAGTACAAATCTAATGATAAAAAATTTACTGTATAGCTGGACTCGTACTTTTGAAAGTATGTAAGCTCTACTTTCTTTCTCTCTCTCTCTCTCTCTCTCTCTCTCTCTCTCTCTCTATAGCAAACGGGTTTCGTTGCCACCTATTTATTTTCAATGATACTTCCAAAACAATATTCAGCACAGTTAAATATGATCTAGACTATTTAAACTATTTGAAAATTAAATTTTATATTTTTTTGATATTCTTTTCTTATTCATCGAGTGGACACAAAAATGAACGGCTGAAAATAAATGTTCTTCAAAAGGTGGTGATAGGAGTCCTTGTAATCAAGATTGAGAGTATATATCTTGTTTTAAATAATTTAAAATTTTTTTAACGAAAATTTAAATAATGTAGATTTTTTTTACATCGTTAAACGAGCAAAAGACTCATATATACCATTAAAATTGTAAATTTTACAACCTTTTGATTATTAGGTCAATGATGTCGAAATGATTTGAAATTTGATTTTTAAATATTTTCAATGGTCTAAACCATGTTCAACGATGCGGATCGTCGATTTGAAAGCTCCATCATCGATAACAAATGGGTGACAACAGATGGGTGACAACGGAGCCAGTTTGCAACTGATAGCATTCCAGCCCATCTCTCTCTCTCTCTCTCTCTCTCTCTCTCTCTCTCTCTCTCTCTCTCTATATATATATATATATATATATATATATTAGTTGTAATCTTTCTCAAATAGCTTCCATGTATAGTGGAAGCTGAAGCTTAGGTTGTGGCGAAAAGCTCTTCTTTTCCACCAAAGCAGAAGCTCTCTGTACTTTTTGTTTGTCAAGCATGTGGTTGCTTCATCGTTAAGTATTGAAGCTGTTTTAGAAACTAGAGTAAACAGACACTAAATATGAGTCCTTTTTGAACTCCTTTTACGTATGCCACCTTATTTCTGTCTATACTGATGTTATTTCAGGGCATTGTCCCCATGATGAGCTGCCGGAGGAAGTGAACTCGACATTGAACGAGTGGGTAAAGGAAACTGATATCAAACTCTCCATGGAAAGCGCATAAACGCTTTAGTGCTGATGACATTTGCATATTTTCGAATTTTTTGGAGGTTCAAGTGCATATATATATATATATATATATATATATATATATATATATATATATATATATATATAGCAAGATGTTGTAACTGCACTTTATGCTCTTCATGGACAATAAATTGACTGCATTTTGACACTAAAATCAAAACGAGTGTTACAATATTTAGTCCGACTATGTTGTGGTCTACTGCAAATTCTGCTAGCCCTCTTTTGTTTTATAATCTACTTAATTATTTCCCTTTTGTATGTTCGGCTCATATTGGTTATTGTGGCTTAATTATGCTTCACTCTATTGAACTTTTGCTGAATTTTCAATTTTCTATTTTTAATGTAATGTTTTTTTTTTTTTTTTTGTCAAACTCTAAATTTGGCACGAAAGTAGAGATAAGCAGCACTACAAAACTAAGTATAGAGAGTTCAAAATTCACAACTTTCTTATTGTGTAATACTCTTTTGTGAGATTCGTCGCCGTAGAGAGTTGAAAATACTTGACTTTCCGACTCAATGTCAAAGAGTTTCTCGTCTTTTTTTTTTTTTTGAGAAAGAAGAGTTTCTCGTCTTCAAAGCTGAACAATACTGAGATTTGATGATTCTTCTTATTTAAAAAAAGATTAGGGATAGTTGGCCACAACCTGAATCCTTAGTTGATATACTGTTAATAACAAATGTTACACTCACTGGGTTCAAATTGTGTTAAAAACAAAATGTTACACTCACTGGGTTCAAATTGTGTTAAAAACAAATGTTACACTCACTGGGTTCAAATTGTTTACAGTTCGATGGTTAGAAATATTTTTCTCACGGGATGATTTTGTCTCTCAGTTTAGCATGTAATTAAAGGCCACAGCCCCATGCATAGAGATCACAGCAAAATCCTTGTGTGAATATCCTCACTTTGCAGTTTATAGTACTGGTAAGAGTTACGTAAATACTGCCATTATATGTTGTTAATATGTAAGTAGCAGCTTTGATTAATTAGTTCATTCGCAGAGTCTAGAGTATTAATTGGTTTCACCAAATTCTTGAAAAGAATACTCGCTAAAATCTATCAAGCATTGCCATATATTTCTAAGAATGCTGCCATTATGGATTTTTGATATCTTGACATGCACGATGCGCAGAGTTTTGATTAATACATACATTCAGTTCAAGATGACACATGAATTCACCACCGCATGACAATAACCAATAGAAAATTAGTTAAAGACCCGCGCTTCGCCGCGGACGAATAAATTTACAATAAATTAATATTAATAATTAATAATTAATAATTAATAAGCAATAAATAATAAATTATTTATAAAGATAAAAATATGTTATATATTATAAAATTTTCAACATTATAAATCAGCAAAAATAAGCACAAAAGTACAATTACTACATATATTAATTGTTCATTAACTAATAGCATCATTTCAACTTTAAATCCAAAAAGATGCACGATTAATACGTAGAGCAGTCTAATTATTTATTGTTAGTAGAAAAGACTAATTATTTGTTGCTGGTCGATGGCCCCTCATCTTCTGTGAGCCTGCAATGTCAACAGATGGAAAGTTAACAAAAAATAAAAGATTTCATGATGAAAAGCTCACTCAAAGAGAGGTTGGTACAACAAAATTACCTAAAACGTTTTTTACCTGGTTCTTCTATATCTGAAGCTAATTCAGCAACATCTTTAGACAATCTGATAAAAACCAACACAGTACATTAGTAACTGGAACATGGTATTTCATACATGCAAGATCATGTAGAGAGAAAAAGAAATTAGCTATACCTAGAATGTGATATTGCCGACGGAGATATTTATCTAAATATGTCATTCTGAGTATGTGCGGAAGGAGTTAAAACTATCTGTTCTTCGATTTTAGGTTGATCTTTTTGGTATAACTGGTTTTGGACCTTTGTCGGAACTTCGGAGGAGAAACACTTACTGACCTTAAATGATCTAATGCCCATGCTTAACTTATAAGTATCGATCGTAACTTGAAAAATATGTTTTTCGCCGATTAAATTTTTAATAACTAAAGGGAGAGTAAATCGGTCAGAGTCATCAGCAGTAGCAAGATTTTGAGCAGGTACATGGATTAGATCCTGTGCAACTCTCCCAAAGATAGTGAAGTTGGCATCACCAGTCTCATCCGCGACAGTTGCATCCAATTTGTACCTGTTATTTTTTAATTTCACAGCAATATGTGAAACGCAATAGTTGAAAAATATGAGATTAAAATACGTAATTTCATCCAATCAACCCACCATGGCATAGGGGGTTCATCATTTTTTCCACAATGTCCACAGCAAAATTCTTCTCCATAACTTTTAATTGCTGGGCTTTCCTTCAAGAGTGTAATGATGCTGCTCATCATATCTCTGCATCTTCGTCATCTTGTCATTGTACTTCTCTTTCAACAGGGAGCTAGCATTCTCCTCGATAAGTTTTGTTTGCGGGCACAAAGAAAGGCAAATAGCCAACAATGCATACATCTGCTCATTTTTCTTTAATATTTGATCATACTTTGGGGATTTCCAATGGTATTGCTTATACTTCAAAATATATAGCAGAATCTTATTGAATTCGCGTATGGCGCCAAGGTACCTTAGTACAAAATGTAGCCAAAGATTAGAAACGACTCTTTCATGATGGCAACTACACTTCTGAAAAAGCAAAAGGACATTGCAAGAAATGATAAACATCAAGGCGTTATTGCTTTAGCAAAATGATTCTTGTTGCAAATTCCATTTATTTGATCGATCAAATAAATTATCTCTGGTTTCTGCAGGAGCTTTTGAAGCTTCCCTTTCTGTTTCATTTACAGCAATCAAAGGTGAATCATCAATTTCCATGCTGCTGTTCTGGAAAAAGCAAGTAAGTTCAATTAATCTCATAAGCAAATAAAAGAGAAGATACAGTCTCTTATATTATTCCTTAAAGCTGCAAATGAGTATAAGCAAAATGAAACTCAGTAGACATGCATAGTTCTCTCAGGTTGCATCAGGTAATGTCTCGTTCAAAAAAGCTGAATACTTCGAGTAGTTATATCGTTCGTTGGGATTTTTTGCAGGAAAATCAGAAGCTACATTACTCTTAATCTTAGACTCAATTGCCAAGCGAGATGATGACATCCAAAATAATCCAAGGGGTAATTGAGGTGGGGATGAACAGTCAAGAGATCATTATAACATGACAGGGGAATCTAAAACTCTCTACAACACCAGTTGTTCGCACTTGCATAAAGAACACCGTCCTGATGACATTCAAAATAGTGTTAATAAAAAAGGGAAATCAACAATTTGTATCAAAATATGTAATAAGGATCATTAAGAAGCATAGCAAGCTTACATTCTTAACAAAGCTATGGAACCAACAAAATTCAGGTAAAACTTAAAAAAAAAAAAAAAAAAAAAAAAAAAAAAAAAAGAAAAGAGGAAAAAGAACAACTCGAAAAGCATAGCTTGGTTGCTGTAACCTGTTTATCAAAGGGCAAAATCTCAACCCTCAACCAAAATTTGCAATGTACAGATGGTTATCCAGGATTCAAAATTGGTAAACAAAAATCCTAGGACTCAGGATTGGTAAACATATAAATAAACAAATAGATACATAAATAATAGCAATTACTATTCCAGAGGCAAAATGAATATGAGAGACATTATCTTCTCAACAATATTAGATCAAATTTTAAACACAACACAACATAGATAACCAAATCTAAATTCTCACATTCGATAGAAAACCCTCTTAACTCCAACAGTATATGAATATGAGAGACATTATCTTTGTGGTGACCTTAAACCCCATGCAGCTTTCCTGGTGAATCCACAGTTTAGAACACCTATTATTGGTGTATCTGGCCCATAGTGCATCAAGGAGATGTCACAGATGGACCCTGTGAGATATCTTTTACTGTACTGGCCTTCGGCTGTGTTTGCCGAAATTTTTAAAGGATTTTTGGCCAAACAGAGGTTGGAATTGGATTCAGCACGGAAAAACACTTGAAAACGGCTATTTGCTTGTTAAATTTGGAGTCCGGATGACCAAAAACGGGCTACCAGAAGTTTGGGGGAAAACTGGTGCATGGGGGGTGACCGTGGACCGGCGGGAGCCACGTGGCGGCCTGTCATTGGCCGGCTCACGCCGCTCGGTCCACGGGGAAAGCGCGCTGGTGCATAGACCGCGGGGGCGGGCCGGGAGAAAGCGGCGGCCTGGGTGGACCGGGAGCACGATGCGTGGCAGCCTGGCATTGGCGGGCTCACGTTGTGACGCCCCACTTCCCAGGGTCACCCATCCTAGAACTACTCTAGCTCTAGCACGCTTAACTCTCATGTTCCTCTTGGATTTTGCTACCATCCAAAATGCTATAGCCGGGTTAGAGATTTAGTCCTATTATATCATTTATATAGAGGACTAATCCAAATTCCGGGGGTGTCACATTCTTCCCCCCTTTAAGCCCTGACGTCCACGTCAGGCTCAAGCACACTCACAAGCACCAGGCGATGTGAGACTCGTCTCGCTAGCCTTAGCCGACCTTGTGAGGAGCTGCACTCCACTCACAACGGTCATTAGCCGGGGAGCCTCGCTCTACCCGCTAAATAACCCTGGCTCAGCCGAGACTCATCTCACATTTCCGGCTGGTGAATGGCTCTGATACCAACTGTGACGCCCCACTTCCCAGGGGGTCACCCATCCTAGAACTACTCTAGCTCTAGCACGCTTAACTCTCATGTTCCTCTTGGATTTTGCTACCATCCAAAATGCTATAGCCGGGTTAGAGATTTAGTCCTATTATATCATTTATATAGAGGACTAATCCAAATTCCGGGGGTGTCACACACGTGGTCGCGGTCCACGGCACCTGCGGTGGTGCACGGGGCAGCGGTGCGGCCGACACGTGGTGCCTCGCACTCGAGTGCGCCACGCGTCGCCCTGCGAGCGCTCCGCCCCACCTACCCCACCGACAGTGGGCTGGGCGACGTGGCGCGCAGAGAGGGCCGTTGCACGGCTGTTTCCTGTTGCGTGGTGACGTGGCCACACCAGGATTTTCCGGGCGCGTCGGACGGGGCTTGGTTCGACCCTCCTGGCGGATTCGGGCGCCCGAAAGTTGGGCCCGAATCTGCCAAAAGCCCATTAAGGGAATGGGCCTATAAATAGGGCCCTTAGGGGGGCCTTTTCTCCCTTTTCTGAGCTTTTCCTCTCTGTGGGCCCTGAAGATAATTTCTTCCTCTCACTTAGCAGCATTCTTTGGAGGACTTTGAGAATTTTTGGAGATCATCCCTTCGGCTTTATCTGCGACGCGGCGCACAGTGATGCTTCTACTTCGACGATCCGTTTCGTCGCGTTTTAGTGCGCGGACTCCCCCGACTCACCCCGATCTTCGTTTTTAGCGATTCTCACGCCGTCGGACTCACGACTGGTAGGACTCCAACTTTGATGTTTTGAGTTTTCTCAGATTCCTTGCGAATTTTGAAGGTTTTTGAGCTTTCTTTTGCCCCTTTTTCTTCGCGGATTTTTGGACAGCACTGCAGAGTTTTAGTTGTAACTTTGCGCACAGACATCGGATCGAGGTGATTCAAAGGCGATTTTCATCTACTTCTCGTGAGGAATCTCCTGGATTTTTCTCAGAATTTTCTGAGGTTGCTTCGAAGGTGAGAATCTTCCTTCTTCCCGAGTTCTTATCAGTGGAATTTTGTACAGTTTAGTATGGGGTGTTTCTCTTGCCGATTTTATATCTCAGCGTAGAAAACTCGGATTTGGACATGCAGGTATTCGTTTCGAAGCTATCGACGCGTAGATCACATGGATATTTTATTTGGATTTTTTCCGAGGACTGTCAGCAGGTGATTTAACCACATCTTCGCAGCTGAAATTTCAGTGTATTATTTCTGGCAGATTTGGGGATTTAAGTGTAACGGTAGCTTTGTTTGGTACCCAGGAGCGATTGTAGACAGTGCTGGACCCGTGGGACTCTGAGTTGCTGTTTTCTGGTATTTTCAGCTGTAGGACTTTTGACAGCTCGACTTGTCAGGTGGGTGGCTTCGTCTTCAAGATCTGCGAACTGCACATTAATTCTAGCTGTGTAGGGATTTGCATATACTACTATCTCTTGTATAGCATGTTAGAGAGTATTATTTGAGGTTCCTCATGTATACAATTGATCATGTGATCTTATTATTCCCCACCACATATTTGTTTATTGCTATCTTTGGACTTGACCTAGCACCCCTGTCATATGCAGCATGTTCAGCCAGACTAGTAGAAAACTCCAACTTGGGCTAGGTTATTTTATTGCTTTAGACACCTCCACTCTATCATTATTATTCCTTTTGGACTTAGATTGTTCCTCGCCCAGGTAGTGGGCCGAGGGGTCGGATTATTGTGGGGTACTTTTACACTCGTGTTTGGGGACCGAGTGGAGTCGGATAGTAGTTTATTGATCAGGGTGTCTTTTGGGTACTGTCTGGGTGACAGGGGTCTCGGCTGTGTAGTTTTCCAGCCTGTGAGTGAGACAGTGTTCTTTTGGTTACAGTCGATCTTGTTGATCGTAGATTTGGGATCATAGCCTGCATGAGCCACATTTGAGCTCGACAGAGATGCGCAGATACTTTGCTCGTTGGGGTCGCGCCCCTCGAGTGCCACTCCGGAGCTAGGCGGGTTACTTGCTTTTGCGACTTGTCGATGCAGTCCCTCTGGCTGGCCAGCTTGGCAGTCACGGACGCCCTACGTAAGTCCGGTCCTCCGTGGATGTTGCGGCAGTAGGTAGGCGCAGGTTTGACTGGACCCGATGTGGCAGTCAGTGTAGATTGGGTGACTTGAGTTGAGGGTTAGTAGTTGCACCATGTTCCTTCTGTTTCACCCCGTTGAGCATCTAGATAGAGGCATAGTAGCTGTAGAGTTATTTTACCAGCTTTTCTTTCTAGCATTGCATCTGTTACTTTATGCCTCTAGTAGACTTGGTGGGCAGACCGTCGAGCTTGTTGGCGGCACCCACTGAAAACTACTTTGGGATGTAGTTCTCACACCCGTCGTGGTGTCTTTTCCCCAGGGACCTCTACTTCTGTTCCTGCTGCACCTGTTGCTGATCCGGCTGATCGAGGTAAGGGAGTCGCGAGTTAGATCCCTACCATA
>CM054932.1:5594186-5721686 GCA_029168755.2 Tillandsia fasciculata | reverse complement strand
CGACCAGATCCACGAATCATAATGGGCGATCTATCCGGATAAATACACCCCATGTTAGTGGCCAAACCAACTCGGTGTCTGTGAATACCTTTAAGTGCAGTGACAAATTATATAGTATAATCAAATGGACCTCGGCATAAAGCCGAATGCCTTGGCACATAAGCGTCGATAATCATGGCATAAAGCCGAATGCCTTGGCATATAAACTGTAGAGTTATTTAGGATCCACAAGGATCTAAATAGGTACTATCAAACACCTAGAGGGGGGTGAATAGGTGTAATATTATAAAAACCAATCTCAGTGCAAAAATAAAAAATAATGCGGAAAATAAAAATCAACACACCGAGATTTACGTGGAAACTCCAATCCAGGAGAAAAACCACGGGACCAACACGCAATAACAATCCACTGAAATGAAGAATAACAAGGTGATTACCGACTCCACGGACTCGACCCCTCCTTCAACTTCTTCGGACCTTGCGCTGACCGGTTGGATGTCCACGCAATGACAATCCACTAAGAAACGAAGAATAACAAGGTGATTACCGTCTCCACGGATTCAACCCCTCCTTCAATTTCTTCGGACCTTGCGCTCCAACGTTTGCACGTCCACTGCACACGTTCGAATCCACGAACGCCACTCGAATCCACGAGCACACGTTTCGAATCCACGAAACGCCTTCAACACACCGAATCCACGGTGCCACGTCGAATCCACGACGCAAACTCAGCCGGTAAGAATATTGGCTTCGATGGTGATCCTTTGCTTAGATTATCAATGAAGATCCATGGGAGAAATCTCTAAGCAAAGATTAGATCAATTCGACAAAAGATATGTTCTTGAAAGAACCATCGAATTGACCTAAAAGAGGCTATAAAGAAGAACGGTAAAAACCTAGCCTCTAGGGTTGCTCTCAAGTGTTTTATAAAATAAACGGTATAGCTCCCACGTTCTTGAGAAACCCTAAATGTCTATTTATAGTTTAGAAACCTTTGGAAAGAGATAAGAATCAAAAACTTACCTTATCTGGAATTTTTCAGGACGGCGATCCGGATCGGATTTACTGCGATCCGGATCGTCGTAACAAGATTGACGATTCCAGAAATCCAAGGGTTCGGGATCCGGATCGCAAGGCCCGATCCGGATCGTTCATGAATTTCAGCAACATCCAATGTTCGGGATCCGGATCGGAATAGGCTTGGATCCGGATTGGATTTGCACATGAACTAATACCCTTCGGGATCCGGATTGGATCATCTGATCCGGATCCTGAACATGTCCCATGTCCAGTTTTTGATTTTTATGCAATTAAAAATTCATCCAAGTGTTTCTACACTATAAGAAAGTATTCGGATCACCAAAATTATTTAGTTAAACATACCTGATCCTTTTGAATACTTTCTTCTTGAGATTGATGTAATTGATCCACAATTCTTCATCTTCAATCTTCAAGACTCAAGACACTGAGTGTCAACTTGAGCTCTTGTTGAATCTTCTCTAAGTCTTTGATTGCTGATTGACAATTTGATCCCTTTAAGACTCCGACTCAACTTACTGACTTGACTCACGAAATATGCCAACACCAAAATGCCGTAACAATCTCCCCCTTTGGCAATTTCGTGACAAAACCCAAAAATACATAAAAACGCTCAAGTCACTCATCTTAAACCAAAAAATTCGAAATTCAATGTCATCACCAAAACATTGATTTTCTTTGCGTGAAAGATCCAATAAATACAAAATTACATTTGAACCAGTCCTAGAACATACTCTATGACTTAGGACTTGGAGTCTTAAAGTGATGTAATTCCTGCAAAACAAAACTCCAAACAAAATCAAACGTTAGTCGTTAGAAATTAAAATCCTACATTTGATCCGTCTTCCTTTTGGTTCTTTTGTTTTTCGGCTCTTTCAATTTTTTCTTTGTCTCCCCCTATCTTGAGCATCTCTAACATGTTCTCCATGTTCTCCATGTTCTTGAGCATCTATGTTCTCCCCCTTTGTGATACGATCATCATTTTCCGTTCTCCCCCATTTTTTCCATTTTCGTTTGTCCTCTCTTGATGATCTCATCTCCGTCATTTCTCTTCTCCCCCTTTTTGTCACAAATTGTCAAACAGTGAACATACTAGACAAAAGAAATCACTAACAACATTAGTTCATAGAGAAAGAGAGATAAAAGCTCAGTTCCGGTATATAACAAAAACAGATTGCGTACCGGTACTCAAGAACAAAAATCAAATAGTTTCTTGAAACAAATCCAGATTTTGAAATCTTTGAATTACCGATTTGTATTCCATCAAGAAAACAAAATAAGTGCTTTAACCAATGAATTCACATAGAAGTCATTCAATCCAAATTTCTTTCATTAGAAT
The DNA here is from genome assembly GCA_029168755.2 of Tillandsia fasciculata. Lineage (NCBI taxonomy): Eukaryota > Viridiplantae > Streptophyta > Magnoliopsida > Poales > Bromeliaceae > Tillandsia > Tillandsia fasciculata. The sequence goes on along the minus strand of CM054932.1, from coordinate 5,719,309 downwards.
AATTTAGAAAAATAAAAACCAGAAAGAGTATGTAAGCACTTGAGCGCATCAACTTTAAACAAAAGTCATCGTTTCATGCAACAAGAAATAGATTATACCAAATCTATCAAAAATACTCAAAAATGAAACGAAAATTTATGAAAATTAAAACTCTTAAAGTTGAACGACTTCAATCACATCTATCCTGATCTTATGCGTAATGCCTTTATCAAATCATCAATTTTGGTAAAGAAAATGAATTACAAAGATCAATAGATGTTTGAAATCCCCGATAAGTTAGATAATATATCTAGACAATCTGTTGAAGGAGTGGCTCTTCGAGCATCTTTTAACAAAAATTCTACCTTATACCAACCATGAAATATGACTGAGTCAAGTATTTCAATATGAATTTCATCAACAATTTTCAAAACAAAAAAAATTGCTTTTCATTCATGGAGTATCCTTTTCTTTTTCTTTTCCTCCATGTGGTGGTAGTTTTCACACTCCTCATTGGGATGTAACTCTTTCCACATCTTTTGAGCATTTTACTTTTCTTTGACTCCCCCTCAATTGGCTATCAATTATTTAATATATAAGGTATTCAACCAAAAATTGATCTCGCATTCATACTCGACTAAGCAATCAAATAAGATAATGACTATACCAAGAGATCATTGAGAGAGAAATTGACTTTGATCACTTAAAAGATGAATTAATTAACATAAATGATCATTGCAACATTGAAATATTATGATATCAAAAGCATAATAAATTTCTAAATGCGTGAAAGGATGCAATTAAAGTCAATTTAACCAATGCTCAATTAAACAACTCCTCTAAATGAAGTGTCTTCAAGATTATGAATATGGAGTCAAGTTGATAATCCAAGAAAACTTAATTTGGAGTGAATGAACGTGAAGCCTTTTTATTCAATGCACTTGTTCGTTAAAAACCCTTTTGTTCAAGAACAAAGTATAAAAACAAAGAGCATTGAAAAACATGTAATGCAGAGATTAAGAAAAATATGAAGGGAAAACCAATCAAAGCATTACACACAGTCATAAGCTATTTAGAACTTAAGACAAGGAAAGATATCACCTTTCCGAATCCAAAATCGCTGGATTTTGGGTTGTCTTGATTCGTTGTGCCCGGGGGTTGGTAGCTTTGACTGTTGGTCCACCTTAGGTCTTTGCCTGCAATGATCCACTTGAATGATTGATGTTGTGGCTCGGACCTTTGGTGGGTTGAGTGAACTCCTTTGACTTGATGTGTCTTTTGATTCCGTTGAGTCCGCTCCGTAGATGAAGTTGCCGAAGGATTTTTCTTTCTCTTTTTCGGGCAATTCTTCACCAAATGTCCTTCAAGTCCACAAAGGTGACATGTTCTTCCTTTCAATTTCATTGTGGAACTTGAAGCATGCACAGTTTGGTCCTTTTTAAATCCCAAACCAACCTTGCTTGCTTGACCTAATCCGGACATACAATTAAGTTTCTTGGAACCGGTTGAAAGCCTTTGTATGTCGGATTTAAGTTCATGAACTTGCTTGGTCAAAGCTTGGTTGGTGACATGAATCTCCTCAAACTGCTTTTCTAGAAAACCAATCTTGTCCATATATGATTTAGCGTTTGTCTCCGATTGGTTTAGCTTTTCTTGGAGGATTTTATTGTTATCTAAAACCCGTCCATGTTCCTCCTCGAGATCATGAAGTTTGATCTTTAAAGCTTGATTCTCGTCTTGAACTTCATGTCGTTGCTTCCTCAACTTCTTGTTAAGTTTGGCCATCTTCTTTGATTCCGCAAGAAGTTGTTGGTATGCCTCAACGAGTTCTTCTTCGTCCGACTCCCCCTCACTTGATGACTCTCCTCCGGATGTTGATGTTTCATGCAAAATCAAAGGAATAGAGTCAGTGACTAAAGATGATAAACACAAATTAGAAGAGGGAATTTGAGAGGCATGAAAAGCAACAATTTTTTCTTTTTCCTCTTCACTTGAGGTCGATTCATCGAAACTAGAATCGTCCCAAGTTTTCGCTTGCAAAGCCTTCTTTTTATATAATTTCGGAGAAGGACAATCCGTTGAAATATGGCCGTAGCCTTTGCATCTATAGCATCGGATTTCCCCTTCGAAATCATCTTTTTCTTTTTCTTTAGAAGGTTTTGCAACGCCTTTGAGTTTAGAGGATTTAGAACCCGATGATCCTTTCGATGGTTTCGTGGATGAAGATCCATCGGTTCGATTCTTCCAAAATTTCCGACGAAATTTCTTTGTGATCCGCGCCAATTGTTCTTCAAAATCGGCAAGAGAGATTTCATCGTCGGAACTCGATTCGTCATCTTCTTCCTTTGTTGATTTGAATGCAATACCTGTAAGCTTAGAAGAAGACTTGGAAGAATTTTGATTAGTAGGAAAAGTCATCTCATAAGTTTGTAAAGCACCTACTAATTCCTCTACACTCATCTCATCCGGATGACTAACGGTTTCAATGGCGGTAACCTTTGCCCTAAACCGTTCCGGAAGAGTCCGAAGAATCTTTCTTACAATTTTCGACTCCGGGATCTTTTCTCCTAAATTAGCACATGTATTAATTACATCTTGAAGTCTAGTGTAATAATCTGTAAACAATTCATGCTCTTCCATATGAATAGAGTCAAATTGACTTGTAAGCATCTGGAGCTTTTGAATTTTTACAAGATTAGTACCCTCATGTGTAATTTTGAGAATATCCCAAATTTCCTTCGCGGTTTCACACGCGGAAATTCTTGTAAACTCAGTCGAGGAAAGAGAATTAAATAAAGCGTTCATACCTTTCCCATTGTAAGAAGATCTTTCGATTTCCTCTTTAGACCATCTAGAGCGAGGTTTTGGGGTAGTAGAATTTCCTACTTCCTCAACAGGATGCACCCAACCGTATTCCACGGTTTGCCAAACCCGCTCATCAATTGAGATGAGAAAAGCTCTCATCCGCATTTTCCAATATGCATAATTGGTCCCATCAAAAAGAGGAGGTCTAAAAATATTACCACTTTCACCCATTATGATAGATAAACCTAAAACCCGCTCTGATACCAATTGTAGAGTTATTTAGGATCCACAAGGATCTAAATAGGTACTATCAAACACCTAGAGGGGGGTGAATAGGTGTAATATTATAAAAACCAATCTCAGTGCAAAAATAAAAAATAATGCGGAAAATAAAAATCAACACACCGAGATTTACGTGGAAACTCCAATCCAGGAGAAAAACCACGGGACCAACACGCAATAACAATCCACTAAGAAATGAAGAATAACAAGGTGATTACCGACTCCACGGACTCGACCCCTCCTTCAACTTCTTCGGACCTTGCGCTGACCGGTTGGATGTCCACGCAATAACAATCCACTAAGAAACGAAGAATAACAAGGTGATTACCGTCTCCACGGATTCAACCCCTCCTTCAATTTCTTCGGACCTTGCGCTCCACCGTTTGCACGTCCACTGCACACGTTCGAATCCACGAACGCCACTCGAATCCACGAGCACACGTTTCGAATCCACGAAACGCCTTTAGCACACCGAATCCACGGTGCCACGTCGAATCCACGACGCAAACTCAGCCGGTAAGAATATTGGCTTCGATGGTGATCCTTTACTTAGATTATCAATGAAGATCCATGGGAGAAATCTCTAAGCAAAGATTAGATCAATTCGACAAAAGATATGTTCTTGAAAGAACCATCGAATTGACCTAAAAGAGGCTATAAAGAAGAACGGTAAAAACCTAGCCTCTAGGGTTGCTCTCAAGTGTTTTATAAAATAAACGGTATAGCTCCCACGTTCTTGAGAAACCCTAAATGTCTATTTATAGTTTAGAAACCTTTGGAAAGAGATAAGAATCAAAAACTTACCTTATCTGGAATTTTTCAGGACGGCGATCCGGATCGGATTTACTGCGATCCGGATCGTCGTAACAAGATTGACGATTCCAGAAATCCAAGGGTTCGGGATCCGGATCGCAAGGCCCGATCCGGATCGTTCATGAATTTCAGCAACATCCAATGTTCGGGATCCGGATCGGAATAGGCTTGGATCCGGATTGGATTTGCACATGAACTAATACCCTTCGGGATCCGGATTGGATCATCTGATCCGGATCCTGAACATGTCCCATGTCCAGTTTTTGATTTTTATGCAATTAAAAATTCATCCAAGTGTTTCTACTCTATAAGAAAGTATTCGGATCACCAAAATTATTTAGTTAAACATATCTGATCCTTTTGAATACTTTCTTCTTGAGATTGATGTAATTGATCCACAATTCTTCATCTTCAATCTTCAAGACTCAAGACATTGAGTGTCAACTTGAGCTCTTGTTGAATCTTCTCTAAGTCTTTGATTGCTGATTGACAATTTGATCCCTTTAAGACTCCGACTCAACTTACTGACTTGACTCACGAAATATGCCAACACCAAAATGCCGTAACATAAACTTCGGAACTATAGACCAAAAGTCGAATCATAATTAATGATATGAATAAACCTTGTTAGTTAGACTGAAAGGTCACTTTAATAGTCATGAAGTATAAAAGCTATAGTACATGTCAAGTACCAAACCGCTACTATACAAAGTAGTAAGTAATGCCAAAAGGAAAAGTAATAAAACTGACACATAGAGTAAAAGTGAATGAATGCCGTGGAATAATCTACTCATAAAGTAAAAAAAAAAAGAAAATTGAGTAAATATAGCATCACCGACTACCAGCTCGAAGCACCAACCTCTACTGTAGTATAGACCGGGTCGTCGCTGTGAGGACCCGAATCCCCGCAAGAGGATTACTGTTGGATCAGCAGCTTCTGGAGGCCCGCGTTGTGGGTTAGAGATGGTTGCGCGCAAATCGGACTTCAAGATTGGACCCAGTGCGAAATTCGAATTAAAAATACCTGTCCGGATGTTTTAGACAAATTTTAGAAGTGGATTTTGGCAAAACGGATAGCGGATTTGGATTCAGCGCGCGAAAACGATGAAAATGGACTACTTACTTATATTTTTCGGAGCCCGGATGCCAAAACACGGATTTCGAGGCGTTTGGTACTGTTCCGGTAGCCGGGGGGGGGGGGGCAGCGCCGGCGGCGGCGGGAGCGCGGGCAGGCGTGTGCGCGGCGGCGGGCAGCGCGGTCCATGAGTTTTGGCGTGCACCGGAACCAACCAACGCTGGGAATGCCACGTGTCGCGCTCTGGTTGGCGGGTCAACGCACGCGCGACAGCGCGCCGGGCGCGGCGCACCGTGGACCCCGCCAGGCCACGTGGCGCCCGCTGGTTGGCGGGCGCAGCGACCCGGCTTTGGCGCCGTGAACCGCGGCCCACGGTCCCCGCCGTGGACCGCGCGGCCACGCGGCGCGCCGCGATTGGCGGGCGCGCGTGCGCCGGGCGCGCGGGACGTGGAGGGGACACGTGGCGGCTCCTCAGCGATTCGGGCGCGCACAGTGTTGGGCCGGCCCAACACTGTAGCCGCCCGAAACCGTGCGGGCGCCCGAAAGTTGGGCCCAAAAGCCCATTTGGTTCTTTATTGGTGTGGGCTTATAAATAGGCCGAGATCTTTGGCCTTGTACCCCTTTTTCCCGAGCTCCTTTGCCCTCAAGCCCTTTACTGAGTTTGTTCTTCATCTTGTTGTGCATCTTGTGGTGGAGTTCCGGAATTTTTGGAAGCTGCGGCATCGTAGCGCAGAGCGACGTTCTTTTATCGGAGGCCCGTTATCGTCGCATTTCGGTACGTGAGGTCCACAGAGCCACTCCAACAGTATTTTTGGACGATTTTCGTGGCGTCGGTTTCACGAGAGGTAGGCCTTCGATTTCTGTGTTGATCACCTTGCTTTATTCTGAGTTCTTGGCATGGTTTACGAGGCATCTCTAAGCCCCTATTTTGCTGGTAGTTCTTCTGGACAGCAGAGCCTTCTTGGATTTTTATCTCAGTACTCGGGTATCGGAATTCGACGTTTAAGGACTCGATTGACATCTACGCTTCGCGAGGATCGCCATCGTATTTTTATTGGAATTTTTTGAGTTTATCTTACAGGTGGAAATTTCGCATCTTTGGGACTGAAATTTCAGCAGATTCTGCACTTGGATTAATTGTGTTGTTTGTAATGTTTGGGCTATATCTTTGTACCTAGGAGGAGTTTTTGGGTGTTTTTAGGCCCGTTGGAATCGTGGGAATCTAAGGATTTATCCCCGTGCTGTTTCAGCTTATTTGGATCTTGGTTTAACGCGCGCTTCAGGTGGGTTGCCTCGCCTTCAAGATTGATGGACTGAACATTAATTCTATATTGTAGGATCATGCATAATTGTGAATGTATTAAGAAGCATGCAAGAATGTGAGAATTGATGTTCCCAGTGTTACTTGATGATCATATGATTTACTGCTTCCTAAAATCTGTTAATTAATTATTATCTTTGGAACTTGACCTAGCACCCCGTCATATGCTACATGTTTAACCTGACTAGTAGAAAACTCTAACTTGGACTAGGTTTATTTATGCTTTAGACATCCACACATTATACTCTATTCCTGGACATAGTGTTATCCTCGCCCAGGTAGTGGGCCGAGTGGTCGAGATTCTTCTTAGTATGGAATGCATGTTACACTCGTGCTTGGGAGCAGAGTGGAGTCTGGTAGTTGTAGCTAGTCTTTTATCTGTGGCGGGAGCCGTTTGGGTGAACGGTAGTCCCGGGATGTCTTGTTCTTTATTTCATATGTCGCCACTGTGTTAGTGGCAGCAGTATACCAGTGATAGTAGAACCTTGAACCCAGAACCTTTTTTGGACACACATGATTTTAGTCAACCAATATTTTCTTCCAAATATCGAAGGGTCGCCGGAGTCTGTTCTTGTTTGATTGGACGAAGGCATTAGCCCTTCGGGGTTTGGGAATAAACTTGTTTTCTAACTGTTTTTCCTAAAAGAACTAAAAATTATTAAAATTGGATTTTCCTCAAATTAAAAGGGTTTTCAGTAATAAATGTCACCTTTTCCTGTAAACTTCCTCACTCGAGAGGATTCGAGTGGTCTGGGTTCTAAGGGCTGCCTTTTCTTTGGGTCGAGAACAACGAGAGGCTATGCCTAGAGCCTGTTCTTGTTTGATTTGGGTTGTAGGTTCTAGTCTTTCGGGGTTCCCGGACCCTTCATTGTGTCAGTTGTGGAGTATATCCTGTTAGTGAGTTTGCATGTTGGGTTGATGTCCTGTTGTGGGAGCCGTCGGGTTGACGGTGGTCCCGGCTGTGGAGTATCTCCAGCCAGTGTGTTTGGGCCACGAGTTGGTTGAGTTCGTTAGTGTCTCGAGATTCGAGAGAGTTGATCAGCTGAGTCGTTGAGAGTACTCCGACCGTCGTGCGAGATGTTTGAGGATTTTGAGTCCTTCCGTTCTGAGAGTGAGCGTGGATTTTGACTATAGCCTGCATGAGCCACCTTGAGCTCGATAGAGATGCACGGATACCTTTTTCCTCGGTGGGGTCGCACCCCTCGAGTGCCCCGTCCGGAGTGGGCCTGTTACTTTCGTATCGCGACTTGTCGACGCAGTCCCTTTGGCTGTCCCAGTTTTGGCAGTCACGGACGCCCTACGTAAGTCCAGTCCTCCTTGGATGTAACGGCAGTAGGTAGGCGCAGGCTTGACTGGACCCTATGAGGCAGTCAGTTCGATTTGGTCGATTGAGCACCTTGGGTGCGAGTAGTTGCATATATTTTCATCTGTACCACTCATTGAGCATTTAGATAGAGGCATAGTAGCTGTAGAGTTATTTTCCAGCTTCTTTCCTTTCAGTACTGCATTTGTTACTTTATGCCTCTAGTAGACTTAGTGGGCAGACCGTCGGGATTGGTGGCGGTACCCACTGAGAACTACTGTGGGATGTAGTTCTCACACCCGCCGTGGTGATTTTTCCCCCGGGACCTACTTTTCAGTTGCTGATTCTTTTGTTGCTGATCGAGGCGAGGGAGTCGCGAGCTAGATCCCTACCTGTCTTTGGAGAGTAGCAGTAGCGGTACCCCTTCATTTGAAGATCTATTAGTACAGTCAGCAGTTGGTTTATTTGTTTTTACTTTTGAGAGACATTTGTATTGCGAGGATCTGACTTGTACTGAGAGCCTGTACACTGATGTATTATTGGGTTTACCTCACTGTTTAGTTTTGGTTATTGTATTCTGAGGATATTGTATTTGATCGTATTTGGGAGATGGATATTGTATCTTTATTTCCAGTTGTACAGTGATGGAATTTTAGTCTTTCAGTAGTTTACTTTTCAGCTCTGATATCTGTATTGCTATAGTATCATTCTTTTTGCAGGTTAGACGCTTCGTCTATACGGGGTTTTCCGTATGGGCGGCGGATCTGTTGGCGGGCCCGGGTCGCAGTTTCGACCCCGGGGCGTGACAGTCGCCCCCTATAGATGCTCCTAGCTACCACTCGAACCTAGATAAAGTCCAATAACCTATAATCAATCCACAAGCTTACTAATTGCACCATACCATAACTTAAGTCATGAACCCTAAGTAGAGTAACGGTCGGAATTTTGATTTCGTTACCAACTACCGAACGCTCGCCCAATTGCAGCACCTGCTCGTCGGAACACCACCACAACACACGGTGTCACGCCCCGAGTTTAAAATCAGCGTCTAAATTTTTTTTTTTTTTTTTTTTGAAATCAGAGTTTGAAACCAGCCAGGGCGCAACAGACCGCCACATATATAGAAGAGTCCCAATCCCACTGGGGATTGAGCCTTTTCTATATATGCACGGCTAGCTTGGCAATCAATCAGAGTACTAACTACGTATCACTAATATAACACAGATATTACTACAACTTTTCAATTACATTACATTTTCCTTGTTACATCAAATAACTAAATACTTGGGCTATCGGCTGTCCAGGGTCAAGCTCTACCTCGTGATCTCACCAACTCGTCCCGACATCCCAACACCCGCTCGACCTGAAAAACAGTCACCCGAGGGTGTGAGACACACCGGAGTGTATCCCAGTGGGCACGACGAGCCGAGAAATAGCAGATCGTACCTACTGGTATACAATGCTAGAGGATAGTAATAGATCATGGGTTAGGGTAAAGCAGATATATAACTGGTGCTATAAAGAAAACAAAACTCATAATCTTGGTACAAGCATAGGAGATAATTTTAGCAGAATTTAAAAACAGGACAATCATGTATCAGGATAATCAACGCATCAAGGAGTTAGGACAATCAGCAAGATAACAATGAAACTAAAATCAAAGGCATCACATAGAATCATATACAGGTAGATAGCTAGAAGCCAGATCAAAGAAGCATGTTAAAGCAACTTAACAACACATGCATCAAATAAATGAAAACACAAAGACCCAATCACAAGCTACCATATTGGCCTTCACAAGACCTCAGGCAAGGCTGCCCACCTGGCACCACCTGGTTGACATTCCCTCCACTGAGGGTCACGGGTTGCAACTGCTAACCACTTTACCGGTAAAGTACACCGCTACGGGTGATCGGTCGCTGGTGTACGTGAAGAACAACGGTGCGGGCGAATCATATGCAAATGCTCAAACTGGCGGTCCACTGACCGGGTAATCGGCTACAAGCCGGGAAATCCCCACTGGGATGCAATGATAAGATCAACTGAATCTCAACTCTCATGCAGAAATAATCAGCAACTAAACAATAAATCTCAACTCATATGCAAATCAAGGCAAATCTCAGCTAATCATAAGCTCACAGATAAACTCAACTCAATCACACAAACCAACCAAATGATACAAAACTTAAACACATATTTTTAAGAAAACTGTTTTAAAAAGTCCAAACCCCGAAAAGCATTGCCCTCGTCCTATCAAACAAGAATAGACTCAGGCGACACTACGAAGCTTGGGTTTCCAAACCTCGTAGAGCAATTGCCTTTGTCCTATCAAACAAGAACAGACTCCGGCGACCCTACGAAGCTCGGTAAAAACATCAGTTAAACAAATCTATGTGCTCAGCAATGTATCATTTGATCGACAGGACAAACAGGCTTACTCATCAACCATGGAAATGTCCAAGTAAAAGTATAAATGCTAGAGGTGCTATGAACAATCATGTAAGGCAGAATAGAACAGATAACAGGCATAGATCAGGCAGATAGCAGGTATAATGAAATCAAAGAAAAGCAGGCTCAAAGAGATTAAGTTAAGCTACCAAAAACAGGGGGTCCAACCAGTATCGCACCCCAGAGGGCCGAACTGATAAAACCCGGACCGAAGATAACCCACCTGATATAACGCAGGCGGCTAAACTGAACCAACTGTACGCTCAGCACACCAGATGCTACCGAATAACCCTGAATGTGAATTAAGGTTCAATAATCAACTTACTTTGATTTAACTAAACCCCAAAATTGTTTTACTCAAATTTAAACCTTTTTGCTACTTAGAAATTCATGTCAGACACCAACACTTCCTTGGTAAAATTACCAAATTGCCCCTCCCGGAGATTCCTTTTGGATTTACGGGAGATTCGGGCTGTCTAACTAGGTCGCTGGCTCAACCAGATTCTACTGGGACTCAACAGTCGACCTGGTGAAACCGCCGCAATTCCTCAAATTGCGCGATTGTCACCCGGATACCGAAAAATCGACGATTTTGCCGATTTTCGAACCGTTATCAGATTTCCGCTCAACGGGAGCCGTTGGATTCCTAACGAAAACCTTAGGAACCAACAAATCAGTTTACTAACCAGTATATGATGTGACTTTTGCATCTAGACCCCTAGGGCTTTTAAATTTTCACTTTTAGTGCCAGTTTGGGCACTGTTTTCGCTCGTTCTTTCAACTGGAGATTCATTTTAATATTCCGTCACTTCCAGCAGGTTACTTATGTCTTGCTGGACACCGTGCTCACTCATTTGTGGCAGCACGGGTCCTGAGGCAAATTTTGGCTCACAACATATGCACTAACATAGCCTAAAAGCCATTTTGTTTCTTCGGGACTTCAAACAGTGATTCTAACGCGAGCATCGCGTCCAGTGACCCCAAATTAGCCTAGGGCACACTGTCGCGGCTTCACAACCAGCCCAGAACAATGTTTTGTTCAAACATTTCTTTAAAAGGATGATTAAACTATAACCTGTTAATTTATACTTCAAACAAGAAAACTTTGTATATCAAAGTTGATCTGGGCACTGTCAGGACCTCAGTGCTCACCCTGGTTGGAACCCAGGTGTGCTGGTTCAAGCAGAACCAAGGTCAGGCTTACCCTCTAGTTCACAATGCACCAAACTTTAATCCACTCAGTTTTTGTTTGAACTGAAGTGAGCACAGAGCTCAGGGGACAATTTGGAGCAAGTTTCATATACAAAGTTTTGTCAAATTCCCATTTACAAATCATTGGGGCATATTATCAAACAGGTGGCATGCACAACACATACACATACACACACACCCATTCCCAGCAGTTGTTCTCTGCAAATACTGCACCTGGGCTCATCCAAGATGGACCAAACTAATCTATTAAGTTTGTAGAGCATTTTCCCTCAACCTGGAGCCACCAAAACCGAAGTTGGCCGCGGTTTGAGAGGAAGAAGATGATGCTCTAGGCTTTGAAATTCGTGGCCATCTACTCAAGGACTCTGGGTCCAAACCATTTGCACAGACCTTCCCCAAAACTCAAAGCAAAGCTTCCGGAACCCAAGCCCGGCGACGGGATGCGGCGGCGGCGGCTGGGGAGTGAGCTCGGTTTCGAGCTCCTCCACCTTTAATGGCGGAATTTTGCAGAGGCAACCTGGAGCTTCCAAACTTGCATGGTAAGTTCCTTGGGCCCACACGAAGCTTCCCGCATAGCCCCGCCCCGGCCGGAGTTGGCCGGAGCGCCGGCGACCACGTTTTGGTCGCAACTCGGGTTCATCCATGGCAACTTGAGTTTCAAGCTGCATGGAGGCCATGCACAAGCACGGTTGAAGTCTAAATGGCCCCATGAAGCTTCCCCATCAAGTTCCCGGCGGCAGAGAGGCTCGCCGGCGCCGGGGTTGGAGATTCGGCCAACATGCAAATAACCCAAAACTAGGGTTTGCGATTTCGTCGCGCACAGTGGACCATCTTTGCTCAGACTTTGCAGATATGACCTATAGGTCATACAGTCCAAGACCATCATTTTTTTTCCATGTTGGCTCACCGGTTGCGGAGAACAACTGCGGCGGAGCTTTATTAGGTTTCCGGCCAGCCTTCTCTCCCGCCGGCCATGCGACATGCATGGGAGCTCGGGTCTTGGTACGTAGTACCCTAAGGACCTAAGGAGTCCACTGCTAGGGGTCTCGGGTGCATGAAAACCAAGGTTAGAGTGCCTCACCTTGGCCGAGCTCGGGGAAGAAAGGAAGTAGCCGGTTCTCACTCTCCCTCCTTCGCGCGGCCACGGCTTGCTCCAGCAAGGCTCTTCAGGCACCAAGGAACTCCTAAGGCACTCCCAGAATCTCCCTTGATCAAGTTTGGTCCACCCTTCACCAACTTCTCTTTCTCTCTCTCTCGGGTTCCCTCTCTAATGGGATTGTGTCTCTCGGGTGTCCAGGACTTCGGGGCTGTTATGGGTGGTGCAAGAGTCCCTAGGTGACGCCTGGGGTCCCTGCCCGTTTCCTCGGCTCTAGCACAAGAAGACCAAGAGGCAATTTTTCCTTTAATGCTAGATCCCTTTGCAAAATAACCCCAAACCCTTTTCACACCAATCCTAAAGCTCCGAGATCTCATCTGTAGGTCCAAAATGCACCTAAGTCCCTATAGTTTAAGCCCCATAAACAGAGGTACATAAAATAATAGCTTTTTACACAATTTAGTCCACTTTTGAGGGATTTTCACGTATTTCGAGGCAATCCGCTCGTCGTTTCGCAAAATGGACTTCGCTACGACGTCCGGCTCGTCGAGACCTGTCAAGTAGCGTGTTCGTTTGGTTTGTTCGACGCTCGGTTTAAAAGTTGTTCCATAAAGTTTGTCGAATTATCGCGCGTGGCACGCACTTCGATGCACCCGGGTCGCCAAACGCGAAATCCGTCAGTGCCATTGCGCTCAGAACGTCGAAAATAGCTAGGATCCATTACTCATACTCCTATGTTAAAACTCTGGATAGTGGTTCGGTCATTAGTGATCTCGAGGGATTAAAAATCGAAGGTTACTATTCACTTTAAGTCGCGGGGCCCACTTTTTGATTTCTGATTTCTGGAAGATCCGACCGTCGGATCGAAAACATTTGAATATGAAACTTCTATGTTTCGACGAGACAATCGCAATGGTGATCTCGGATTTTCCAGATCAGACCCCGATCGAAAATCAATATTTCTGGGCCCACTATTGGCCCAAAATTGACAAATTTTAAATATTTAAAAGCAAACAGGGGTTTATAAATTCTGAATTACTACACACGGGGTATCCCGACAAATCGAACACCTTATTTACCTTGCCCACTATCCCAAAACACTAATTTTATACCGTTGGGACAGCCACACATAAAGTGTGCCAAAATAGAGGATTAAGACCCCGTACTTTACCAATTTGGCTTCCGAAATGCCTCTTTTGGCATCGGAACCATCCACAGGCTTCTTGCTACAACCAGAGGTGTCAAACCTCACCGTGTGACCAGCCAACAAAACCCAATCACTGCTGCTAACCGTAATAGCCCGCGCAACATAAATTCGTGCCAGAAATAACCCGATTTCAGCATTTTAGAATCCGGTTTAGCCCCGAAGTGTTTCAAAATTCTTTAAAAGTCACCTAACCTTTCATGCTGTCCCAAAACACTTAGTTTTGGGTGTCAGGGTAGCACACACCAATTTGTACGAGAACGAGTGAAATACTCAATATTTATGCCTTATTAGGTTTTCTGAAAAATTTTGATTTCGGTCCAGGAACCCACCGTAACTTAACCACTGTCTCTGGACCACTTGGGATAGCAAAAATAACATCCTATAAGGCTCCTAGACAGACCCCGAGCATTCATGTATCGTGAACATGAATCTTAAACCAGAGTTGTGATTTCCGATCGACGATTTTGTCGGAAATCATGTCGAAATCCGATTTACATTTCGAAAAGCCAATTGAACCTCGGACAACCAGTCCGAAGCTCACCCGTAGTGGTTTCACACTGCCCGAGGCAGTCCACAAGCAAAAATTGCACCAAACACCCCTAACTACACATATTAGCATTTTATATACTAGAAATAGGGGGTTTGCGTTAATTACTGACAATTTCGAACTTCGAAATCAAACCGACAGTGCTGGTTCGAAGGTCTCGATGCTCCAAAACCCATGCTCGCTGTCTGGAGCATGAACACCAGCCATGAAAAATGTGGGGGCAACTTGAACCTTGGATTCAAAGCCGTCTGAGGTCGACAATGCCGAACTAGAGGTCCGAAGCCCTTCGGATCTCAACTGAGATGAGCACGAGTGTCCTCTGACCCTCAGGAGTGCTCAATTCGCCCTTTGGGAAGTCACCGATATACAGGGAGGTTGGAACAGAGTAGTCGTGTCAAATAAGCCCGAGCCCGAGCATGGATCCAGTGCAGCTTTGTCACGCCCCGCCACCGCCTATTCTGTCGGTTCGAGCACGTGCACAGACTCTCCGAACGAGCAGAGTTTTCCTTGTTCGCCCGAGGCATCACAATCAGTACAATTCGAGATGTTCCTATACGAAACCAAATTCATACAAGGATTGCGAAAGAAAAATATAGAAAACATAAACCACTAGCTATTACTGTGAGGACCCGGATCCCCACGGCAGGGTTTACTGTTGGTTTGGAGGTTTTGGGTGTGTGTGTGTGCGTGTCGGGCCCCAGATTTGGATTTCTGGTGAAATTGGAGCTTGTTTTCTTTGCTGAGAGTCCATTTTGGGTGTGTGAGGTGTTTGCGCGCTTATTGAAGCTAAGAGTGTGACCCGGCACGAAAATTGGATCAAGTTACTTTTCCGGGAAATTTTGAAAAATTTTAGAAGCGGAATTTGGCCGAACGGACCTCGGATTTGGATTCAGCGCGCGAAAACGAGCGAAATGGACTATTTACTTGAATTTTTCGAAGCCCGGACGCGAAAACACGGAAATCGAGGCGTGGGTTACTGTTCCGGCGGCCGGAGGAGCGCCGGCGGCGGCGGAGCGCGGCGGCGGGCGGCGGCGCAGGCGCGCGGTCCACCGCAGGGCGGGTGCACCGGGCGCGGGCCACGTGGCGCGCTGCGGTTGGCCGGCGCAGCAGGCGCGGTCCACGGGCCTTGGCGGGGTGCACGGTGGACCGAGGGTATGCCACGTGGCATCCCGTGGTTGGTGCGGTGTTGTGCACGCGGTCCACGAACTTTTGGCTCTGGTGCACGGTAGACCGGTCGGGACACGTGGCATCGCGGCATTGGTGGCGCGCGTGCGCCGAGTGCAGGGGGAAGCTTCCAGGGACACGTGGCGGCTTGTGGAAGTTTCGGGCGCGCACAGTAATGGGCCGGCCCGTTACTGTAGCAGCCCGAAAACTTTCGGGCGCCCGAAAGTTGGGCCCGAAAGTGACTTACTTGCCTTTTTGGGCTGTTTTCTTTTGTGGGCCTATAAATAGGCCATTTGGGATGCGATTTTCGGCCTTTTCCCGTGGGATTTAGCCTCTGCTCCCTTCACAAGATTTCTTCCTCTCCCTCTTGCCGATCTTTCGACCAAGTTTTAGATTTTCTGGAAGCCGCGACGACTGTGTTTTCTGCCTCGTGGTGCGGAGCGACGGATTTCTGTTGGAGGCCCGTTATCGTCACTTTTCGGTCTAAAATTTCCACAGAGCTGCCCCGACAGTCGTTTTCAGCGATTTTTGCGGCGTTGGATTCACGAGAGGTAAATCTTCGTCTTTCGTGTTGAGTGTTTTGCCTAGATTTGGGTTTTTGGCACGGTTTTCGAGGCATTACTGAGCCGCTGTTTTGCTGCGAGATTCCTGGACAGCACTCACTTCGCGGATTTTTATCTCCTCATCCGGACATCGGAATTCGACGATTCAAGAGCCTATCGACATCTACACTTCGCGAGGATCGTCGTGATATTTTTATTGGAATTTTTGGAAAATTATTTTCAGGTAAAATTTTCGTGTGAACAGTAGCTGTGTATGCAGATTTTGGGAATGTTGATTTGGTGTGTGAATGGTGTGTAATTGGGAATGGTTGTTGTACCCAGGACTCTGTAAGCACCGTTCTTGTGCTCTTCGCTTTGTGGACCGGGAAATTGTCGGTTGCTGGTTTTGTTATCTGTATCATCCTGGACAGTTAGCTCGATCAGGTGGGTGATCCTGCTTTCAAATTCTATGGACTGCACTCTAATTCTACAAATATAGTAGCATGCATAGTATATGAGCCAGATAATATGTGTAAATTGTATGTCGAAAACCACTGTAGCTAATTGCTAAATCTGTCGATCTCTTGATAAACTCTGCAACTTGGGAACTTGACTTAGCGTAATTGCCTGTTATTTAATTATCATGCGCCATTAAACAACAGTAACTTGAACATACGTCAGATTTAATTATCACCTTAGCTCTTCCACAGTGATAGTGATCTTTTCCCCGAGTCGTGGGCCGGGAGGTTTATTAGCTGGGGATTGCATTTGCACTCGCGTCTGGGGACCGAGTGGCGTTTGTAGCAGTCTGTAGATCGGCCTGCATTGAGATAGTGATAGTGATAGTGATAGTGACAGTGGATCTGGGATCCTTGGGACATGGTCATAGTGACAGTGTGGATTTTTAGCCAGTGAGTGAGACAGTGATTGGATCATAGCCTGCATGTGCCAAATTTGTGCTTGACAGTGTTGCGCAGTTATTTGACTCGAGCGGGTCGCTCCCCTCGAGTGCCACTCCGGAGTAGGCGAGACCGGGTTGTAGTACCGGCTTTGAGATTGAGCTAGATACCGGGTTGGAGTACCGGACATACCTACAGCAGTAGGTAGGCGCAGGTTTGACTGGTCCCGTTGTGGCAGTCAGTTTGGATTGGGTGTTCCGAGTTGAGTGTCAGTTGTGGCATATCGTCCTCCTGTTCTTTCCCTTGAGCATTGTAGATAGGGGCATAGTAGCAGTAGATGTTTACTTTCCAGCTTTTCATACTGCATTTCTTTTGTTACTTTTTATCTCTAGTAGACTTAGTGGGCAGGCCGTCGGGCTTGTTGGCGGCACCCACTGAGAACTACTGTGGGAGG
This sequence comes from Tillandsia fasciculata, assembly GCA_029168755.2. Taxonomy (NCBI): domain Eukaryota; kingdom Viridiplantae; phylum Streptophyta; class Magnoliopsida; order Poales; family Bromeliaceae; genus Tillandsia; species Tillandsia fasciculata. Next base: position 5,702,162 of record CM054932.1, on the reverse strand, counting down.
TAGTTCTCACACCCGTCGTGGTGTCTTTTCCCCAGGGACTTCAGCTCCAGTTCCTGCGGTGCCAGTTGCTGATCCTGCTCTTCCAGACCGAGGTAAGGGAGTCGCGAGATAGATCCCTTCCCCTTTCAGCTTCAGTGTTGTAGAGGTACCCTTATATTTTGGTTGTGTGATGTTTGAGAGATTATGTAGTGAGGTATCGAGTTGTACTTTTCTCCTTTCTTTGAGAGACTTTTGTATTTGTTGGTGAGGACTTATTGTATTATGAGAGTTGTACTTATCTTATTTCTAGCAGTCTACTTTGCTCTGATATCTGTTTAGTGTAGTATCTTCCTTCTTGCAGGATAGACGCTACGCCTCTACAGGGCTTCCTGTAGGGACGGCGGATCTGTTGGCGAGCCCGGGATACAGTCTTGACCCCGGGGCGTGACCGATTAGAGTGGTATCAGAGCCTAGGATGTAGGTCTTTGAGGACTTAGGAACCCTAGGCTTATGGTTAAACCCTAGGATGACCCACGTGAGAGCCGAGATTTTTAGCGAAAGTCTTGATTGGGTTTCCAACTCTCCCGAGTGGATAGGGACGAGTGATAGACATGTCTTCCTTTTGTAGCAACTATGTTGGCTGCAGACAACATAGTGCTTCGGAAAGGGGGACATGCCTTTTGACTTTCGCTAGATTGGGTCGAGTGTTGCTTCTGGTTCTGATTGTTTGCTTTGTCCCTCAGGTGGGGATGCCTCCTCGACGTTCGATGGTGACGCGTTCACAGCCTTCGTCCTCAGAGCCCGAGCAGGAGGACTCGGGGCGAGGACCTCAGGCTGAGATTCAGGAACTCCGTGCCCAGATGGCACAGTTGGCTGAGGCGGCTAGACGCCAGGAGGAGGCAGTGGCGCGGCTGACGCTCTTACTGGAGCAGAGAGCACAGCCGGCAGTGGCACCCACTGAGGCTTCGCCGGTGCCTTAATCTTCCCCTGTTGTGGCACCCCCTGTGGTGCAGCCGGCGCCAGCGATTCCTGCTGAGCCGGTTTCGAGTAGGCCACCGGCCGGGGTGACGGGAGCGTTGACCGAGTCAGAGCAGCGGGAGGTTGTAGATTTACTGATGAGATTTCGACGGTTCGATCCGCCCCGCTTTTCGGGCATGAGTGCTGAGCCTTGGGCAGCCGAGACTTGGATTACCACCATGGAGCACCACTTCGAGAGCTTATTTGTGGATGAGAGGTATCGGGTTATTTTGGCTACCCATTTTTTGGAAAGCAACGCCGAGGCGTGGTGGCGGCGTGTGCGACCAGCTGGTCCACCTGGGACGCAGCTTCTTTCTTGGACCGAGTTTCGGAGCATGTTGCTGGGAGCATTCTTTCCTGAGAGCGTCCGACAGCGACTGGAGGAGCAGTTGAAGAATCTCCGCCAGGGAGATAGACCTGTGCACATGTACATAGCGGAATTCAACCAACTATTGGCATGTGTACCTCATGTGGCCAGGGATGAGAGCCATCGCGTTTATATGTTTGAGAGAGGACTTCGCCGTGACATTTACCAGTTTGTCCGCTCCCGCCGACTGCAGACTTTGGAGGCCTCGATGGAGCAGGCTTTGTATGTGGAGAGTGGAGAGGCCGTGATGGATGAGGTATCTCCGGCCCCTGTAGCGACTTCTGGGGCGAAGCGCCCGGCATCTCCGGAGGAGGGGCAGTCTAGCAGGCAGGGACCCCCGAGACCTCCACGTTCCCACTCGCAGGGCCAGGGGTACCGGGGACATCAGAGATCGGGGGCGTCCCGCCAGACACAGCAGCAGCATCGACCCCCACGACAGCAGCAGTTCTCACAGCAGGCTTCCCAGCAGCAGCGCCCAGATCGGTGTGTTATCTGTGGAGGCCCACACCTACCGACTCAGTGCCCGCAGAGACAGGGCCATTGTTTTCGCTGCGGGCAGGCCGGTCACTTTGCGAGCGTGTGCCCTAGAGCCGGCCATCCAGCTCCTTCATCTGCATCTGCACCGTTTGTCCCTTTCCAGCCAGCCGATCCTTCTGCGGCCTATAGCAGGCCAGATGTTGCCTCATCTTCTTCCCGACAGCCAGAGCGACGTCCCCCGGCGCCGAGCGGTCGAGTTTATGCCGCTCAGGTTGAGGACATTACAGCAGCAGAGCAGGTCATAGCAGGTATTATTCTGATCTTAGCACTCCGTGCTCGGGCTTCTTTTGTTACCGGTGCATCTCATTTATTCATCGGTAGAGCTTTTGCATCCCTGCATGGTATGGTTTTAATTTATGTCAAGCTGAGTGAGTTTTTGGTACCACGACATCCATCCGCATGATATCAGGGCATGTGCATTTTTTTTTTTTTGTATAATTAAGGGATAGGAAGTTTGCGACTTGCATTAGTGTTTGGATTCATTCCAGTATCTTCTAGCAGAGGCGGATTTTGGGGCGTGATCAGAACAGCTGAAACCTTGTGAGGTACGCCGATTGATGTGATGGTTCAGTTGCAGTTTCCCCGACTCAGATTGAACACTTGGATGGACCAGTCGGTGCGGTATCGTGCAACATTTGATTGCGAATAGAGAACAGTGGCCTTTCCGCGAGCTGGACAACAGAAGATCATTTCTACTGGTTACCGAGGCATCCTTCCTGCAGCAGTGGCTTCGGCGGCTTTGGGTTAGGTGCGACTTGTCGAGCGTAGGTGGCGCCTAGGACTAGAGGGATTGTCTCTAGGGGTCTGGATTAGAGTGGTGTTTCTTTTAGGGGCACGGATAGACCGTAGCTTCCGTTTTGTTGCCGCAGCAGGAACGGCACCAACCCTCCTCTCCCTCTTTTCTCACTCTTGTGCTGAAATTTGCGAACAGGATGAAAGATACGAAAGACTACTTCGGAAATGGGGACGGTGCCCGAACCTGTTCTTGTTGGATTAGGGCAAGGGCACTGGTCTCTCGGAACTTTCGAACTTTTCGCTAATTTCAGTTGTTTTTCTAAATTTGAGAGTTGGAGGTTGATGACCTTCCTACTGGTGGGGCCCTTTCCTTTCCTGTTAATTTTTGCGGCGCAATTCGAATAGCTTGGACGCGTAGAGTTGGCTATTCTACCTCGTCCCCAGTGTTTGGGAATTCCTGAGTTTTTCGCGGTTAGACTCGCTTTGTGGAGAGTTTGTGGCGACTAGGGAGTTGGAGTGTGTTTTGTTGGAGGCTTACCTTTGGGCTTGGAGACTCCCTTTTGAGCCGTGTTTGTTTCGAGGACGAAACTTTTTTTTAGTGGGGGAGGATGTGAGGACCCGGATCCCCACGGCAGGGTTTACTGTTGGTTTGGAGGTTTTGGGTGTGTGTGTGTGCGTGTCGGGCCCCAGATTTGGGTTTCTGGTGAAATTGGAGCTTGTTTTCTTTGCTGAGAGTCCATTTTGGGTGTGTGAGGTGTTTGCGCGCTTATTGAAGCTAAGAGTGTGACCCGGCACGAAAATTGGATCAAGTTACTTTTCCGGGAAATTTTGGGAAATTTTAGAAGCAGAATTTGGCCGAACGGACCTCGGATTTGGATTCAGCGCGCGAAAACGAGCGAAATGGACTATTTACTTGAATTTTTCGGAGCCCGGACGCGAAAACACGGAAATCGAGGCGTGGGTTACTGTTCCGGCGGCCGGAGGAGCGCCGGCGGCGGCGGAGCGCGGCGGCGGGCGGCGGCGCAGGCGCGCGGTCCACCGCGGGGCGCGTGCACCGGGCGCGGGCCACGTGGCGCGCTGCGGTTGGCCGGCGCAGCGGGCGCGGTCCACGGGCCTTGGCGGGGTGCACGGTGGACCGAGGGTATGCCACGTGGCATCCCGTGGTTGGTGCGGTGTTGTGCACGCGGTCCACGAACTTTTGGCTCTGGTGCACGGTAGACCGGTCGGGACACGTGGCGTCGCGGCATTGGTGGCGCGCGTGCGCCGAGTGCAGGGGGAAGCTTCCAGGGACACGTGGCGGCTTGTGGAAGTTTCGGGCGCGCACAGTAACGGGCCGGCCAGTTACTGTAGCAGCCCGAAAACTTTCGGGCGCCCGAAAGTTGGGCCCGAAAGTGACTTACTTGCCTTTTTGGGCTGTTTTCTTTTGTGGGCCTATAAATAGGCCATTTGGGATGCGATTTTCGGCCTTTTCCCGTGGGATTTAGCCTCTGCTCCCTTCACAAGATTTCTTCCTCTCCCTCTTGTCGATCTTTTGACCAAGTTTCAGATTTTCTGGAAGCCGCGACGACTGTGTTTTCTGCCTCGTGGTGCGGAGCGACGGATTTCTGTTGGAGGCCCGTTATCGTCACTTTTCGGTCTAAAATTTCCACAGAGCTGCCCCGACAGTCGTTGTCACGCCCCGGGGGTTTGTTTTAGCGGAAACGGTTCACAAAAGGTACTCATTTGGCGCGTAAAATTTTTTTTGAAAAAAAATACACCTTCTTCCCCGGCGCATGCCCAGACCCGCCGCATACACAGAGTCACTCTGCAAACGGACAGAGTCTTCTCTGTATATGCACGGCGTAGCAGCTAATACAAGTCCCAAACGCAATCATCCATTCAATCACAACAGTTCTAACGTACAACTATGCACCATAACTGAGTAAGAAGCACGGCCAAGAGATTTTAAAAGGATAAATCCACAGTCGTTGAAAACGGCGCCTACCCAGCACCCAGAGTTTGAAAACGCGTTCGAAAACAGCATAAATCCACAGGGTTTTGAAATCAGTGCCCACACGACACTTAAATTTTTGAAAACAGTTTTCGCAATCTTTTCTTTGGTTTTTCTTTTTCTTTTCCAAACGGCCAACAGAAGTGAAAGGAAAGATAAATACATAAGAGAACTACCATGTAGAGACCATGCCGACATCCACGCCGACCCCACGAGGGTATCGAGAACCACACAAAGAACTACAAATGTGAATGAAATGCAAAGATAGAAAAAGGAAAGACAGTCCGGGGTCCCCAGCGACCCAGAAGCTCCTGCCCCGTCCTCACCGTCGCCTACCTCTCTCCCCGTCTGGACCCTGTCACGAAGTGGGAAGTCAGTGACGAATAATAGTAGAGCAGGAAAAGTAGTAAAACAAACCGTAAAGCCAACCGGAGCAACCACCCTCCCAAGAGGGAAAAAGACAACCTGTACCCCTGTATCCTGCAATACCCGACCACGTCGGACAACTAAACCGACGAGCCGTACCGTACCTGCAATACCCGACCACGTCGGACAACTAAACCGACTAGCCGTACCGTACCTGCAATACCCGACCACGTCGGACAACTAAACCGACGGGCCATACCGTACCTGCAAAACCCGACCACGTCGGACAACTAAACCGACGGGTCGCACCGCTCGCACCTCGGCGCCTCAAACCCCACAACTAATAAGGGGCCCCACTACGTCACCTCGTGGGTATACACGGGTCATAGACCGCTTTTCCGAAAAAGCGCACCCTTTGCGGTGGCCAAACCGCGGGTGCGCGTGCTGCAGCCTCGAGCCAAGTAACCATAACCACCATCATGTTAGCCTCATAATATATAACAAGAGTAAAACGGCAACATATATAATCAAAAGTAAAACCGCAACATGTGTGATCGAAAGTAACCCACTACCATGTATATCAAAAGTAGAGCAATAATACGTGTACTCGAAGGTAACCCGCTAACATGTACTATCGAAAGGAAAACGACCGCCGGAGACCGACGCTAAACACCACGAAGAAACCCACCACATAATAAACATGAATATAACGACATTGCGCATAAAGGATTCTAAGGGTGTACCCACTATCATGTTAGCAACGTGATGTAAAATTAAGAATAAAAGCGACCGCCGGAATTCGGCGCTAAGTACCAAAATAAAACCCACCTCAATGCGAAGGAGAAGACGTGCGGAACTCCAACTAAAATGCCCTCGCTGTTTGCCCAGACAGCTACAATAAAGATTATACTTGTTAAAAACATCCTCGTGGTTAAAAACACACAAAAACGGCGCGAAACGGGCCGAAAACGGAGTTTCTGGGCTCTTTTTGGAACCCTGGTGCACGGGACCAGGCGTGGACCGGGTCCACGGCGGCGAGCGAGCGCGGCGCGGACCGGGAGCACACTGCAGCGGTGGACCAGGGCGTCTTGGGCCGGGCCGCGCACGGGTGCGGGCGCGCACCGGGTCCATGGCCCCGCTGCGGTTACGACGAACGCCGGGTGCACGCCAAGGCGTGCACCGCGCGGCCTGGCGCACCGCCCCGTGCACCGGGTCTGCGCCCCCGGGCCGCGAGGGCTTGCGCCGGGTGCACGCCGGCCCGGTGGACCGCGCGGCCTGGCGCACAGCTTTGTGCGCCGGGTCTGCGGCCCCGGGCCGGAACGGCGTGCGCCGGGTGCACCAGTGCGTGTGGACCGCGGCCAGAAAACCCCAACAGCAACCTCGTTTTCGGCTCCGATCGCGACCCCGCGGTCACGGCGGCTCCGGCGATGACCCCGTAAACACGGTGACGGCGGCAGCGGCCTCCTGTTTGACCACGGCGGCGGCGGCCTCCCGTTTGGTCCCCAAATTCGCCTCGCACGCGTCCCGAGGCGGAGGAAAACCCACCCCGAAAAACTCAAAGGATTTCCCCTCACCTTGCTCGAAACAAGAAAAAGAAAGAAAATAAATCCACCGCTTACCTTGGTCGCGGCGTCGGGGTTGCAAGAAGAGGGATCGTCCCGGGGGTGTGCGATCGTTCCTCCTCTCCTCGATCGCCTCGTCGCGGTACTCCACGCCGATCTATGGGAAGAAGAGGGTTTGGGGAAAACGTTCCTCGTCCGCGCTCGGGGTATCGCGCGTCCAGGTAAGAGGAACAAGAAGGGGTTCCCAAAACCTAATTCCCCAAAGCCGATTAATTAGTCGTTTAGGCGCAATCGGATTAAACCCAATTAGAAAGAAAAGAAAAAAAATGATCGGGCGCACGTGAAATGGAGTGGGTAAATCCCCTACCTCAAACGGAAAGACTAGTCGATTGGGTGCGAACCAGGGTCCGGTCTGCCTCGACAATTGTGTAAGTCGCCTGGACCGTACAGAAACTTCCGGAATTTATTTCGGGAGATTCCGGAGTCGGAAACCAAAACCGATCGCGCCGCCGTTCTCCGTTTTGCGAGCTCTAGCACCAAAAAATATCCGCAAGTCCCGACGACCAGCCCAGAATTTCTCGAATTTCAACCCCTCCTTAATCAACTGAAAATATTCGGTTAGGACCCAAGATGGAAAACCGGAAGGTCGAAGTACCACCACATAACTAAAATAACCCAAAGACATAAACAGATGAGAATTCCGATCACAGCAAGTTCCCCGTCCGATCGCCTCGAAGAACGTGCCGGCCACTTAACACGGATTCCGATGCGCCACTCAAAAGCAAACGCTTTGACCCCCATTTCGGGAGATCCGTAAATCGGAATCCGAATTCGTTCGCTTTGCCGCCCTCCGTCCTTCGAGCTCAATCGCAGAAAAATACTAGCGGCCCCGGTCAGTCCATTGCAGAAAATGGTGGAAAGTTTTCCTACCAGTCCCGTCAAAATAAAAGGGAGGTATACAAGGGCAAGGGAGCGCCGGGACTCTACATCACTCACCACTAAAAAAAAAGTTTCGTCCTCGAAACTTAATCCTGGTCCGCAACGAATAAAACTGCGTAGCACTCCTCCATCTTTGACTCCCGTTCCTAAGTCGCTTCACGTTCTTCCTGGTTGCTCCACAGCACCTTCCCATAGGGGATCGCCCGGTTGCGTAATCCTTTTTGTCCTCTCGTGCTAGGGTCTGCACCGGTGTTTCGTCGAAACTCAGGTCCTCGCTAAGCTCAAAGGCAGTGACCATCCGTCACCCCAAAATCAAGTAAGCAGGTTCAGAGAACATCTTCGAGAATCCGGCTCATTCGCTCGGGCTGTCCGCCGGTCTGGGGGTGAAGCGCTGTGCTGAAGTGTAGTTTAGTCTCTAGGGCCCGTTGTAGACTTGCCAAAGATTCGACACCAGTCGAGTGTCTCTAGTCCACCGGAATTTCTGCTTGAGGTCCTCGTACATCTTCGTGTCACCTGGATACGTCGCGAAGGGAGCGCAGTGCGCCTCTGACAGTAACTCCTTCAATACTAGCAGTTCGGGCACGCAAGTCCGCCCTCGAAAACGTATTGCGTTGTTCGCACTCGCCGAAAAGTCGCTTGCGTGGTCCGGGGGGTCTTGTCTCGAATAAGCTGTATCCGTGCGCCCATCTTCTGACCTTCTAGGGTTTCTCTAAAAGGGTTGGCTTGACCATCAAGGACAAAAGTCGCGCGACAGCACCGGTCCTGCTGAGTACTCGCGCTCATCGGTTCCCCCCCCCCCGATTTGACCCTTCCTGCTTAAAACATCCGCTACTACACTTGCTTTTCCCGGGGTGTTACTGAATGGACAAGCCGAGTCCTTCAGTAACTCCAATCAATGTTTCTGCCGCACAAGAAAAATCAAATCCTTCTATGTGAACAAGACTTAAGACTCTGGCGGTCCGAAAACACATCACGATGAACTCCAAAAGGTGGTGTCTCCAAGGCTTTAAAACGAAAACGACTGTTGCCCGTTCTGGATCGTATGTCAGGCAGTTCCGCTCACCTTCTCTGTGATTCCCGTTGCCGACCCAATGTGCCCCAAAAAGTCCACTTCGCGAAGTCAAAACTCACATTCTTAAACTTAGCAAACAGCTTCTGGTCCCTGAGATTCCGGAGAAAAGTCCGTAAGTGCTCCTCGCAGTTGATTGGAGAGGTCATCAATCCCGGACTTGTTCTTCACTGTAACATTGTTTATCTCCCTATAGTCGATGCGTAGGCGTAGGCTTCCGTTCTTCTTTTGCACGAAACGCACGGGTGCGCCCCAAGGCGACACACTCGGTCTGATGAACCCTTTATTCAGAAAAACTCCTTGTTGTGCCTTATATTCCCTCAGTTCCGCGAAAGCCATTCCGCAAGGCGCCTAAATGATAGGTTGCGTGTCTGGTAGAAGCTCGAAAGATAGGATGACCTCTCGCCCGGGGGTATTCCCGACAATTCAGTCAGGAGGATGGCAGAAGAAACCCCTACCACGGGGGTGTCAGTGAACGACGTAACGGGTCGAGTCGCTAGGCTCACTGAAACCAAGTAGCTATACATCCGCCGGATACCTCGTGAACCAGTCCCTGCCCAGCGCCTCGTCGTATTCCTGCCTCCCGACTCGAAATTCCCAGTCACGACGACATCGGTCCGCACGCCACCCCAGCCGGTGCTGAGCAGTCAGCAACAAGGTCTCGCGATGCGTCGAGGTGCCCCAGTCATACCACCCAACCCATACCAATGGTCCTTTAAAAGTCCAAAACATCCAACCCGACGACGAGGAAAACAAGCCACACAACGCCCTCACAAGGCTCCGAGGGGTGCCAACCAAACAGGCTGGGTTACTAACTACCATAACCTCCCCCCCCTGGAATCAATGAACTCACCTGTCACCGACACGGACCGCTCCCCTCCGTCCCCAACACGGGGCACTTCCACCCGTCACCAACACGGGCCACAAGCTCGGAGCATAACCACCAACCCGGACCACCCGCTCCGACTATCCATCCTACCGAGGCGACGGTCAAGACTAACGTTAGGTTTCAGCTCTAAGACCTACCACAAGGTCTACCCCACAGAAAGGGCTGCGTACAGGGCCTCCTAGCCGAAGGCAACCAGTACCAAAACCCCGAGTAGTCGCCAGATCCCCCCCTTGACTCACACCAGCCCCAAAAGATCACAATGCACAACGCTCCAAACCAAGCCTCAAGGCTATGCGTTAGTCATGGGAAGCTGGCGACAAAACCCACAAGGTAAGGTCCTACTTCCGTCTTGGCACCGACGGGGGGCGACGCTCCAACTTGCCACTAGCTCTCGGTCCCAAACCGTTGCCCCACCCAGCACCGGGCATCTAATCGAGCGGTAAACTTCTAGACCAACAGCGACACTCCCAACTAGAAGAAAATCTAAGCTCTAGGTCCGTTCAGCAAAGACCTCCAGGTACTGAAGACTATCCATCTGAAATATAAGGGTCGGAAGAAGACAAGCAACGAAAACAGCGAGAAGAACCGTGTCAGAAGTTGCCTAGGTTCACTAAACGCACTCGAGGGATCACACGCCAACCCACCGGCAAGACAACCGAACCGACGCACTTGTGCAGAAAACGGAAACCCAACCCAAAGCTTTTCCACCACAACCCCACCAAAAGGAGCCACCCGTGAACCCATCACGACGATCTCTACAATCGTCGCAGTGTCTACGGTGAAAGGCCGAACTATGGGTAACAATTATAGGGGAAGAATCCTCACTCCCTCCCGTACCTTGCCCATGGCGCAAAAGGAATCGACCGACTACCCGCTGTAACTTAACACCAGAAAACCCAGAAGGCACATGTTTGGACAAACGGCTATCCAGTTACTCATGACCGACAGACGGCTGACAAACCAACAACCCCCGATGGGTTGTGCTACCACCCGAGCCATATCGGAAAAAGAAACTCAATAGTCCCCGCACTCTCGGATCTGTTCCCGCAGGAGCTAGTTTTCCGCGGCCGTCGACGTCGTCGTATCTGCCTCCGCGTCCCCGGCCGATGATCTGGTACGGGCCATATCTGTACACACACAACGAGAGTCAGCTCTAGACTTCACTTACAAAACAACGAACTACCTAGCGAGAGAGAAGGACTCGGACTCTTCCCCCCCCCCTCGATCACTCGCGTTCTACCTTCCTATGCCCTACCCATTTCATTCACCTGTAGGCAAGTGAGGTATTCCCACGGATGTCGGCACTAACTGTTGTGATTGAAAGAACCTCTCTGATACCATCTTAATCTGTCACGCCCCGGGGGTTTGTTTTAGCGGAAACGGTTCACAAAAGGTACTCATTTGGCGCGTAAAATTTTTTTTGAAAAAAAATACACCTTCTTCCCCGGCGCATGCCCAGACCCGCCGCATACACAGAGTCACTCTGCAAACGGACAGAGTCTCCTCTGTATATGCACGGCGTAGCAGCTAATACAAGTCCCAAACGCAATCATCCATTCAATCACAACAGTTCTAACGTACAACTATGCACCATAACTGAGTAAGAAGCACGGCCAAGAGATTTTAAAAGGATAAATCCACAGTCGTTGAAAACGGCGCCTACCCAGCACCCAGAGTTTGAAAACGCGTTCGAAAACAGCATAAATCCACAGGGTTTTGAAATCAGTGCCCACACGACACTTAAATTTTTGAAAACAGTTTTCGCAATCTTTTCTTTGGTTTTTCTTTTTCTTTTCCAAACGGCCAACAGAAGTGAAAGGAAAGATAAATACATAAGAGAACTACCATGTAGAGACCATGCCGACATCCACGCCGACCCCACGAGGGTATCGAGAACCACACAAAGAACTACAAATGTGAATGAAATGCAAAGATAGAAAAAGGAAAGACAGTCCGGGGTCCCCAGCGACCCAGAAGCTCCTGCCCCGTCCTCACCGTCGCCTACCTCTCTCCCCGTCTGGACCCTGTCACGAAGTGGGAAGTCAGTGACGAATAATAGTAGAGCAGGAAAAGTAGTAAAACAAACCGTAAAGCCAACCGGAGCAACCACCCTCCCAAGAGGGAAAAAGACAACCTGTACCCCTGTATCCTGCAATACCCGACCACGTCGGACAACTAAACCGACGAGCCGTACCGTACCTGCAATACCCGACCACGTCGGACAACTAAACCGACGAGCCGTACCGTACCTGCAATACCCGACCACGTCGGACAACTAAACCGACGGGCCATACCGTACCTGCAAAACCCGACCACGTCGGACAACTAAACCGACGGGTCGCACCGCTCGCACCTCGGCGCCTCAAACCCCACAACTAATAAGGGGCCCCACTACGTCACCTCGTGGGTATACACGGGTCATAGACCGCTTTTCCGGAAAAGCGCACCCTTTGCGGTGGCCAAACCGCGGGTGCGCGTGCTGCAGCCTCGAGCCAAGTAACCATAACCACCATCATGTTAGCCTCATAATATATAACAAGAGTAAAACGGCAACATATATAATCAAAAGTAAAACCGCAACATGTGTGATCGAAAGTAACCCACTACCATGTATATCAAAAGTAGAGCAATAATACGTGTACTCGAAGGTAACCCGCTAACATGTACTATCGAAAGGAAAACGACCGCCGGAGACCGACGCTAAACACCACGAAGAAACCCACCACATAATAAACATGAATATAACGACATTGCGCATAAAAGGATTCTAAGGGTGTACCCACTATCATGTTAGCAACGTGATGTAAAATTAAGAATAAAAGCGACTGCCGGAATTCGGCGCTAAGTACCAAAATAAAACCCACCTCAATGCGAAGGAGAAGACGTGCGGAACTCCAACTAAAATGCCCTCGCTGTTTGCCCAGACAGCTACAATAAAGATTATACTTGTTAAAAACATCCTCGTGGTTAAAAACACACAAAAACGGCGCGAAACGGGCTGAAAACGGAGTTTCTGGGCTCTTTTTGGAACCCTGGTGCACGGGACCAGGCGTGGACCGGGTCCACGGCGGCGAGCGAGCGCGGCGCGGACCGGGAGCACACTGCAGCGGTGGACCAGGGCGTCTTGGGCCGGGCCGCGCACGGGTGCGGGCGCGCACCGGGTCCATGGCCCCGCTGCGGTTACGACGAACGCCGGGTGCACGCCCGGGCGTGCACCGCGCGGCCTGGCGCACCGCCCCGTGCACCGGGTCTGCGCCCCCGGGCCGCGAGGGCGTGCGCCGGGTGCACGCCGGCCCGGTGGACCGCGCGGCCTGGCGCACAGCTTTGTGCGCCGGGTCTGCGGCCCCGGGCCGGAACGGCGTGCGCCGGGTGCACCAGTGCGTGTGGACCGCGGCCAGAAAACCCCAACAGCAACCTCGTTTTCGGCTCCGATCGCGACCCCGCGGTCACGGCGGCTCCGGCGATGACCCCGTAAACACGGTGACGGCGGCAGCGGCCTCCCGTTTGACCACGGCGGCGGCGGCCTCCCGTTTGGTCCCCAAATTCGCCTCGCACGCGTCCTGAGGCGGAGGAAAACCCACCCCGAAAAACTCAAAGGATTTCCCCTCACCTTGCTCGAAACAAGAAAAAGAAAGAAAATAAATCCACCGCTTACCTTGGTCGCGGCGTCGGGGTTGCAAGAAGAGGGATCGTCCCGGGGGTGTGCGATCGTTCCTCCTCTCCTCGATCGCCTCGTCGCGGTACTCCACGCCGATCTATGGGAAGAAGAGGGTTTGGGGAAAACATTCCTCGTCCGCGCTCGGGGTATCGCGCGTCCAGGTAAGAGGAACAAGAAGGGGTTCCCAAAACCTAATTCCCCAAAGCCGATTAATTAGTCGTTTAGGCGCAATCGGATTAAACCCAATTAGAAAGAAAAGAAAAAAAATGATCGGGCGCACGTGAAATGGAGTGGGTAAATCCCCTACCTCAAACGGAAAGACTAGTCGATTGGGTGCGAACCAGGGTCCGGTCTGCCTCGACAATTGTGTAAGTCGCCTGGACCGTACAGAAACTTCCGGAATTTATTTCGGGAGATTCCGGAGTCGGAAACCAAAACCGATCGCGCCGCCGTTCTCCGTTTTGCGAGCTCTAGCACCAAAAAATATCCGCAAGTCCCGACGACCAGCCCAGAATTTCTCGAATTTCAACCCCTCCTTAATCAACTGAAAATATTCGGTTAGGACCCAAGATGGAAAACCGGAAGGTCGAAGTACCACCACATAACTAAAATAACCCAAAGACATAAACAGATGAGAATTCCGATCACAGCAAGTTCCCCGTCCGATCGCCTCGAAAAACGTGCCGGCCACTTAACACGGATTCCGATGCGCCACTCAAAAGCAAACGCTTTGACCCCCATTTCGGAAGATCCGTAAATCGGAATCCGAATTCGTTCGCTTTGTTGGGTTATAAGTAATGGATCTAAATAGGGGAAAAAACACCTAGAGGGGGGTGAATAGGTGTAAACAATAAACACTCAAATATCGTTGCGCGATAAAACCCAATGCGGAAAAATAAATGAACATGCAAGATTTTTACGTGGAAAAACTCCAAACCGGAGTAAAAAAACCACGGGACCGATAACACGGCGAAATCCACTAGAATTAACACACGTACAAGGTGATATACCGTACTCACAGACGACTCAACCTTTTTCATACGCTCCTAGTAGATCTTCCCGCTCGCTCCACGACGCTTCTCGAATCCACGATCCGCGCCCAACGCTGAATCCACAGCGTCCAACGTCGAGTCCACGACGTCCAACCGAATCCTCGGTCTTCACCCAGTGGCACGCTTCGAATCCACGAACGTACCTCGCTCCGAATCCACGAGAGCGGTTGCACCTTGAATCCACAAGGCCACGCGAGTCCACGCGCCGATTTTGGGGTAAATCGTTGTTTTGTTTGGGAGGTGATGTCACGCCCCCGGGGGTTTTTGAGTCTTTTGAAGCGGAAAAACGTGTCTATATTTTTTTTTCTTTTAATAAGGTGGCATATACTTCACCCCGGTGCGTGCCAGACCGCCACATACACGAATTCACTCCGTCCACGGACAGAGTCTCCTTCGTATATGTACGGCGTCTCACTACAACATATAAATCATTCATAAACATCATACATCACACACCAACCAACAACCATGCAGTAGACATACATCATATTCAGAGTTTAATTAATGCACGTCATTTAAGCGGCGTCAAAGTTTGGAAAAGATAAAACCAGAGTTGTAAAACCCGTGCCCACACGGCACTTCCTTTTTGAGAAAACATTTTCGCAACCTTTATCTTATCATAAAATATGCCGCCATGTAAACACTACTGAAAGGATCATCACAGAAAACTACACCTCATCCACAGAGCTAACTAAAACATATCCACATATAAGGTGATCCACAAGCAACTAGAAATAGTATAAAGGGAAATGAGTCATAAATACGATAACCAAGAGTCCGACTACGATCCTCACGACGCAGTCCCACCGCCATCCCGGCTAACGCACCTAGGAATACCTGTCACGGAGTGGGTAAAGTCAGTGACAAACAAAGTAGATGTGTAACAATATCAAAAGGGATAAAACATACGAACGCGCCGATTACGCCATAACCTTTCGTTAAACACTTGCACATTAATTTACCCTGGGCACCATTCCCAGACCACTTGTCGGGGAGACTAAAGTCCCCCCCTCGTGCACAAACACCTACTTGATGCTTTTACCTCTCACTCGCGGTGCTGGTGTGACACCTCAGCTGGCGCGAAGAGGTCCCCGCTTGCACCATTACCTTTACGGGGCACACGGGTCATAAAGGACCACT
The DNA here is from genome assembly GCA_029168755.2 of Tillandsia fasciculata. NCBI lineage: Eukaryota > Viridiplantae > Streptophyta > Magnoliopsida > Poales > Bromeliaceae > Tillandsia > Tillandsia fasciculata. The sequence goes on along the minus strand of CM054932.1, from coordinate 5,686,862 downwards.
TTTCCGGAAAAGTACACCCATGCGGAGGCCAATCCGCCTGTGTACGTGCAGCATCCGAAACCGGATCGCCAAGATTGGCGTGTACTGGGCACCGCGACCGCAGCCGCACAATTATTAGATAATTAACAACAATTGAAAGGTTAAACTATTCATCTACTTTGTTAGGTAAATTAAGGAGTACTTTTAATGATGATAGATGCACTTACAGCACCGGTTGCACTCATCGCAACCGTACCCACCTTATTGGAGAGAAATCGGAACACCAATGTCCTTCGCGCTCTCCCGCTGTGTACCCGGACCTAAGAAAAGTCCGCACAGATAAACTATGGTCAAAACACACACTAACACCTTAAAACAGAAAAACCCCCACCTTACAATTTGACGGAATTTGTCCGGCATCGTTCGATGGTCAAACCGGACTACAACCCGCACCGCCGTCGCCGCCCGTCGGAGCCCCGCGCGGCTCGAACCCGCGCGGCGGGCTCCGCGGGCGGTGCCCGAGCGGCGCCCGCGCGGGCGGAGCCCCGCGCGGCGCCCGCGCGGGTGCGGGCCCGCGCGGCGCCCGCGCGGGTGCAAGCCCGCGCGGTGCCCGCGCGGGCGGAGCCCCGCGCGGCGCCCGCGCGGACGCGGGCCCGCGCGGGTGGGGCCCGCGCGCGGCGCACCGCGCGGTGCCCGCGCGGGCCCGCGCGGCGCCCCGCGGGCGCCCGCACGGGCACGGCCCGCGCGGCGCCCACGCGGGTCGCCCGCGCGGCGGCCCGCGCGGCGGGGCCACCCCGCGCGGCGCCCGCGCGGGTTGCCCGCGCGGCGCCGCGCGCGGGTTTGCCCGCGCGGCGCTCGCGCGGTCCCGTCGCGCCTTCACCGTTCGCGATTTTTATTTTTATTTTATTATATTTTACCTACGCCGTTCGCGGTCCTCCTCCGCCTTCGCCGTCCGGGTCCTTCCCGCCCTTGCCGTCCGCGTCGCGACGACGGGGACGGCGTCGGTGGCGGGGACGACGGGGGAGTCCAGAACTAACAACAAAAATAGATAGGAAAAATCCAAATAATTTTCTAAAAATTATTTGCTCACCGAGGATCGTTGGGAAGGTCGCCCGGTCTCACTTTTTGCCTTCGGGTCGGCGTTTGGGGCGATCGGCTCCTCCCCTTTTTCCTTCTCCTTTCCTCCGGTTGGGGTTTCGGCACGTACGAAAGAGGAGGGTTTGAGGAGGCGGAAAATCGAAATAGGGTTTCGCTCGGTGAGCGGGGAAATAAATAATCCCTGTTATGGATATATCCAATTTGTAAGTCCGCACCGTCAAAAACCCCTTTCGGGTGTTTTGACTCTGATTAATTAATTCGTTAATTAATTAATCCCTACCGATAACCCTATTAGTTAATTGTTTGATTATTATCCTCACCGTCGATCCCCATATTTAATCGTTTGATTTCTTTATTTACGTACGTAGGAAACCCATAATTCCCCGTTTCTGTTTCTCAAGAAAATATCCGACTGACGGGATATTTCTCACCTTTAAATCCTGACCACCGATTATTTGATTACCTTTATCAATTAATCTTGGGGAATCAAATTCCCAATTGGATTCAAATTACCCGGATATTTGAATCTTTAATATCCAAATCCCAGTCGCCGATTATTTAACCACCTTTATTAAATAATCAAGGGAAATCAAATTCCCAACTTAAATATCCGGACTTTATCTCTTATCCAATCCACGAGATAAAATCCCACCAATTTAAATCCCTTAATAAAATATCCTGATTTTTATTTCTTATCTAATCACGAGATAAGAATCCCACCAATTTAAATCACTTAATTAATTCGTACGTAGGAGGATTTAAATTCCGTCACCGGATAATTAATTAATTAATTAATTATCCTTACGAGATAACCCACCTTATCTATTACGGGTGCAAGATATTTTGCACGGTTTCCGATGCGTGACTAACTACCGCATCGCTAAGGGTCCCGTTCCGGGAGATCCCGGTATCGGATTTCGAATCCGATCACGCCGTCGGTCATCGCTTTTCGCACTCTATCGCAGGAAAATACACACACCCTGCCCGGCCGACTTTTCAAAATTAAATAAATTTTATTTCGCTTAAGGCCCAAGCGATTACATGTGAGTTCGAAAATACCCCGAAGGGTCGGGTCACTACAGGTGATGATCCGCCGAATACTTAGATTAAAGATAGATCGGAAATACCATCTAAGTATTCATTGATTTGATTCTACTCAGAATGTGAGTAAGGAAAACCTAGAATCAAACCAATCAATATAGATGAAGAACCATAGAATGAATCTAATGATTTCCGTTCTTCTCTATATGTGGATCTAAGGCCGTATAAAATGATATTTGATAATGACGGCTCTATTTCGATGCCCTAGAAATGACCATAGGGCTATTTATAGGTTAGAAACCCTAGGAAGAATATTCGGATCAAAAACAGCCTTTTCTGGAAAGAAATACCGACGGCGATCCGGATTGGATTTGACGATCCGGATTGCAGAAGCACAAATGACGGTTTCCAGAAAATTGCTTGTTCGGGATCCGGATCGTAGTCCCCGATCCGGATCGTTCATACAGTTTTACCAAAACATCATGTTCGGGATCCGGATTGCAATTCCTGATCCGGATCGTTCAAGCAAATAGGTAAAACTATGTTCGGGATCCGGATCATGGAATGCTGCGATCCGGATTGAACCAGTGTATGAACGAACACCCTTCGGGATCCGGATTGCAAGCCGATCCGGATCCTGAACATGTCCCATGTCCAGTTTTTGATGATAAGCAAATAAAACCTCTTCCAGGTGTTTCTACACTATAAGAAGTATTCGGATCATCAAAATTCTTTAGTTAAACGTACCTGATCCTTTTGAATTCTTCTTTCTTGAGATTGAGGTATATGATCCAAAGTTTCTTCATCTTCAATCTTCAAGACTTAATACATTCACGAAATACGCCAACTCAAATTCCGTAACAATCTCCCCCTTTGGCGGTTTCGTGACAAAACACAAATCCACAAAGAAAATTCAAAAAGATATTTTTGTTGCTATCACCATACAACAAAAATTTACAAAAGAGATCCAGAAATTAAAAACATGAGATAAACTCCTAAGACAGACTCTAGACTTAGACATCTGTAATCTCTGCACACAGAAATCATTCTTGACAAAAGAAATCGTTAGATACCTCAAGAATTGAAACATACAAAACCAATTACAGAGATAGAGTTTATTCTCATCATGACATTTGAAAAATTCAGATATGTAAAAGAATCATAGTTAAAACCAACATATCTTCTAAGCATTCAAAAACCAAATGTCAAAGTATGTTAGTCCAACATCAACTTGTTAGTTATATTACATGCCCAAATAGTTAGTAGAATAGTTAGTAGGAGCATGCAACCAATCAACAATAAAAACCAAAGTTGAGTTGAAAATACTTACCTTGATATTCACAAAGATCATTGTTTCATTGTTCAGAGTTCTCGCTAACTCTCTCCCCCTTTTTGTCACAAAACAAAGCCAAAACGTAGCAAGAGCTACAATATGTAAGGAGAGTTAAAAAAAAAGTTCTATCAATATGCACAAACTGAGAACTAAACTAAAAGTATCAATAAGACTAAAAACGTAAAATCCTGCACAAAAAGAAAAGAAACCGAGTTAAAAAAGGTCAGTCGGCAGAATTAGAGTCGTCAGAATTTGTGCAACCCATGTTAGACAGTATCTTTCGCATCCGCTTGTCCATTGAATTTATCTTCTTCGTGATGGTAATGTGAGCTGCTGTCGTTATCTCAAGCTCATTGGCAATCCTTTGTTGTTCCTTCAAAATATGTTCCTGCTTGACGGAAAGTTGTTGTTGCAACTTGAAGATCGAAGTCAATGATGCTTCATCATCCGTGCCGTGTTCTTGTCGAGGTGTTGAAGCCGAGGTGCCGTCACAAGGTTTCTTTCCAATAACATGAGGCAATTTGTGAAGTGACTTCACAATTGTTGATTCATCTATCATCCCGCAACTGTGCTGATATGATGTTGAGCTTACATCAATATCAAACTTTTGTAAGATCCTCATGATGATTAGAGGAAACGGAAGTCGCTCAGAGGGGTGAGGATGCACAATGTACCTTGACATTCTGTTCCAAATTATATAGGGAATATTCATGTTCAATCCAATAGCCTCAGAGGGATGTCCTATTAGATATAGGAATAGCAGTCGCTCCCATCTCACAACCTTGGTGTGCATGTTTGGCAGAATGTTATAACACGTTATGAAGTTTAAAAATCGGTACTCCAGTCGTAGATGTTTGGATCTGATACTTTTGCCATCAACGGATTGAGTCCCTTCCAAACAGATCCTATCGACCACCGTTTGCCACAATGCACTTGTCAAATTTTTTCCTTTCAAAAAGTTAACCCCCGATGTGCTAGATTCCATTCCAAGCACTTCACCAATTAACTGCGGTGTGATCTTAATCTTCATTCCTTGGATGTTTGTATAGAAATGCATAGACCCATTTTCATTCTCGAGAAGATGTCTCGCATTCGTGTAGAAGGTTCTCACACGATACAAACAATATCCTAGAAGTTCAGGGAAACGGCAGATTTGAATAAGAGACGCTTGCTCAATTAAGGTTCCAAATTCTGGTGAATGATTGCGAAGGGCTTCAATGTTGACATGACGTTCTCCGATGCATTCACGTCGTTCAAAGGCTCGAAGACGGTCAGTATTAACGACTACCTCTTCAACACGTGGCGGAGAATCAGGAGCTAATGGTGTGTCAATATTAGTGTCTCGTCTTAATCCATAACGTCGAGCAAGTCGTTTCCGTTTCACAGAGATAGTTGGAGCAAACATAGGAGCTTTCCCAGTGTCCATGGGTGCTTTTCCTTTTTGTTTAGATTTAGTAGGCAATACCTCATCATCATCATCATCTGTCAACATATCCCAGTGTACTTCATCAGGGTTTTCTTCAAGTTCTGTGTCACTTATAACTTCCACTTCACCCTTTCGTTGGAGTTTCTTGGCTCGTTTCAGTTTGTTGGTTGCTCGTGTAAGTACCATCGTAACCAGTAGCAGGATCAACCAAGAGAGTGCCATTGACGTGAGTGCTTTGAGTTTCGAGAAAGTGTCCTGTGAAACCAACTCAAGAACATATGAAAAATCGTCAATTTTGAAAAATTTGAAAAATTGTACCTAGACAATCATAATCATGTAGAGAAGCCAAGAATCAAATTAGTTTTCCAAAAAGAATTTTAAAAATAGATCAATTCCATGATTTTCAAAAATTCCTCTTTTATGCCCTAAACCAGAATTTTTAGAAATCGAAGCCTAAAAACTCGTTTATCTTGAGAAAAACCAGCATAAAAGCAAAACTAATTGACTCAGAGTTCTTATCCCAAAAGAAATTTGATCAAAAACCATCCATAAACGAAAAAATTCCAATTTTTCAACTCCGAGTTTTGATCAATAAAACTTACTTGAATCCGAAGAACTTTGAGTTTGGAAGCTCCAAGAAGCAAGAAATCTAGAGAGAGAAGCTCTAGAGATTTTAGAACAAAAGATTAGGGTAAAAGAAATTGAATCCTCTTTGTTCTTATAAAAACCCTAGCCGTGATCCGGATCGGATCGAGAATGTGATCCGGATCGGCTACCCGCAGGAAGAATCCTGCGTTCGGGATCCGGATCACTTACCCCGATCCGGATCGGCTTCAACTTTTTCTCCAGAAAAATTCAGAAAAATTCCATAAAATCCAGAAAAAGTATGTAAGCACTTTACCATGTCAACTTTAAACAAAAGACATCGTTTCATACAACAAGAAATAGATTATGCAAAATCTATCAAAAATACCCAAAAATGAAACGAAAATTTACGAAAGTTAAAACACTTAAAGTTGAACAACTTCAATTACATCTATCCTGATCTTATGTGTAATGCCTTTATCAAATCATCAATTTTGGTAAAGAAAATGAAATACCAAGATCAATAGATGTTTGAAATCCCAGATAAGTTAGATAATATATCTAGACAATCTGTTGAAGGAGTGGCTCTTTGAGCATCTTTTACTAAAAATCCCACCTTATACCAACCATGAAATACGACTGAGTCAAGTATTTCAATATGAATTTCATCAACAATTTTCAAAACAAAATTTGCTTTTCATTCATGGAGTATCTTTTTCTTTCTTTTCTCCATGTGGTGGTAGTTTTCACACTCCTCATTGGGATGTAACTCTTTCCACATCTTTTGAGCATTTTACATTTCATTGACTCCCCCTCAATTGGCTATCAATTATTTAATATATAAAGTATTCAACCAAACCATTGATCTCGAATTCATACTCGACTAAGCAATCAAATATGATAATGACTATACCAAGAGATCATTGAGAGAGAAATTGACTTTGATCACTTAAAAGATGGTTTAATTAACGTAAATGATCATTGCAACATTGAAATATTATGACATCAAAGCATAATAAATTTCTAAATGCATAAAAGGATGCAATTAAAGTCAATTATGATTTATGCTCAATTAATGTCCTATGTACAAAACATAGATAAAGAACAAAACAAAAACAAAAACAAAACCTAACCTAAGCAAAGGTTTCAAAAAGGTTATTTCAAGGAAAGCATGCCAATTGCTTTACGCAAGTGAATAAAACGTTTTTGATCCAAAGGTTTTGTTAAGATATCAGCTAATTGATCCTCAGTTGAAATATATGACAGTTGAAGAATGTTTGATTCAACTAGCTCTCTAAGAAAATGATATCTAAGTTCAATATGTTTTGTTCTAGAGTGCAACACAGGGTTTTTTGAAATGTTAATAGCACTAGTGTTGTCACATAAAATGGTTACCGAAGATGCTGAAATCCGGAAATCGCTCAACACGCTTTTCATCCAAACAATTGGGTTGAACAACTTCCTGCAGAAATGTACTCCGCTTCGGCAGTCGAGAGTGCTATGCAATTCTGCTTTTTACTGTGCCATGCAACAAGGCAATGGCCAAGATAGAAGCATGCACCACTCGTGCTTTTCCGGTCATCCACTGATCCAGCCCAATCGGCATCTGAGTATCCAACAATATCCAAAGTCGTTCCCATAGGATACCAAATTCCGAAATTGATTGTACCTTTGATATACCGGATGATCCGTTTCACCGCTTTCAGGTGAACCTCCTTCGGTGCTGATTGATATCTCGCACAAATCCCAACACTGAAGGATATATCCGGGCGACTAGCCGTGAGATATAGTAGACTTCCAATCATACTGCGATACAGTTTCTCGTCTACATTCTCACTATGTGATTCACTTCCAAGTCCCTTATGGCTAGTTCCCATTGGAGTCGGAAAATCCTTAGAATTTTCAAGATCAAACTTTTTGACCAACTCCAGTGCATACTTGGATTGACACAAGTGAATTCCTTCATCGTTTTGTTTAACTTGTAATCCAAGAAAATAATTCAATTCGCCCATCATGGACATCTCAAATTCGCTTTCCATGGTCTCCGCGAATTTAGAAGCATCATTATCTCTCGTTGCGCCAAAAACAATGTCATCGACATAGATTTGAGCAACTATGAAATTGTTTTGATAATGCTTCACAAAGAGAGTCCTGTCAGCTCCCCCTCGAGTGTAGCCCTTTTCCAAAAGGTGCTTTGTCAACCTTTCGTACCATGCTCGCGGTGCTTGTTTCAGACCGTAAAGAGCCTTTTTCAGACGAAAAACATGGTTAGGTAGTTTATGATCCACAAAACCTTTCGGTTGAGCCACATAAACTTCCTCATTTAAAAACCCATTTAAAAAGGCGCTCTTAACGTCCATTTGAAATAATCTGATTTTAAAATGACAAGCAATCGCAAACAATATACGAATGGACTCGAGTCTAGCTACAGGGGCGAAAGTTTCATCAAAGTCTATACCTTCTACTTGAGAGTAGCCTTGAGCAACTAACCTTGCTTTGTTCCTGATGATAGTACCTTCTTCATTTTTCTTGTTCTTGAAGATCCATTTGGTACCTATCACATTGTGTTGCGTCGGAGGCTTCGTTAATTCCCAGACTTTGTTTCGCTCGAATTGATGGAGCTCTTCTTGCATTGCTTTAATCCAGTAGTCATCTTGGAGAGCTTCATCAACATTCCTTGGTTCGATTTGAGATACATAGCATGCAAATCCGCAAACCAATTGTCTCCGTGTTCTAACTCCTTCTTGTGGATCTCCAATGATGTTCGATTCAGGGTGATCCTTGGAGATGCGTAACGTTTGAGGTAGAGGAGTAGACGGAGGTACACGAGATGATTCCTGCACATCAGATAAACTTGAAGAACCGTTAGATGCATCAACATTATTATCGAAAGAATTGTTAGAAGAAGATGCATTAGCAGGTGTATCATCATCAAGAGAGATATCGAGGGTAGATTTTTCAGATTCAAAGTGAAAAGCTTCATCTACCTTAACATTTATCGATTCTACGATCGTCTTAGATTGTAAGTTAAAAACTCGATATGCTCTGCTGTTTGTAGAATAACCTAAGAAAATCCCTTCGTCACTTCGAGAGTCAAATTTTCCAAGATTCTCACGATCACGTAAAATAAAACACCGACTCCCAAAGATGCGAAAATATTTGATGTTAGGTTTTCTACAAAACCAAAGTTCATATGGTGTATTCAATGTCCCCGGGCGCAAATACACGCGATTAATAACATAAACAGCAGTGTTCACCGCTTCAGCCCAAAAATAAAAAGGTAAGTTCCGGCTGTGAAGCATAACACGTGCCATTTCCTGTACGACCCTGTTTTTGCGCTCGACTACACCATTTTGTTGAGGTGTGTAAGGTGCGGAGAATTCATGTTTAATGCCATTAGAAGTGCAAAAATCAATGAATTTGGAATTTATGAATTCCCCACCTCTATCACTCCTAACTCGAGTAATCCTTTCATTCTTTTCAATCATAATACGATTGCAGATTTCGAGAAAAGAATCAAAGGTATCAGCTTTTTCTTTTAAGAAAGCTACCCAAGTATATCTAGAAAATCATCAACCAACAAGAAAATATACCATTTACCTCCCAGAGATGGTTGACGAGTTGGCCCCATTAAGTCCATATGCAAAAGTTCCAAAGGCCGTTTTGTACCTATGTGGTTCAAGTTCTTGTGTGCAGTCCTAGACTGTTTTCCCTTTTGGCAACCGCCACACACAAGGTTTTGTTCAAAAGAAAGTTTCGGAACCCCCTTGACCACATCTTTGTTCGAAATTCTAGCAAGTTCCTTAAAGTTTATGTGACCTAGCCTTTCATGCCAAAGTGTTTCATTTTTCAAAGATGCTAGGTTACATTTTTCAGAAATCTTAGTAGGAACTACATAACAATTGTTTTCTGATCTAACCCCCTTTAAAAAGAAAGCATGGTTCATGTCAGTTACAGTGCATTTATCAGATGAAAAATTAACTGAATAACCACTATCACAAAGTTGACTTATGCTTATGAGGTTAGTCTTAAGGCCATGAACAAATAACACATTATCTAGAACCGGGCCATCTGGAATAGCTACCGTTCCCTTTCCAACAATTTTGGAAGACCGACCATCTCCGAAAACAACAAGTCCTCCGGAGTTTTTCTCAAATGTTTGAAAACAGTTTTTATCGCCGGTCATATGACGGGAACACCCGCTATCCAGGTACCAAGACGAACTATCATATGCATGCAAGGAAACATTGGTAGCAAGACAGGGAAAAATTTCACCTTTGCGCACCCAAACCTTTTTGGAATGCGTCGGTAATGATCGTGAAGTTGATTTCCTAGGTGAGAGCGTCTTGCTTGAAGAATTGCTGCTCCTTGATGATGTCGTCTTGAGCGGTGTACTACCAAGGCTCTTTTCCTTTGAATGAATTGCAGTTGATTTTCGAGGAATAGCCTTTTTGGTAGTCATTGCAAGAGGTGCTTGAGGTGTGCGTTTGGCTTCCGTCTTGCAATTTCTTCTTATGTGCCCTGAAATGCCACAACGAAAACATACCTTGGTTCTTGTCGATTCCGAGGAAGATGTAGTAGGTTTGTTGTCGTTGCTTGTCGTGAACACCGGTGTCGGAGGAGGAGATACCGACTGAGGCACAAATACTGTACCACTCGAACTTGGAATGTCTCCAGTTTGAGTGTATCCGAGGCCGAACTTATTTCTTTGACCAAGACCAAGAAGTCTGTCCAACTTACTCCTTCCAGAAGAAAATCTCTTTAAGTCATCCTTCAGTTGGCGTATGGTCTCCGTCATTTCCAATTTTTCCTGTCGAGCCTCGCCGTTGAGCTTCAAGAAGTAATTCGCTTTGTTCACCATATCCATATAATTCTTCTCGAGTTGCTCATTGGACTCTTGAAGGGAAACATTTGTCTTAATCAGATTATCCCTTTCCACTTCAAGATCGGTTGAGAGAGAGGTTACCCTTTTTACTTCTTCTTCGAGATCCTGCAATCTCCCTTTCAACCCCTTGTTTTGCTTAGCCAGTTTCTTTGAATCCCTCAAAAGCTTGTGGTAGGCTAGAGCAAAATCTTCACCTTCCGAATCATCTGATTCATCGTCCGTTGCAATCTTTTCAACAGAGGAGTTGGACAGTGAATCGGATGTACTTGCCATTAAGCACATGAAGGGTGAAGATGTAGTGGACGCGTGGAAAGCTGTCGCGTTGTCTTCTTCATCACTTGAGGATGACTCATTTGACGTGGAGTTGTCATCCCAAGTAACGACTTGCATCGCTTTCTTCTTTGCCGGATTCTTGTTGGGACACTCCGTTGAAATGTGGCCGTAGCCTCGACATTTGAAGCACTGAACTTGTCCCTCAGAACTTTTCTTATCCTTTGAGAAGTTCTCTTGCTTTCTTGACTTGTAGCTTGAAGAACCCTTGCCTTTCTTCGACTTTCCGAAGGATGAGTTTTGCTTGAATTTCCCCTTCGAAAGTTGCGGCGAAACTTCCTTGTCAAGAGAGCGAGCTGCTTCTCAAAGTCCTCCATAGAAAGGTTCTCGTCGTCGTCCGAGGAGGATGAATCCGCGTCTTCTTCTTTAGTTGATTTCAATGCGTAACCTGAAGACTTAGAAGAGGATGCCTTTCCAGAAGAATAGTTAGTAGGAAAAGTCATTTCATAAGTTTGTAAAGCACCTACTAATTCTTCTACACGCATTTCGTCCGGGTGTTTAATTGTTTCAATGGCTGCGACCTTCGGGCGAAATCGTTCAGGAAGAGTTCTTAGAATTTTTCTTACAACTTTAAATTCTGGAATCTTCTCTCCCAAGTTAGCACATGAGTTTACGATGTCTTGCAATCGTGTGTAATAGTCAGTGAAGGATTCATTCTCTGCCATAGAGATAGAGTCAAACTTGCTCGTGAGCATTTGCAGTTTCTGAATCTTCACTAAGTTAGTTCCCTCATGCGTAACTTGAAGAACATCCCAGATTTCTTTCGCAGTCTCACATGCCGAGACGCGAGAGAACTCAGTTTGTGACAAAGCATTAAATAGAGCATTAATTCCTTTGCCATTGTAAGAAGATAAGTCTATCTCTTCCTTGGTCCATTTCGACCTAGGTTTTAAGGTGCGAACATCATCTAAAATTTCAGTTGGATTAGACCATCCTAATTCAATTGATTGCCACACCCTTTCGTCGATGGAAATTAAAAAGGCTTTCATCCGTACTTTCCAGTACGCATAATTTGTTCCATCAAAGAAAGGGGGTCGATTGATGTTTCCACCTTCAACCATTGTTTACAACCCTATTCCCGCTCTGATACCACTTGTTGGGTTATAAGTAATGGATCTAAATAGGGGAAAAAACACCTAGAGGGGGGTGAATAGGTGTAAACAATAAACACTCAAAAAATCATTGCGCGATAAAACCCAATGCGGAAAAATAAAAGAACACGCAAGATTTTTACGTGGAAAAACTCCAAACCGGAGTAAAAAACCACGGGACCGATAACACGGCGAAATCCACTAGAATTAACACACGTACAAGGTGATATAACGTACTCACAGACGACTCAACCTTTTACATACGCTCCTAGTAGATCTTCCCGCTCGCTCCACGACGCTTCTCGAATCCACGATCCGCGCCCAACGCTGAATCCACAGCGTCCAACGTCGAGTCCACGACGTCCAACCGAATCCTCGGTCTTCACCCAGTGGCACGCTTCGAATCCACGAACGTACCTCGCTCCGAATCCACGAGAGCGGTTGCACCTTGAATCCACAAGGCCACGCGAGTCCACGCGCCGATTTTGGGGTAAATCGTTGTTTTGTTTGGGTGGTGATGATCCGCCGAATACTTAGATTAAAGATAGATCGGATGTGATGATCCGGACTCCCGCAGAACTACAGGAAGCTTGTACAGTGCAACGAAGCCTGTAGAATCAAAATTGAATATTTTTAAGAGACTCTGCGCGAAAATCGGAGCAAATGGGATTTTCCGGGAGCCTTTTTCAAAATTTCGGATGAGAATTTGGCGAAACGGACGGCGGAATCGGACTCAGCGCGCGAAAACGGTCAAAACGGTATATTTACTTTAATTTTTGGACACTTGGTACTGTTCACCGGAACAGTAACGGCCGGAATTACTGTTCCGGCGGCGGCGGCCGCCGGCGAGCGGCGGCGGGCGGCGGCGCACGGCGGCGGGCAGCGGCGCGGCGGCAGGGCAGCGGCGGAGCGCGGAGGAGAGCGGCGCGGGCAGCGCGGGCAGGCGCTGGCAGGGGGCTCGGTGCGCGGTCCATGGGCCAGGCGTGCACCGGGTGCACCGAATCCTTCCCTTGCCACGTGGCGGCACCTGATTGGCTGGCCGGCTTCTAGAAGCGTCTAGATGGTTGACACGTGGCACGCTTTTATAGGCCGACATTTTCCGGAGAACCCGGAGCGCGGACCGATCACGTGGACCACGTGGCCACGTGGCGAAATCTGGTTGGCCCTGCACAGGCTGTTTCCTGTTTGGCTGACACGTGGCGCTTCCTGGTTGGCTCGTTTTGGTGTTTCGTGTTCGGATCAGGATCCCGTGTGGGAATATTCCCTTTGGCCCACTATATAAGAAGCCCCACCCCCTCTCTTTGCACCTTGGATTCCGAGCCATAGAGAGAGAATCAGAGAAAACTCCCTCTACGAAAGTTTTTCCTCTCTCTCTCCTCTTTCTCTCTCTACAATCTCAGGATTTTAGGAGTTACAGATTGTGAGATATCTGCGACGCGGCGCACTGCGACGATTTTCTTTTAGGCCCATTTCCCGTCGCAGTTCCGTCGAAAATTCACTGCGGGCTAACCAGGTGGAATTTTTGGACGATTTTTGCGGCAGCGCGACCGTAAGAGGTAGGGCTTCGATTTCCGTGTTGATCATTTTGCTCCGTTTCGTACTTTTGGCACAGTTTTTAGGTCCTCTTTGACCCCCCTTTTTACTGTGATGGTTTTTGGACAGCACCGACTTCTCCGATTTTTATCTTGACGTAGGAGCGTCAGATCGAGGCGTTTTAAGAGTCGATTTTGATCTACTCTTCGCGAGGAACGCAACCGTGATTTTTCTGGGATTTTAGGAGCTCATTTTAGAGGTGAAAAATTCCTCTTTTTCCGTGCTGTCTGAAAAACAGCAAATATTGTGCTTTTTGGGATTTGTATTTATACCGGGAGCGTTGATTTGCAGGATTTGAGGACTGTGGACAACCAGGAGACTACCTGGGGTGTTGTTTGAGCTACTTGAGGTGGGCGGTTGTTGCTTACCTCATTTTTGACAAGCTCACTGGGATTACTGGAAATCCCCTAAAATATGATAATTAATGAGAACCATTGGGACAAACTAACAGGACTACTAACAGGACTACTAACAGGACAATTAATGAGAACCATTGGGACAAATTATTATGACAAATGACAAGGACCGCTGGGACAAACTCCCCTAAAAATTAATATAACCCCACAAATGATATGATGACTTATATTGGGACACTGTGATTGAGACAAAGGCTATGATCTCGCATGCAAATGACTTTTATTCAGTAAATCAATTGTTTTAAACCTTTGACACTATTTTACAACTTTTAAAAATAAAGACAGTTGCATGCATGCCCGGACATCAGGTAAGGCCACTATTCATTGCTACACTATCATATTGGGATTTGAACATGTTTTATTGTTGTCCTTTGCATTCAGATGTTGTTGCTCAAGTGTGAGCAGGGGTTCGGGATAGTGTAGCCAAGGTTGTGCTAGATTGTGGACTTGTGGGGTATTGCGGTGACCGTGGACAGTAGGCGGTCGACCAGAGGATTATCCTTGCATCAGATTGGGGTTGAGTCTGGTTTATTGCGTCAGTTGGGATCGGGTTTTCCTAGTGGATGGTTTTCCCACTTTGATCGTAGTCATGATCCAGTCCTGCTAATGTATGGCACCTCTGATACTGATTACTGAGATACTTTACTCGTGTGGGTCGCTCCCCTCGAGTGCCACTCCGGAGTGTGTTACAACATTATCCCCTATCGGCACCCCCGATTTGGCCAACATTATCCCCTATCGGCATACCCGATTTGGCAAATACTATTCCCCATCGGCGTTATACCCGATTTGGCAAGGCACAGCAGGAAGTACCAGTTTTGCTAGTGACACTAGATTGAGTTCATTCAGACAGGCATTTATACACTGATTCATACATTTTCTTGGCATTTAGAGGCATGGTGGTGGTAGTTTCCTTTTTATCAGCAGTCTTTATAGCTTACAACTGTTCTTTCCTGTTGCCTCTAGTAGTCCTAGTGGGTGCGTCAGAGTTGAGGTTTTACCCACTAGGGGAGGCTACTGGTTTATCTGGTAGTTCTCACCCCCATTGTTATTTTTCTGTCCCTTTCTCCTCCCTTTCTTTTGCAGAGTCGTCTGCGGGAGCCGCTAGGCCATCGGCAGCTGATAAAGGTAAGGGGATCGCTGAATAGATAGATCTCCTGTGAGGCTGAGAGCTATTAGACAGATAATGTACCCTCCACTCAGACTGTGATATTCTCCTTTTATTTTGGGTCTGGCTTCCGCCAGCTGGATGTACTATTTTGGTGAGCTGGGAGATTATTGTACTTATTACAGTTGTATTTGTATTTCCAGTCTGAAATACTATGTGGTTCTTCTATTCAGCTCGATATTATGCTCTTTTACTGTTCATATTATATCGGAGCAGGTTACCAGCGCTTCGTGTACGCGGGAAATCCCGTGTGCACGGCGGATCTGTTGGCGAGCCCGGGTTCCGGGGCGTGACAGATTAAAGTTGGTATCAGAGCTTAGGGATAGGTCAGTTGGGACTTAGGAAACCCTAGGCTTTTGGCAGACCCTAGGATAATAGGGTATGAGAGACGTGATAATTTTGCGGAAGTCGTTGGGTTACTTATTTAACTCTTCCAGTAAAGTAAGAAGGATCGACTTAGCCTACTTCTGGTAGACAGTTATGTTGGCTGCAGACAACATAAAGTCACAGAAATAGGAGAATGTCTTTGACTTTCGCTAAGATTGGGTCGTGTGGGGTGATGATACTGAGTATGGTTTCTTGTGGTAGGATGCCTCCGCGACGTAGAATGTTGACGCGTTCTCAACCTGATTCCCCTGAACCCGATCAGGAGGAGTCCGAGCAGGGCCAGCAGAGTGAGGTGCAAGAGCTGCAGGCTCAGATGGCCCAGATGTCTGAAGCTGTTCGGCGTCAGGAGGAGGCCATGAGCCGGCTGACGCAGATGTTAGAACAGAGGGCGCAGCCTGTTGTAGCACCCTCGGAGAATTCTCCCGTACCTTCTTCCCCTGCCGTGAATCCCCCAGTTGTACCAGTGACCCCGGCATTCCCTGTTGCTCAGGGAGCAATCCGGCCATTGACTCCTGCAGAGGAGCAGGAGTTTGCTGACAAACTTACTCAGTTCTGTAAGCGGGGACCGCCCAGATTTTCAGGGCAAAATACTCAGCCTTGGGAGATCGGGACTTGGCTTTCTTCGATGGAGAAGTTATTTCGGGACTTCTTCATTGACCCGAAGTACAGGGTACATATGGCTGTACACTGCTTAGACGGGGATGCTGATGCATGGTGGCGTCGGGTGGAGCCCCTGGAATTTCAGATCACTCGACAGCTACCCTGGTCTGAGTTCAAGAAGATGATTTTAGATACGTACTTCTCCACGAGCATGAAGAAAAAGCTGGAAGATGATTTGAAGAATCTCCAGCAAGACAACCGGACAGCATTGGACTATTTTCAGGAGTTCAAGCGGTTACTCAACTGCGTACCTTATGTCGCCAGGGACGGACCCCACCAGGTAGAGCTCTTTGAGTCGGGCTTGCGCCCAGAGATCTATACTCTGGTGCATGCTCAGAGACTACAGACCTTGGAGGAGGCAGCAGAGCATGCCCAGTGGGTTGAGAGGGGAGACCACGTCGTCGCCAGACGTGGGGGCCTGGTCGCTCAAGGCGCTGACAGGAAGCGACCAGCGCAGGACGACGGGGGGCAGGCCAGTTCGTGGAGGCCGCCGCGACCGCCACGGCCTCAGTTTTCCGGCCGCGGACGTTCTGAGCGGCGAGGGCCTGGTGGATCCCAGAGGCCACCGCAACATCAGCAGCAACAGCATTCGCATCAACAGAGATCGCAGTCGCGGCAGCAAGGGCCTCCGCGACAGAGGCAGCAGGCGAGGCAGCCCCAGGCTACGGTTAGGTGCATTTTCTGTCAGGGACAGCATAACTCTGATACATGTGATCTGAGGTTTGGCCGCTGTTATCGATGTGGACAGTCTGGCCACCTCCGAGCTGCCTGCCCATATGCACCATCGACGGCTCCTTCTTCAGCATCTGCTCCTTCTTCGTCTCAGCAGTGGTCGACAGCTCAGCGACCATATGCTCCAGCAAGCAGGCCATCTTCTTCCTATCCCACGGAGTATCGCCCTCCAGCTCAGAGTGGGCGAGTGTATGCTGCGCAGGTAGAGGACTCTTCAGCAGCAGAACACGTGGTGGCAGGTATCACCTTACTTTCTGGCATTAGGACTCGTACATTATTTGATACTGGAGCATCGCATTCTTTTATTAGTAAATCATTTGCATCATTACATGGGATAGAGGTAGGACCTTTACCACGTGCACGAGAGGTTCAGATTCCCGATCACACTTTGCACGTGGAGGAGTGCTGTTGGTCCTGCCCGATGCAAATCGAGTCCTGGATTATGCCAGCAGACCTGTTGGTCTTGAGACAGCTGAAGGACTTCGATGTGGTCCTCGGGATGGACTGGCTGGCTCGGTATTTCGCAACTATTGACTGTGCCGCAAGGACTGTCACTTTTAGAGAGCCAGGCCAGGAAATGTTGGTATATCGAGGATGTCAGAGTGCTTTCTTTGCCTCTATGGTTTCGACTTCCCGAGCGAGGCAGATGATCCATCGAGGATGTGTAGCCTTTTTGGCTAGTGTTGTTGAGGGGCCTACGGCGGCGCCGGAACTCGGGGATATCCCTATTGTCCGCGAGTTTCCGGATGTTTTTCCACCTGAGCTGACTAGTATGCCGCCAGATAGGGAGATTGAGTTCGTGATTGACGTGGTTCCAGGAACTGCGCCAATCTCTAAGGCTCCTTACCGAATGGCACCGGCTGAGTTGCGAGAGCTTAAGGCGCAACTCCAGGATTTAATGGATAAGGGGTTTATCAGGCCGAGTGTGTCGCCTTGGGGAGCACCGGTGCTATTCGTGAAGAAGAAAGATGGGTCACTTCGACTATGTGTGGATTATAGGGAATTAAACAAAGTGACCATCAAAAACAAGTACCCTTTGCCGCGCATTGATGATCTTTTTGATCAGCTGCAAGGGTCTTGTGTCTTCTCTAAGATAGATCTGCAGTCCGGTTACCACCAGTTGAAGGTGAAGGCCGAGGATATTCCGAAAACGGCCTTTAGATCACGGTACGGGCATTATGAATTTACAGTTATGCCTTTTGGACTAACTAATGCCCCTGCCGCATTCATGGATTTAATGAACCGGATTTTCCGACCATATTTAGACCGGTTTGTAGTAGTGTTCATCGATGACATCTTGATCTACTCCCGAAGTGATGCCGAGCATGAGGAACACTTAAGAATTGTGCTGCAACTTCTGCGAGAGAAGAAGTTGTATGCCAAGCTGGCAAAGTGCGAATTTTGGCTTCGGGAGGTAGTCTTCTTGGGCCATGTGATTTCTGCCGCAGGAGTGGCAGTGGACCCGGCAAAGATTGAAGCAGTCCGTGATTGGCCCCGACCGACGACGGTTTCTGAGGTACGTAGCTTTATGGGATTAGCTGGGTATTACCGTCGGTTTGTGGAAGGCTTTGCGAAGCTTTCCACACCCCTCACTCGCTTGACACGTAAAGAAGTGAAGTTTATCTGGAGTGAGGACTGTCAAAGGAGCTTTGAGGAGCTAAAGAATAGACTGATGACCGCACCTATCCTTTCCCTCCCGTTATGGGAAAAGGATATGTGATCTACAGCGATGCATCACACAGCGGACTTGGTTGTGTGTTGATGCAAGAAGGGAAGGTAATTGCCTATGCATCAAGGCAACTCAAAGATTACGAGAAGAATTACCCTACCCATGACTTAGAACTCGCTGCTGTAGTGTTTGCACTAAAACTTTGGCGTCATTACCTATATGGAGAACACTGTGAAATCTACACCGACCACAAGAGCCTAAAATACCTGTTCACGCAAAAGGAGCTAAATTTAAGGCAGCGTAGGTGGTTAGAGCTATTAAAAGATTATGATGTAGATATTCTCTACCACCCAGGCAAAGCTAATGTGGTCGCTGACGCCTTGAGTAGGAGAGCGGTGCAAAGTTTGTCTATGTTGATCACAGACCAGGCACCGCTATTAGAGGAGATGAGACGGCTCGAGATAGAGGTTGTGTCCCCTGGGGTCTCTGCTAGACTGACATCTTTAGTCGTGCAGCCCACTCTGCTGGACAGGATCCGGGAGCAACAGAGTGAGGACCCCCACTTGACCAAGATTAGAGATCAAATTCCGAGTGATCAGTCTGGGGACTTTACGGTAGATGCCTCGGGAGTACTAAGGTACAGGAACCGAGCATGTGTGCCAGCGGATGCGGAGATCCGAGAGCAGATATTGCGAGAGGCCCATTATACACCTTATACCCTACATCCTGGTGGGACTAAGATGTATAAGGACCTCAAGGCACACTTCTGGTGGAAAGGCATGAAAAGGGATATCGGGAGATTTGTGGCTCAGTGTTTAACTTGTCAGCAGGTGAAAGCTGAGCATCGAGTGCCAGCTGGCAAGTTACAGAGTCTCCCAATTCCCCAGTGGAAATGGGACCACATTACGATGGATTTCGTGGTCGGACTGCCAAGGGCACAGGGAGGAGCAGACGCTATCTGGGTAGTCGTGGATCGACTTACCAAGTCGGCGCACTTTCTGCCCATGCAGACTACGTGGCCACTTGACCGGCTAGCCCAGTTATATCTGGATGAGATAGTGAGATTACATGGAGTACCCGCCTCCATTGTATCAGATAGAGACCCGAGGTTTGTTTCGCATTTCTGGAAAAGTTTGCAAACAGCCTTGGGGACTGAACTCAGGTTCAGTACGGCTTTTCATCCGCAGACTGATGGGCAGTCAGAGCGGACTATACAAATCCTGGAGGACATGTTGAGGGCTTGCGTCCTGGATTTCGGCGGAGGGTGGATTCGACACTTATCTTTAGCTGAGTTCGCGTACAACAATAGCTTTCAAGCGAGCATTCAGATGGCTCCGTTTGAAGCATTGTATGGACGCAAGTGTCGATCACCACTTTATTGGAGTGACGTGGGCGAGAGGCGGACCTTGGGACCAGATGTGTTGTTAGAGGCAGAAGAGAAGGTCCGAGTGATTCAGAAGCATCTTCAGACCGCCCAAAGCCGACAAAGGAGCTATGCCGATGTTCGGCGACGAGACTTAGAGTTTCAGGTTGGTGATCATGTATTCCTGAAAGTCTCGCCGTCCAAAGGAATCAGGAGATTCGGCATTCGTGGAAAACTTAGCCCCCGATATATTGGACCCTTTGAGGTATTGGAGCGTATCGGGCCAGTTGCCTACCGACTTGCACTTCCTCCGAGGCTTGCTGGTGTCCATGATGTATTTCATGTTTCTACTTTGAGGAAGTATGTCTTCGACCCATCGCACGTCATCGACTTCACACCGCTGGAGATTAGCGAGGATTTGAGGTATGAGGAGCGCCCACTGCGAATTCTGGATCGAGAGGTAAAAGAATTGCGCAGTAAGGTCATTCCCTATGTAAAGATCCAATGGAGCAATCATGACGAGCGCGAGGCTACATGGGAGCTCGAGTCGGAGATGAGGGATGCTCACCCCTACTTATTCGAGACCTCGGACTGAGGATTACTGTTAAGTCTCGTTTCGAGGACGAAACTCTTTTTAGTGGGGGAGGATGTGATGATCCGGACTCCCGCAGAACTACAGGAAGCTTGTACAGTGCAACGAAGCCTGTAGAATCGAAATTGGATATTTTTAAGAGACTCTGCGCGAAAATCGGAGCAAATGGGATTTTCCGGGAGCTTTTTCAAAATTTCGGATGAGAATTTGGCGAAACGGACGGCGGAATCGGACTCAGCGCGCGAAAACGGTCAAAACGGTATATTTACTTTAATTTTTGGCACTTGGTACTGTTCACCGGAACAGTAACGGCCGGAATTACTGTTCCGGCGGCGGCGGCCGCCGGCGAGCGGCGGCGGGCGGCGGCGCACGGCGGCGGGCAGCGGCGCGGCGGCGGGGCAGCGGCGGAGCGCGGAGGAGAGCGGCGCGGGCAGCGCGGGCAGGCGCGGGCAGGGGGCTCGGTGCGCGGTCCATGGGCCAGGCGTGCACCGGGTGCACCGAATCCTTCCCTTGCCACGTGGCGGCACCTGATTGGCTGGCCGGCTTCTAGAAGCGTCTAGATGGTTGACACGTGGCACGCTTTATAGGCCGACATTTTTCCGGAGAACCCGGAGCGCGGACCGATCACGTGGACCACGTGGCCACGTGGCGAAATCTGGTTGGCCCTGCACAGGCTGTTTCCTGTTTGGCTGACACGTGGCGCTTCCTGGTTGGCTCGTTTTGGTGTTTCGTGTTCGGATCAGGATCCCGTGTGGGAATATTCCCTTTGGCCCACTATATAAGAAGCCCCACCCCCCCCTCTCTTTGCACCTTGGATTCCGAGCCATAGAGAGAGAATCTGAGAAAACTCCCTCTACGAAAGTTTTTCCTCTCTCTCTCCTCTTTCTCTCTCTACAATCTCAGGATTTTAGGAGTTACAGATTGTGAGATATCTGCGACGCGGCGCACTGCGACGATTTTCTTTTAGGCCCATTTCCCGTCGCAGTTCCGTCGAAAATTCACTGCGGGCTAACCAGGTGGAATTTTTGGACGATTTTTGCGGCAGCGCGACCGTAAGAGGTAGGGCTTCGATTTCCGTGTTGATCATTTTGCTCCGTTTCGTACTTTTGGCACAGTTTTTAGGTCCTCTTTGACCCCCCTTTTTACTGTGATGGTTTTTGGACAGCACCGACTTCTCCGATTTTTATCTTGACGTAGGAGCGTCAGATCGAGGCGTTTTAAGAGTCGATTTTGATCTACTCTTCGCGAGGAACGCAACCGTGATTTTTCTGGGATTTTAGGAGCTCATTTTAGAGGTGAAAAATTCCTCTTTTTCCGTGCTGTCTGAAAAACAGCAAATATTGTGCTTTTTGGGATTTGTATTTATACCGGGAGCGTTGATTTGCAGGATTTGAGGACTGTGGACAACCAGGAGACTACCTGGGGTGTTGTTTGAGCTACTTGAGGTGGGCGGTTGTTGCTTACCTCATTTTTGACAAGCTCACTGGGATTACTAGAAATCCCCTAAAATATGACAATTAATGAGAACCATTGGGACAAACTAACAGGACTACTAACAGGACTACTAACAGGACTACTAACAGGACAATTAATGAGAACCATTGGGACAAATTAATATGACAAATGACAAGGACCGCTGGGACAAACTCCCCTAAAAATTAATATAACCCCACAAATGATATGATGACTTATATTGGGACACTGTGATTGAGACAAAGGCTATGATCTCGCATGCAAATGACTTTTATTCAGTAAATCAATTGTTTTAAACCTTTGACACTATTTTACAACTTTTAAAAATAAAGACAGTTGCATGCATGCCCGGACATCAGGTAAGGCCACTATTCATTGCTACACTATCATATTGGGATTTGAACATGTTTTATTGTTGTCCTTTGCATTCAGATGTTGTTGCTCAAGTGTGAGCAGGGGTTTGGGATAGTGTAGCCAAGGTTGTGCTAGATTGTGGACTTGTGGGGTATTGCGGTGACCGCGGACAGTAGGCGGTCGACCAGATGATTATCCTTGCATCAGATTGGGGTTGAGTCTGGTTTATTGCATCAGTTGGGATCGGGTTTTCCTAGTGGATGGTTTTCCCACTTTGATCATAGTCATGATCCAGTCCTGCTAATGTATGGCACCTCTGATACTGATTACTGAGATACTTTACTCGTGTGGGTCGCTCCCCTCGAGTGCCACTCCGGAGTGTGTTACAACATTATCCCCTATCGGCACCCCCGATTTGGCCAACATTATCCCCTATCGGCATACCCGATTTGGCAAATACTATCCCCATCGGCGTTATACCCGATTTGGCAAGGCACAGCAGGAAGTACCAGTTTTGCTAGTAACACTAGATTGAGTTCATTTAGACAGGCATTTATACACTGATTCATACATTTTCTTGGCATTTAGAGGCATGGTGGTGGTAGTTTCCTTTTTATCAGCATCTTTATAGCTTACAACTGTTCTTTCCTGTTGCCTCTAGTAGTCCTAGTGGGTGCGTCAGAGTTGAGGTTTTACCCACTAGGGGAGGCTACTGGTTTATCTGGTAGTTCTCACCCCCATTGTTATTTTTCTGTCCCTTTCTCCTCCCTTTCTTTTGCAGAGTCGTCTGCGGGAGCTGCTAGGCCATCGGCAGCTGATAAAGGTAAGGGGATCGCTGAATAGATAGATCTCCTGTGAGGCTGAGAGCTATTAGACAGATAATGTACCCTCCACTCAGACTGTGATATTCTCCTTTTATTTTGGGTCTGGCTTCCGCCAGCTGGATGTACTATTTTGGTGAACTGGGAGATTATTGTACTTATTACAGTTGTATTTGTATTTCCAGTCTGAAATACTATGTGGTTCTTCTATTCAGCTCGATGTTATGCTCTTTTACTGTTCATATTATATCGGAGCAGGTTACCAGCGCTTCGTGTTCGCGGGAAATCCCGTGTGCACGGCGGATCTGTTGGCGAGCCCGGGTTCCGGGGCGTGACATCGGAAATACCATCTAAGTATTCATTGATTTGATTCTACTCAGAATGTGAGTAAGGAAAACCTAGAATCAAACCAATCAATATAGATGAAGAACCATAGAATGAATCTAATGATTTCCGTTCTTCTCTATATGTGGATCTAAGGCCGTATAAAATGATATTTGATAATGACGGCTCTATTTCGATTCACCCTAGAAAAATGACCATAGGGTTTATTTGTAGGTTAGAAACCCTAGGAAGAATATTCGGATCAAAAACAGCCTTTTCTGGAAAGAAATCCCGACGGCGATCCGGATTGGATTTGACGATCCGGATTGCAGAAGCACAAAGACGGTTTCCAGAAAATTGCTTGTTCGGGATCCGGATCGTAGTCCCCGATCCGGATCGTTCATACAGTTTTACCAAAACATCATGTTCGGGATCCGGATTGCAATTCCTGATCCGGATCGTTCAAGCAAATAGGTAAAACTTATGTTCGGGATCCGGATCATGGAATGCTGCGATCCGGATTGAACCAGTGTATGAACGAACACCCTTCGGGATCCGGATTGCAAGCCTGATCCGGATCCTGAACATGTCCCATGTCCAGTTTTTGATGATTAAGCAAATAAAACCTCTTCCAGGTGTTTCTACACTATAAGAAGTATTCGGATCATCAAAATTCTTTAGTTAAACGTACCTGATCCTTTTGAATTCTTCTTTCTTGAGATTGAGGTATATGATCCAAAGTTTCTTCATCTTCAATCTTCAAGACTTAATACATTCACGAAATACGCCAACTCAAATTCCGTAACACGCTTTGCCGCCCTCCGTCCTTCGAGCTCAATCGCAGAAAAATACTAGCGGCCCCGGTCAGTCCATTGCAGAAAACGGTGGAAAGTTTTCCTACCAGTCCCGTCAAAATAAAAGGGAGGTATACAAGGGCAAGGGAGCGCCGGGACTCTACAGTCGTTTTCAGCGATTTTTGCGGCGTTGGATTCACGAGAGGTAAATCTTCGACTTTCGTGTTGAGTGTTTTGCCTAGATTTGGGTTTTTGGCACGGTTTTCGAGGCATTACTGAGCCGCTGTTTTACTGCGAGATTTCTGGACAGCACTCACTTCGCGGATTTTTATCTCCTCATCCGGACATCGGAATTCGACGATTCAAGAGCCTATCGACATCTACACTTCGTGAGGATCGTCGTGATATTTTTATTGGAATTTCTAGAAAATTATTTTCAGGTGAAATTTTCGTGTGAACAGTAGCTGTGTATGCAGATTTTGGGAATGTTGATTTGGTGTGTGAATGGTGTGTAATTGGGAATGGTTGTTGTACCCAGGACTCTGTAAGCACCGTTCTTGTGCTCTTCGCTTTGTGGACCTGGAAATTGTCGGTTGCTGGTTTTGTTATCTGTATCATCCTGGACAGTTAGCTCGATCAGGTGGGTGATCCTGCTTTCAAATTCTATGGACTGCACTCTAATTCTACAAATATAGTAGCATGCATAGTATATGAGCCAGATAATATGTGTAAATTGTATGTCGAAAACCACTGTAGCTAATTGCTAAATCTGTCGATCTCTTGATAAACTCTGCAACTTGGGAACTTGACTTAGCATAATTGCCTGTTATTTAATTATCATGCGCCATTAAACAATAGTAACTTGAACATACGTCAGATTTAATTATCACCTTAGCTCTTCCACAGTGATAGTGATCTTTTCCCCGAGTCGTGGGCCGGGAGGTTTATTAGCTGGGGATTGCATTTGCACTCGCGTCTGGGGACCGAGTGGCGTCTGTAGCAGTCTGTAGATCGGCCTGCATTGAGATAGTGATAGTGATAGTGATAGTGACAGTGGATCTGGGATCCTTGGGACATGGTCATAGTGACAGTGTGGATTTTTAGCCAGTGAGTGAGACAGTGATTGGATCATAGCCTGCATGTGCCAAATTTGTGCTTGACAGTGTTGCGCAGTTATTTGACTCGAGCGGGTCGCTCCCCTCGAGTGCCACTCCGGAGTAGGCGAGACCGGGTTGTAGTACCGGCTTTGAGATTGAGCCAGATACCGGGTTGGAGTACCGGACATACCTACAGCAGTAGGTAGGCGCAGGTTTGACTGGTCCCGTTGTGGCAGTCAGTTTGGATTGGGTGTTCCGAGTTGAGTGTCAGTTGTGGCATATCGTCCTCCTGTTCTTCCCCTTGAGCATTGTAGATAGGGGCATAGTAGCAGTAGATGTTTACTTTCCAGCTTTTCATACTGCATTTCTTTTGTTACTTTTTATCTCTAGTAGACTTAGTGGGCAGGCCGTCGGGCTTGTTGGCGGCACCCACTGAGAACTACTGTGGGAGGTAGTTCTCACACCCGTCGTGGTGTCTTTTCCCCAGGGACTTCAGCTCCAGTTCCTGCGGTGCCAGTTGCTGATCCTGCTCTTCCAGACCGAGGTAAGGGAGTCGCGAGATAGATCCCTTCCCCCTTCAGCTTCAGTGTTGTAGAGGTACCCTTATATTTTGGTTGTGTGATGTTTGAGAGATTATGTAGTGAGGTATCGAGTTGTACTTTTCTCCTTTCTTTGAGAGACTTTTGTATTTGTTGGTGAGGACTTATTGTATTATGAGAGTTGTACTTATCTTATTTCTAGCAGTCTACTTTGCTCTGATATCTGTTTAGTGTAGTATTTTCCTTCTTGCAGGATAGACGCTACGCCTCTACAGGGCTTCCTGTAGGGACGGCGGATCTGTTGGCGAGCCCGGGGTACAGTCTTGACCCCGGGGCGTGACAATTACAAGCATTCATCTCAGGCCTACAACACATTTACAATTTTCTTTTCTGTTTCCTTTTACAACTCAAAACATTATCATATTTTATTCTTTTCCATTTTATGCCCAAGATACATCCTGATGAAGGGTACTTCTATCTAGGTCTTTACTTGGTAGGGCGCTATCTACAGAGCTACACCCTTGCCTCGCGCTACCGCGCCGCTCAAGGAAAGAACTGTAAAATATGGGAGCGAGAACTATAAATATAGTTTTCAGTGGGTACGACCACCCAAATGATAAGCTCGACTCATCAAGTCCAAAGAAGGCACCTATGGCATATAGTAAATGATAATTTGTTGGAATATAAATTTATACTATATGCATCATGATCATATGAATAAAATCTACTGATGCTCTATGTGGTGCCTGAATTCCCGTGGATGTTTGGCTACGTGGTTAGCAGCATGCAGACACCTATTTTTGTGTGTCGAGTGCGTTTGTGCGCCAAACGGACGCGAGAAACGAAATCAGTACGAAAAATCGATCAAAAACACATGGTTTTGTGTTTTTGGGGGAATTCGGGCGCCTAGAAGTGGGCGCAGGAAGCCGCAGACCACGGGTCAACCGAGACACGTGACGCGCATTGATTGGAGCCGTATGGGACATGTGGCAGCATGGGATTGGGTAGGCGTGCGGGCGCGGAAGACCCGGCGCAATCAACGAGGGCGACCATGCCGCTTTGCCACGTGGCGCACTGCCATTGGCCGGCGCCAACCACTCGGTCGGGCGGGATGCATGGCGCAAGATCTGGATTTCGAGCGTTGCTTGGATGGCGGCCATGTGTCCAGGCGCCCGAATGTTGGGTCTGAAGTTGAGTTTTGGACAGAATTGGCATGGTGGCTTTATATGGGAGCTTCTTCTTCACTTTGAGAGCTTTGGCTGGAGTTCTTGCGACCTGAGGTGAAGCCTAAACCCTCTCCCACCACTCTTGGGCTTTGTTTGGGTACGGGGATAGGGGGGGAGGGGGGGGGGCGGGTAAGGGGGTTATCCCCACCTTATCCCCAAACATAAATAAGTGAGGGGGGGGGAATAGCTGCCCCCCCCCCCCCCCCCCCCGCCCTGGGTGAACCTTGTTCCACTTTTTTTTTTTTGATTTTTTTTTTAAATTTTAAGATATTTAAATTTATAATTTTTTTTTATAAATTTTAAAAATTTTAACTTTACTTTTTAATAAATCTAAAAATTATTATTTTTTTTTAAAATTTATTAATTTTAAAATTTTAAAATTATACAAATTTTTTTATAATTTTTTTAAAATTTATATAAATTTAAAAATTAAAATTTTTGCTCCCATTTTTATAATTTTTGAGACAATTAAAATTAAAATTTTTAACATTTATAAATTTTTAATTTTAGATAATTTTTAAATTTTATAGCTTTTAAAATTTTTAACTTTAATTTTTAATAAATTTATACCAAATTTTTAAAATTTTAAAATTTATACCAATTTTTATATACAAAATTTTTAATTTTTAAAATTTTATAAAGTTTCAAAATTTTAAAAAATATGCTATCATTTATAAGCATTTATAAATATTTAATAAATAATTATTAATACAGCTTGTTTTATTTTTAATTAATTTTAAACTTATTATAGGAATGATTAATACTATAAAATGATTTAATTTAGATTTAAACCTCTAAAGGACAAAATGAAAAAGAAAAAATTTAATCCCCTATATTCTTCTTATTCTTTTTTAACTTACCAAATATATTTTTTCTTATCTCTAGTACAACTCTTATACTCAACCAAACACAAAATTATTTTAGTTCCTGCTTGTACCTGAACTTATAACTATCCCGAGAATAACCAATTTTTGCTCATACCCGAACCAAACGCAGCATTGATGATTTTTGGAGGGATTTGAGAGCATCTTGATCATCTTCTTCCCCACTTTAAGGAGCTTGTTCATCCCTGCGATTGTTGGCAATTTCGTCGACGGATCTTCCCAAGCTTCCCCAGAGCAAACCACTTAGAGTTTTGAGCTGAAATTTGGAGGGGACCGTCTCCATAGGTAGATCTCCAGCTTTCATATTGATGACCTCCCTTCATTCCCTTATTTTCTGTTTATTATCATCTTTGGAGGCCTTTTGCGTAGGGCAGCTTTCTGGACAGCATGAGTTACTCATGGGATTTCTTTGTCTTTTATTTATGGATTTTGAAGTTTAAGGGGTTGGAATTCTTATAAACTTCAAGAGAAACACGTGAGCACCATTCTTTGGGATTTTTGAAGGTGATTTGTACAAGATCTTTCCTATTTTTGTGATCCCTGTGACAGAGTGAGCTTGCTGTTTTCTGTGTTGAACTCGTTGCGATGTTTAGCCTTTGGGAGCATATTTCATGGAGACCTTGGGATTTTTCTGGGAATGTAAAAGTTTGAGCACATATTTATGATCAAGGTGAGCAACTTTCCTTTTGGTTCCAGCTCGAGATCATGTATGGTTTGGCTTCTACACATCAATAATCACGCTCACTGTTTTTGGGACAGGATTGGACAACACCGGAGTGATCTTATCTTCGCAGAATTTTCGGTACTTATGGAGAGCTTTGTTTTACTTTTTGGATGTTCCTAAGTTGGAGGAGAACTTAGGAACCAAGTTCGGTATCATTTCGTTGAGGTATGAGTTCAGTTTTGGATACCCGATTGCTATCGGAGTGATTGCTGGAATTCTGCACCTAACCCGGTGTCTTTGCTGTTGTGCTCAATCCAGCAGGAGTTTTTGGAAGCTTTTTGGTTCGTTGGAACCATGGGAGCCTGAGGAACGTGCATGCCGAGTTTCAGCTCGATCGGATTCCGGATCGTTACGTTCCAGGTGGGTTGAATTTTTTTCGAAATCAGCGGACTTCTTATTACGCCTATTATTGTAGTTATCAGCATGCTAGTGGTAGTGCTTGCTATTCATGTTTATGATAGTTTTAGAGTTATAGAACTCTGACTAGCACCCCTGTCATATACTGCATGATATCTAGCCAGACTTTAGAAAACTCTTAACTTGGGTATATTTTAGCCGCTTTCGAACCTTCTACCCTACTTACATTTTCTTCCTGACTTAGAGTTTGTCCTCGCCCTAGTTGTGGGCTGAGTGGTCGGGGTAGTGTAGGATGCATATTGCGCTCGTGCCTGGGGGCCGAGAGGAGTCTGATAGTTGAGGTAAGATCTTGTTGTAGTATCGGGAGCCGTTTGGGTAGACGGTGGTCCCGGGCCGTTGAGTGTTCTCCGACCAGTGCTGTTGTGAGGACCCGAATCCCCACTCTAGGGTTTACTATTGGTTTGGAGGCTTCAGGGAGTGCGTGTGTGCGTGTCGGGCCCCAGAATTGAGTTTCTGGTAAAATTGGAGCTTGTTTTCTTTTCTGGAAGTCCATTTTGGGTGTGTGGGGTGTTTGCGCGCTTATTGGAGCTAAGAATGTGACCCGGCACAAAAATTGGATCAAGTCTACTCTTTCGGGAATTTTTGAAAAATTTTAGAAGTGGAATTTGGCCGAACGGACCTCGGATTTGGTTTCAGCGCGCGAAAACGAGCGAAATGGACTATTTACTTGAATTTTTCGGAGCCCGGACGCGAAAACACGGAAATCGAGGCATGGAGTTACTGTTCCGGCGGCCGGAGAGGCGCCGGCGGCGGCGGAGCGCGGTGGTTGGCGGCGGCGGAGGCGTGCGGTCCACCGCGGAGCGCGTGCACCGGGCGCGGGCCACGTGGCGCGCTTCGGTTGGCCGGCGCAGCAGGCGCGGTCCACGGGCCTTGGCGGGGTGCACGGTGGACCGAGGGTAGGCCACGTGGCATCTCGTGGTTGGTGCAGTGTTGTGCACGCGGTCCACGGATTTTCGGCTCTGGTGCACGGTAGACCGGGGGACACGTG
Source organism: Tillandsia fasciculata (assembly GCA_029168755.2). Classification (NCBI taxonomy): domain Eukaryota; kingdom Viridiplantae; phylum Streptophyta; class Magnoliopsida; order Poales; family Bromeliaceae; genus Tillandsia; species Tillandsia fasciculata. The sequence goes on along the minus strand of CM054932.1, from coordinate 5,656,873 downwards.
GCGTTGTGTGGTTGGCGGGTTCTGGTGCACTCGGTCCACACAGTTGAGGCGGTTGCCTCGGGAGGCGTGCCCGACCCGGGGCCGGCGGCGGCGCGGCCGCGCACGTCGCGCGGCGTGGGCGTTTACCGGGGCGACGTGGGGGCGCCACGTGGCGCCCCGTGGTTGGTCGGGCTCACCGGTGCACGTCCTCTCGTCGGGGCACGTGGCGTCGCGGGATTCGTCGCGGAGCGTGCGCCGGGTGCGGGGAGCAGGCCAGGGACACGTGGCGGCTTGTGGAGGTTTCGGGCGCGCACAGTAACGGGCCGGCCCGTTACTGTAGCAGCCCGGAAACGTTCGAGCGCCCGAAATCTCTGGGCCCAAATCCGAAAGTTGTTGTTTTTGGGCTGGGCCTATAAATACCGGGCTTGTGAGGGATTTTTCGCCCCTTTCCCGAGCTCCTCAGCCTAAGGTCCCTTTAGGAAAGTTGTAGGTCTTCGAGTCGCGCATCTTCTGGCAGAGGCTCGGATTTTCTGGAAGCTCCGGCGACGACGTTTCCGGCATCATAGCGCAGTGCGACGAGTTTCAGTTGGAGGCCCGTTATCGCCGCATTTCGGTCTAAAAATTCCACAGAGCTACCCCGACAGTCTTTTTCGGCGATTTTTGCGGCGTTGGATTCACGAGGGGTATATCTTCGACTTTCGTGTTGAGTGTTTTGTCTAGATTTGGATTTTTGGCACGGTTTTTGAGGCATTACTGAGCCACTGTTTTGCTGTGAGATTTCTGGACAGCACCCACTTCGCGGATTTTTATCTCATCATCCGGACATCGGTTTTCGACGATTCAAGAGCCTATCGACATCTACACTTCGCGAGAATCGCCGTGGTATTTTTATCGGAATTTTTGGAGGATGATTTTCAGGTGAAAATTTCGTGATAAAATGGACTGTTCATGTAGGATTTGAAACTTGGAATTTTTATGGATTTTAAGTGTAGAATTGGTTGTGATTGTATCCAGGATGTTGTGAGCACTACTACAGTGATGTTAGCTTGGAGGATTTTGTGTTTTGGCTGTTTCTGGACCCTCTTATCTGTGTGACCCTGGACAGTTGTGCACTTTCAGGTGGGTGGCCCTGTCCTCAAGACTTATGGAATGTTCATTAAATCTGCTTTAGTAGAACCATGCATGATAGTGTTACTCATGTGTAGTATGTTAGAACGTGAAAGCTGATAAGTCTCGTGCTAGCTGATGATCTCTTTGTAATTTTGCAACATGAAAACTTAGCTTAGCACACCTGTTAATTATTATACATCATGCTCCACCAGATTATAGTAAACTTAAACCTGAATTGGATTTGTTCATTGCTTTAGTTCTCCCACATTGGTTATTACTCCTGTCATTCTGGACATAGTGTTTTCCCCGAGTCGTGGGTTGAGAGGTCGAGTAGCAGTGGGATGCATTTTACACTCGTGCTTGGGGGCAGAGTGGAGTCTGGTAGAGATATTTGATCTTATATTTGTGTCGGGAGCCGTTTAGGAGGACGGCGGTCCCGAGGTATTTCGTTTTTTCTATTCTTTTTGGTTGCCGCAATGTTAGTGTCGGCGGTTTACCAGTGTTAGCAGAACCTTGAACCCAGAACTGTTTTTAGACACACATATGATTTTAGCCAACCAATGTTTTCCTCCAAGCGTCGTAGGGTCGCCCAAGTCTGTTCTTATTTTATTGGACAAGGGCTTAGCTCTACGAGGCTTGGGTATAAAAACTTGTTTTCAATGGTTTTTCTTAAAAAGAACTAAAAATCATTAAATATGGATTTCTTACAGATCAAATGGCTTTTCATAAGAAATGTCACCTTTTTCTATAAATGTAACCACTTGAGATGATTCAAGTGGTCTGGGTTCTAAGGTCTGCCTCTTCCTTTGGAACGAGAACAACGAGAGGCTATGCCTAGAGCCTGTTCTTGTTTGATAGGGTTGTAGGTTCTAGTCTTTCGGGGTTCCCGGATCCTTTACTATTGCCTGTTGTGGGGTGTATCCTGTTAGTGAGTCTGCAGGTTGGGTTGATGTTCTGTGGTTGGGAGCCGTTGGAGTCAACGGTGGTCCCGTGTCTTTGGGTATTGTCTATCTAAGTTCTGTTAGCCCTGAGTGGTAGGTTGATCCTGGCTGTGGAGCGTCTCCAGCCAGTGGGTTTTGTGTTGTGAGTTGATGGAGAGGCGAGTGTCTCGGGTCTCGTGTGAGCTGATCAGCTGAGTCGTCGAGTGTGCTCCGACTGTTGTGAGAGATGTTGAGGATTGAGTCCTTCCGAGCAGAGCGTGAGCGTGGATTTTGACCATAGCCTGCAATGCCACCTGAGCGACAGAGTGCGCGGATACTTTTCCTCGGTGGGGTCGCGCCCCTCGAGAGCCACACCCGGGGTGGATATGTTACTCTTGTATCGCGACTTGTCGATGCATTCCCTCTGACTGAGCCAGTTTTGGCAGTTACGGATGCATTCCCTCTGACTGAGCCAGTTTTGGCAGTTACGGACATAGTCCCTCTGGCTGAGCCAGTTTTGGCAGCTACGGACGCCCTACATAAGTCCGGTCCTCCGGGATGTACGGCAGTAGGTAGGCGCAGGCTTGACTGGCCCCGAGGAGGCAGTCATTTCAGATTGGGTGACTATTCTGTATATTAGCAGAGGCATCATATTTTCATCTGTCCCGCTTTTTGAGCATCTAGATAGGGGCATAGTAGCTGTATAGTTTATCTTCCAGTTCTTTTCTCTTCAGCACTGCATTTACTTTCTTTTGCCTCTAGTAGACTTAGTGGGCAGACCGTTGGGCTTGTTGACGGCACCCACTGAGAGCTACTGTGGGAGGTAGTTCTCACACCCGTCGTGGTGTCTTTTTTCCCAGGGATTTCTACGCCTGTTCCTGTTGTTCCAGCTGCTGCTTCTTCAGATCGAGGTAAGGGAGTCGCGAGATAGATCCCTTCCCGTCAGTCTTCAGGATGTGAGTAGAGGTACCCCTATGTTATTTTGGTTATTTTTTCTGTTGAGAGGCATTTGTAGTGAGGATCGAGTTGTACCCTTTTCTCCTTTTTGAGAGACTTTTGTATTTTGTTGTTGGTGAGGACTTTTTGTATATTGTGAGAGTTGTATTTTATATTTATTCTAGCAGTTTATTTTTCAGCTCTGATATCTGTTTAGTATAGTATCTTCTTTTGCAGGTTAGACGCTTCGCCTATACGGGGCTCACCGTATGGGCGGCGGATCTGTTGGCGAGCCCGGGTCGCAGTTTCGACTCCGGGGCGTGACAGCTGTTGGGAGCCGTTTGGGTAGACGATGGTCCTGGATCATTGAGTGTTTTCCGACCAGTTTTGTTAGCTGTTGAGTTGTTGGTGGTGTGGAAACTTGTGATAGCAGGACCTTGAACCCAGCATGTTTTTGGACACATTTTTTTTGTAAACTAATGTTTTCTCTCCGAACTTCGAAAGGCCGCCAGAACATGTTCTTGTTTGATTAAGGTGAAGGCACAAGCCGTTTGGGGTTTGGAAAATAAAACTTATTTTAATTGATTTCTTAAAAACTAAAAGTTTATTAAAATGTGTTTCCTCAAATCAAGATAGTTTTTGAAAAATAGCTATCTTTTCTCCTCACCCGAAGACGGTTCGAGTGAAAATGGTTTTAGGAATAAATGTCAAATTTTCATATAAACCTCCTCACCCGAAGAGGGCTCGAGTGATATAGGTTCTAAGGGCTGTTTTCTCATTCGGACCAAAGAGTCGAATTATGTTTTCCTTCTGTCGGCTGTTTTGTGTATATTTGGTTAGTCGATTTTGAGTGGTTGCCTCCGGATGTTTTTACCCGTGGAGGGGCCGATTCCTTCAATTGGATGGGTCGAGAACTTCGGGAGGTTGTGCCTGGAACCTATTCTTGTTTGATTGGAGTTGTAGGCACCAGCCTTTTAGAAGATCCTTCGCTGTAGTTGAGCCAATCTCCTTATACTTTGAGCTTGTATTTGAGCCGAGTGTGGATCTGATTGATTCTGAGTGTGGACTATAGCCTGCATGAGCCGTTTTGAGCTCGACTGTGATGCGCTGATTTTCCTCGGTAGGGTCGCTCCACTTGAGTGCCGCTTCGGAATTGGGACTGTGTTGGGGCCAAAATGTGGCTTGTGCGTGATTGGCCGCTGCTGGGTGACCCTCCAAGGTGTCGAAGTGCGCCGCATGCTAATAATCAAGCGATTGGGCCGAGTAGGGATCCGCTTGGCCGGGTTCTCCTCTGGTAACTCCTCACAACCGCAACGACCGGTGACCGCCGAAGCGGGTTCGCGGAGGTAGAGAAGGATCGCCGATTTCGACTTAGATGTGTCGAAACGTATATAGATAAATGTATGGCTGATGAGCCGATTGTAACGTTAAAGCGCAAGAAGGGAAATAAAGACACGACCAGTAGGTTGGTTTACACTCTAAATGCACAAAAATAACAGGATAAAGACACGGTTGAGTCGGTTTACACTTTAAATTGATAAATAAAGACACGATCGAAAGGCTGGTTTAAACTTTATATTGATAAGAAGAAGGGGATACAAGTGGGGAAAAGGGATAGAAGGATTAATTAAGCCTACCCCTAGGAAAGCAGTAAAAAAGAAGAAAAAAGAGTTAAGTTACCCTACTCCTAGATAAGAGAAAAGCTGGGGTGGTACCGGGCTTATGAGGTTGCCAGACCCCGATCTCTTCGATGGTTCGGGTATTTATATACATCCCGAACCATGTTATCACGATTCTGAATTTCGAATGATCGGCGTAATCTGGAGGAGGTTATCGGGAAATCCTCATGTCACGCCCCGCGGTCGAAACTGCGACCCGGGCTCGCCAACAGATCCGCCATCTGTAGGAAAATCTCCGCACAGACGAAGCGTCTACCCTGCAAGTCAGATCTATAGCTAAACATGTATCAGAGCTGAATAAGAATAAGTAGCTACAGAATAAAAAATTGAACATCTGAATATATAAAATCCAAAATACATAGTCATCTCCCACTATGAACATGATACAATAAATCTCTCAGACTGTCCAGTACAAAATAAAATCTCATATACACGGTACATCTACCTCTGACTCTCAAATAAGCTGTAAGGAACTATTCGGCCACGCCCTTACCTCGATCTGTTGCCTCCGCTCGAACTGAAGCCGGAATAGCTACCTCAGAAATACCTATCACCACAGCGGGTGTGAGAACTACTGCAGAAGGTAGTTCTCAGTGGGTACCGTCTCCAACTCTACGGTCTGCCCACTAAGTCTACTAGAGGCATAAGATAATAGGGAATGCTGTAAATAAGAATAGCTCAGCTGGAAAGAAATCTACAGCTAACATGCCCCTAGCTACCATACTCAAAGGAATGACACTCAACTATGAACATGCTATATATCCACTCGCTCACGAGGTGCTTACATCAGCCCAATCTCACTAATTGCCAAATCTGGTCCAGTTAAGCCTGCACCCCCTAGTGTATCAACTAGGGCCCCTAGTGTATCAACTAGGGTGTCCAATCGAACTATCATAATATCACGCAAAGCAGCCTCATCAGGCGCATCATCATCAAGCAGCCTCATCAGGCGCATCATCATCATCGCATCCGGAGCGGCTCTCGAGGGGAGCGACCCCACCGAGGAATAAGCGTGTCTCATCTGGCTCAATAAGCGGCATCTGCAGGCTATAATCCAAATCTACGATTAATCAGATCGACAATGTCCAGCTCACAACACTAACTCACTGACTGGAGATACTCAACAGTTGGGATCACCGTCAACCCAAACGGCTCCCAGAATAGGAATCCACTCAATCTAATAAAAGAAACTGGCTGGAGATACTCAACAGTTGGCATCACCGTCAACCCAAACGGCTCCCAGAATAGGAATCCACTTAATCCAATAAAAGAAACTGGCTGGAGATACTCAACAGCCGGGATCACCGTCAACCCAAACGGCTCCCAATACAGGAATCCTACTCGATCCACTATAGCTCACTGGCTGGAGATACTCCACAGCCATACCAATGAAAGGTCCTAGAACCCCGAAAGACTAATACCAACAACCCCAATCAAATAAGAACAGGCTATAGGCATAGCCCTCCGTTGTTCTTGACCCGAGGAAGAAACAACCCTTGGAACCCAGATCACTCAACCCTCCTGGGTGAGTAGCTTTGTAAGAAATGGTGATCTTTATTGTTAAATACTGTTTCCACTCAAACCCTCTCGGGGTGAGGATAAAATAGCTCACTTTTTTAGAAAACCATCTTGATCTGAGAAAACCACTTCTACAGATTTTAGTTCTTATGAAAATCAGTTAAAAGCAAGTTTATTTTTCCGAACTCCGAAGGGCTAGTGCCTTTGTCTTAATCAAACGAGAACAGACTCTGGCGACCCCTAGAAATTTGGAAGGAAAAATAGCAGTTTACTAAAATCATGAGTGTCCAAAAACATTATGGGTTCAAGGTCTTGACATCACAAGCACACCACGGCCACAACCTCGGTGGCATCAACAAATCGGAAAGTTCCCGACTATATGAGACCACTGTTCCCTCGAACGGCTCCCAAAACTGGCACAACACTGACCACAGCTACCAGACTCCACTCCGCCCCCGGGCACGAGTGTGACATGCATCCCACACTATCCCGACTACTCGGCCCACTACCCGGGCGAGGAAAAGCTCTATGTCCAGGAAAAAAAATGCGAGGAATGGAAACTAGAACATACAAGACTCTAGCCCCAAAAGAGTTTTCTAGCAGTCTGGTTAAATTCATGCAATCATATGCCGGTGCTAGTCAAATCTCATAACTCATCATGCTACAACAATAATAGCACCTATTCTAGTATGCGAAAATGCTACAATACTAGAATTAGGGGGAAGTCCACAGACTTGGAGGAAAATCCAACCCACCTGGATGCGTGCGTCGGTCCAGAGTCCAAAAGAGCTGAAACTTAACGGGTACGAACCTCACGTTCTCACGATTCCGACGCATCAAAAATCATCAGAAAACTCTCGGTTGCTGAGATATAGGCCGAACATCGCGATAAGGCCAAACCGTAATTTCTTGCACATCTGTCCATAAAACAGGAAATTACCTCTTGCGAGATGCTCTCCAAAAATTCCAACAAAAATACGGTTGCGATCCTCTCGAAGTGTAGATGTCAATCGAGTGCTTAAACTTCCTGTTCCGACAACCGTAGCTCGAGAAATTGCAAGATTACTCCTCCGCTGTCCAGAAAAGTGTCGCAGAAAAATGGGGTCTAAAGATGCTGCACGAACTCCCATAAAAACTCGAAACGGAGCAGAGCAATGATTATCAAAATCGAAGGCCTACCTATCGCGGAAACGCTACCGTGAAAATCGGCGAAAAATTTTAAAAGATCAGCTCAGGGGAGCTCTCCAACGTAAAGTCGACGGAAGAAACCGATGTCGAAGAAACAGCGTAGCTCTCTAGACCATGCAGGGAAAAATAGCAGACGATCTCCAAAAAATCTCTAAAACCCCAAAAATTGAAGAAGACTAGATGTAGAATCTTATTGTAAAAATTGGCACTTAATTCGGATCACAGATCCCCAAAAAAATGGCACCAAAATCTGATTCCAAAATGACCTATTTATAGCCAAGCATTCGGGCTCCACACCAAATCCTGGGCAAAACAGGAAACAGCGAAACCAGCCAATCGTGTTGTGCCGCGCATGCCAAAACACGAAACAGCTGTGCAAGGCCCTTCAGAAAGCGCCACGTGTCCCAGCCGCCCACGTGTTCCGCGTGCCTCGCGCACGTGGGCGGTTTGAACCCGCAAACCAGGAGGTGCCACGTGTCCCCCACGCGGTTCACGTGGTCCACGCCCCCGGTGTACGCGCCGGGTCTTCCGAAATGTGTCGGCCAATAGGATTCAGCCACGTGTCGCCGCCCACAAAGATTCACCAATCAGGAGCTGCCACGTGGCAAGTCCAACTCTCGGTGCTCCCGGTGCATGCCTTGCCTGTGAACCAGCCCGCCTGCGCCCCTGCACGCGCCTGCCCGCGCTGCCCGCGGCCGCACTCCGCCGCTGCGCCGCCGCAAGTCTAGGGGTCTAAATGTAAATGTTACATGAGGGATTGTTGTAAATAGTAGTAACATGATTTATGGACCCTTCGTTTGGGTTCCAAGGGTTTTCGTTGAGTGAGTTTTGCTTAACGACTCGTAAATCGGCGAAAGTGTCAATTTAACGGCGGTTTGGCGCTAAACGTGCATTTCAATGATAGTGGATGAATCTTGTGTTGACATGTGATACTATTGTAGACCCCAGTAGTCAGGAGCCAGCCCGAGATCCGTTCAGCAGATATCGCGACCGTCTGCCTTGAGGTGGGTTTATCTTCGGTCCGGGCTTTATCATTTCGGCCCTACGGGTACCGTAGTAGGATGAACCCCTTTGATTATTGGCAGCTTTGATCCCACATATGAGCTTTTATTATGCTTTTATTTTCAGTAGTAGTTTATACATATCTGGACATATGCCATACTTGTATAGTCACTAGATCAATTTCTATACCTTTCTCTATTCTTCACTGCATGTTTAGAATAGGAGTACTGTTTCAGTATTTGGCATGATATACTTCAGTGTCAGTATCCCGGTGGGGATTTTCCTCGGCTTTTCGCCGATTGTTTGGTCTTTAGACCGTGGTTTGAGCATCAGCATTATGATCGCCGTTAAGCCAGCTTTCATTCGCGCACACCAGCGAATTAGCTACCCGCAATAGTATTCTTTACCGGTAGAGAGGTCACATTGACCCGTGAGCTCGTTGGGGGTTATGATAGCATACTGGTTTCCAGAGCGGTATTAGCCTGAGGTCCTTGGGAACAACAGTGGCATGAGATTGGGTATACTTGTACTTTTAGTTTTGATGCATTACTTATTCACCTATCTTATGCTTGTTTACTTATCTAGCATGCTCAGTTGATTATCCGCATTTATTATTCTCAGCTTTTTGATTATTCGCTTATTATAGTATCCAGTAGGTACGACTTGCTATTTCTCAGCCTGTCGTGCCCACTGGGATACACTTATGATGTGTCTCACACTCTCGGGTGACCATTTTCAGGTCAGTTGGGTGCGAAAATTTTGGGACGACCTGGTGAGTAGACGTGTTAGAGTTGTCCCTTGGCAGACTGTGATTTATCTCTATTCAGAATTTTTGGACTATATTTTCCTATTTACTTGATCATAATAGTTGTGACTATCTAGGACTGTAGATATTGTGTAGTTGTGGATATCTAGGATTGTGGAATCTTGTGGATGTAATAAAATAGATATTCATTTTAATGTTCAGTTGATACTTGTATCTACTCTGACTATTGTATTCGTCTAGCCGTGCATATATAGAGGAGACTCTGTTCGTTTATTCAGAGAACTTCCTATATGTGTGACGGTTTGTTCACGCCTTAGGTTTCAAATTGTTGAACTCTAAAAAAAAAACAAAAAAAAAGAAAAGAAAAAAAAGACGCTTTTTCTAAACTCCTATACTTGTAAAAACACAAAGTTATTAGTGCTTTTAAGTTTTTTGCTCTTGAATGTAAGAATGTGCTGTTAGGATAATAAAATTGATTTTGAGTTTTTTCTGTCACTGGGTAGATATATGCTTTTGAGCTCTAGGTAATTTATCTCCTAGTTTTACTTAGTATTTTAAAAATCGTGTCAAACAACGATCTAGAGCTGTTACTGGATTAAAGATCACTCGTTCAACCAGTGGGCCAATCACTTGTTGAACCAATAATATCTGCATAATGTTATAAATATTTAATTATTATTTTTTATTTTATTGTATAAATATATGAACTAGGTTATTATGCTATCGATATCACCAAGTCATTAGTGCTATTAAGTTTTTAGCCCTTGAATTAAGGGATGTGTGGTTAGGATAATAATTGACCCCGGCTTCGTTTGGTTGTGAAATATGAGAGAACTAATTATTTCCGGGATAAGTATAAATGTGGGAACTAACTCAAACTATTATAAAAATATGTTTGGTAAGATAATGAGAAATAAAAAAAATAGAGAGTAGTAATGATATGAAATGACGAAATTGCCCTTAACCATAATAATTTTTTAAAATAAATAAAAATTTTACTTGTATAATTTTAAATATTTAATTTGAAATATTTATTAAAAAAAATTTATTAAAATTTATATATTACTGTATATAAAAAAAAATAAAAATTTTAAAATTTTACATTTTTATAAATTTTAATTTTTCTTTATTTTAAATTTTTTAGGGTTTAAAAAAGGTGTGGATAAGGTTTCCCAACCTTGTCTCACGGGGGGAGGGTACAACTATTCCCCCTCCCCAAAACTTGTTTGGGGATTAAAAGGGAATCCCCAAACCGGTACTAAGGTTTAGTGGATGGTTGGAAAAATAATATTATCTAAGGGAGAAAATGATCAAAGGGGTAGATCCAATGGTAAAAAATTTGGTAGCACCAAGTGCTTGATGCTATCGATAGCATAGTATCCAAACTCTAGAAATATATACACATATTATTATTGGGTATCATACTTAATAATAAAATATTAATTTTTAGACCAAATTATATAGATAAATATTTTTAAGTTTTTCTATTTATAAGACTTATCTGTACTAGTAGAAAATAAAATCAGCTAAATTAATTTTAAAATTTTAAATTTTAATATAACTAAATCAAATAAATTTGACCTATTTGATTAAAACCATACTTGCTTATTGGTTCGATGGTTGAATGGTCAGTCCGGCTCCAAACGAATTTTCTAACTTATCTTGCTCAAAGATTGAACTAAACTGATTTATAGATTGGGTTACACTATCAAATCGGTTGAACACCCCATTTTTAAATTAATGGTTTTTGTTATAACAAAAGCGAAAAAGATCTAGTTCGTTGAGCACGAAAATACCAAAAGAGAATCGAGAAAGAGAGAAGAAAAATAAAACACAATATTTACGTGGTTCGGCCACTGGCCTACGTTCACGGGCGAAGACGGAACGAAGACTTCCATTATAATCAAAATAGTGTACAAAATATTCCTTTCTCACAAAACCCTAATCCTAAAATACACCCATACTCCTTCTCATCCGCCGCACCAAATAAATGGAATAATGGTATATTTATAATAGTGGCTAAATCCTAATACAATTAGAAATATAAATCCACTAAGATTAGGAATATTCTTAATAAGATTAGGCATAATCCAAGCTTATCTTAATTGGATAAGCTAAACAGAATAGGGTTAGAAAATCTTTCGGTTCTAGAATTCGAGACATATCTAACAATCTCCACCTTGGCTTGAATTCTCTGTCTTCTCCACCAAAACCCTAAAAGCTCCTGAAAGTGCTACGGCACATGCAAACCAAATAAACGGGAATTCTTGAATTTGGTCGCCTGACTTAATGAGCAAAACCATAGGGTTCTCTGAAGTGCTAATCTTCTCATTCTCCAGTTATGCCTTTTGCAACCTCTGCTGCATCAGAACGACAACTTGCCGTAGAGCGAAACTGCTGGAGCGATCAAACTTCTCGATCTCAAATTTCGTCGACGTCTTAAATACCTAAACGAACAATCCGGCTGTGGTTCCGCCACTGGCCTACGTTTTCTGTCTTCTTCACCAAAACCCTAAAAGCTCCTGAAAGTGCTGCGGCACATTTTGTACACCATTTTGATTATAATGGAAGTCTCCGTTCCGTCTTCGCCCGTGGACGTAGGCCAGTGGCCGAACCACGTAAATATTATGTGTTTTATTTTTCTTCTCTCTTTCTCGATTCTCTTTTGGTATTTTCGTACCCAACGAACTAGATCTTTTCCGTTTTTGTTATAACAGTTTTACTATGGCATAGTTAGGTACACCCCTTTTTTTTTTTTTTTTTTTTTTTTGTTCACGCTCTCATTCTTGCTAAGCTTAGCTGAAAATATGAAGCAACTAGGTTTCAAAATCGGAACTTCGAATATCAACAACCAAATCTTTTACCACTTGCGTTAGGGATAGTTGATTATTAATTCTTGTTCAATTTCTTGACATACAATTATATGTAGGTGTTTGGCCTAGTTTTAGAAAAATAATTTCGGATACAAAACTAATTTTTGATTTAATAGAGCATTTAATAATATCATTTTTAAGATTTTATTTTAATTTTTAAAATTAATTGTTTAATTTTTGAGTTTCCAAAATGAGAAGCAGCTATAAAAATAATTTTTGAATCCAAAATTACTTTTTAAAAGTTATACAAAACACCCACTTAAAACCTATTTTTTTAAAATCTGATTTTAATTTTGGACTTAAATTTAAAACTTTTATTATGATTTTAGACTCAAAATTTAAATTTTAACTTTAATTTTCAAATTTAGATTTTAAATTTGAAATTAAAAATTTGAATTTATATTTAAAAATTTAAATTATAAAATTTAATTTCAAATTTCAAATTGATTTTTTTAATTAAAATATTAAATTTTAAATTTTTGTGCAAATTTTAAATTTTAAATTTAAGTTTAAATTTAATTTTTAAATTAAATTCAAATATAAAATTATTTTAAAATAAGATTTAGTAAAACAATTATTATTTGCAAACAACAAAAAAAAAATTTTGCTAAATAATTTTGTAAAATTATTTTTAAAAAATAACTTTCTATCAAAACTTAGCTAAATATTTTATAATTTTTAATTAAAATTATATTTTAAAATCAAAATTAATTCTGTAAATATTATTTTTTAATTAATAATCTAGGCCAAAGATCCCATAGTCTCACAATTTGCTCGGGGTTCCCATCTAGTTGGTGTTCAAGTACGTCTCCATGTAGTTGGTGTTCACTGTTTATATTCCAACCTTTGACATTTGTACGTACTACGCCCATGCATAACCAACCCCAACAAATTGATCAAGGTACCCATGAGAACGTCAGTGCGTGCATGTGGAAGGGACAGAGTGATGAGATTTATTAATGATAAATTTCACAACTAGTTCCGTAACTTAGTCATATTTGAATATATAAATATTTTATTTAATATATATTTTTAGTTTATTTGAAAATTATGTAGTATGTGATAGATATGTAGTAAATGTTAAGAATAAATATTCTATTCAATCTTTAATTTATTTTTTCAAAATAAATAGGTAACATATTTAATCCTATAAAAAGTGAAGTAGAATGAAGCTATTTTTGACTGTAAATATACATACATATATATATATATATATATATATATATATATATATATATATATATATATATATATATATATATATATAGGGCAATTTCCTACGTACCCCTAAAAATTTTCCTGTTTTCAGATTTATTCCTCTTAGAAGGCTAATATTAAAACTACCCTTCTTACGTTCCAACTTCTTGCCAAAATACCCCTGAAGTTAAACTCTGTTAGTGTACCGTTTGAAACTGCCGTTATCTGTATGTAATTACTTTTTTGCCCTTTCAAATATATCCTAAATCCTAACCCCTAAAACCCTAAACCCCTAAACCCTAAAACCCTAAACGCTAAACCCTAAAACCCTAAACCCTAAACCCTAAAACCCTAAAACCCTAAACCATAAACCCTAGAACCCTAAAAAACCCTAAACCCTAAACCCTAAAACACTAAAAAATCCTAAACCCTAAACCCTAAACCCTAAACCCGGGCAAAATAGGTATATCTGATAGTTTTTAACTCCGATTATTATTTAACTCTAGTTTAATCCTAGTTAACTTAACAAAGGGAAACGGTAGGAGTATTTTTAATAACGGTGGAACGTATGAAGGGTATATTCGAAAGAGAAAAATAAGAGGGGTAAATCAGATATTTCTTCATATTTCAGGGATACACAGGCAATTATCCCTATATATATATATATATATATATATATATATATATATATATATATATATATATATATATATGTATATTTACAGTCAAAAATAGCTTCATTCTACTTCACTTTTTATAGGATTAAATATGTTACCTATTTATTTAACTTGTGATGCTTAGTACATAGTTTTATTAAACAAAAAAAAAAAAAATTAAATTTAAATATTTTAGATCGATAATTTAAAATTAATAAATTATTAGTGCTAGCTTACTAAGTCGTTATATTTCTATTGTTTGATTCCTCATAAATGAAATTTGCTAGTAACTCCACCTTGAAATACCATAATTGAATTTTCTTGATTAGTAGCAAAGTTAATTATATGAGAGAAAGGAGTAGAAAATTATTAAAAATTAATTACCATAAATTTTTAATAATTTTCTTGTCTTATAGTATGGTGACCCTCTTGTCTCATAGTATGGTGAAGTACCGTTAGTTACGAGGATCCTCACGGCTATATCAATGGTACGGAGTTGCTCTTCAGCTCGGCTAGGTGGAATCCAGTATGGTTGTGGTTGGTTCTGCTTTGTATCTTCGCCTGAAGTCTTGTTGACCAATATGGTAGTTTTGATTGGGTATTTGATTGTTCTACCATTGATGCATTGATTCCCTATTTAGCATGCTTAGTCATTATACTCTTATGATTGCTCAGTTTCTTGATTCAGTATCTATATCAGCAAGCTCTTATTATGATAGTTCAGTACCCTGTTATGCTCAGCACTGTATTCATGATTTTTCAGTTATCAACTTGTTATACCTGCCTTACCTACTGATCTTTTACTATCAGCTAATTATTATATGCCAGTAGGTACGATTAGCTATTTCTCGGCTCGTCGTGTCCACTGGGATACACTGTCGATGTATCTCACACCCCTTGGGTGACCATTTTTCAGGTTGTTCGGGTGCTGAGATGTCGGAACATATTGGTGAGGCTGTCGTGATAGCAATGACCCTTATGTCGCCGTTTAATTTATTTTTTGCATGATTTATGTAAAGGATAAATGTAATAATGTTTTAAATTTGGCTAACTGTTTGTAGTTAAATGCGTAGTTTAGACTACTCTGATATTGGCTGTAAGTGCTTAGCCGTGCATGTATAGAAAAGGCTCAGTCCAAGGGAATTGAAAATTTTCTATACATGTGGCGATCTGCTCATGCCGTGGATTGCTTTTAACTCTAATATTTTTTTAAATTTTTTTTTTTAAAAATTTAGCCTATTTTTCGAAACTCGGGGCGTGACACCTACACTATCCCAACCACTCGGCCCACTATCCGGGTGAGGAAAAACTCTAAGTCCAAGAGAAAGGAATGCAAGATGTGAAAAAATTGGAACATAAAAAAAACTAGCGCAAGTGAGAGTTCTCTACTAGTCTGGTTAATACATGAAACATATGACAGGGTGCTAGTTAGAGTTCCACAACTCTACAAACATCATGATACATCAATAATAGTACCTATACTAGCATGCTGAGAACTACAATACTAGAATTAGTAGAAAGTCCGCAGTTTTGGAGAAAATCCAACCCATCTTGTTTTGCCGCCAATTATTTGTAGATACTTGCAATTGGGCTCCTGCTGCCACACGCTCTCTTTCGAATCAGAATGCCCAACAGTGATCACCACGCGCGAACGGCACAACCCGAAAAGCCCGGCGATATATCGCACAGCAAAACAGCACAGACAACCGCGGTCCCTAACAGGCACAAAGGTACGAAGTTCAAATCCAAAATCTCTAACGGGTAAAACATCCCAAAACTATGCCGAAAACACCGCAAAACATAAAACGGAACCAACCTTAAAGTCGACGCGCCGTTAAACTCACGTACGCACGACGGTCTGGCTCCTTTGAACACCTCGCGTGCGCTCTACGGCGCAATCGGCTCGCTTGCAGCACTCCACCTCCTCTCCCACGTGCTGTCTCAAAAGGAGAAAAGAGAGGAAAGGAGGGTGTTCTCAGGCTTTTATAGCCAAAAACCCCAAGATTCGGGCGCCTGAATCCCACTTTCGAGGGCCCAAAACTGCTTCGGGCCCGCTACAGTGAGCGCCACGGGCGCCCACTCCCCCGCGCGACCAACCGGAGGCCAACACGTGGCACCCACTCTTCCGCGCGACCAACTGTAGGCCGCCACGTGGCCGCACCCGGACCCTTGCGTCAACGCGCGTGTTAGTGATGCATCACGTCGTTGTCGCATCGCACGGCGCGACCAACGAGGCCCCGCCACGTGGCACCACCCACACGCACACGCGCTAGGGCCGCGCTGATTCCCTATGTTTTTGACGCATCGGCCGCCGTGCTCAATAGGGCGCCGCCATGTGGCGCCACCCACGTCCTCCCATGCCAGCGCCAGCGCCGTGCCCGTGTTCAGCCTCTCCCCGCTCGACACGTGGCACGGGTTCATTGCTCCCGGTGCACGCCTGTGGGTCGTGAGCCGCCTGCAACCAAAATGGGTCCAAAAGCCGGTTTTCGCTCGAAAATAATTATTTTTTACTATTTTCGCGCGCTGAGTCCGTTTTTGCATCCGTTTGACATGCAACACATTCGATACACCAAAAATAGGTGTTTTCATGCTGCCGACAATATAGTAAAGTAATACGGGAATTCAGAACATCACACATATAGGATAGTGAGAACTAAAATGAAACTCTTTTAAGAGTTTAACATGTTTGTTTCAGCGAAGGTAAAGTTCAAGTTGAAGTACACTTTTTGGTGAATTCAGAGTTTAGGTAAAAATTATTTCCGTGATGCAATTTGTTTGCATAGTTGTAGAATTGAAGTTATTTCAGTTATATTGTTTGTTTGACAAAAAATATAATTTCCCAATAGTCTGATTGAGAATATAATAGACAAGACACACTATTGATAATAACTGGGTTTAAGTATTTTGGATTGATTGTTTGGATTCAACGAGTAATTATTGCTAGCAGGTTGGGTTGTCCCAATTGGCATAAGTGACGAATACTAACCGGAAGTGTGAGAGCTAAGTGATACGTGGGACAAAATGTTACACCACAAATTTGGTGGGAGTTATCTCTTAAACCTGCAGAGTCACTTCTAGAATCTCACATCGTCGATAATTCTAATTTATATTTATGATATGTGATCGGGTTTGGATCTGACAAGAATGTCAAGCTCTAAATGGGAGAAGCTTGTTACGTCCCAACAGTCTGATTGAGAATATAACATATTAGACATACTATTAATAATAACTAGATTTAAATATTTTTGACTGATGATTTGGATTCAACGAATCATTATTGCTAGCGGATCAGGTCGTCTGTAAGACCCGCCCTTTTATTTCGGTAATTTTTCTTTTCACTTTGTGCCGTCCGGCTGAAGGGTTAATTAATTCGTGTTTTTCTGGACAGTCCGTCAGGGCTCGTGGGTATTTTTAATTGCTAGAGCTCGTGAAACGGGGAACGGTGGCGCGATCGTATTTGGATTCCGACCCCGGGATCTCCCAGAAATTAATTTTGAAGTTTGCGGTCTTTTAGATGCTCCGGGATCCGTGCGGACGATCTGCACATTTTTCGAGGTAACTTATAGCCGCTGATTTTTGTCTCGTTGGTTTGAGTTTATAAGCCAGGGATTTAGGGTTTTCTTTTCCCTTGGTACTCTTTTCGTGCGGCTAGGGTTTTGGGGGGCGCGACCTGAGAGAGGAAAGGAACGGGAACCCAACCTTTTTCGCTCTCGCTCGACTTTCCTCCGGCGTAGAACTTTACCGCGGGGACACGAGGGAGAAGAAAGGAGGCGTTTTTCGGCGGGTTGATCGGGCGAAGGTGGATGATCCTTCTCCTCCATCTCCTCTCGCGCATCAAGCTGAGTTTTTTCCCGTTCTTGATTTTTTAGGTATTCGTTTTTTGTTGGGTTTTTGTCGGTCGATCGTGATCGGGGTTTACCGCGCCGCCGCCACCGTCGTCGAAACGGTCGCCGCCGTCGCGGGGCCACCCGCAGGCAGGACACCCGCGCGGGCTGGGGCCGCGCGGGGTCGCCCGCGCCTGCGGGCGGTGCGCCCGCGCGGATCGGTGCCACGCGGGGCCGCCCGCAGGCGGGGCGCCCGCGCGGGCTGGCGCCGCGCGGGGCCGCCCGCGCCTGCGGGCAGCGCGCCCGCGTGGGGCCGCCCGCGCCTGCGAGCAGTGCGCCCGCGCGGACCGATGCCACGCGGGGCCGCCGCAGGCGCGGCGGCCGTGCGGGCTGGCGCCGCGCGGGGCCGCCCGCGCCTGCGGGCAGCGCGCCCGCACGGGCTGGTGCCGCGCGGGGCCGCCCGCAGGCGGGACGCCCGCGCGGGCTGGCGTCGCGCAGGGCCGCCCGCGCCTGTGGGCAGCGCGCCCGCGCGGGCCGGTGCCGCGCGGGGCCGCCCGCAGGTGGGGCGCCCACGCGGGTTGGTGCCGCGCGGGGCCACCCACGCCTGCGGGTGCCGCGCGGGGCCGCCCGCAGGTGGGGCGCCCGTGCGGGCTGGTGCCGCGCGGGGCCACCCGCACCTGCGGACAGCACACCCGCATGGGCCGGTGCCGCGCGGGGCCACCGCCGACGGGGCGGGGCCGCGCGGAGCTGTCCGCATGCGGGGCGCGCGCCGCACGAGTTGTCGTCGTGCGGGGAATCTCGCGCGCGGGGGTTTTTGGAACTTGTCTTTTTCTCGTCCCTTGCCTGAGTCGTCGTTAGGTGTTTTGATCACCAGGTCTTAGTCTTCGCTTCTTGAAGGGACGCGGGGCGCTGTGGGCTCGGCAGACGTGCAAACGCGGACGAACCGAACGCCGGTCCCCTTTCAAGGTGGGTACCTTCTCCAGGGTCAGTGGGAAAGGGGTGTTAATTGTAAGATGCATGTTCGGGCAAAGGTGGATTTTCTAAAATTTTCATTATTTACACTGCTAATCCCGTTTACATTATTATTTAATTAATTATCTAAATAGTTGACTATTGGGCTCGTCTTACTGCACGCACACCGGCGGTTTGGCCACCGCGAGTGTGTGCTTTTCCGGAAAAGTGGTACGTTGACCCGTGTACCCTACGTGACGGTGACGTGATGGGGGCCCTCGTGGGTGGGGGGTGTGAGCGGTGATGCCGAGGCAGGTGCTCGGCGGCCGAGGCAGGTGCTCGGCAGGGGTTTCCGAGATAGGTGCTCGGTGTGGTTGCCGGGGGAGGTGCCCGGTTTGTTTTTACACAGGGTTGCACACTGTTGGTTACACATTGAGGCTGGGGTTGCTCCGGTTGTCAGTGGTTTGCCCGTTTTATAGCCTTTATGCTCTTACATTTTCTTTATAGTCACTGACTTCCCACTTTGTGACAGGTTCGTCCATGGGCGAGTGCTAGGGCGCTGGTGAGGCCGCGTGAGCGCTGTTCTGACTCTTAGCGACGGCAGATACAGTTGACTCTTTCTCTTTGTTCATTTATTATTCATGATAGCTAGATGTGGATTGCGATACCCCTGTGGGATCGACGTGGATGTTGTCTTTTCTTTTTATAACTGTTGAATGAATGACGTCCTTTTCCTTTTACTTGGCCATTTTAAACTACAACAAGAATCAAACAAAACCGTTTGCGAAAACCGTTTGAAAACGTGGATGTCGTGTGGGCACCGTTTTAAAACTCTGTGGAATTTATGTGATTTCGAAAATGGCTTTATAAAATCAGGCACCGGGTGGGTGCCGTTTTTAAATTCTGTGGATTTATGCGGCTTTGAAACGGATCTTGTCAAAACTCGGTGTCGGGTGGACACCGCTTTCAAAACTCTGTGGTTTTATCCTTTTAAAACAATCGGCCCCTTTTCTATGTGTGAAAGTCGGTTAATTGTATGAAATGCATGTTGTATGTGTGTGATGATCCGGACTTCCGCAGGAACTGTTGCAACATTAAACAGTGACTGTAGGAAGCTTATACGGTGTAACGGAACTTGTAGCGTCGAAATTGGACCCCAGAAATTGACTCGGCCCGAAAATCGGATCAAGTGGGCTTTTCTGGGGGCTTTCGGCAAAATTCCGGATGAGAATTTGGCAAAACGGACAGCGGAATCGGACTCAGCGCGCGAAAGCGATCAAAATTGTATATTTACTTTATTTTTTTCGCCACAAATTACTGTTCACCGGAACAGTAACTCCGGCCGGCCGGAATTACTGTTCCGGCGGCCGGCGGCGCAGCGGCGGAGCGCGGCGGCGTAGCGGCGGAGCGCGGCGGCGTAGCGGCGGAGCGCGGCTGAGCGCGGCGCGGGCAGCGCGGGCAGGCGCGGGCAGGCGCGCATGCTAGTCGGTCCATGGGCATGGCGTGCACCGGGTGCACTGAAGATCGGCTTTGCCACGTGGCGTCTTCTGATTGGTTGGACGGCTTGCGGGATTGGTGACACGTGGCGCTCTCCGATTGGCCGACATTTTCCGGAAAACCCGGAGCGGGGACCGGGCATGTGCACCAGGGGTGACACGTGGCGACTTTTGAGCGGCATTGCATGGATGTTTCCTATTTTGTGGACACGTGGCGCGTTCTGGTTGGTGTGTTTTGGTGTTTCCTGTTCTGTCCGGATCCCGTGTGGAGCCCAAAGATTCCTTGGCCCATTATATAAGGAATCTCTCCCCCCTCTCCCTTTCTCACCTCGATTTTCGAGTTGTAGAGAGAGAAACAGAGCATGTGCCCTCTATGAAAATTTTTCCTCTCTCTCTTCTCTCTCTCTTATAGAAATTTCAGAATTTTTGGAGTTATCGATAGTGAGTTATCTGCGACGCGGCGCACTGCGACGATTTCCTTTTTCGGCCCATTTTCCGTCGCAGTTCGGTCGAAAAATCCCTGTGTGCTAACCAGGAGAAATTTTTGAACGATTTTTGCGGCAGCGCGTTCCTAAGAGGTAAGGCTTCGATTTCCGTGTAAATCACTTCACCCCATTTTTCAATTTTGGCACGATTCCCGAGGCTTCTTTGACCTTCCTTTTTGCTGTGGTAGTTTCTGGACAGCATCAACTTCTCCAATTTATATCTTGAGCTAGGAGCATCGGATCGAGGCGTTTAAAGAGTCGATTTTAATCTACTCGTCGCAAGGAACGCAACCGTAATTTTCTGGATTTTTCTGAGCACTGTACAGAGGTGAAATGCCTCGTTTTCCGTGTTGTTTGGAAAAATAGCAAAAGCTATGTTTTTACGAATAGTATATTTACACTTTGTGCAATGTGTGTTGCTGTAGGGCACAGTTTTCGGCAAACAGCAATTTTAGGGGAGTGTGGACAGCCAGGAGACTATCTGGGTGTGGTTTGAGCTGCTCGAGGTGGGCGGTTGTTGCTTACCTCATTTTTGACTAGCTCACTGGGACTATTAGAACTCCCCTAAAAATTAATGTGACAATTGATACTCTATTTGAGAACAATACATATGACCCCATAGGATAGGGTCACTGGGATTATCAGAACTCCCCTAAAAATTAATGTGACAATTGATACTCTATTTGAGAACCATACAAATGACCCCACAAATTATATGACAGCTCATTTATGATAAATTGGGACACTGTGGTTTGGACAAATGCTATAATCTCGCATGCAAATGACTTATCCTGTTGATATATTAAAATCAATCTTTTTAAAATAAACATCAGACACTCTTCTACAATATTAAAAGGGAACAATTGCATGCATGTTGGGACATCTAGTTAGGCCCCTATTTATTGCTACACTATCATATTGAGACTTGAACATGTTTTATTGCTCGCCTTTGCATTCAGATGCTTGTTGCTCAAGTATGAGCAGGGGTTTGGGATTGTGTAGTCAGGATTGCACTAGATTGTGGACTTGTGGGGTATTGCGGTGACCACGGACAGCAGGTGGTCGACCGGATGTTTATCCTTGCATCAGATTGGGGTTGAGTCTGGTTTATTTGTTTGCATCAGCTGGGGATTGGGTTTTCTGTAGTGGACGGAGTTTCCCACTTTGATCATAGTCATGATCCAGTCCTGCTATTGTGAGATATTGGTTACAGAGATGCTTGATACAGAGATACTGTACTCGTGTGGGTCGCTCCCCTCGAGTGCCACTCCGGAGTAGGCTTTTGACCGTGCCGGGTGCCGGTCGGTTGGCCAGTGAGTGCCAGACCTGTTGGCCAGTGAGTGCCAGACCTGTTGGCCAGTGAGTGCCAGACAGTGAGTATCGGTCAGTGAGTACCGATTAGTCAGCAGATATTTGAGACAGATGAGCAAGCAGTGCCAGTGGTTACTGGTCCATTGATTGGGTTCATAGTTGCATTCATACTGTTACCTTTGGCACAGCATTTAGAGGCATAGTAGTGGTAGTCTCCCTATTTCAGTACTTTATTTACCTCACCACTTCACCTTTTTCCTTGCCTCTAGTAGTTCTAGTGGGTGCGTCAGAGTTGAGGTTTTACCCACTAGGGGAGGCTACTGATTTATCTGGTAGTTCTCACCCCCATTGTTATTTTCTATCTCTTTCTTCTCCTTTATTTTTGCAGAGTCGTCTGCGGGAGCTGCTAGGCCATCGGCAGCTGATCGAGGTAAGGGGATCGCTGAATAGATAGATCTCCTGTAAGACTGAGAGCTGTTAGACAGATGCTGTACCCTTCACTCAGACTGTGGTATTTTTCTTTATTTTGGGTCTGGCTTTCGCCAGCTGGTTGTACTATTTTGGTGAGCTGGGAGATTATTGTACATATTACAGCTTTATTTGTAGGTCCAGTCTGAGATACTATGTGGTTCTTCTATTTCAGCTCTGTATTATGCTCTTTTATTGTTCATATTATATCTGAGCAGATTACCAGCGCTTCGTGTACGCAGGAAATTCCGTGTGCACGGCGGATCTGTTGGCGAGCCCGGATTCCAGTTTACACCCGGGGCGTGACAATGTGTCTGTGCCTCGATCTAGTGTGATTAAAGCTTGAATGAGGTGTATTATGTAGTCAGGATGCCGTGCATATACAAAGGAGACTCTGCCCATTTGTAGAGTGAATTTGTATATGCGGTGGGTCTGGGCACGCACCGGGGCAGAATTGATTTAAAAAAAATATATATATATTACGCTGATTTGAAAGCATCGGTGGTTTTCCTTCCGCGCGTTTGAACCCCCGGGGCGTGACATCGTCACAGAAAATAAATAACATAAACACTAGAGGTGGCAGAGATGAATTAATATTTTGTTACTTTCTTTCTCGTTTTTTTTTTTTCATAATTGATTTTAGGTTGGGGGTGACACGAAGTTAATTGTAGAATTTGGGAGAATTTGAATTTCAACTAAAGATATAGTTACATTGAGCCAAACAATATTAAAAGTAAATATTTACCCTTAAAAATTATTTCATCACTCTCGGCACTTATGATAAAATAAAAATATTACGGGTGGAAAAGTATCAAAAAGGTTTGCACTCAAGATTCGCTTGGGCTATCTGGTGCCATTTCAGATGTGGAATGAATGAGAGACAGTCGAGTGGCAGAGTGGTCCTCGGTAAAAGGCATGGCTCGTGAGGATATATTTGCCGAGCAAGAATTCGTAGGACACATTCGCTCGGAGACGGAATTTAAGTTGAAAAACTTGTGATGTTCTTGTGGCTCACTTTGGAACAACAAGGCATTAGGATGTGTGGCACTATCAAAAAAGATTTGTCAGGTGAGACAGAAAGTACTTAGCTGTCGAGCCAACCTCGATGGCTGGCAGGGTTGATCGTAGACATTTGTAGAGTTCAAGGAGGGATTCAAGTAAAGCGTGGCGCTTGAAAGTAAGGCTCAAAGAGGAGCGTCCTTGAGCAAGACTAGAGTTGATATTTCGCTACTAAATTTGAAAACATGTTAATACTGAGGACTCATAAAACTGGCTCAGATACACAATGTTTGGACTCACACAGAAAATTGTAAGAAAATTTTGATCCCGTGACAACCATTGGGATCGTACTTGAAAGTTGGAGCAGTACTGAAAGGAATCTTGCTAAAGTCCGGGTAGCGGTGGTGCAAACCCTAGTACATTTTAACCTTGACTAATTAATGATAGCACAGCATGCATCTACCCATGGCCGTCGTGCTACAGTTCCCAGGAACTCTCACAGGCCTGTACAAGATCGGTCAGGGAAAGAGAGAGATGGCGCGCGCGTGTCGTCGCCTATAAATTTGCAGGACTCGCCCGGCCGGTAGTTCGGCGCCGGGATGGTACAGGAATTAACGGTGATTGTAATGCCCGCTGATTAATTTATAAATTAATTAACCGTTAAATGATAATTTTGTTGTAACACCCGGGAATGTGTATAGGGTCCTGAGGCATTAGTCATGGGGAGGCAGCCATGCTGCGACAAGCAGAGGGTGAAGAGGGGGCCGTGGACGGCGCAGGAGGACATGAGGCTGGCGGAATTCATTGCCGCAGGCGGCCGCCGCTCCTGCTGGCGGGCGGTGCCCAAGCTGGCCGGCCTGCAGCGGTGCGGCAAGAGCTGCCG
Source organism: Tillandsia fasciculata (assembly GCA_029168755.2). Lineage (NCBI taxonomy): Eukaryota > Viridiplantae > Streptophyta > Magnoliopsida > Poales > Bromeliaceae > Tillandsia > Tillandsia fasciculata. The sequence goes on along the minus strand of CM054932.1, from coordinate 5,632,632 downwards.
GCTCCGCTGGACCAACTACCTCCGCCCCGGCCTCAACCACAGCCTGCTCACTGAGGCAGAGGAGTGGCTCATCATCCACCTCCATGCAAACCTCGGCAACAGGTAAAAACTTCGTCCGTCTGGCATATATATATAGCCGGAAAAGCTACATGCATAAAATAAAATAAAGAAGTTTTGGTTTCGGACTATGCTTTCCAACGCATTTATTTTTATATATTAAAGAATAAAAAAAATAAAAATACTTTCAAATTTTTTATTTTTCAAATTGTAAATTTTCTATAGCAATTAATTACATATTCTCCTGCGGTGGTTGTTATTGTTATTTTGAATTTATAGCGGAGAAAAAATTGAAATATGCTTTCGTATATCTCAAAATCTTTCAAAGCATGAAAATGCATAGCTTTCAGCTACAGTATTATTAAACTAGGATAAAGTATAAATAGAAAAAAAAATAGAAAAAAATATCTGGTAATAACTTAGAAACTGTAATTACAGAAATTTTAAATATCCTGTAAAACTGCAAACATTCTGACTCAATATGAATTCACATAAATTAAAAATAAAAAAATACCAAGAAAAAAAACAAAAATAATCTAGAAGGCCAAGCAGTTGAATTTGGGCAGAAAAATTTGTTTTCAGATTTCAGATTGAGGCTGTATATTTAAAATGGACATTAAAAAAAAGTTATGTTTCTTTTACTGAACTTGTGTTCGAATGGCATCAAACGGATTTTAATTGAATTTTCTTCCAGCAGAGTTGATCTAATATAATTTTTTTTAGGGTGATGCTAGGTGTACACTCCACAAGGGGTGTACATTCTGCACCCCATCCTATTCTGAAATAGGTATTCACTCATCCGTCACATCGAGTGATTAATGAAATTTATCCTACTCCAAAATAGAGTGGAATGTAGGATGTACACCCCTTCTGGAATGTATACTTATATATACCCTTTGTCATAATTCTTAATATCAGATCATCCTCATTGTAGTCTATCTCTTTAAGACTTAGAATGATGTCGAAGCTTGGCTACGAATATCCGAGATTTTACTCAGGTTAAGCGGATATTAAGCGGGTTTGGTTTCTGTTAACCGTATTAAAAAAATAAAAATCCAACTTATTTGAATTTGGTTATGATTGTTGTCTATACTCGAATAGGGTCCTAATTTGATCCTGAAATTAAACTTGTACAAATACGTACTTATTACATAAAGAATATAATTTTTTAGATATTTATTTTAATGATTAATATATAATATTTTGTATATTAAATAGTTGAGATCGATTTTTTGGTTTTAGATATAGATTTTTGGTTTTTTATTCAAGTTCGATTTTGTGTTTGATTTGTACATCCAATCGGTTCCTGTTTGGTTTTGAATATAAATTTTTTTATTCAGATTCAATTATAAATTTTATAAAAACTGTTTCGAAATGGATCCATATATAAGCATTACTATTAAAGAAAAAGTTATTAATAATTATTAATAATTTATTATCTATTATTTATTACATTACATGAAAGGATGGCTAAGAGAACCCCATGACAACACGTATCCTAGCTTAGGGATATTGTGCTATGAGGCTGTCAATTGTGGGTTTGCCCTGGCACTTGCCCGTATAGACAAAAAAAGTTTCTAGCTGAATGAAGCGAAAAAATATATCAATATATATAAACATGCATGAAACGAGTAGTCATATTACTAACATTTAAACCATTTCAACTTAAAGTTTAAATATAAGTTTTATATCATTTAACCCAATACAAAATTTTATAATTTTTTTATTATTTTTTAAAAAAGGATGTTTCTAAACCTCTCACTTGGTCTATTTATTCTGTAACATATTTATCGTGATCACACGCTTATCTAGCGATTATAGGCTCTGAAAAAAGTACAAATAATAAAAATGATAAGAACTATAATTAGTTTCTAGTGGATGCAATAGTAAAAAATTAATGGCGCTCTACATTCACTCGGTCTAAAAAAGACATTAATAGTTAAATAAAGTTAATGCCTTGTATATAAGAATATGCCACTGTGTCATTGGTCACATATTTACCCAATTTACTTCATGCACAGATACCTCACAATTATATATTTTCTTTAACCAAGTTAGTAGTTTGGTTTCATTCCTTATTATACCTACGTAGAGTCAATTGCTTTCGGACCTCTCTCTTATCCGTAGATAAATAGGGTCGACTGCTCTCGGACGCCTCTAAGTACTTCAAAGAGAGTCGATTTTTTTCATACTTTTTTTTATTTTGACACTTTTGGAAGGCCACACTTATTTACTATGTACACCTTAAGTTCAAGATTTCTTGGGTTATATACAAACTTATACTCTACTTCACATTTAATCTAGAGTTCACATATAATCATTATATTTCACCTTAGATTTTAACCTAAGTTTAGTTGTCACTATTGTTTAACTTATATCACGTATTTATATTTTATTCACATGAATAAATCCATTATTTCATTCACATACGAAGGGCTGAAACCTTATTTCCTAGTATATAACTAAAATCTCATTTAGTGTAATTATCTTCTATAATATATACAAGTAATTCTAAAAAATAATGGACAAAAGGAAGATCAAATTCTTTTCGGTGATATTCCCTATCTCTGCTAGATCCCACTCAAGGAGTTGGTCTTGATCTCTTGAAATTACTAAGAAACCATAGAAAATAGCTCTAGAAAAATTAATAACTCCAAAACTTTTATTTTCAAAAATTCTAAAATAAAAACCTCAAAAATATCAACTTACCTCTCATCCTCTAGCACTGAAAATGAGGGTTCGATGGTCTTCTTTTCCTTATGGAGCTTCCTCTTGAAGCTCTCTACCGTTTCTAAGCTCCCAACGAGATCAATATCAAAGTTCAACAATGAAAAAAATCGGTTCTCTCTTACCTCTAGGGAGAGAAAGATGAAAGAGGGACTGAGGGAAAAAGTGAAATGGGAATTTAGGATTTTTTGGCTGGTGAGGAGAATTATATATAAGTGATATATTTGCAAATAACCGTCCAAAATATCACATTTGGATCCCTTAATCCATTCTCCCAAACTGCGAAGGATCCAGACCGTGTCTCTAAGGTCTAGATCCCGAACGACCTTCCTGACATGCGCATGCAAGGTTTAGACCATCTAGTCAAGGTTCAGATCCCGAATGGTGGCTCTGCCAGTATGCAATGAAGGTCTGGACTTCGAGCTCAGGGTCTGGATCCTGAACATTTGGATTACACTTTCGAGTAGACGGTCTAGATCTTCCTGCTATGGTCCTGACATTGATATTTGGAGCACTCACAGTAACTTCAGGATTTGGATTCTCCATTAGAGTTCGGATCCCAAAGGTCTGATGGCTCAACTTCATTTCGACAAAATTTTCTATTTTCGCTCCACGGTTTTCCAGCTTGGTTCTTATTGCTCCAAAATCCTTAGAATTTCCATCGAGCACTATCATAGTAACTCCTTGACTGTACTTCACCCATGCCAATTCAGCCAAGGCTTAGTGCAACATATTGAAATTCCATATATTATATTCTCCTTTCCTTAAAATAGTTTCATTCCCTAAACTTAAATTTATACCTCAAATCAGTTTTCCAAATAGGTGAGGAAATTACTCATGTATGGTGCTCTCGAGTTCCCAAGTAGTTTTTTGCTCCTTGTGGTTGCTCCATAACACTTTCACGTAAGGTATGGAGGGATTCCACAACGTCTTCTCTTGCCAGTCAAGAATGCTAACCGGTATTCATTGTAGCTCAAATCCTCCCACAACTCCAGTTGCGGATAACTAACAATATGAGTCGGATCGAACACATATTTGCGAAGTAGAGACGCATAGAACATGTCATGTACTCCCGCCAAGCTTGGGGGTAATCTAACTAGATACGCCATAGGGCTGATCCTCTCGAACACCTCAAAGGGTCCAACATAGCAAGGACTTAGCTTTCTTCACATTCCAAATTGTCTCGCATTCCTTATAGGCGAGATCTTCAAAAGCATATGATCTCCAACTATTACGCCCCAACTTCCTAGGGGGTCACCCATCCTAGAACTACTCTAGCTTTAGCACGCTTAACTCTCTTAACCTCTTGGGTTTTGCTACCATCCAAAATATTATAGCCGGGTTAAGAGATTTAGTCCTATTATATCATTTATATATAGGACTAATCCAAATTTTGGGGGTGTCACATTCTTTTCCCCTTTAAGCACTGACGTCCACATCAGGCTCAAGCACACTCACAAGTACCAGGCGATATGAGACTTGTCTCGCTAGCCTTAGCCGACCTTGTAGGGAGCTGCACTCCACCCACAATGGTCATTAGCCGGGAAGCCACGCTCTACTCCTTATATAACCCTGGCTTAGCTGAGACTCATCTCACATTTCCGACTGGTAATTGGCTCTGATACCAACTGTGACGCTCCAACTTCCCAGGGGGGTCAACCATTCTAGAACTACTCTTGCTCTAGCATGCTTAACTCTCTTAACCTCTTGGATTTTACTACCACCCAAAATGCTATAGCCGGGTTAAAAGATTTAGTTCTATTATATCATTTATATATAGGACTAATCCAAATTTCGGGGGTGTCACACCAACGCTAAACTTCAAGTCGCGTCATCTTTTGTCAGAGTGGCTCTTTTGACGACTTTGTGCCGTCAATAGCCATTGGCTGTAATAATTGGACTCGACCAGTGCAGGTGAATCTCTAAAAGGAGAGTCAACATCTTTATCACCTTGCTTGCTTGCTGGATTTTTTGAAAAAAAACCTCGACCTCTTGTATTATGTTCGGACTCAAGGTAGATCTCTTACCGATCTCACTCCAATGCAATGGAGGTCGACGCTTTTTTCCATAAAACGCTTCATACGGTGCTATCCCGATACTTGCTTGGAAGTTGTTATTGTAGGTAAACTATGACGCCCCAACTGCATGTGACGCCCCACTTCCTAGGGGGTCATCCATCCTAGAACTACTCTAGCTCTAGCACGCTCAACCTTCTTACCTCTTGGGCCTAGCTACTACCCAAAATGTTATAGCCGTGTTAAGTGGTTTAGTCCTATTTATACTTTTTATATATAACTAATTCAAATCCTAGGAGTGCTACATTTCTCCATCCTTTAAGTCATGACGTCCTCGTCAGGCTTAGGCACATTCACAAATACCCGATGATGTGAGACTCATCTCGCTAGCCTTAGCCGACCTTGCGAAGAGTTGCACTCCATTCACAATGGTCATTAGCCGGGGAGCCACGCTGTCACACCCTGGGGTCGAAACTACGATCCGAGCTCGCCAACAGATCCACCACCCATACGAAAATCCCCGCATATGTGAAGCGTCTATCCTACAAAAGATAATATCTAACAACTAAACAGATATCAGAGCTAAAAAAAACTGTTGTAATAAAAATCTAAATCACTGTACAACTGAAAAATAAGATACAATATCCATCTCCCAAAATAATAATACAATAGCTTAGTCCACTGAAACTGAATACAAGTAAAAACCTCCTATACAACATCTATGAATTCAAAAGGGTGATAAACTAAAATCATAAAATACAACAATGTACAGTAAAACCCACAATCCAGATTGGTACATCTATCTCATCATAAGAAACAACAATGGTAGGGATCTTTCTCACGACTCCCTCACCTCGATCCGTTGAGCCAACTGGAGCAGGGACGGAAGGAAAACCTCTGCAAACCTGTCACCGACAAAGGGTGTGAGAACTATATCCTACAGTAGTTCTCGGTGGGTACCGTCTCCAAGACCAACGGTCTACCCACTAAGTCTACTAGAGACATAAGATAACAGAGATACTGTAAATAAGGATAAAATAGCTGGAAAGAAAACTACAACTATCATGCCTCTATCTACGATGCTCAATTGGCGGATGAAACAGATGATAAAATGCAACCACTCTAACTCGAGGTGCCCAAACCAACCCAACTACAATGACTGTCAAAAAGGTCAGTCAAGCCTGCGCTCACCTACAGTTCCTCCACTCACTAGGTAGGAACAATGTAGGGTGTCCCAACGGATTAGTCTGCTCTCACCTACCACCACTGTCTTATCTAGACTGGTCCTGTAGGGCGTCCTTCCTAATGGACTATAGTGTGCTCACCTACCACCGCTGTCCTATTTGAACTGCTCTCGTAGGGCGCTCAAAAGAACTAAAACAACTATCGCATCCGGAGCGGCACTCAAGGGGAGTGACCCCACTGAGGAAAAGAACCGTGTAGAATCAAGAACCAGAGCTGTAGCACAAGCAGGATGCAATCCCAAACCATGATGAAATAGATCGAAAAACTCTCAAACCCACCGACTAACCCCACTGGCCGGAACACCCATCGGCCCAACTTCAAAACCCAAACAACTAACAACACTGACCGGAAATACCCCACGGCCCAACACCGAACCCAACCGACTAACAACACCGGGATCGAGAATTCTGGAGAACTGACGCCTACAACCCCAATCAAACAAGAACAGGTTCTAGGCACAGCCCATGTAGCTCTCGACCCAAAAAGAAGGCAGCCCTTAGAACCCAGATCATCCCAACCCTTGCCGGGGTGGGGAGGTTTGCATAAAAAGGTGATATTTGTTTTTGAAAGTCATTTTCTCTCAACCACTCTCTTGGTGAGGACAAAAAGTACTTTCTTTTTAGAAAACCACTTTGGTTTAAGGAAACCAAATTTTAGTGAAGTTTAGCTCTTAAGAAAAACAGTTGAAAACAATTTTACTTTCCCAAGTCCCAAAGGACTAATGCCTTCGCCCTAATCAAATGAGAACGGGTTCTGGTGCCCCTTAAAACTTGGAAAGAAACATAGTTTACTAAAATCGTGTGTATCTAGAAGCATATATGGGTTCAAGGTCCTGCTATCAGAAGATCAACACTATCACAACTCAGTGGCCACGACCAAATCAGAGGAAGACCTAACAACCCGGGATCACCGTCATCCCAAACGGCTCCCGACACTCACACCCAACTAACCTTAACCACCAGACTCCGCTCGGCACCCCGGCACAAGCGCAAAATACGTCCTATACTATCCCGACCACTCGGCCCACTATCCAGGCGAGGAGAAAACTCTTAAGTCCATGAGAATAAATATGAAGTGTGTAGGAAGACAAACATAAAAGAACCTAGCCCAAGTGAGGGTTTTTTATTAGTCTGGTTAAGCATGCAACATATGACAGGGTGCTAGGTCAAGTTCCATAATATCATTTATATGAGTGATAACCCATCAGTTGATTCTATCATACAAGATACTAGCTCAAATATCAGAAAAGGGCATTGCATCAAACATAATCTCCCAAAACATACTGTCAACTAGTATAAGGTAAACATAACCGCCATACAACATGCAAGTCCTCAAATCCACCAAAACATGTACAATAAATCAAGTAAGCGTTAATCCACATAATGTAAACCCTTTCTCATGCTTACATATCAATCCTATAGGTTGTACATTAAATCATGCATGCTCTCCATCACATAACATGAATACTACACTTATGTAAGCTTTTAATCACCATAACATGGATAACAATATCATGCCAGCTCTCATTCAACATAACATGGATATATTTATCTTACAAGTTCTCATTCAACATACAAGTGCAATTTACCAAGCTTACAACTCAATCATATATGGTGTGCACTTAGTCATGCATGCATACTAACAAATAGAGTTAGAGAACCGTCCGTCGATTCTGGAGATCAAAACAACCTACTTGAAACTTGTCGATCCGTTGCTCGATCTGGCTGAAATTTGTCTTGAGTAATTCTTATCCTCTCAGGAATCCGATGTCGCGAAAGTCATTCAAATCCGCCACATGGATTGGATGCAATTACTGAAACAATGGACGCTACGCGGTTACATTCCAGAATTTCAGCAAGTGTAACTAAGCTAAATAGAATGCATGCGCAGCCCCAAATACCTCAAAATGAAGTTCCTATCAATAAAAAAAAAAGATGTCCTCTTTCATATAAATATCTCCAAATCTTCAAAAACCATCATTAATTTTCCCTTAATAATCAAATGAAGCAAACATTACATTGCTGTCCCAAAATTACATCAATTTCCAACATAAACTTACAAAAATTAAAAAGAGCAATCCACAAAGAATTTTAAGCTGAAACCGAAAGGAGAATTCTTCACCTTGATCTTAAGAAGATTTTCAAACTTTAAAATCCTAAAATCAACCAAGAATTACCCCAATTTCTGCATCCCCAAAGTCCAAATATCAAAATTACATTCAAACTAAAATCTGTTGTAATCCTTAAAGTAGAGCTGAGAAGATCAATAATGTTACCTAGTCAAACGTGCTCCAAATCCAGTTAGAGAGGTGCCATTGGATTTCTTGTCGAGAGTAGATATAAATCGAGCTAAAGAACTCCAAAATCCATGCACGAATGAAGAAGAAAACTCACAAATACTATGAACTATCCAACAAGTTCAATATGTGCACGAATGCAGCAAAGTGTTCCAAAGATGGTAAATAAACACCACTAAAAACTCAGATCCAGGGGGAATGATACATACCAATATTGTAGATTTTCGAGTTCTAAAAATGTTTCCACAAAAATCATTCCAAATATCCCATCATACTGTCCAAAAAAGCCAAAACACTGAGAACTGTCCATAATTCCAGGCTGAAACAAAAGGTCCCAAAGATGGCTTACAAACTCTATAAAATCTCATAATCCAAGGGGAGATTTGAATACCAAAGTTGTAGGCCTACCTCTTGTAAAGACACAGAATAAAAAATCAGGTCAAAACTCCCTCTGGTTAGCTCTGTGAAATTTTTGCACCGAAACGCGACGGAGTAGGTTGTGAATGTAGCAATGGTGATGTCCTCAAAGATTGATGAAGAAGGAGATCAAAGAGCTTTCAAAATGCCCCTAAAAATTCAGTATTGTAGTAGAGTTGTAGATGAAGCTCTGCTAAAAACCCCTCTGAAAAATTAAGTGTCCAAAGAGCTCAAAGTGGGGAGGAAATCCACTTTAAAAACCATTGGAGAAGGAAGAAGGAGAAAAAGAGCTAATGTTGCTACAGTAACGGGCCGGCCCGGCACTGTGCCCCCAGGCCACCACACGGCGCCCATCCAACGGTCGCGCCCAACGCGCCCAGCCGCAGATCGCCACCACGTGTCGTCTCCCGACATAGCGATTGCGCCAGCCAACGAGAGCGCGACACGTGGCAGGCCTTATCCGCACGCCGCCCGCGCCCGATCCGTGGTCCGCGCCTGCTGCGCCGACCCAACCAGAAGCCGCCACGTGTCCCCCCCCGATCCACGAATCCTCCATGCACCCAAAACATAACAAAAACTTCCGGTTGACCGTTTTTGGGCGTCCAGACTCAGAAAAATATATCCAAATAGTCGATTTCCATCGTTTTTCCCTGCTGAATATAAATACGGCCTCCGTTTTGTGCAAAACTAATTCCATTTTTCGACGAAGGCATCCGAAAGGCAAACTCATTTCATTTTTCGTGCAGGGTCCATTCCTTGAGTCAGATTCGTGCATAAACACCTCCATCACACAGAATAAGCCTCAAGAAGTCGATGATCATGCTGTTACCCTTCCGCAGATATCCGGATCATCACACACGCTCTACCCACTATATAACTCTGGCTCAGTCGAGACTCATCTCATATTTTCGGCTGGTGTTTGTTTTTGATACCACTTGTGACGCCCCAACTGTGACGCCTCATTTTCCAGGGGGTCACACATCCTAGAACTACTTTAGGTCTAGCACACTCAACCCTCTTAACCTCTTACGTCTAGCTACCACCCAAAATGCTATAGTCGGGTTAAAAGATTTAGTCCTATTTATACTTTATATATAAGACTAATTCAAATCCTAGAGGTGCTACATAAACTCCACCATTGGCAAGTATTTGTCAACCAGTCCCATAACTTAGGACGCATACCCGTAGTATATATTCAAGGATTTGATTAGTCCTCTTCAATTGCCCATCGCTTTGAGAATGATATGTCATGCTAAATCGAGGCACGTCCCAGGGGCCTCATGAAGACTCTTCCAAAACTACAAGATGAATTGGAGATCCCCATTCGAGATGATGGATACTAGCACTCCATGGAGGTGCATAACTTAGTCAATATAGATTCATGCCAATGTATCTCGCGACTATGTGGTGTGGAACGGTAGAAAGTGAGTCGCCTTTGTTAACCGATCCACATTCACCCAAATCGTATCTTAGCCCTCTTGGGACTGGGGTAAGCCTACGATGATGTCCATGATAATATTCTCCCACTTCCAAATGGATATAGATAGACTTTGCAATTTGCTTGCCGAAAGTTGGCACTCCGCCTTGACTTATTGGCACACTAGGCACTGAGCCACAAAACGCCAACATCACCTTTCATACCGAGCCACCAAAAATATGCCTTCAAATCTTTATATATTTTGGTTCCACCTGGGTGTATGTTATAGAGGGATTGGTGCGCTTCCTTCGGTATTTCTTCTCGAACCCCCCAATCACTAGGCACACAAAACCGACCCCGAAATTGCAGAAACCCCGCAAAGTCCAAGCTAAAACCCTCTGTGCGCCCACTCTCGATGTCAGACTGAACCTCTTGGAGCTTTTCATATGAGGTTTGCTTCTTCTTGATCTTCTCCAACCAGGTAAGTTGCACTCTAGTGTCATGAGTTTTGCCAGGGTGCCGGGTGCAACAACTTTCAAATCAAACACCGCATTTTCTCCTATAGCGGCGCCTGGCTGTTGATCAATATTGTGAGTTTTTTCACTGATTTTTGGCTGAGCACATTCGCCACCACGTTTGCTTTTCTAGGATGGTACAAGATTGTGACGTCGTAGTCTTTCAACAATTTCAACCACTGATGTTGCCTCAGATTCAATTCCTTTTAAGTGAATAGATACTTGAGACTCTTATGGTACATGTAAATCTCACAACGTTTGTCCGTAGGGATAGTGCCACTATGACGCCCCCAATAGTCCCACATCGGATGTGGATGGAATTATGATTAGATTTATATGAGACATGGACACTAGTAATAATAACTCGGCTTAAGTATTTTGGGCTGTGGTTTGGACCCAACAAGTTATTATTACTAGTGGGTCGGATCGTTATATTTGGTATTAGAGCTAATAACCAGCCGGAAGTGTGCGGCGAGTCTCAGCTGAGCCTGGGTCTAGATGACAGGACTAGCGAGACAAGTCTCATATCGCCTGGTGATCTTGGACTGCTGTGTGTGTGTTTGGGCTGACGAGAACCTCAGGCCTAAACGGGGGGAGTCTGTGACGCCCCCAATAGTCCCACATCGGATGTGGATGGAATTGTGATTGAATTTATTTGAGACATGGACACTAGTAATAATAACTGGGCTTAAGCATTTTGGGCTATGGTTTGGGCCTAACGAGTTATTATTGCTAGTGGGTCGGATCGTTATAGCCACCATAGCTTCAAAGCAAAGATCACCACAGCTAACTCAAGGTCATAAGTGGGATAATTTATTTCATAATTTCTTAATTGTCAGGAGGCATAGGCGATCACCTTCTTCTCCAGCATCAGAACACACCCAAGCCCACTCTTGGAGGTGTCGCTATACACCACAAATTCTTTTCTCGCTGTATGCAAAGTGAGGATTGGAACCGATGTCAACTTGTCCTTCAACAATTGGAAGTTTGTGTTGCATTCATCGCTCCAAGTAAACTTTGCCCTTTTGTGAGTGAGGTGTGTAAGTGGAGTGATAATTTTTGAAAACCCTTGTACAAACCGCCTATAATACCCTGCAAGCCCGGTGAAGCCATGGACTTCGGTGATGTTAGTAGGACAGGGCCAATCCTTGATTGCCTCCATTTTTTAGGTTCTATCGAGAACCCAACTTTCGAAGTAACATGTCCCACGAAAGCAACTTTCTAAAGCCAAAATTCGTATTTCTTCAATTTTGCAAATAGTTTTCGCTCATGAAGATCCTGTAATACCTCTTGAAGTTGTTCTTTGTGCTCCTAGTCACTTCAGGAGTAGACTAAAATATCGTCAATGAGAATTATGACAAATCAATCTAGAAATGGCAGGAAAAAATGGTTAATAAGATCCATGAAAGCCGCCCGGCATTAGTGAGCTCAAACGACATTATGGTATACTCGCAGTGACTGTAACATATCCTGAAAGTCATCTTGTGCACATCTTTAAGTTTAATCCTCAACTGATGGTATCTCGATTGAAGATTAATCTTCAAGTACACTCGGGACTGTTACAACTGATAAAATAGATCATCAATCTGCGATAATGAATACTTGTTCTTGATTATAACTTTGTTGATTTTCTCATAATCAACACATAGCTATAAAGATCCGTCCTTATTCTTCACGTATAACACTGGAGCTTCTCACGAGGAGACACTAGGCTTGATGAAGGTCTTCTCTAGCAAATCTTGCAATTGAGCCTTAAGGTCCCTCAATTCTGCCGGTGCCATGCGATAAGGAGCCTTGGAAACCAACACTATTCCAAGAACCAAGTCTATCATGAACTTGATCTCCAGTTGGGCAGCATTTTTGGTAGTTCCTTTGGAAACACGCCCGGATACTCTTGGGCTATGGGAATGCCCTCGAGTATTGAAGACTCTGCACGATCCTCCACAACAATGGCCAAGCAGGCCACACATTCTCTATTAATTAACTTCTTTGCTCGAGACGTGGAGACTGTCATGGTAAAAAGCGAGCTTCTACAAGCCCGATAGACGAACTTCTTCTGCCATGTGCTTGGTTGACCTCACCGGTAGTATCTCCCCTCCCGCTCCTCGCACTGCTGGGCCTGATGCGCACCTCAACATGCCACGCATTATTCACAGGGCCAAGGAGCATATGACCTGCGCAAATGTGATTGTGGGCACAAGTTCTTAGCAGGCTTCTTATCCTTCTCCTTTTCCTTGCCCCCTATCAAAGACCTCGCACTATCAGCGCATGATGACCTCACTGCACTCGGCCAATCGAGCATGGTCCACCACAGCTCGACAGGTTCGTATAGAGTGCCTGGACCTTAGAGTATATGCATGGTCGAAGGCCCCGCTCGAAGTATTGAGCATTGTTCCCCTCATCCACACCACGAATGGAATGCAACTCATGATGCGGAAGAACTCCTACTTGTACTTTTGCACCATGCAGTTTTTCTAACGGAGGTTCTTAAAATCTTCTTCCATCTGCTGTTTGGCGTTATCAGAAAAATAGAATGCAAAAAGGAGTCCTCGAAACTCCTCCTAAGTCGGAAGGGAAAAAGCGACGTCGGATCGCTTGCCCTTCACAATCTTCAATTATTTGCTGGCTATCTCGTCTAAGAAGTGGATAACCAAGGGGACTTGATTCCGGTCTGGTACCAAGAGGTCCTCGAACAACTTTTTTATGGTGTCAACCCACAATTCAACCACCAAAGGATCATTGACTTCACCGCTGAAGATAGGTGGGTTGAACTTTTTGAAATTAGCGAGGTTCTTGATAACTCGCTTCTACTCCACCCGTTGAGCCATGTTCTCGGCGACGGAAGTATCAAAATCCATACTGTGGGGGCACCTCCCTTATCACACCCCAATGGCGCAGGGTATACTGACATGGGTGTAGTTGCCATTGCTATACCTTCCATGCCCATCCGCATAGAATGTGAAGGGGTGGGTTTCTGGCTCATATGCGCAGCCCTAGCTTGCTGTGCATAGAGGTCGTGGAGCCTCTATATCTGCTCCTCCTGGGGTCGAGAGGCCCCCTCCTAGTGTTGCGAGGCCTCAACATGCTGTTGAACCATATGGCGCACGTCGCTCGACCACGAGCACTTTGATGCCTAGGGTTGCATCAACGTGGACCTCGTCCATAGTCGACCACATAACAACATTGCTATCTTGTGCCCAACAGCATCATTAATAATTTAGTCCAACCCTTCCACTTAGACACTTCGCATTATATGAAAGGAAACAAAAGACCCAAATAAGCGAAAGTTCTTGAGTAACACTTCCTCTCATTCCCTACATTATGTTGTTGGCCGCCAGTATAATCATCATAGGAATGAAAGGGCCATCTCCCTCAATTGGTCCCCAACATCCAGTTTGGGAACATTAAAAAGTCCAGTTAATTGTTTTCGCCAAGGTTCACACTTACGTCCTAAATCCCTAGGCTTCGTTTGTTTTGAGAACGGGAACGGGAATAGCGGGCTTATCCCCCTTATTCTGCCAAACGCACCTGAAATCGTCTGGTATTGCTTAACCCAGAATAGCGAGAATAGCGCACTACACCAATACTGACTTTTAGCGGCACTTTAAACTGCCGGGAAACATAAAAAAAGTGCCGGTAATTATTTTTCCCGGCATTTTTTTGTGGCAGTCAAAAGTGCCGGCTAAAACTCCGTCGGCAATTCTTTTACCGGCACTTATATCAAACCGCCAGCATAGAAGGTAAAGCCGGCGCTTTCAACCGCCAGCATATCCCATTTTACTGGCACTTACAAATGCCAGCAAAACGATCTATTCCGGCACTCCAAACCGCCAGCATTTTCCATTTTAGCGGCACTTACAAGTGCCAGGAAAACAATCTATTCCGGCACTTTCAGCTGCCAGCATTTCTCATTTTAGTGGCACTTACAAGTGCCAGGAAAACGATGGCAAATGATCTATTCCGGCACTCCAAACCGCCAGTATTTCCCGTTTTAGCGGCACTTACAAGTGCCAGGAAAACAATCTATTCCGACACTCTAAACCGCCAGTATATCCCATTTGTAGTGGCACTCAAAAGTGCCAGCAAAATAATTTTTTAGTGGCACTCATTGGTGCCAAAATAATTTTAAAATTAATTTTTCCAATTACTTATCCCAATAAAAAAGTGTCGGGCTCAGAGAGAATTTTTTATTCATTTTTATAATTAGTAATAAAATAATAATTTAATTAGATAAAATAATTATTTCATATCAACACAGAAAATTTTGAAAGATATTTAAAAACATGCAAATGACTACAATTAAGCACAATAAA
Source organism: Tillandsia fasciculata (assembly GCA_029168755.2). Classification (NCBI taxonomy): domain Eukaryota; kingdom Viridiplantae; phylum Streptophyta; class Magnoliopsida; order Poales; family Bromeliaceae; genus Tillandsia; species Tillandsia fasciculata. Next base: position 5,617,630 of record CM054932.1, on the reverse strand, counting down.
TTTGAGTCATTGGTAAAATACCATCAATTTATAAAATTTCAAGTATACATCATCTAATCAATATCCATAATAGACAAAAAATACTATCAATTTAATTAATTACAACAAAAAAATTATGTCAGCATGTATACTTCAAATACATATTTGAGTCATATATAGACAAAACGAAGGAAAGGAGATCGACATTGCAATTAGTCACCAGATTACTTCTCCTTAACTAATCAAACCTGCATGAGAAAAAAAAAAATCTATTAGGCGACTGTGAAACAACAAAAATTGTAGATGTATACATTCGAGCGCAAACAAGATTTGGGTATTGTTTTTTCGACAGATTTATAGTTAACAAGTGTAACATCTCTATAACTTCAAAATGGAGAATCAATATGTCATCACAATCCACAAATCTACTTTGCAGTTTCTATATGGTGGGGCCAGCAAACAAAAAGCGAAGGCAAGCAAATCCTCAAGCATAAACATCAATAGCATAAGCTAAATGAGATTGAAATATAGAAAACATAATCAAGATTCAAGAAATGCAAATGTAGATGGAAGCCATACAAGTTCCATATTTTCTCCTATGTCATAAAAAGTGAGAGCAGCATGTGAAAAGTGGTAGACAAAAATAAATAATGAAAATAAACATTACCGTAAGCAAACCAGTATTACATTCCGGGAGAGACAAAAGCAAGCAAAGAAAAATTGCCCATGCAAGAATCAAAGGCCCTGATTCCCTAAATTCCAAGTCAGAGAGACTAGAAACTTCAGCATCCATCTCTTGAACATCTGACAGTGAAAAAGCAGAAAAGCCTTGCCTGATGCATACCATGAAATGTAAGTTAGCACTGGGAACTCAACTGCCTATCAGCATTGGAAAAAAACCATGTATAGCAGATCTACAACAGAAGCAAAATATCATAAGATTCATCACGACCTGAAAGGCACATCATCATGAACCATTTGGAGAAGATTTTTCAAGTCCAAAGTTTCAATCAGAATTAGCAGTAGTTGAGCTTTTGCAAGATTGCAAGTCTGTTATCTACTTTAACCCATCTTCCCCACACCTGCTCCCAGGCATGTATAGCAGTCCAAGATTGCAAGTCTCAGTAAATAGATAAGTAGAATTTTTACAGCTTGTTGCGGAGGTTATTGTATGGAAAGCAAAAATTATGAGCCCATGTTTCAAGCACTTTTACACAGAAGAATGGAGTTTTAGGACATTCAAAGAAAATTTAAAACACCATACTCTAACGGCGGTCGCTACAACAACCTAGATATGGAAACTGTGATAACTGTGTAGACGGTTTGGGTAATCCATAGATTATTTGTTAGAAAACCAATGAATATAGAACTACCTAGAAGAACTATTTCTATCTTGCAAGTAATACTGGAAGATCACTTACCTCTTCAGTGGCATGGCAGCGATCAGCGATTTCTGTGAGCGTCAGCGCCTCAACAGGCTCCTTACAGCTAAAAGATAATAAAAGCTGATACAGTTATCTAATATGACTGGAATATACAAATGCACTGGACTACTTTCTATGAGCTAATCACAATATAAGAGAGACAGACATGGACGCAAACTGGTTCACAAGTTAGATGGGAAAAATAAATAAAATAAAATAATGCAATAGAAGTATAAAACTCATATAAGATAATGCCAGTATTAGGAAACCTTTACAACTAAGTTTGCTTCTGAAGTTCAATAGCACCGAATCCTGGACTAGTTTATATTTGGCCGAAAGATGGCAAACATTTTATAAGCATGTGGGTCATATTGAAGATTTTTGCCATCAATAGTCATGAGATGATTACTGTTACAATTATTTTAAAGCATCGGAACTTACAGGTGAACCCCGACAAACAACTTTGCACAGAATGAATATAAAGTATAAGCATAACAATAATGAATAACATTTGGAACATTCAGACGTCAAATTAAGAAACTTTGATACCAATACATTTCAAGAATGATCACTACTATCCGCACAATTGAGCAAGCTTTTTTTTTTTTTTTTTTTTTTTTTGGAATAGCTCACATATTATAAATGCAATCTTTGTGTTTAGGCTAAAGCTCCAAAGATACTTTTTATTAGTAAAACCTTCATAATCCAAAATTAGTTGCTATAGGTTTGATCGTAGGAAAGTGAAATCAAGTAAATTCATTTAAAATAAACAAAAAAATAACTATTTTAAATGTTAAACCCTGTTTACACACTTCTAGCTTCTAAATTACTTGTTGCAACATAGATATCCCATTCAATGCTCAATGGTGGGAAGTAAATGATTTGTATGAGTGCAAGTACTTGATGGTGGGAAGTGAAAAAAAATCAAAAAGCAAACAAGAATTACATACCTGGCCTCATTGAGAACAGCCAAGACCCTCTTTTGAAGAGCCAAAACTTCTCCTGCTGCCTTTTTTCCTGCTTCTACACCTGTATTAATTACCAGTAAATCATGCCTTGGTGCTTAGTATGATAAAGCCAAAGCTTTAAGAGCATTATTAATTACAGTATTGCCTTCCTTGTAGTTTATCAACTAAGCAATAAAATACTAGGTAACATACCAGGCTGATGGTAAGCATTAATGTTGATGGGGGAAGCATATATCCCAACAGCTCGTTCATAAAGTGCAACAAGAGCTCCAACAGAAGTGGGATTTACTTCTTGCACGCTTACTGTAATTGATTCCCTATCATTTGCATAGAGAGCTGAACGAGTGCCCTGTACAAAGAGCCTGCTGGTTTTAGTGATAGACAATAGCAAACTAGTAATAGTCTAGATACTGTTGCCATGTTGCATAACATAGATATAAGAATCTACATTGGTCGTCTATTCAAGGCAAACTATCTTTAGAGCACACAGCTATTACCACAGATGTTTCTCAAGAACCATACTAAATCATCCTGAAAGAACTTAAAAGTTGAAAGGTTCCATGGAATGTCTGAATAGATAACAATTTACTAGTCTGAGCGGCAACAAAACTTGAGATAAACTCTAACTAAGTTTATTAGGCAAGACAGGACTGGCATCAAACATACTTCAAATCAAATTCTGGAAGAAAGTCATGGTTGCACATTAGATTCATATGACAATGGCAGGAGTATGTTACGTAGAAAGGAATACATGGTGGTACGCTAGTTTCTTAGGAACACGGTATAAGGGGGTGAGATTGGTCAAAACGTTATTTCAAAACATGGTTCAGCCAGAACATCAATATGAATCGACATACACAATAAATCAATAACTTACCTTTGTTGCTATATAGTTCTTTTCTCTCATTTAGGTTGATTAGGTATTCTTTCTTCCGATCAAAAGCAACTCTTCCTTTTTTTTTATATAGAGTTATAAAGCAAAAAAAGAAAACCTGATTGAATAGCGGCTTTGATAATTTTCCAAGAAGAATTTCCAGCATGCAGAAATAGTATGGATTATCCTCAACAAGAAAAGTTCCTGAAGTAAGTGAACTTTGTATACCCTCATTCCGGCAGCACCACAAAACAATATAGATTTGTTTATCACATAGCCACCATATGAATATCAAAACATCATTTAAAACAATATGCAAACCCTAGTCTCTGATTGGGCGGGGGTGTTCTTTGCGGGGCTGGTGGAGGAGCTGGCGTGGGGCTGGAGGAGGAGACAAAGTTGATTGGGCGGGGGTGGATCCGGCACAGAACAACTTGAGCGCGTGTGCGGGAAAGGTTGGATCGGGGGCTTCTAGGAGAGGGAAAGGGAGCGGGGAGCGTCAAAGGTGGCGGAGGCGGCAAAGGTGGCCGCAGGGGAGGCGGAGCAAATGGGGAAACCTTGCTTCTTGACGGGATAGAGGAGTTGGCGTTGTTCGCAGGGCTGGCGGAGGAGCCGGCGTGGGGCTGGTGAAAGAGACAACGTTGACTGGGCGGGGTGGATCCGGCGCAGCAAAAACTGAGTGCGCGTGCGGGAGAGGAGGGATTGAGGACTTCTGTGAGAGGGGAATGGAGTGTGGAGCAACAGAGGCGGTGGAGGCGATAAAGGTGGCCGCAGGGGAGGCAGTGGCCGGGGGAGCGGACAAGGAAAGCTCCTTAATGGGGCAGAGGATGCTGGCCGGGTTGGGCAAGGGTTTGGGATGGTGGGTTTCTAAGATGGACGATTCGAAGAGCGGGGTTTGGAATTTTTTTTCTTTTTTTCTTTTTTTCCTTTCTTGAACGCGAAGCAAACGCGCGGGATTGTGGCCAAAATTCCCGCCCTTACAATCCTGGCGCTTTGTGGGTAAAAGTTTGAGATTTAATTGGTAGATTACAAAAAAGAAAAAAAAAATTATGTATAAATTTTTTTAAGGGCATTTATTTAAAAATGTCGGCAAAAATTAAGTTTTGCTGGCTTTTTTTATAAAAGCCACCACAAAAGTGCCACCAATAGTCTATTTTGGTGTAGTGGCGGGATTAACAAATCCCACCTTAATATTTTACTATTAAATTTTTTACCATTCTACCCTTTTTATCTACTTTATCTCATCCCAACATATTATTTTAATAAAAACTCTCTTCTCACTCTCTCTCCTCTTCCCTTCTTTCTCTCTTCCCAATACACTCTCATCATCACAAATCCCTCTCTCCTCTCTCTCTTTTCCTTCATCCCACCTCCTTTCTCTCTTCCCAATACACTCTCATCATCACAAATTAATATTATAAAATTTTAAATTTATTATTTAAAATAAATATTATAAAATTTATTATTTAAAATAAATATTATAAATTTTAAATATTAAAATTAAAATGTTGAAATTTTATATTTTAAATTTAAATTTTAAGTTGAACAGATTAATTATTAAATTAAATGTATTAATTTATAATAATACATTTAATTATGATTATAAATTTATTTATATTTCTTAAACCAATAATCCATGAATTAAGACGAGATAAACGAGGTTAGCAAATTTTAATGACATAATAAAGCTCGTTGGTACAAATTTACAAATATTTATCAAATATACGAATTTTGTGAATTTTTAAAAAAATTTATATTAAAAATTAATTATTTAAAATTAATATTATAAAATTGTAAATCTTAAAATTAAAATGGTGAAATTTTATATTTTAAATTTAAATTTTAAGTTGAAAAAATTATTTATTAAATTAAATGTATTATTTTTAAATAATATATTTTAATTACGATTATAATTTTACTTTTATTTTTTTAAACTATTAATCTATTAATTAAAACGAACTAATCAATTTTTAACAACTTTTATCACATATTAACTCTTGGGGGCAAAAAGGTAATTTACCCATCTTATCCTCTTTATCCCTCCTATTCTCCAAACACAAATTCTCTTATCCCTAGAACCATCCCCAAACGAGATTAAGCTCTAGTTCCCAACTTTATACCTATCCCCGGTTTAACGGGAACTGGCTTAACCCCGAACCAAACGCAGCCCTAAAGTCTTTCTAAGGTTTATTGTTTATCAAGACTACCTATGACTCTTCCTAGGCTCTAATATCACTCTTATTTATCACGTCCCGATACCACCAATTGGGCTTGCTTGGGCATGTCAACAAACCCACTGAACAGGCAAAATTTTTTGCTTCCTGAACGAAGCGCAAATATATACCAACCTATACAAACATGAACGAAATAGTTACATGAAATATCAGAGTCATACTACCAACGTCTAAACCATTTCAACTTATACTTTAAACTCAAGGTTTGCATAATTCAATGCATTACAAAATATTACAAATTTTTCGTTGTTTTACAAATTGGTTCTTTCTAAATATCTCATTTGGATTATCTACTCCATGACATCTTATTTGTGGTCACGCGCATCCTTGGCAATCGTAGGCTCTGAAAAAAAGGGTAAATAACAAAAAGGTGAGAACTTGAATTATTTCTTAGCTGGTGCAACCGACAAAAGTGATACTCTACACTCACTTGGTCCAAAAAAATAACAATAACAATAACAATAACAATAACAATAACAATAATATTTATATATTAGAAATGTGATGATTAAATTTACACTACAATGCCTCATGTATACCAATATACCACTATGTCATTAGTCCTTGACTTATAGGGTCACCCTATAGTCCTTGACTTATATGGTCATGTTTGGTTCGAGGATAAATTTAAAAGGTATAAATTTTTTTTCATCTGGGATAGGTGTAAGTTCAGGAATAAATAGGAATAAAATTAATTTTGCATTTGGTTGAAAATTGAGTTGTTCGTAGGATTAAGAAAAATAGTGTTTGGATAACTAAATTGAAATAGTAAAAATAAAAGTAATTATAATTTTAAAATAATAATATTTTATCTAATTAATTAATATAAAATATTAATTAAATAATAATTAATATTTGTATGAATTAAATTTAAATTTTAGCATTTAAATAATAGCGTTTAATTTTTAAAATTTATTAAAAATTAAAGTTAAAAAATTTAAAAATTTATATAAATTTTAAAATTTTAAAATTAATAAATGTTAAAATTTTATAAATTTATTAAAAATTACAGTTAAAAATTTAAAGAATTATAAAATTTTAAATTTTAAATTTTAATTGTCTCGAAGAATGTGCAAAAGAGGATGCAAAAATTTTACTTTTTAAATTTGTATAAATTAAAAAATTTTAAAATTTGTATATAAAAAATTTGTATAAATTTTAAATTTTTAAAATTTTTAAAATTTTTAAAATTTTTAAAATTATAAAAAATTAAAGTTAAAAATTTTAAAATTTATAAAATAAAAAAAAATAAAATTCAAAATTTTATAAATTTTAAAATTTTGAAATTTTTAAAATTTTAATTTAATTTTTTTATAAAAAAAAATAAAATTATTTTCGAATAGGAACAACACTATTCCCACCCAAGTAGGGAATTATTATTCCCCTTCTTAACGGATTATTCTGGAATAGTCCGAGAAGGGGATAACAATCCTCCTTTTTTTTTTTTTTTTCTTTTTTTTGTTTGAAAATAAAAAGGGAATAACCTTTTTATCTCCCTTTATCCTCGAACCAAACATGGGCTATAGGGTATAACAATATACCTCCTTTTACTTGGGCTATAGGGTATAACAATATAGCTCCTTTTACTTTGACATTTTGGTGAGGCCACATTTATTTTACTATTACACCCTAAGTCCTTGACTCATAGGGTTATGAACTATATCTCATTCATACAAAAATTATTCTCTAGTTTACATTTAATTTAGAGTTCACATGTCACTATATTTCATCTTAGATTTTGACCTAAGTTTGGTTGCCATATTTGTTTAACCTATATCCCAGGTTTACATTTTACTTACATGCATAAATTCATTATTTCGTTTACATAAAAAGGGTTAAAATTCTATTTTCTAGCATGCAACTAAAATCCCATTTAGTAATTATTTCACATAATACATACAAACAAATTCAAGAAACAATGGACAAAAAAAAAATCAAATTTTTTTCGGTGATATTCTTCACCTTTACTAGATCTCATCCAAGGAATTGGTCTTGATCTTTTGAAATTATCAAAAAATCTTAGAAAATAGCTCTAGCAAAATTAAAACCTCAAAAATTTCTATTTTAAAAAATCTTAAAATCAAAACCCAAAAATACTAACTTATCTTTCCTGCTCTAGCAACCAAAACGAGGGAGAGATGGTCTTCTCCTTTTTCTAGAGCGTCTTTTTGAAACTCTCTACTGTTTCTAAGCTCCCAACGAGACCAATCTCAAGCTTCAACAATAGGAGAAATGGGTTCTCTCTTGTTTCTAGAGAGAGAATAAGGAGAAGGGGAGTGAGGGAGAGGGTAAAATAGGAATTTAGAATTTTTTTGATTGGTGAGAAAAATTATGTAGAAGTGCTATATTTGCAATTAACGCCTCAAAATATCACATTTACATCCCTCAGCACGCCCTCCTAGACTGCGCATAATTTTAATTATATTTCCAAGGTATGGATCCAACCGAGTCTTCATTGAGTATATCACTGTCCAATAGTTTTACATCGAATATGAAAAAAATTATGATTGGATATATAAGAAATATAGACACTAATAATAATAATTAAACTTAAGCATTTTGGATTATGATTTGGATCCAACGAGTTATTATTGTTAGTGGGCCGAATCATTATATTTGGTATCAGAGCAAATCATCAGCTGAAAGTGTGTAACGAGTCTCAGTTGAGCCTGAATCTAGATAACAGGACTAGCACGACAAGTCTCACATCGTATGGTGATTTTGGACTGTGTGTGTGTTTGGACTGGCGAGGACGTTATGTCTAAACGGGAGAGTCTGTGATACTCCAATAGTCCCATATCGGATAGGAATGGGATCGTTATTATTGCTAGTGCGTCGGATCGTCACATTTGGTATCAGAGCCAATCACACTACAACAAAATTATGCTATAGCGACACTTTTAAGTGTTTCTAAAATCTAAAAAAAGTGTCGCTGGCAAAAATACCAACACTTATAGTAAGTGTTGCTATATGTGCCGTCGCTAGGGTGTATAGCAACACATTTTTGTAATGTGTCCCAAAAATATGTCCCTATAACCTAATTTTGAATATAGATGGAATATAGATAGGACACTTATACAAAAGTGTCACAAACATGTGTCCCTATAATCTAATTTCGTTGTAGTGTCACCAGCCGGAAGTGTGTGACGAGTCTCGATTGAGCATGAGTCTATATAACAGGACTAGCGAGATAAGTCTCACATCGCCTGGTGGTTTTGGACTGTGTGCGTGTTTGGACTGATGAGGACGTTATGTCTAAACGGGGGAGTCTGTGATACCCCAATAGTCCCATATAGGATAGGAATGAGATTATAATTGGATATATAAAAAATATAAAATTTAAAAATAATAATTTGACTTAAATATTTTGGATTGTGATTTGGACCCAATAAGTTATTATTATTAGTAGGTCGAATCATTACAGCTTAAGATCCGCACCCTCCAGTCAAGGTCCGGATCTCAAATGCTGGTTCTACCATTACACGGGCGAAAATCCGAAACTTCAAGCCCAGGGTCCGAATCCCGAATATTTGGACTGCATTTTCGAGCAAAAAGTCCGGATCTTCCTGCTAAAGTTCGGACATTGATGTTTGGAGCACACACGGTAACTACAAGATTTGGATCCTCCTCTTAGGGTCTGAATCCTAAAGGTATGATAGCTCAACTTCACTGTGTTCAAATTTTCTGTTTTCACTTCATGAAGCTCAAGCTTGGTTCCAATTGTTCTGAAATCCTTAAAACTCCCTTCGGGCACTATCACAGTGACTCCTTGACTATACTTCGCCTAATTTGATCGAGGCTCATTACAATATAATGAAGTTCTTTATGTTAGAAAAATAATCGCATTAAATCTGTTTGTGATTAAATTATCTAACTAGTTTATGTTTAAATTTGAATAACAGAACTTATCTTTAATCGCAATGAAAATTTCAGAAATTGTAGATAAAAATAAACCGAAATAAAATTGATCCGGAAGCATGCGAGGCACTGTACAAGACGTATTTCCGTCCTTCGTGCGGATTAATCAGAGATACCACCCCAAGGTACGACCGGAACTCTCCTTCCTACGAGTACGACCGCGGAACAGGTTGACAAGTTTCTTTCAAGACCCGATAGTAAAATAATATAAGAAAATAAAATCGAAATAAGAATCAATTGCTTGTGTATGTGTATGAGTGTGTGTGTATTAGCATATACACAATAGTACTTATAGGTGTAAGGTGTAGTTGAAAGTTGGAATTCCCAACATTCACATCACCCATAAAGAATAGTTAAGAGTCCATGAATGCAAGCAACGTTTAAAACTTAATTAAGAATTTAATAATAATTAAATGATAATAAATAAGAATCAATAAAATTAAAATTAACAATAAAATAATAAAAGTGATTATTGAGGATTTTAGAAATTTTGAATATTATTCTAACCCCCACAAAATTCAAAATTTCGAAATAAGAATTAAACTCAATAATTAAAATAAAATAAAATAAGATTATCGGGTATTTATACTATGTAATAGGTAAGGTGTCTTTAAGAGACATAACCTCACTTAGTGTAAACAATTTTCATCAGAAGGAATCGGAGTGAACCAGATCTTGAACTGCGTTCCTTTGACCCTGACTTCAACTGCCACACACACAGTACAGAATTCTCCGTCGCGAGTCTGTGCGTTAAAGGCCATGCACAGTATCTTGATTTTTCATAAGAATTTCTATGAACAGCTCACATCTTATAGTCGCGGCCTTATACGAATATTTCTATATAGGTGGTCTCCTCCAGGGATGTGTGTAGAGTCACATCTCGCAAAAATTATTGTCTCGAATTCCATTAAGAGCTATAAGCTCAACCTCAACCACTACACAGAGCACAACTCATCAAAGGGATGGAATTGGAACTAAAGTTCATTTGAATAAACTGTAGAAAGTGCTCTTTGGCCAACATGACACTTATTTTTACCACATTGAACCTTCTTTATGGGATCTCCTATCACAAAGGTTGAGTTCCCAGTGCAGGAAGGCCCTTTATGAGCAAAGTCTCATCCTCCTCGATGACTCTAGAATCTTAGTTCTATTCAGGTCTTTCGTCAAGCAATCTGCAAGATTCTGTTCAAATCTGATAAAACTCAAAGAAACAATATCATAAGAAGTTAGCCATCTAACACATTTTTGTTTCAATTTAATAAGTCGACTAGTCTTCAAATTTATTAATTTCTTTTATAAAAATTAATTGCAGTTCGAAAATAGCACCGAATAGATATAAAATAAAACTAAATTAAATATATGAAAGCATGCTTTGTGCTGACTGGTTAATTTTTTTTTTTTTTTTTTTTGCTTTGTGCTGACTGGTTAATTTTTTTTTTTTTATCTACAAATTTTGACTGCGGATTCAAATTCAGCTGCAAATAAATTCTATTATATATATTATATATATATATATATATATATATATATATATATATATATATATATATATATATATATATATATATATATATATATATATATATATATATATATATATTTACTGTAGCTAAAAACAATAAATAATATATATATATATATATATATAATATATATATATATATATATATATATATATATTTACTGTAGCTAAAAATAATAAATAAAATTTATTTTATATATAATTTTACTGTAGTTAAAAATGGTAAATACTTTTTTTTTTCTATATATTTTTACTGTAGCTAAAAACAGTAAATAAAATTTATTTTATATATATTTTTACTGTAGCTAAAAGCAGTAAATAAATTTTTTTTTTCTATATATTTTTACTGTAGCTAAAAACAATAAATAAAATTTATTTTATATATATATATATTTTTTAAAGTCAAGAAAAGAGAGCAAATAAATTATAATAATATATATGCAATTAAAATTTTAAAATGCCGATTCCAATATGTTTAAATTTGAATGTTAAACATACTAATAAGTTGACAACAAAATTATATGTAATATGCAATATTTTTTCGAATTAGCACTCGTTAGATTTAATCATAAACAAATCGGATCTACGCCTTAGACTGTTAGAAAAATAATCGCACTAAATCTGTATGTGATTAAATTATCTAACTAGTTTATATTTAAATTTGAATAACAGAACTTACCTTTAATTACTATGAAAATTTCAGAAATTGTAGATAAAAATAAACCGAAATAAAATTGATCCGGAAGCGTGCGAGGCACTGCCCTAAAGCGTATTTCCGTCCTTCGTGCGGATTAATCAGAGATACCACCCCAAGGTACGACCGGAACTCCCCTTCCTACGAGCACGACCGCAGAAGAGGTTGACGAAGTTTCTTTCAACACCCGATAGTAAAACAATATAAGAAAATAAAATCGAAATAAGAATCAATTGTTTGTGTATGTGTATGAGTGTGTGTATTAGCATATACACAATAGTACTTATAGGTGTAAGGTGTAGGTGAAAGTTGGAATTCCCAACATTCACATCACCCATAAAGAATAGTTAAGAGTTCATGAATGTAAGAAATGTTTAAAACTTAATTAAGAATTTAATAATAATTAAATAATAATAAATGAGAATCAATAAAATTAAAATTAATAATAAAATAATAAAAATGATTATTGAGGGTTTTAGAAATTTTGAATATTATTCTAACAATTTATATTATAGGTGTAATATTTTTCAAATAACATGCTATCTCTGTTCTTTTTTTACTTTCAATAGCTTATTCAAATTATTGTAATTACTTTATTTTAAATTCTTTTATATAGAATTGAGCTCGTATGTTTTTAAAAATACCAAATTAGCGATGCTTGTGAATTTTTAACCTTTGGATGAAAAGATGTACGGTTATGATGATTGTGATCTTCTAGGGTTTAGTGGGCGGTTGGTGAAATTACATGATCTAAAAGATGGAATTAATCAAAGAGATACATCTAACGAAAAAAAACTTACAAACACTAAATACTTTATATTTTTACAAGCACCATAACCAAACTCTTTTTATGTATGTGATATTATACCTAATTTATTCGGCAATCAACTCCAGTACAATCCTCTCTCTCTCTCACTCTCTCTCTCTAACCAATTTTATTCTAAATATTTTAATTACTTAATTACCTTTATAATATTATCTAATTTTTAATTAATTTCTAAAATATTTTTTATTTCACATATATTAAAATTGCCTCATTACAAATAGTCTTCAATGAAACTGTTCACTCTTCTATAGATATTTGTGTGCCAATATATTTCTAAATTATAAGTTCTAATAAAATTGTTTTGATCTAAACTAGCATTAAAATTATTGTATTTTTGGAATAATTTTATAGATACTCTTTCTCCAACTCTTAATCACATAGAAATTTCTCTAAAAATATCAATATAAAAATTATTTTTCTAATTTATACCTAAGGAATAATACTATGTATACACTTATATTATGGTTGTAAGATTTACATCATAGGTTTTGGGTGATTAGAATTTAGCCACTAATCTTATCAACATTGTTTTTAAGTAAAAACTCCACAGGATTTTTTAAATCCTAACATCTGCCGAGGGTAAGATGACACCCCTATTAGGAGTGTCAACGAGCCGAACACGAGCGAGCTGGGGTCGGCTCGTGTTCGGAAACACGAGTTAGCTCGTTTAAATATCGAGCTGAAAAAATTGGCTCGTGTTCGGCTCGTTTATTAACGAGCCGAACATGAGCTAGCTCGCGAATAGCAAGTTTGATTTTCATTTCTACTATTAGGTGTAAAGTTGAAATAAAATTTAAAAATTAAAATTTTAATCTAATAATTAAATTCATAAAAAATTAATAGTTTAAAATCTAAATAGTAATATATATATATATATATATATATATATATATATATATATATATATATATATATATATATATATATATATATATATATTCGAGCTGTTATCGAGCCGAACACGAGCGAGCTGACCGCAGCTCGTGTTCAGCTCATTTATTAAACGAGCTGAAAAATTCGGCTCGTGTTCAGCTCATTTACTAAACGAGCGATTCGATCTCGAACACGAGCTGGCTCGCGAACAACGAGCTGAATTGCCACCCCTACCCCTATATATGTGAAGTGGGCACGTAGTATTTTTTTTTAATTAATTTAAATATTTTTTGCTTGAAAATATGATAAATATAATTAAATATATATTAAATTAAAGCTAATTAATTGTAACAAACTAAACTGTACAAATAACAAAAAAAAGAAAATCATACTTATATATATAGACAATATAGAAAATAATTTCACATGAAAAAGTATTATATATTTTTAGTTTTTATTAATTGTTATTAATATCAACAAGAAATCCATATTATTGAATAAAAATAAAAACATAAGTAGACTAAAAAGAAACTTAAGTAGACGAAAAAAATAATCATTAATCAAATCATAAACAAGAGCCGAATCATTTTTGGATGTTAAATCAATTTACTTGCCTCACATAATTATATACCACACAATTATGTGTAATTAAGTATCACTAGGATTAAATTAGTCCAAAACTCTATACCAACGTCATAGAGGATATTTTTGATATAATTGATTGATTTATAATGACAAAATTAAATTTGACATTTTTAAAAGAATATTTATGATATTTTATAACATTTGAGGGAAAAATTCAATACGGAGGAGGAGAAAGAAATAATAGTAACTTGGTTATGTATTTGCTTATGTATTTTTTATTACCATAAAAATAGTCAAGCATTAGATTGTCTACTTATCAAAATATATAATTTTAAAAAATTAATTAATTTTTGTTATTATAAAAGTCTTTGCCATTTGGGTTGGGTTGCTCTCTACAAATAATAATAGTCCATATATACACTACAACAAAATTAACCTATATACACTACAACAAAATTAGACTATAGCGATATTTTTAAATATTTGTAAAATCTAAAAAAAGTGTCGCTGACAAAAATACCGACACTTATTATAAATGTTGCTATATGTGCCGTCGCTAGGGTGTATAGCGATACATTTTTGTAATGTGTCTCAAAAATATATCCCTATAATTTAATTTTGGATATAGATGGAATATAGATAGAACACTTATACAAAAATGTCACAAATATATGTCCCTGTAACCTAATTTTGTTGTAGTGATATAACATAAAAGAGTATCTTTACCTAATAGTTTAGGTGTTGTTTCGGATTCGATCTTTTTAACCATGGTATTAGCGCTAGAAGAAACTAGTCAAAGTAGGTCTTACATTACTTAGCCCACGTACGTGCCTTAGGCTATGTGTATGATTGAGCCTTAGCATACACTATAACAAAATTATGTTATAACGATATTTTTAAGTATTTCTAAAATCTTAAAAAATTATCGCTAGCAAAAATACCGATACTTATTATTAGTGATGCTATATGTGCCGTCGTTAGGGTGTATAGAGACATATTTTCACATTTTTATAATGTGTCTCAAAAATGTGTCCCTATAATCTAATTCTGAATATAGATGGAATATAGATAGGACACTTATACAAAAGTGTCACAGATATGTGTCCTTATAACCTAATTTTGTTGTAGTGATAACGTCAAGTCCTAAATGGGTGAGTGCTTTATACGAGTTTAGCATTAATTTTAGTACTATTTACTAGTTATTAGGCTTAAACATTTCAGAAGAATGGTTTAGGTCTAATGAAGGTCCAATCAATTTCTAATATTAGTAGCTAGATCTTTATATTTATTAGAGTTTGATTCACACCTTTTAATTTATAATAAGTTCAGCAACAGCATACTAGTCGCGTCTAACACATGAAATTATTTATACCGCATACTAATTATGAGTAATAATATTATGTGGGTTGAATTTGTATCACATATGCATAAATACATAATTTTTGTATATTAGTATTAGATCCGACAACATGGTAATAATGTCTTAGTACGTGCCAAGAATGCGTCCACAAAATAATAACCCCATATTATACAAAATTGAACTTTCACGTACATATTATATAAAGAGTATGTAGTTTTATCTAATCCTTTTAACTTTTGGATTGGACTTAAGCCTTTCTAACATTCAGTATCAAAACTAGATAGGCACCAGATGTATTTAGAATCTCAACAACATTCACTCTATTAATTTCAGTAATAAATATTGATACGCACTTGGCATTCTCAAAATTTATATTTTATCATCTTATGATGTATATATGCAGTATTTTGCTATCTACTGCACTAACCAAAATTGTTTCAAAAGAATTATTTTCCACCGAAAGAAAAACTCACATTTTTTTTTTTTTTTTTTTTTTTTTTTTTTTTTTTATTTTTATATTTCTTTTTGAGCCACTGCAGGTGGTCCAAAATTGCGGCGGAATTGCCCGGAAGAACTGATAACCAAATAAAGAATTACTGGAACACCCGCATCAAGAAGAAGCTCGTCAGCATGGGAATCGACCCGGCGACCCACAAGCCGCTCGGCTCGACAGCATCGATGGCACCGCAATCGATGGCCGCAGCGGAATCAAAGTCTGACGATGAACGGCCGCAAGAAGGCAAAGCGCGAATCACGAGAGAAGCGCCGTCGGAGGAGGAGCAACTGGTGATGAGCAGCAACTGCATGTGGGACGGTGATTTTAGTGTTGAAAGAGGGGAGTCGGCAATGTTTCCGTGTGGGAGTTTCGATTGCTGTGTAGAAGTCCGCGACAAGTTCTGGAGCTTAAGCTGTGATTCGCTGTTCGACTGTGCAGAACTCGGAGTTTGAAAATGTTAGACGCGTTATTACCATAAGTAAATAAAAAAAATAAAATAAAATAAAATAAAAAATAAAAATAAAAATAAAAAGTGTCCCTTGTGAAGAGTTTTAGAGATTTAAGTGGTAATAAATCAGATCATACTTTTAAAAGTAATTGAGAATTTTTACTTTTCCATCCTTTTGTTTAGAAGACATTTGAATTTGTTGATGTGACTATAATAAAATATAAAAAATATCAACAACTCGATTAAGTCAAGACACGGATATCTCGTTCTTTTTAAAAAGATTCAAGTCTTCTACTGTAGACAAAACTCTCGAACCGATCCAGCAGAATACTGCCTTGTCCCTTTCAGCATACAACAGGTCGACTCTCGTCGTGTGGCTTCACCAACTCTACACAAATAGATGATGTCACGCCCCGAGATTCGAAAAAGGGTCTAATTTTTTTTTTTAAAAATCAGAGTTAAAAACTTGAATACTCCAAGGCGTGAACAGACCGCCACACATATAGGAAAGCCTCTGTACAACGGACAGATTCCCCCCCTATATATGCTCGGCTAACAGATACATCCAATCAGAGTAGATACAGAATTAACTATAACTAAAAAAGTTCTACTCTATTACATCCACAAGGTTCTATATGTTTATACAATTGTCAAGCCCCCGGGGGTTTTTGAGTCAACCAAAGCGGAAAATTGCGTGTAATATTTTTTTTTTTCTGAATAAAGTAACATAAACCTCATCCCCGGTGCGTGCCAGACCGCTACATACACGAATTCTCTCTGCCAACGGACAGAGTCTCCTTTGTATATGCACGGCGTCTCATTTACAATATGCGTTTCATTTACAACATCACACATCAACCATCGACCATACAGTAGACATACATCACCAATCAAAGTACATTAATTTAACTAATGTTTTAAAAGACCGGTGTCCACTCGACACCTTATTTTTCAAGCAAGTTATTAAAGCGGCGTCAACGTTTGGAAAGGATAAAAACAGCGGTTGCAAAACCCGTGCCCACACGGCACTTCGTTTTGAGAAAACATTTTCGAAATCAATTGGTTTATCATGAAAACGTGCCGCGTATGAAAACACCACTAAAAGTATCAAAAACACAAAAGTACATCTCATCCACAGAGCTAACTAATACATGTCCACAACTAAAGTAATCCACAAGCAAATTAACTATTTAAAGCATAATGGGAAATGAGATAGAAACCAAGTATCCCGACTACGGTCCTCGCGACGCAGTCTCACCGCCGTCCCGGCTAACGCACCTAGTAACACCTGTCACGGAGTGGGTAAAGTCAGTGACAAACAAAGTAGATGTCTAAATAAGAACAAAGAAGGAAAAACAAACCGATTACACCGAAACCTTTCGCTAAAAACCCTGTACATAATTAAGCTGGGCACCAACCCCAGATTTATTAATTTGGCTGGGCACCAACCCCAGAGTACCTGTCGGAGAGACTAAAGTCTCCCCTCGTGCGCAATCACCTTTTGATGCTTTTAACCTCTTCACGGGGCTAGTGCGGCTCCTATAGCTGCCGTGAAGAGGTCCTCACGGCTCCCACTCCTTTGTGAGGCACACGGGTCAAAAAGACCACTTTTCCGGAAAAGTACACCATGCGGTGGCCAATCCGCCGGTGTACGTGCAGCATCCGAAACGGATTTGCCGAGATCGGCGTGTAGTGAGCACCGCGACCGCAGCCGCAACAGTTGTTAGATAAAATATATTATGCGAAAGGTTAAACTGTCCATCTACTTTGTTAGACAAATTGAGAGTATTTTAATGATGATAGATGCACTTACTGCACTTGTTGCACTTATAGCAACCGTACCCACCTTGTTGGAGAGAAATCGGAACACCTGAATCCTTCGCGCACTCCCGCTGCGCACCTGGACCTAAAGAAAGTCCGCAAGGATAATCTAAAGTCAAAAACGTGTACTAACATCCCAAAAGGAAAGACCCAATTTACTCTTTTTGACGGAAAAGTCCAACACCGTCCGGGTTGCCGAAAACCGGAACCCCGCGCCGCCGTCGCCGCCCGCCGGAGCCCCGCGCGGCTCGGAACCGCGCGGCGTGTCTCCGCGGGTGGCGCCTACGCGGCGCGGCGCCTCGCGCGCTCCCGTGCGGGTGCTGCCCGTGCGGCGGCCGCGCGGTGCCCGCACGGCGCCCGCGCGGGTGCGGTCCCGCGCGGCGCCCGTGCGGCGCCCGCGCGGCGCCCCGCGCGGCGCCCGCGCGGGTGCGGCCCCGCGCGGCGCCCGTGAGGCGCCCGCCCGGGGGTCGCCCGCACGGCGCCCACGCGGCGTCCCGCGGCGTGCGCGCCCGCGTGGGGGTCGCCCGCACGGCGCCCGCGCGGGGTTGCCCGCGCGGCGCCCGCGCGGTTGCGGGCCCGCGCGGGTGCCGCCCGCGCGGGTGCCGCCCGCGCGGGTGCCGCCCGCGCGGCGCCCGCGCGGGTACGACCCGCGCGGAGCCCGCGCGGTCCAGTCGCCGCTTGCGGCGGCGGCCGGCCGTCCGCGACTCCCCTCCGCGCGATGCCCTAGCAGCACCGCGCGTCTCCGCCTTCCGTTCCGTGCCCTAGCATGACGACGATGACGGCGACGGTGACGGAGACGACGGAGATCCCAAAAACTCAACAAAAGGGACGACGGAAAAATCCCGAAAAATTATAAAAAAATATTCTACTAACCGAAGATCGACGGGAAGGTCGCCCGGTCGCGTTCTTGCCTTCGGTTCGATGTCCGGGAAGATCGGGCTCTTTCTCTTTCTCCTTTTCCTTTCTTCCGGCTAGGGTTCCGTCTTTTCCTTTTTCTCTTTCTTTCTCTCCTCACCGGTTAGGGTTTTATTTTTCTTTTTCTTTTCTTCCGATAATCGGGATCACTTATATAATCCCTATTATTTGATTATTTATTTAATTATTTTTTCCATTTATTTCATACGGTACGTAAAAAGGAAAAACCCGCAAATATCCGGATTCTATCAAATATCTAATTTACGAGATAAAATCCCCACTTTTAAATCCTGGTCACCGATTATTTAATCCCCTTCATTAAATAATCATGGGAAATAAATTCCCAATTTTTATTTATCGTCACCGATTAATTAATTTCTTAATTAATTAATTACCCAGATTATCCAAACTTCCCCAGAAGGCGTGTCGGATATTTTACACGAATTCCGATGCGCGCCTAAAGTCACCGTGATCTTAGAAACCCCATTACGGGAGATCCGTACATCGGATTCCCGCTCCGATCGCACCGTCGGTCTACATTTTTCGGGCCCTTTGCCAGAAAAATACACGCACCCCGCACCGGCCGACTTTTGAAAATTAAATAATTTTATTTCACTTAAAGGCTTGAATAACTTACATGTGAGTCAAAAATACCCCTAAGGGCCGGATCACTACACCACTCACACTTTATAAAAAGTTTCGTCCCAAAACTTAAGTACAAACCTCACTAAATAATTCGGGAAAACATTCCCTCATCTTCGATTCCAGTTCCCATGTCGCCTCGCGCTCTTCGTGATTGCTCCACTAGACCTTCACATAGGAGATAGTTCGATTACGCAACTTCTTGTCCTCTCTTGCCAAAATCCTCACCGGCGTCTCCTCGACGCTTAAATCCTCTCGCAACTCGATGGTGGAGGCATCCAAGGCATGAGAGGGGTCAGCTAGGTACTTCCGGAGCATTGAGACATGGAACACGTTGTGGACTCGTTCGAGGTTCGGCGGCAGGGCTAATCGGTTCGCCACCGGTCCTACGCGTTCTAGGATTTCGAACGGTCCCACGTATCTTGGGCTTAGCTTTCCCTTTATGCCGAAACGTCGGTTCCCCTTGGAGGGCGAAACTCGGAGTAACACGTGCTCACCCACCATGAACTCTAAGTCTCGGCGTCTGTTGTTCGCGTAGCTTTTCTGTCTGCTCTGGGAGGTCAGTAGCCTTTGCCTAATCAATCGCACCTTTGCTTCGGTCTCCTCCACCAAATCCGGGCCCAGAAACTTACGCTCACCCAAGTCGTCCCAGCATATTGGAGACCGACAGCGGCGCCCGTACAGGGCCTCGTATGGTGCCATCTGAATGCTGGCCTGGTAACTGTTATTGTAGGCAAATTCCACTAGGGGCAAACACCGTGCCCACCCTTCGCCCAAGTCCAAAACGCATGCTCGAAGCATGTCCTCCACAATCTGTATCACCCGCTCTGATTGTCCATCGGTCTGCGGGTGAAAAGCCGTACTGAAGTGCAACTTGGTTCCCATTGCTCGTTGCAGGCTTTGCCAAAAGTTTGACACAAATCGCGTGTCCCTGTCCGACGTGATGGATGTCGGTACCCCATGCAACCTTACTATCTCGTCGATGTACGTTTGTGCCAGTCGTTCCCGCGTCCACGTCGTGTGTATGGGCAGAAAGTGGGCCGATTTCGTCAAATGGTCCACAATCACCGATATCGCATTGTGTCCCTGTGGCGATCTCGGAAATCCGGTTACAAAATCCATGGTAATCATGTCCCACTTCCACTCGGGCACCGGTAAAGGTTGCAATTTCCTGCCGGGCGCTGATGCTCGGCCTTCACCTGTTGGCACACCAGGCAGTGTGCCACAAATCGGGTCACGTCTTCCTTCATCTTGGGCCACCAGAAGGTCTGTTTGACGTCCTTGTACATCTTCGTTCCCCCGGGATGCGCTGCATATGGGGCAGTATGCGCCTCCCGCAGGATTTCCTCTTTGAGTTCCGGTAGATCCGGCACGCAGATTCATCCCCGAAATCGTATCGTGCCGTCGGAGTTTACTATGAAATCACCTTCCTGGTCGGCGGTTATTCTACTTCGCACCAGCTGGAGTTGATCATCAGTCGATTGGCCTTCGAGAATTCTGTCCAGCAAGAGTAGGTCTGACCACCAGTGTCAGAAGTTGTGCGACTGTACCTGCCGGTACTACTTCTAGTCTCAATCGCGAAAATTCCGCAATCAGACTATCTTGCTGGGTGATGGCACTTACACCTGCCTCCTCGGCCTGCCCCTTGCGACTCAGGGCGTCGGCCACCACGTTTGCCTTTCCCGGGTGGTAGTGGATCGTTAAATCGTAATCCTTCAGTAGCTCGAGCCACCGCCTTTGTCGCAAATTTAACTCCTTTTGGGTGAAAAGGTACTTGAGACTCTTATGATCTGAGTACACATTGCAGTGCGCCCCATACAGGTAGTGTCTCCAAAGCTTGAGGACAAACACCACCGCTGCGAGTTCCAAATCGTGCACGGGGTAATTCCGCTCGTACTCCTTGAGCTGCCTTGACGCATAGGCTATAACCTTTCCCCGTTGCATGAGTACTCCACCCAATCCATTTCGCGACGCGTCGCAATACACTTCATAATCCTCCCCTGGTTCTGGCAGGGCGAGAATCGGGGCTCGCGTCAACCTATCCTTGAGCTCCTCGAAGCTCCTCTGACACTTGTCCGTCCAGATGAACTTTTCCCCCTTTCTCGTCAAACGGGTTAAGGGGGTGGCTATCTTGGAGAAACCCTCCACGAAGCGCCGGTAATACCCGGCTAATCCCAGGAAGCTTCGAATCTCCGTCACCGTCGTCGGTTGGGGCCAGTCCGTCACCGAATCTATCTTCTTCGGATCCACCGCGACTCCAGCCGCCGAGATTACGTGCCCCAAGAAACCGACCTCACGGAGCCAAAACTCACACTTTTTGAGTTTGGCGTAGAGTTTCTGTTCCCGTAGGGTCTGGAGGACTGTGCGCAGATGTTCTTCATGTTCCTCGTCTGTACGGGAGTAGATGAGGATATCGTCGATGAAGACCACCACGAATAAGTCCAGGAAGGGTTTGAATACCCTGTTCATCATATCCATGAACACCGCCGGGGCATTTGTGAGCCCGAACGGCATTACCGTAAATTCGTAATGGCCATAGCGAGTACGGAAAGCCGTTTTGGGGATGTCCTCCCCCTTAACCCGGACCTGATGATAGCCCGACTGCAGGTCGATCTTTGAAAACACCGTCGCCCCCTGTAGTTGGTCGAAGAGGTCGTCGATCCTTGGCAGGGGGTACTTGTTCTTAACGGTGACCTTATTTATCTCCCGGTAGTCGATGCACAACCGGAGACTTCCGTCCTTCTTTCTCACAAACAGGACGGGCGCGCCCCAGGGTGACGCGCTTGGTCTGATAAAACCCTTGTCCAAAAGGTCCTCCAACTGTGCCTTGAGTTCCTTCAACTCCGCGAAGGCCATCCTGTACGGTGCCTTGGTGATGGGTTTGGTGCCGGGAAGCAGCTCAATTGGGAAGTCAACCTCTCGTTCCGGCGGCATTCCGGGGAGCTCCGCCGGAAACACATCCGGAAATTCCCTTACCACTGGAATTTCGGAAGGCGAGGGAACGGGTCGGGTGGCTAAATCTACCGAGGCTAGATAGGCCACGCACCCGCCCTCTATCAGCTTCCTAGCCCGCGACGCGGAGATGACAGCCAAAAAGGAAGTGCTTTTACACGCCAAGTACACGTTTTCGGGAATCCCGGCTTCTGTAGTTGCACCTGACGCTTCTCGCAGTCGATGACCGCCTGATACTCGGTAAGCCATCCCTTCCGAGTATCCCCTCGAATTCTCTTACCACTAAGTCTCAAATATCGAATCGTTGGCGCTAACCATTAACCCCAAACGCCTGAGCTTTTAGAGGTGTCATCCGATTCACTTAAAGCGGCATACACCGCACCACAGATCTCGACCGGAGCCAACCCACCTGGATGTTGGGTCTATTGTTGGGCCTCTTGCCGTTAGGTCTATTGCGGACCGCAGCCCACTCAACCTATTGGGGCTCACCCAACCGACTCACTGTCCCCTGGACCTATGGTCTCAAAGCACGAAGTTGGACCTTTTCGACCCATAAATAAAGGGCCAGCACCAAAGACAACTAAGTCTTCGCATCCTTATTGGGCAGGAAGGTACAGAGTATTTGCTCCTAAGGGTTCTCCTGGGGTCAAGACCAACATTACTCTTCGTAAGGGGTCTTTCCTGCTACTACTTCCCTCGGGTAGTGCGTCCTGTCGTGTCGCCGCATAAGACCTCTCATCCGTGTCGCGACTCCGAAGAATCATTCCCGGGTTCGGGGCAGTAAAAACGGAACTGTCCCAGTTGTCACGTTAGAAAGCAAAGGTCGCTTCTTTCCGGAATGAATAATTTCTCCCGGGGTGCTCCTCTATTGATGATGAATGGCGCGGTCTCCGCTAGAAGAATCCCCCTCCTG
>CM054932.1:5506356-5594086 GCA_029168755.2 Tillandsia fasciculata | reverse complement strand
TGCAATCAGACGTCTCCAAAAAAATAAATAATAATAAATAATAAAACTGGGAAATGAACTAAGAAAACCTGGATGGAACATAGCAGAAATTGCTGTATTGCTTGAATGTGAATGCATTCTGTTAGAAGCAAATGAAAGAGGATTTGTACAGCGAGAGTTACTACAATCCACATGTTTAAGGCTTCAGGCTTCATTTCCCTTACAATGATGAATAATTACATATAAACGCAGAAAGCATTAACATATAAGATATTTGGTTTTCATCGACTAAGCACTAAGCAGCAGAGAGAAAACCGAAATCGGGTATTGTTTATCCATCAACTGTAACATTATTAATCGTAATCAGTAAGACAAGAGCCAACTGATTAACTATCTCCACAGCACTATAGAACTTCCGATGCATTTCTGTAATATCAATATTTAAAACTCAAACTGGACTTCAATATATTAAATGAAAGGAACTGCAATCTGAGGTGAATAAATGATTCAGGAATTCAGAAGCATCAAGTTTTTAAATCCATCTTAAAAGCAGCTAAAGCATCTAAAATAAATAAGAGATCGCTTACTCTTGCCAATCATCCCTTGCTGTACCCTCTAGATATCTTAAATAACCAGATAGAGCATCTAAGACAATGTTTGTTCCGCCTTTCACTTCACTTGCATTTTCAGATGCAAACATGGACTTCACAAGTTTCCTCCTTCGTATATTACTGGACGCTGCCGAAATTTCCTGACTATTTCCTCCATAATTGCTAAGATTTCCTGTAGTAACTGTTTTTCCCACTGCTTGACTGGATTGCTTCTTTCTTAGAAAGGTTTTAGCTGATACATTCTTAAGAGAAACCCAGCTCTCATCTAGCTGGTGACTCCTTTCTTTCAAGTGTTTCTTCACTTCATTAATCGTAGGTAAAGGACCTAATGGATATCACAAGAAATATTCAGGCCTACATTATTAGTATGCTTAACAAACATGAATAAATATATGAAGCTATACAGAACTTTTGAAATATATACAAATAAGCATCTAAATATAAAGGCAAGCAAAAAGAATCTTGTAAGCACACCTTGATTTGATTCCATATTCAGTACAGGCAAGATTGGAGCTGCAAGAGGAACTGCCGTTGGTGCTCGCATATTTAAAAAATAATCATACGATTCAGGTAGCTCCATCAAATTCTAAAAACAGAGTTGTCATGTTGTTGTATGTCAGATTTTTGTAACAGCTTGGATTCAACTGAACACCAACAGAAATAAAAGCTACCTTAATATCATATAGCGGAGATCTCCAAACTACAAGCTCAGGACTACCCCAGGAAAAAGTTGAAGCAGACAAAGTTGTTTCGACATTGACAATTACATTACGAAGACTATACTCTACCTCCTCTTCTGCAAACACATGGCTAGCTTTTACCTGTTAAACTGATATCATAAGCAACCGGGAGATAAGTATAATTTACATATTTTCTCATGTCTATAGGCACCAAAAATTTGCCTAACTTATGTAAGCAATTTCACAAGCTCAAAATAAACCTTCTGTAGTGACCTCATTCACAATGTTCGCAATAATATCATCCGCACTTCCTAATCCAATAATTAGATCAGAACCTTGAGACTTCAGCAGCTCTTTTAGATCTTCCAAAGCAGAAAGTAGGAGTTCTAGCATTACATCTGAATAATCTGCATGAGAAGAAAAACTTAATCCTGATAAATCTGCAGTAGTAATCAATAACATTACAAGCCTAACGAACATACAAAAGAATCATAATCATTGCCATTGCCAATATAATTTGACTTCACCATACAATAACTAACGGTCAAGATGACTTCTTGAGGTATATAATATATTTGAACTTTTGTGTCAAAATAACGTCGAAGCTCTAAAATCTGATCTGTATTTGAGGCCAACAATATTATTTGGAAACTAGCATCACTACAAAGCTTTACAAGCCTATTACTTAACAAAGTAATCAACCCTGTCAGTTTGCAGTTCATGTAACTTCAAGAGAGAGAAACACAGTCAAGCAATGACGCATGAATTTTTCAACATGCTAACTATGTCTCTATCTGATAGGTTGATTCACATGGGTTAACAATATTTGCCATTCGTTCAGAAGTCCTAATAGGCAGGGCCTTACACAAATATCACTCATCATTCAAGTCGGAGATTGAACCTCTGGCTCCAAGTCTAGCCTGATCCTTGGGTATAGTCAGCCAGGTCAGTTCAAGGTAGGGGCCCATTTCATTTTTTCCCATATATTCCAAATATAAAATAGAGGATAAATTAATCATGTTTTACTTTAAAACTTCTAATGAGTTTCAAATGTTTCTCCACTTAGGGCCTATTTGTTTGGGTGGAAGTGGAGAGGGGAGAACTCATTTTCGACCGTAAACGGCCACTTCTGCTGTTGGTTCGCCGTAATAAGGATACGGTTGAAACTCGAGTTACCCAAAACAGCTTAATTCACTTAGGGCCTATTTGTTTGGGTGGAAGTGGAGAGGGGACGAGTCATTTTTTACCGTAAACGGCCACTTCTACTGTTAGTTCGTCGTAATAAAGATACAGTCGAAACTCTAATTACCCAAAACAGCTTAATTGACTTCTTCAGCCCAGGGTTTGGTTCGTCGTAATAAAGATACGGTCAAAACTCGAGTTACCCAAAACAGCGTATTTGACTTCGGCCCACCCTGGGCCAAAGTCAATTACGGTGAAGAGAGGTGAAGAAAAAAATAATAAAATAATACAAATGGCAATGCTAAATATATTTAATTGTGGTACTAATTACTCTTTTATTTAGTTTACATATTTAAAAGATAATGAAAATTAATTATTTAAGTTGTAGTATTTCTTTCATTTAGTTTATACATTTGCAATATGATGAAAATTAATTAGTTGAGTATTAATATTTCTTTTACTCTATGATTTTATTGTTGTATTATTATAATTTATGTATAAAAAAATTTACTTTAGTTGTTTTAGATTATATTTTTTAAATTATATAAGAATAATTATTTTTTTTATTTATTACATTATAATTTATTATTTATTAAGTTATTCATTATTTATATATAAATTATAGTTTTTACACCATCCACTCCTGCCAAATAAACAATAGAACTGAAGGAATTTCACTTCTATAACTACAGAAACAAACAACGGGAAAAAAAATAGTTTTCACATAAACTCCGCTTCAACCCAAAGTCCACTTTAACCCAAAGTCCACTTTCAGTGAAACAAACATGCCCTTACTGTGGGGCCAACTAGGTTAGTCTAGTCAACTGATATATTGATGCCACTGCGTATACAAATGTTGTATACTTCTTTCAAATACTTTAACATCAAGACTTCACGAAAAAAAAAATTCTACATGACTTAAAGCCAATTTGGCCTCAAGGTTTTACGACCACATTTGTGGGCAGAACCAACTATCCAAAAGGATAAGTTGCATGCTTCTACATTCTGCACACCCACCGCAATTATCACAATGTGCCTAATTAGCACAATCCACGCAACGCGTAATTATCTTTCAGGAAGTACTTCTCAAATTGCATCCCATTGATTGTGAAAAGCACAGCCTCTGCAACCTCAAATGGGGCCTTAAATACATAGTTGAAGCTTCTGGATTTAGCAAAGTTCAGGATCTTAGTTCATTCGCGAATTATTGAAAATCAGAATTAAACAGTCTGTATGCGAATTTTTCTCAAAAATTCGGAATAAAGCGCAAATTTTTGGGGTAGTTTCAATAATTCGTGAATAATTCGGCGGACGCAAATTATTCGGCCAAAAATTTGGGCAATTTTTTGGAGTAATTCCAATAATTCGGGAATGATTCGGCGGGTGCGAATAATTACCAAATAATTAGCCCAAAAATTCGAGCAAAATGTTTTGATAAAATTTTTGTGTCTCCAACTTTCCATTCGCTCGCCCTTGCTCAAAAAAAAATTCTTGCTCACTATTTACTTTATTTTGTAGCTCTCTATTTTTATATTCTTAAAAATTATAACTATTTATACTAGTAGGACAATTCTAGAGAAAAAAAGTTTAATTTAATAGCCGAATTTTTCATCTTGAATTTTTAATTGGTGAACGTATAATTTTCGTATAAATCACGGATCCGAATAATTGGCAAACCCATTTTTTAAGCTGTATTTTTCAACGAATTTAAAAATTGGGATACGAATTTTATTTGTATTGTATCCGTGCCGAAATTTTGCTGAAACCGAATTAACTATGTTCAGGATGTTCACTAACAAAGGAATCACAATAATAATGTACCAATTAAAGATAAGAATAGAAGTCAATTTGTCTTTTTGTACTATACATGGTTTAGGGTACCTAAAGGCTTTCTTTTAGTTAATCTTAATCTCCTAAGTCTGAACTAGGATGCTTGTTTTACGTGCATGGACAATCCAGTGCATTTGCAGATACCTAATAGTTAAAAACTACCAAAACTTCTGAAGTACTGGCAAATTAAAACAACAATTTCTGAAGTTCTTTCTTTTTCCTTACAAGCTAACTATGAAGCACGGATACTTCAAATTTCTCGCCGTACCCGTATCGGATACCGATACGCGCCCAATACGTGTCCGATACGGAAATAAAGTATCCGGTATTTTGAAAAAATAAAAAAATATCGGATACGGCTCGGATACGGAAGGGACACGGGGGGTACGGGGGGGATACGACCAGATTCTTTTTTGATCTAAAATGAGCGGAATTTAAAATTTTTTGAAAAGTATGCATCCAAACCTATTGAAAATAAGGAAAAGAGTGAGAAAAATGCAAATCTCTCTTCAATTTGTCATTTCTTCTATTTTTTTGCACTTGAATGGTTGAAGATGATCCCTCTCGTTCTATCTCCACACAGCATTAAGCTATAGTTCAGTCCTTTACCGCTTCTCTTTTACTATTTTTTCATCTAATTTATCAACCTAGAACTAATCAACAAAGGTCATAGAGAATAATTTTTTTCTTCTTCAATTAAATTGTTAGCATATTTTCTTTTATTACTGTTTTTGTGACGCCCCCAATAGTCCCACATCGGATGTGGATGGAATTGTGATTGGGTTTATATGAGACATGGACACTAGTAATAATAACTGGGCTTAAGCATTTTGGGCTGTGGTTTGGATCCAACGAGTTATTATTGCTAGTCTGAACTAGGATGCTTGTTTTACGTGCATGGACAATCCAGTGCATTTGCAGATACCTAATAGTTAGAAACTACCAAAACTTCTGAAGTACTGGCAAATTAAAACAACAATTTCTGAAGTTCTTTCTTTTTCCTTACAAGCTAACTATGAAGCACGGATACTTCAAATTTCTCGCCGTACCCGTATCGGATACCGATACGCGCCCAATACGTGTCCGATACGGAAATAAAGTATCCGGTATTTTGAAAAAATAAAAAAATATCGGATACGGCTCGGATACGGAAGGGACACGGGGGGTACGGGGGGGATACGACCAGATTCTTTTTTGATCTAAAATGAGCGGAATTTAAAATTTTTTGAAAAGTATGCATCCAAACCCATTGAAAATAAGGAAAAGAGTGAGAAAAATGCAAATCTCTCTTCAATTTGTCATTTCTTCTATTTTTTTGCACTTGAATGGTTGAAGATGATCCCTCTCGTTCTATCTCCACACAGCATTAAGCTATAGTTCAGTCCTTTACCGCTTCTCTTTTACTATTTTTTCATCTAATTTATCAACCTAGAACTAATCAACAAAGGTCATAGAGAATAATTTTTTTCTTCTTCAGTGGATGGAATTGTGATTGGGTTTATATGAGACATGGACACTAGTAATAATAACTGGGCTTAAGCATTTTGGGCTGTGGTTTGGATCCAACGAGTTATTATTGCTAGTGGGCCGGGTCGTTACATTTGAAATCAGGTCAAGATCGCACGCACCGCCGCCCCACCCGACTCAGCTCGCGTGTGTTAGGAGTTCAAATGTAACGACCCGGCCCACTAGCAATAATAACTCGTTGGGCCCAAACCACAGCCCAAAATGCTTAAGCCCAGTTATTATTACTAGTGTCCATGTCTCATATAAACCCAATCACAATTCCATCCACATCCGATGTGGGACTATTGGGGCCGTCACAGACTCCCCCCGTTTAGGCCTGACGTCCTCGTCAGGTCAAACACACACACAGCAGCCAATGCGTCACAGACTCCCCCCGTTTAGGCCTGACGCACACAGCAGCCAATTCCATCCACATCTGATGTGGGACTATTGGGGGCGTCACAGACTCCCCCCGTTACTCCCCCCGTTTAGGCCTGACGTCCTCGTGAGCCCAAACACACACACAGCAGCCCAAGATCACCAGGCGATGTGAGACTCGTCTCGCTAGCCCTGTCATCTAGACCCAGACTCAGCCGAGACTCGCCACACACTTCCGGCTGGTTATTGGCTCTGATACCAAATGTAACGACCCGGCCCACTAGCAATAATAACTCGTTGGGCCCAAACCACAGCCCAAAATGCTTAAGCCCAGTATTTATTACTAGTGTCCATGTCTCATATAAACCCAATCACAATTCCATCCACATCCGATGTGGGACTATTGGGGGCGTCACAGTTTTATATAATAGAACCTAATAAAACGTACATATATGTTGAATGACTAATTATCTAGTTTGTGCGACTAAATATCTATTGTTATTATTTGATCAAGTTGGATGATAATTGGTTGATACTTTTTGAATTATTATTTTATACGATTGATTATTTTTTTTTATAAACTTATGTAAAACAATTATACAAGTTAATGTACATCAAAATATATTCTTAATATAATCCAAATATCCTAATTGTTCTCAATATATCATTACATATAATCAACATATATTTAAATATATTTAAAATAATATTTTATTTAAGTATATTCCGCATATTGTATTCTAAAAGTTTTAGAAATTGTCGTATCACCGTATCCGTATCCCCGTATCTGTGCAACATAGCAAGCTAAGGCCTCGTATGGTATCGTCACCATTTTTTTTTGTTTTCCACAAAACGTAAGCAAATTATAATGTTAACTCCATGTTCTTGAGAAGAAGATGTCTTCTACAATCTATTTGGCTTGCACTGCACGCTAGACAACAACAACGAGAGTAGGAAAGTCCATCCATCAGTGCATTCAACAATATAAAATTTGCGTTTATAACAAATGGCAACAACACCAAACAAGACCCTAAAACCTTTTCTTTAGTTAGGTACACATTTGCCACCAGAACTCAATCTCAGCGATCAAGAGCAGTAGAGATAGAGAAGGCAAAGAGAGCCGAACCCGACAAAAGCCGAGGATCGAACACGTAAAGCGGCACGACAGTCCGGTGCCGCGCGGCGGCGGCGACGAGGCCCGGGTGATCGTCGACGCGGAGATCATTCTTGAACCACACCACGGCGGCCCCAGTCGCCGCCCCTACGCCTCCTTCTTGCCGCGCTTCCGCCCTCACCGCGGCCTTCGAGAAGAGGAGCTTCCGGTGGCGGCGGCGGTGGCGATAGCAATGTGGAGCGGCGACGGAGGAGGGAGAGAGGACGAGCGGGGCGGCGGGGAAGCGAACGACGAGAGCCATGCCGGAGGAGGAGACGAGGATGATCCATCAACCCTGCCCTGCGGAGGGATTGATAACTAGGGTTCCGCCATTGGGGATCGGTGAGGGAAGGGGAGTTTGTGGAGGAGGATCGTTGGGGGAGATTGCGATTCCGAGTGGTTTGTGGTGGGATTTGAATTAGGGTTTGGAGGGGGAAAGTGACAAGGGCGGTGAAGATCCTTCTTGGAAAATACTAAGGTTACCGTTTGATTCGGATACATTCCCTTTGAGATTATGAGCTTGGAGGTAAAATATTTTATCCTTCAAATAGCTTACTATTTTAAAATAATTAGAAATAAAAAAATATATAGTATTTAATTTATAAAATTGTTATTTTTAAAAATAGTTAAAATTATGTTTGGTTCATTTTTTAGAATAAATTAGAATAGTAAAAAAATAAAAATAATTATAATTTTAAAATAATAATATTTTATCTAATTAATTAAATAATAATTAATATTTGTATAAATTAAAATTTATATTTTAGTAAATAATACCGTTCAATTTTTTAAAAATTAAAGTTAAAAATTTTAAAATTTGTACAAATTTTAAAATTTTAAAATTTATTAATTTATAAATTTATTAAAAATTAAAGTTATAAATTTAAAAAGTTATAAAATTTAAAAATTCTCTAAATTTAAAATTTAAATTTTAATTATCTCGAAAAATATGTAAAAGATAATGCAAAAAATTTAATTTTTAAATTTGTATAAATTAAAATATTTTTATAAAAAATTTTAAAATTTATATATACAAAATTTGTTTAAATTTTTAAATTTTTAAATTTTTAAATTTTTTAGATTTATAAAAAATTAAAGTTAAAAATTTTAAAATTTATAAAATAAAAAAAAATAAATTTAAAATTTTATAAATTTTAATTTAAATTAAAAAAAAATGATAACAAGATTGTCCCTTGTTCTCACAAATAGAGAAAATTATTATCCCCTTCTTAACCGGCTATTCTAAAATAGCACGTTAAGTGCGGATAACAAATCCCCCCAATTTTTTCTTGTGTTCGGAGGATAAAGGGAGGATAAAGAAGTTATCCACCTTTATCCTCCAACCAAACATAACCTAAGAGTGATATACAAAAGAAAATAAATAAATAAAATAATAATAATAATAAAATAAAATATAGCATAGTTAAATAATACTATATCCATAAAAAAATTTTCCTATAAAGTATTTAGATAGTTAAAATTAGTTTTATTTTTTAGAGTAGAGTTACACTATACTCTAAAAAAATGGGATAAAATAAAAATTCACTACAACTAAAAAAAAAAAAAAAAATCATCATTTTTGACTCCCTCAACTCCAATATATGGCAAATTTTAAATTTTAAAATTTTAAAATTAAATTTTCAAAAAAAATTTATATTTAAAATTTATATTTTTAAATTTTTAAATTTTAAAATTAGGATTTAAATTTCAAATTTGAATTTAAATTTTAATTTAAAATTTTAAATTTTGAATTTATATTCAAATTTTAAATTTCAAATTTAAAAATTCAAATTTTGAATTTTAAATTTTAAATTTTAAATTTTAAATTATAAATTATAAATTTTAATTTTTAAATTTTAAATTTTAAATTTTAAATTTTAAACTTTAAAATTTAAATTTCAAATTTCACAATTTAAATTTAAATTTTTATTTTTCAAATTTCAAATTTTAAATTTAGATTTTATTTTTCAAAATTTTTAATTTTTAGTTTGAAATTTTAAATTTTAATTTTAATTTTTAATTCAAATTTTAAATTTCAAATTTAAAATTTACAATTTTTATCTTTTAATTTCAAATTATAAAATTTTTAATTTTAAAATATTAAATGTAAAATTATTTTTTTAAAAAAAAAAATTTAAAAGGAAAGAAATTTTGTGTAATTTTACAATATATACCCAAACAGTTAAAAATTTTAAACCATAAGATTTTTTAAATTTATAGGATTCTCCATTTCTTTTAGACTAAAACTACAGTTTATAAACTCCATGGTAATTTTTTACAGTGCATCCAAACAGACCCTAAGTGTACACCCTAAAAATGATGTACATTTTACACCTCACTCATTCTAGGGGTGTACATTTTTCTTTGTTCTTCTTTCTTTGAGCTTGTTTGTACTATTATAAAAGTATTATAAAATATAATATTACCAGTGAAGTAATCGCGCATTGCGGCGGATAGATATTGTTAAATCAATAATAATAAAATTTAAAAATATAAAAAAATTTAGAAATTAAAATATTTTAGTGTGAAGTTCATGGACTTGGAATTGTGCATGAATTATATATATATTTTATGTTAATAAAAAATATTTAAGAAGATAATTGTTCACTCCTAGTGAGTTGTTATTAGAAACAATATACATACGCGTCAATTATAATAATGTGCTTGATAACTACTAATCGAAAGAGTATTAAAAATAGATGATTATGAATAGTAAGCAACCAAAATTTGCCGTAATAACTAACTAAATTTTTTTAAACCATCAATATATTCAAATTCTGATTAATTAAGTATTAAACATTTCATTGCAATAACAACAAAAATAAACAACAATGTGATAAAAAAAAGCAAACCCTAGGACAAATCAAAACAAAGAAAAATTGAAATTCTTATAGGAATTTTATCTAAGTATTTTTCCTAATCCTCTCGATATCCGCATACCTCTTTTCTGCATAATTATAGTAAAAAAAAAATTAAAAAAAAATCAAACAACTTGGTCAACTTTGTTTGTAATTTCTCACCAAAATAAAAAGAAAAAAAAAAGGAAAGAAAATACAACATGAATATTACAAACTACAAATCAAGTTCATATTCTAGCTTAAAAAAACTTTCCGCTATTTACACTGCAATGAACAAATATGAATGAATAATTAAATAAATCACATGTAGAAAAATGTAATCTTGGAATAAAAATATTGGAGAAAAAATTAAAATTGAAAAAAAAAATAGAATAATCGAAAGAACAAATATTATTTTAAAAAACTATAAAATATTTAGTAATTTTGTATATAAGTATTGATTATAATTGAATATTGTTTGACTAATATTTATCTGAAAAATACTATAAAATTATAGTATTTCGATAATTAGTAGCTTCTGGTGTAGTAGAGTTAGATGGTCAACATATATGAAGATTGTCAGACCGAGTAGAAGTCATTTTAGCACGAAATAGACTCGGAATTGCGAAACTAAAGGACGATGAAGTTTTCAAAGGTTTTGGGCACTTTGATCAGGTTTTGGGCGTTCGAATGGTGTGTCGTGAGATTTTGACACATGTTGAATGGTAGGTATGTTTCGAATGTTGATTCGGACGGCCGAGATGGTCTATAGTGACCACGAAATTTCGAACATCCACCTGGGTGTCGGAGACTGGTGCTCTGTTGAGACCAGAATTTTTGTCACTCAAGGAAGTGGCACGTGGCGATCATCAGTTGAAAGACATCAGCCGACAGGGGCTTGAGTCGACAAAGAAGGAATCGCGTCTCGATTGAGACCGGCCTCAATCGCGGAAGAGAACAGCGCGCGATGCATGCCATTGGCCGAAGACATCAGCCGATGAAGGAGGAAGGATCTGTAGCCTAATCCGGGGCGATCTCAGTCACGCAAGAATGCGGCAAGCAACATAGGCTATCGGCTGAGAACATCAGCTGATAGGAGGAGTAAGCCGACGAAGAGGACCAATGCCTCGACCAGGACTAACTTCGGCTGCCACCAGGCATCGAATTGCCCCGATCATACGACGAAGCAGGCGAAGTCAGAATCAACTTTCGGAAGATTAAGACGAAGAAGGAAAGACCCACATCTTGTTTCAGACCGGTTTTGGGCGCGACACAAGACACGACGAATGCCATCAGCTGAAGGCGCCAGGAGAATCAGCCGACAAAAGAAGCGGTCGACAAGGGGAATATCGTCTCATCCAGAACCGTCTCTCGGCCAAAAAGGGACACCAGACCGCCTCAGTCAAGCAACGGAGGAGGCGAAGTCAAGGTCAATCCTCAACTGCTCGAAACTGCAGAAAGAAAAATCTTGAACGGAATGAGTGTGGGATTTGGGCGCGAATCTCGCAGTTGACCCGGAACGGCAAGCGACGTCCAGCATTGGAAAGCGCCGAGGATTACGTTCCAGCATGACAATCAGGGGATGAACCTAAATGGAAAAACGACTGTGATGATCCGGACTCCCGCAGAACCTTCGCAACATTAATAGTGACTGTAGAAGGCTTGTACTGTGCACGGAGCTTGTAGAAGCGAAATTGGATATTTAAAATTGACTCGGCACGAAAATCGAAGCAAATGGGATTTTCCGGGAGCTTTTTGCAAAATTTTGGATGAGAATTTGGCGAAACGGACGTCGTATTTGGACTCAGCGCGCGAAAACGGTCAAAACGGTATATTCGCTTTATTTTTTCGGCACTTGGTACTGTTCACCGGAACAGTAACCGCCGGCCGGAATTACTGTTCCGGCCGGCGGCGGCCGCCGGCGAGCGGCGGCGCACGGCGGCGGGCAGCGGCGCAGCGGCAGGGCAGCGGCGGAGCGCGGAGGAGCGCGGCGTGGGCAGCGCGGGCAGCAGGCGCGGGCGCGCGGTCCATGGACCTGGCGTGCACCGGGAACACCGAATATTCCTTTTGCCACGTGGCACGCTGTGATTGGCTGGCCGGCTTCTAGAAGTCACGTGGGAGGGTGACACGTGGCGCTTCCCTATTGGCCGACATCTTCCGGAAGACCCGGAGCGCGGACCGAGTACGTGGACCACGTGGCCACGTGGCAATTTCTGATTGGCCCTTGCACGGATGTTTCCTGTTTGGTTGACACGTGGCGCAATGCGGTTGGCCTGTTTCGGTGTTTCCTGTTCGGATCCGGATCCCGTGTGGGAATATTCCCTTTGGCCCACTATATAAGAGGTCCCCCACCCCCTCTCTTTGCACCTTGGATTCCGAGCCCTTAGAGAGAGAATCAGAGAAAACTCCCTCTACGAAAAATCTTCCTCTCTCCCTTCTCTCTCTCTCTCTACAATCTCAGGATTTTAGGAGTTACAGATAGCAAGATATCTGCGACGCGGCACACTGCGACGATTTTTCTTTTAGGCCCATTTCCCGTCGCAGTTCCGTCGAAAATTCACTGCGGGCTAACCGGGTGGAATTTTTGGACGATTTTTGCGGCAGCGCGACCGTAAGAGGTAGGGCTTCGATTTCCGTGTTGATCATTTTGCTCCATTTCGTACTTTTGGCATAGTTTTTAGGTCCTCTTTGACCCCCCTTTTTTACTATGATGATTTTTGGACAGCACCGACTTCTCCGATTTTTATCTTGACGTAGGAGCGTCAGATCGAGGCGTTTCAAGAGTCGATTTTGATCTACTCTTCGCGAGGAACGCAACTGTGATTTTTATGGGATTTTAGGAGCTCATTTTAGAGGTGAAAAATTCCTCTTTTTCCGTGCTGTCTGAAAAACAGCAAATATTGTGCTTTTTGGGGTTTGTATTTATACCGGGAGCATTGGTTTGCAGGAATTGAGGACTGCGGACAACCAGGAGACTACCTGGGGTGTTGTTTGAGCTGTTCAAGGTGGGCAGTTGTTGCTTACCTCATTTTTGACAAGCTCACTGGGATTACTAGAAATTCCCCTAAAATATGACAATTAATGAGAACCATTGGGACAAACTAACAGGACTACTAACAGGACTACTAACAGGACAACTAACAGGACAACTAACAGGACAATTAATGAGAACCATTGGGACAAATTAATATGACAAATGACAAGGACCGCTGGGATAAACTCCCCTAAAAATTAATGTAACCCCACAAATGATATGATAACTTATATTGGGACACTGTGATTGAGACAAAGGCTATGATCTCGCATGCAAATGACTTTTATTCAGTAAATCAATTGTTTTAAACCTTTGACTCTATTTTACAACTTTTAAGAATAAAAACAGTTGCATGCATGCCCGGACATCAGGTAAGGCCACTATTCATTGCTACACTATCATATTGGGATTTGAACATGTTTTATTGTTGTCCTTTGCATTCAGATGTTGTTGCTCAAGTGTGAGCAGGGGTTCGGGATAGTGTAGCCAAGGTGCTAGATTGTGGACTTGTGGGGTATTGCGGTGACCGTGGACAGTAGGCGGTCGACGAGAGGATTATCCTTGCATCAGATTGGGGTTGAGTCTGGTTTATTGCGTCAGTTGGGATCGGGTTTTCCTAGTGGATGGTTTTCCCACTTTGATCATAGTCATGATCCAGTCCTGCTGGTTTATGGCACCTCTGATACTTATTACTGAGATACTTTACTCGTGTGGGTCGCTCCCCTCGAGTGCCACTCCGGAGTGTGTTACAACATTATCCCCTATCGGCACCCCCGATTTGGCCAACATTATCCCCTATCGGCATACCCGATTTGGCAAATACTATCCCCCATCGGCGTTATACCCGATTTGGCAAGGCACAGCAGGAAGTACCAGTTTTGCTAGTGACACCAGATTGAGTTCATTCAGACAGGCATTTATACACTGATTCATACATTTTCTTGGCATTTAGAGGCATGGTGGTGGTAGTTTCCTTTTTATCAGCAGTCTTTATAGCTTACAACTGTTCTTTCCTGTTGCCTCTAGTAGTCCTAGTGGGTGCGTCAGAGTTGAGGTTTTACCCACTAGGGGAGGCTACTGGTTTATCTGGTAGTTCTCACCCCCATTGTTATTTTTCTGTCCCTTTCTCCTCCTTTCTTTTGCAGAGTCGTCTGCGGGAGCCGCTAGGCCATCGGCAGCTGATAAAGGTAAGGGGATCGCTGAATAGATAGATCTCCTGTGAGGCTGAGAGCTATTAGACAAATAATGCACCCTCCACTCAGACTGTGATATTCTCCTTTTATTTTGGGTCTGGCTTCCGCCAGCTGGATGTACTATTTTGGTGAGCTGGGAGATTATTGTACTTATTACAGTTGTATTTGTATTTCCAGTCTGAAATACTATGTGTTTCTTCTATTCAGCTCGATATTATGCTCTTGTACTGTTCATATTATATCGGAGCAGGTTACCAGCGCTTCGTGTTCGCGGGAAATCCCGTGTGCACGGCGGATCTGTTGGCGAGCCCGGGTTCCGGGGCGTGACAACGACCACTATCCCTTTGAGGATAATCGACTCAAAAGGAGGCGGTTGAGGAATTCACGGTGATTCCCCTTTGATTACGCCGATTTCTAAATCGGCGATTATATACCTTGGTTGAAAACTGTATAAATAAGCGAACCAACGAAGGAAAAGAGGTCCGAGAACCTCATAAGCCCGGTACCACCCCAGCTTCTTCATTTATCTAGGAGTTGGTTAACTTAATTTTTCATACCTGCATTTACTGCTTTTCTATGAGTAGACTTACTTGTAATTCTTTTATCCCTACCTTCTTCCTTGTATCCCCTTCCCAATCAATATAAAGTGTAAACCGACTTATCAACCACCGTGTCTTTATTTGTATTTCTTGTGTTTTAAGGACTTTCAAGCTGATCCGAGGGCACCAGTAGATAGGCCTCGACGCACTGAACGTCGTGCTCATTGTTTAGAAGCAGCACGTAACTCGAGAACATCTTTAGGTCAACCTGTTCAATGACATAAATGTAGAGTACTGGATTTACATCGGGCACCGACTCCGCAATTGATTTCAGAAAAACCTGAAAATTCTTGGAACATGTATATTTTATATTTACAGCGGGGTTCGGGTGGTTTCAGACTGTGGCGGAAGCTCCCGGGGCGAAAAGTGAGTCGGCGACGCGAGATTGATGCTTGCTGGAGGCTGGCAGCTCGGCTTGGGGCTTTTGCCTTGTTGAGTTCTGGAACAGGGGGCCTGGTTCCGGAACTCACCCTTGAGTTCCGGAACCAGCAGGGGTGTTTCGGAACCCGGGCTGTGGTACCGGAACCAGCATGGGTGTTCCGGTACCCAGTGTACAGGGATGGTCTTTTAGCCTGCTGACTGGACTGTGCTGAGGGTATTGAGGTAATTTCACCTTCCCATTGCTTTAGCCCTACACTTGGTCTATTTATACGAGTCATTCACCTGTTTCTTCTCCATCTTAACCTAAGGCAAAAGAAGAAAGAAAGGAAGAAAAGGAGAAGAAGAAGAGAGAGTTGGAGCTTGAGTTGGGTTTATCCTGCTGCTTGGAGTCAGGTGGAGCCGCGCGAGCACCAAATCGCACTCGAGGTAAGTCGACAGACTTTTCTTTGATTGAGCTATTGGATTTTTATATGGAGTTGGAGCAATTTATTGAGTTAATTGGATGTGTTCTTTCCTCTTTTCCCTGCTGGCTGTGAGAAAGCAGCTTGTGCTGCTTGGTTCTTTTCTGGGTTGTTACTGTTCTGAGCCGAAACCGCATGCATGCAAGCATGCACGTGCTGGACTGGAGGGTTGGCTGAGGTGGAGTCGAGTTGCGCAAAGAGGTTGTAGTGGACTCGAGATTGCTGGGTGAGTTTCCGGAGATTTTTCGGGACGTGCATCAGTGTGCGCGCGCGCGGCGCAGTTTCGGATTTTCGTCAGATAGTGGGTTCGGCACATCCCCGACTTTGGCTTGCCTACGGAAAGCTTTCTAGGTGGGTTAAAATTCTTCCAAATTATATGGAATGCCTTCTAATGCTTCTGTATGTATTTTGATCATGTCTAGTGTATTATTTTTACTGTTGATAAATCTGATAGTTGCCTAGAAAATTTCAGAAAATTCGGTAAAACCCCAGATTATTTTTAGTATATTCCTATTACTGCATGACACTAGTTTGCATGCTTAGGAAGCATTATTTTTGCACCGGAATCGAAATAAAAATCATAAAGCCCGTTTTAAGAAAAAAATAGGCATTTTAAAGGTAATTTATATAATTATGGGACCTTCAGTGAGATGGCATGATTCCAGGGTGCATGTGACCTCGTGCCTGGGGGCCGAGGGATTTTTGTTTGGTTCGTGGATGATTCTACTAGTGTCCTGGGGATTAGTGATGGCTTATCAGATTGAGTCGGGAGGGTTCGCCGACCTAGACATGAGATGTGATGTTGGCATTCGAGTTCCGATCTGTTTGATCGAGGATTAGAGCCTGTAGGCGCCGCTTTCTGACAGATATGATACCTTGAGCTCGGTGGGGTCGCTCCCCTCGAGTACGCTCCGGATGTGTTGAGATGATTGAGATGGTTAGACTAGGACGCCCCACGCGGAGTGGGCAGGAGCGTTCCTAGTAGTCAGTAGGACGCCCCACATGGAGTGGGCAGGAGCGTACCTAGCAGTCAGTAGGACGCCCCACGTGGAGTGGATAGGTGCGTTCCTAGACTTAGGCGCAGGCCTGACTGGACCCGCTAGGGCAGTCATAGAGATTGGGTGACATGAGCGGGTGGTTACATGATATGTTCATAGATGGTTTT
The DNA here is from genome assembly GCA_029168755.2 of Tillandsia fasciculata. Lineage (NCBI taxonomy): Eukaryota > Viridiplantae > Streptophyta > Magnoliopsida > Poales > Bromeliaceae > Tillandsia > Tillandsia fasciculata. The sequence goes on along the minus strand of CM054932.1, from coordinate 5,577,097 downwards.
CCTTTGAGCATCATATTGAGGCATGTAGTGGTAGCTTATTTTCCTGCTTGCATATTTATCTATCTACCTATCTATCTGTTGCCTCTAGTAGACTTAGTGGGCATACCGTGGACTTTGGTGACGGTACCCACTGAGAGCTACCTTTTGCAGTAGTTCTCACACCCGCTGTGGTGGCAGGTTTTCCTGAGGCGGCTACTCCGGGATCAGCTCGTGCGGAGTCATCAGACCGAGGTAAGGGCGTCGCCGATTAGTTGCTTACCCGAGTCTGTTGAGTCAGTGGTAGAGTCACCCTGTATTTTTATTTCCCACTTTTGTACTAGTTTGGATATTGTACTTATGTCAGATACTGGATTATGTATTTTGGACTTTGGTTTTATGGAGATTTTGTTGTTCAGTTTTACTTCTTAGTGTAGTTTCTTTTCAGCTCTGATATCTGTATAGCTTTAGATCTTCTTCGCAGGTAGACGCTTTGTCTGTGCGGGAAGTCCCGTGCAGGCGGCGGATCTGTTGGCGAGCCCGGGTCGCAGTTTCGACCGCGGGGTGTGACAATAAAGGCTTAGGTTGCTACATAGACCTAACTACTCAATCAAACTCAGATACGAGGTGAGCACCATGCTCATGAAGTCGAGGGGACTCAGAGGCTCACCTAAAAGGTGCTGCTAAGCTGCTGGAACAATGCATGGGGCAAGATAGGTCTCCTAATGCCTGGCTTGCTAGAACCACCTAACCAAGCACTCAGCTGGGGATCAAGGGTGAGCATCATGCTCAGGAGGTTAGCAAAAGTCGAGGGCTCACCCTACCAAGGCTAGGGAGTAACCGGAACAATGCTCGGGGCAAGTTGGCTTAATATCAAGGCTTCAAGAGCTCGGGCTTGGGCCATCACAGCAGAGCTCGGGTTCTGGGGGACTCTAGGGCAAGCATCAGCAATTAGGGGTCTAGGGCAAAGCTAGGAGTGCAACTAGCATCGGCGCTGGCGAGGGTTTGCAGTGGTTTGGCCGGAGCAAGCTTGAGGCCAAACCTTGAAGGCAATAATGGTGGATTTCTAAGCTGTAGGTTTCAAGTCCATGCAAGGGCCCTGGTAGCTTTCCCCCAATGTGGGGAAGCTTGCTGGAGGGTTGGCTGGCGGCGGGGAGCAGCGGCGGCGGCGGCGAAGCAAGCCCAGCCATGCAATAATAAAGGAGAACTAGGGCTCGTGGCTGCGGCTTCCTCACTCAACCATCTCCCATGAAACTTCATGGAGGATCTACAGAGGTCCAGAGAAAGATGGCCAGCATCTTAGATTGGGCCCTAGGCCGTTGGGAAGAGCACACGGAAGAGGCAGCGCTATCTAAGGTTCCGGCGGGTGTAATGCTCCCGCCGGCAACCTGACGCTTCCCCGATGTTGGGGTTCAGCTGGGAGGTTCACCAAGAGGTGAGGGAGGTGCTCAGGGTGTCTAGATAACAAGAAAAACAAAGAAGATGGAGAGCTTACCTTGCTGGAGTTGAGGAAGAAGAAGGAAGAATGAGGCTTCTTCCCCGGCGACACGCGGCCAAGGCAGGTTGTGGGACACCTCTAGCTCAACTTCTGGAGGTAAAAGGAGGCCACAAGATCTCTGGAAGCAAGCCCAAGGGCTTTGGTGCAACCTCCCTCCTCCAAACCCAAGATCAAGAACCAAGGGTTCTTTTCTTGGTTTTTTCGGCGATGGGGGACGGTGGTCGGCGGTGCTGGGGCTCGGGGAGGACAGAGGAGGGAGAGGAGAGGTCGGGGCTGGGGCTGCGGTTACAGGAACTTGCGGCTAGGGTTGCAAAGAGAAACTCTTGGTTGTTTAATATAAATCTTGCAACAAAATGCTAATAGGTCCTTGTACAACCCAAAATAGCACTTGGGTCCTTCACTGTAGAACAAAATCATAGAGAAGCCCCTCCTCCAAAAGTTTGGTGAAATTTGACACATAAAATACTAAGACTTCTAAAGAAAAAATCCTTAAAATTACTGTATTTCATGCTTTTCAAGGCACTAGGGTTACCGAATCGAAAAACGGACGACACCACAACGTCTGGCTCGACGAAACCTATCAACTGGTGATTTTGGTTCGATGAGTTTGAGCTTCGTTAAATTCAAAATCCATCTTATACAGTGAATTACATTATTTGGCATGCTTTTCGATGACCTAGTCTCGTCAAACACAAATTTTGATTGCGCCATTGCGCTCAGACTGACAAGACCATTCAAATCGAGTATTTGGATCGTCAAGTTTGGACTCAGATAGGTCCAGTTAGTCGACTTCGTTTGGAAAACCGAAGTTTTCAAAGATTACTATTCACACTTAAGTTATGGGTTACTATTCACTTTTATATATCTACCTAGGGTTTATTACACCCATATATACATATAGAATTTAGGATTTTCTTTGAATTTCAAACTCGAATTCAAACTTGAATTTCTCAAGTACTACACTCTTAGTGAAGTTACGGCAATTCAGATGCCCAGAAGTGGAATCGGTCACCCGAATGTGTGACTTTGACTATTAGAGCAAGTTTGATCTCTTTTTACCTGATAAGCTCATTCTATTCCATGTTTCCTCTATAAATAGACTTCTAGTGTCTACACTTCACCTTTTTACTACTGCTTTATTGGTGAACCTCATTCTTCCTCCCCCAAATCCTTTTTCTTCCTCTATATGAGTTCCTGGTTGCCTTTGGACCTGCACGACTACTTCAACAACACCTGAAAAACTTGCAACTGGACTTTGTTGGAGCTTTAGATGCCATGGTGGGTGTGGTTGTGCCTGAGGAGTTGGACATGTGCTATGTCTTCGTTCAGCTGGATTTGAGGTAAGTTGTGTATTTTTGAGTTTTGATATGAGATTTGGAGTTTTGCTGGATTTTGATGGAATCATTGATTTGATTCTTCTAGTTGAATTGTTGAGCAAACTCCCATTGGATTTTCCTCCTTCCTTTGTTGCTTTGGTTTTACTTCTAGCTAGTAGAGAGGTTAGTTGAGCTCCTTCTGATTAAATTCTCTTCTTTTTGATCTTTCAATTGGGGATATATTAAGTTTTCTATTATGATTCTTCTCAAATGTTACTATGCTGAGCTTTTTAGAGGTTGGAGCTATGTGCGGTTAATACTTGGCAAAGATGAGGGGACCTGGTGCTGTGAGGATCCTTTATCGTAGTCGGATTTGCGACTGAGGTGGGTTTAATTTACCAAAATCGACGAACTCCCCGCTGTGCCTGCATTATAGTTATTCCAACATGTTGTACTATTTTTATTAATGTTGTCTGAGATGTAAGCCTTCTGGTTATTGAACTAGTAGCATGCTAAGGACAACTTCAAGTTGATTTTTATAACTTGTATATGGTCATGATAATTAATTAGTACACTGAACATTGAAGTCCATAACTGTTAGTGATGTGGCATGGTATTTTGATAACTCTCAACTTATATGCACAGAGTATAGTATACTTATAGTATACATTTATAGAGCAAAATCTTACCTGTGTATGTTGACCACCCTGTAGCAGCATATATACTCTGTTGGGACTATATTCTTTATATCACTTGTAGTGGGATTAGTAATGTATTAGGTCGTGGTTGATACGACAATTCTAGTTGGACTATTGTATTCCGGACTGTGTTGTGACACGTGGATTATAGATTATTTGATATGATTGATCATTTGTATGGTTTATATCCTGCGTGAGCTATATTTTAGCTCGACAAAGATACGCTTTTCCTCGATGGGGTCGCGCCCTTCGAGTGCCACTCCGGAGTTTGGTCTTTATTGTGTTAATATCGTTGCAGCCCTGAGGGGCGACCTATAGTAGACCAGCCACATCGATGGTGTTACGATATTAGTACCGACTTTCTTAAGGTTAATGTTTGGTGGTAGGTAGGCGCATGCTTGACTGAACCATTGTGGCAGTCGTTGTGATTGGGTTGGTTTGGGATTTCACTTGGTAGTTGATGCATACTCATATTTCCTCTACATTATCTTGTGCATGGTTAGATTAGATGCATAGTAGTTGTAGAAGATTATTTTTCAACTTTTCTTTTCTTGTTATACTTATACAATAGATTATTACTCTTGCCTATAGTGAACCTAGTTGGTAGATCGTCGACATTGGTGACGGTACCCACTGAGGGCTACTTCGTTTTAGTAGTTCTCACACCCTCTATTGTTGACCTTTTTTGCAACGACCTCTGTATCTATTGTTGCGTCTAATCGAGGTAAGATAGTCGCAAGTTAGATATCTTCCTATTGATGTTGCCTACGTTAGAGGAGTACCCTATTAGCTAGTTGTTGGGAGAGTAGCATTGTACATAAGGGTACATTTTATTTTTTGCTATTGGGAGATGATTTTGTACAGTTTGAGTTGTATGTACAGTGGACTACATTTTGGGTTTATGTTTATTAGTTACTTTAGCTCTGATATAGATGCTTTTCTTTTATGCAAGTTAGTCACTTTGCTTGTGCGGGTTTTACCGTACAGACGGCGGATCTATTGGCGAGCCTGGGTTCCGGCCTAACTCAGGGCATGACAGGAATATTACAAATTGATAAAATACTATCAAAACATTATTTTTAATAACCTATTTAATAAATTATATTTAAAATATGTATTAGAAAGTACATAATATTTTTAATAACCTATTTAATAATTTACTAAATTATATTTAAAATATCTATTGCTCAACCAGCAATAATCAAGTATTAATTAGTATATAAACTTTGACCATGGAGAAATAAGCTATCTTAATTTAATTTCTATTTTAAGATTAGTTTTTATCTCTTTTATTATCTTTGTTTTTATATCATAAACAATAATGTATTTTCTGATAAAAATAAAAATCACAATATGAGTAACTACAGGAGAAATTCAATAAAAAAATAATTAATATTTTTATTAATAAAAAATAGACATTGTAATATTTTTTATTATCGTCATGGCGTGGGTTGCACTATATTGTTGTGCCTCCAGCTCCCCAACCCAAACCCTATAGCCCGCGCTTTATCACGACCATGCCTCCACGCAATTCCACCAACTTAATCTATCACGCCCCGGGTTATACTAAAATCTGGACTCGCCAACAGATCCGCTGTGTATACAGGAAATTCCGAACAAGCAAAGCATCTAACTTGCAAAACATAATTACTATAACTATACAGACATCATAGTTGAAATAAAAGACTACTAAATGTAAATAAAAATATAATTCACTGTACATCTTATGCATATCCAAAATACATAAACATCTCCCAGAGTTGAAAATTAAATACATATATCCAGATGTACATGAACTACTCTCCAAAATCTAGCTAGTAGGGTACTCCACTATCACGATTGACACCACAGGTAGGGATCTAGCTCGCAACTCACTTACCTCAATTGGCAGCAGCTACGGGTGGCAAAGTCTCTACAAAAGGGGCAATAACCGCATGTGTCAGAACTACTACAAAAAAGTAGTCCTTAGTAGGTACTATCACTAATACTGACGATCTACCCACAGGTCCACTAGAAGCAAAAGTAAACATCTACTGTAAAAAAAAAGAGGAAAGAGCAGAGATAGAGTCTACAGGTACTATGCCTCTAACTAATCATGCAATGACAAAGGCATGGGTTATATCTGTATATGTATGCATCGACTCGCAACTAGGAATCTCCACTAACCCAATCTCACTAACTGCTACATTGGAACTAGTCAAACATATGCCCACCTACCACCACAATCAACCTCAAGGTGGCTAGTCGTACACCATAACCTCACCGAGGGCTGATCCACTGTAGGTCGCCCCCGCAGAGAAACAAAGACATCAACGCAATAATCGCCCAATCTTTGGAGTGGCACTCGAGAGGCGCAACCCCACTGAGGAATACATGTCTATCTGCCGAGCCCAAATACGATTCCTCAGGCTATAATCAATGTGAATGATCAATCAGATCAGGGATCAATCATAATCCACGTGCCTACAGCACAATCTGAAATAAGACTCAATGGTCCATATCCACTGTCAATCCCGACAACAACTAAACCTATCACTCAACCTACTAACAGCTAAAATCAGTTTACTCGACTCTCCAAGCACGAGCACAATTTGCCCTACACTACACAACAAGCTCCCAACCACTAACTAGGGTAAGCGAAAAAACAAGACTAGTATTGACAATAATGGGTTTCGACTACTAAGCAATCAAGTAATTTAGTGTAGGTTATATATACATATGTTTTGGTTAATCTACAAGTAATGCAATTGTTCTGGTCGAGGATCACTTACTTTACTGCATGCTAGTTTGTACATGATACAATTAGCAATAATTCTAAGTCCACATGAATATCATATTCTAAGCATAATCATAGTCAGAGAGAACTTATACTACAACAATACTATATGTCACGCCCCGAGACTGCCTATTTGGTCAGTTCGGGCACGCTAACAGACTCGCCAATCGGGCACTATAGTCGAAAGGAACGGAAAACCATCTCAAGCAATACAATGAGTATAATGAGATATGTAAGTTATGAAACCCTAGGATCTAAATAGGATCTATCAAGTACCTTGAGGGGGGTGAATAGGTATAATGGCCAAGAACAAAAATTCAATGCAATAAAATAAATGAGGAAAATAAAATAGCACACCGAGATTTTACGTGGGAAAACTCCAACTAGGAGTAAAAAACCCATGGACCAACACGCAATAATAATTCACTAAGAAATAAAAGATTATAAGGTGATTACTGACTCCACGGACTCAACCCTCTCCTTTATCTTCTTTGGATCACGCGCTTTCCAACGGATAGTCAACGTTTATGCCTGAATCCACGAACGCCATGTTCCGAAACGACGAAACGTTCACACTTTGAATCCACGAAGCTTCAACACGCTGAATCCACAACGCCCACTCGAATCCACGAGCGCACTCCGTCTGGAGCAAACAAAATAATGTTGGTGGTGATTCCTTACTTAGAGGATCATGAAAGAACTATAGAAGATGTCTCTAAGCAACAACGGGATCAATTCTTCAAATAAAAGAGAAATTAGGGTTCCAAGAATTAATCTGGTAGAAACTTGTTGTAGATGATGAAAGAGAAAGCAACCAACAAGTTTCTAGGGTTTCTAAAAGATAAAATATTCTTAACCACGTTTTAGAAAAGCCCCCACATGATTTTTATAGGGTTGGAAGCAATTAGAATCAAAATAGGAATGAAAAATTGCATATTTGGAAAGTCATCCGGCGGTCAAGATCCGACCATTTTGACAGGGTTCAGACCTTCTTGATAGGGTCCGAACCTTCTCTGCGCAAAACAAAGAATTCAGGTTCGGGGTCTGAACCTTGCCTCAAGAGTCCGGAGCTTCAACAACAGAGAAATTAGGAACCCTTCGGGGTCCGAACTTTGGCATAGGGTCTAGACCATGAGCACATGAAATGTGCAGTTTAAGATTTTATCCAATCAAAACCTATTTGAATAGTTTCCAAACATATAAAATATGTATTTAAATCATCATCAATATTATTTAAACTTACCAAGCATCGTGAATTCATATTTTGAGTCTTCAATTCTTTAGTTGTTGACTTGACTGTAATGTACCAGATTTTGGTATATAAATAAATGTAAATAAAAATGGTATGAAATACATTTTTATTGAATTTAGAGAAGTAAAGGATGATCTGGAAGTGAATTGGGTCAAAATCAGATTAAAAGGGAGGCTTCTAGGATCTTATATAAGAAAGTGGGCCAGATTTTTAGCAGAAAATTCACAGTGTCAGAAAATTCTGAGAAAGTTCTGGGAGCTCCGTAATTATGTTTTAGGGCCACAGTAAAAGTTTCGCGTCGATCGGATACCCGGGCAGTGAGAACGGGGTCCGCCAGCGATTCTGAATATAGCGAGGCTTTTGGAGACCCAGAAATGGTCCAAACTAAAAATTTAAAGTACCTTGAGGTAAATCAAGTTAAATTGTGACTGCCTGTCAAATTTGAGCGAAAACGGGCGAGAAACAGGCGAAAACGGACGAAAACGGGAGAAACCGGACTTGGGCCAAACTTTCGGGCGCCCGAAAGTTGGTTCTGGGCGCCCGAAAAATACTGTAGCAGGCCAGGTTTTTGGGCTGCAGCGAACCGAGCTGCACTGTAGCGAACCCGGTTCACTGTAGCAGCCCGGTTCGGGCTCGGGCGAGCGCCCGAATCTACTGTAGCAGCGCCTGAATCCCGAGATGGCACGGATCCCGAGGCAGTTGGCACGGATCCCGAGGCACAGCGCGCGGGGGCAACGCGCAGGGGCGCGTGACTCGAGGCGCACGGGGCAGGTGGGGCGCGCCACGTGGCGGCGCCCCATTGGCCCCAGCGGCCGAGGCGTCAGGCGCGCGTCGGGAAGACATGCGGCCTCTGGCGCGGCGTCAGCGGGGCAGGCCACGTGTCGGGCTTTCATTGGCCCGTCAGCGCGACAAGACGCGTGACGCGACGCGTCACTACGCCGCGTTGACGCCGGGGGGGGGGGGGGGGGGGGGGGCGCGAGTACCACCACGTGGCGACCGCTCGTTGGCCCACGCAGGCGAGTGCTGGGGCACTGTAGACGCCCGAAACCCGGATTCGGGCGCCCGAAACATGCGCCTGAATCCTGGGAAAACCGGTTATAAAAGCCCGTTTGCCCCATTTCTTCCTCTTTTCTCCTTTTTGCTCGAACCAAGAGGCTTAGGGGAGGGAGAGGGCGATTTCATGGGGGGTTTTTGGGGTGCCGCGAGCACACCAAGGACCCCGTGGTGCGCGCGCAAGGTGTTCCAAGAAGCCTGATGGACGCGTGTGCACGCGTTGGACGGCGCGACGGTGTCGAGGTAGGTCCTGTATGTTATTATGCGGTGTTTTCGGCACAGTTTTGAGATTTCCGGAGCTAGGCCTGTTACTTTGCTATCGCGACTTATCGACGCCGTCCTTCTGGCTGGGCTCTTTTTGGACAGTCACGGACGCCCTACGTAAGTCCAGTCCTCCGTGGATGTAATGGCAGTAGGTGGGGGCAGGTTTGACTGGACCCTATGTGGCAGTCAGTGTAGATTGGGTGATTGTTTTACTGAGAGATAGTAGATGCATCATGTTTCATCTGTATCAACCCTTGAGCATTTAGATAGAGGCATAATAGCTGTAGAGTTATTTCCAGCCTTTCCTTTTCAGCACTGCATTTGTTATTTTTTTATGCCTCTAGTAGACTTAGTGGGCAGACCGTCGGGCTTGGTGGCGGTACCCACTGAGAACTACGTGACGGTGTAGTTCTCACACCTATGGTTGGTGACTTTTTCTAGGTACCTCTCCTCTAGTTCCTGCCACTCCTGTTGCTGATCTATCTGACCGAGGTAAGAGAGTCGCGAGTTAGATCCCTACCCGTCTCTAGTGCAGAGAGTAGACGTACCTGTGATGATCCGGACTCCCGCAGGAACTGTACAACATTAAACAGTGACTGTGGTGAGCTTGTTCGGTGAATCAGAGCTTGTAGATTTGAAATTGGATATTTAATATAGACTCTGCGCAAAAATCGGAGCAAACGGGAATTTCCGGGAGCTTTCGGCAAAATTTCGGATGAGAATTTGGCGAAACGGATGGCGGATTTGGACTCAGCGCGCGAAAACGGTCAAAACGGTATATTTACTTTAATTTTTCGGCACAATTTACTGTTCATGCCGGAATTACTGTTCCGGCCGCCGGAATTACTGTTCCGGCCGCCGGAATTACTGTTCCGGCGGCCGGCGGCGACCGTCGGGCGGCGGCGGGCAGCGGCGCAGCGGCGGGGCAGCGGCGGAGCGCGGAGGAGCGCGGCGCGGGCAGGCGCGGGCAGGCGCGGGCAGGCGCGGGCAGGGGGCTCGGGTGCCCGGTCCACGACATAACGTGCACCGGGAGCACCGAGAACCTCCCGTGCCACGTGGCGCTTCCCCATTGGCCAGCCGGCTTCTAGAAGGCACGTGGGCGGCTGACACGTGGCGCACCCGGATTGGCCGACATCTTCCGGAAGACCCGGAGCGCGGACCGGTCGTACACCACGTGGGACACGTGGCGATTTTTCATTGGGCTTGTACCGGGCTGTTCCCTGTTATGTGGACACGTGGCGCGCTCTGAATGGTCAATTTGGCTGTTTCCTGTTCGGATCTGATCCCGTGTGGAGCTTTGGCCCATTATAAATAGCTTCCCCTCACCCCCTCTCATTCCACCTCGGGTTGCGGGCCATAGAGAGAGAACCAGAGAAAGTGTCCTCTACGAAAAATTTTCCTCTCTCTCTCCTCTCTCTCTCTCTAAAAACTCAGAATTTTGGGAGTTACAGATAGTGAGTTATCTGCGACGCGGCGCACTGCGACAATTTTCTTTTTTGGCCTATTTCCCGTCGCAGTTCCGTCGAAAATTCACTGCGGGCTAACCGGGTGGAATTTTTGGACGATTTTTGCGACAGCGCGACCGTAAGAGGTAGGGCTTCGATTTCCATGTTGATCATTTTGCTCCGTTTTGTACTTTTGGCACGATTCCCAAGTCCTCTTTGACCCCCCTTTTTGCTGTGGTAATTTTTGGACAGCACCGACTTCTCCGATTTTTATCTTGGCGTAGGAGCATCAGATCGAGGCGTTCAAAGAGTCGATTTTGATCTACTCTTCGCGAGGAACGCAACCGTGATTTTTCTGGGATTTTAGGAGCTCATTTTAGAGGTGAAAAACTCCTCTTTTCCCTTGCTATCTGAAAAACAGCAAAAAAATGTACTTTTTGGGATTTGTATTTATACCGAGAGCGTTGATTTGCAGGATTTGAGGACTGTGGACAGCCAGGGGACTACCTGGGGTGTTGTTTGAGCTATTCGAGGTGGGCGGTTGTTGCTTACCTCATTTTTGACAAGCTCACTGGGATTACTAGAAATCCCCTAAAATAATTGATGAGAACAATTGGGACAAACTAACAGGACAAACTAACAGGACAATTGATGAGAACCATTGGGACATACTAATATGACGATTAATGAGAACTATTGGGACGAACTAATATGACGATTAATGAGAACTATTGGGACGAACTAATGTGACAATTGATGAAAACCGCTGGGATGAACTCCCCTAAAATTTGATATAACCCCACGGATTATATAATGACTTATGTTGGGACACTGTGATTGGGACAAAGGCTACAATAACTTTTTCCAGTAAATCAATATTCTTTTAAAATAAATATCGACATTTTTCTACAGCTTTTACACAATTGCATGCTGGGTTGGACATCTAGTTAGCCCTATTTATTGCTACACTATCATATTGGGATTTGAACATGTTTCATTGTTGTTCTTTGCATCCAGATGTTTGTTGCTCAAGTATGAGCAGGGGTTTGGGATAGTGTAGTCGAGATTGCATTAGATTGTGGATTAGTGGGGTATTGCGGTGACCGCGGACAGTAGGCGGTTGACCAGATGTTTATCCTTGTATTAGATTAGGGGATCGGGATCCTTTTTAGTGGAGGGATTTGTTCCACTTGAGCATAGTCATGATCCAGTCCTGCTTTTGATACTTATCTTACCGGCGCGGTTATTGCCCGGTGGTGCTTTACTCGTGTGGGTCGCTCCCCTCGAGTTCCCCTCTAGAGGCCGGAATCAGACAGTTATTGATAGTTTTGCTATCACATCGGCGCGGTTATTGCACGATGATGAGAGCGGCAGCAGGCAGTACCAGTTTTACTGGTGGCTAGATTGGGTTTATTTGGACAGAGACTAATACTGATGCATGCATACCGTTTTGATAGCCAGTACCGCATTAGAGGCATTGTAGTGGTAGTTTACCTGTTTCAGCATTTTATGTATTTTACCACTTCCCCTGTTCCCTTTTGCCTCTAGTAGTTCTAGTGGGTGCGTCAGAGTTGAGGTTTTACCCACTAGGGGAGGCTGCTGGTTTATCTGGTAGTTCTCACCCCCATTATTATTTTCTGTCTTTTCCCTTCCCCTTTATTTTTGCAGAGTCGTCTGTGGGAGCTGCTGGGCCATCAGCGGCAGATCGAGGTAAGAAGATAGCGGACTAGCTAGATCGTCTGCCCCGACCATGAGAGTAGCTGGACTTATATTGTACCCCTTTTTATCTCAGACTGTAGCACTTTTATTTTGGATCTGGCTCTGGCCAGCTGGGTGTATTATTTTGGTGAGCTGGGAGATTATTGTATTATTACAGCTTGTACCTTGTCAGTCTGGAATTATTATGTTTAGTTCAGCTCTGTTTATGCTCTGTTATGGTATATTATATCTGAGCAGATTACCAGCGCTTCGTGTACGCGGGAAATCCCGTGTGCATGGCGGATCTGTTGGCGAGCCCGGGTTCCGGGGCGTGACAGATTAAGTTGGTATCAGAGCTTAGGGATAGGTCAGTTGGGACTTAGGAAACCCTAGGCTTTTGGCAGACCCTAGGATGATAGGGCGTGAGAGACGAAACTCTTTGCGAAAGTCGCCGATTTATTGTTTGACTCTTCCAGTAAAAGAAGAGGGACCGACATACCCAATTTCTGGTGAATAGTTATGTTGGCTGCAGACAACATAAAGTCACAGAAATCGGGGATGTCTTTGACTTTCGCTAGATTGGGTCGTGTGGGGTTATGTTACTGAGTGTGGATTCTTGTGGTAGGATGCCTCCGCGACGTAGAATGTTGACGCGTTCGCAGCCTTCTTCCTCTGAGCCCGAGCCGGAGGAGTCCGAGCAGGGCCAGCAGAGTGAGGTCCAAGAGCTTCAGGCTCAGATGGCCCAGATGTCAGAGGCTGTTCGGCGACAGGAGGAGGCCATGGGACGACTGATGCAGATGTTAGAGCAGAGGGCGCATCCTGTTGTAGCACCCCAGAAAGTTCTCCCGTACCTTCTTCCCCTGCTGTGAATCCCCCAGTTGTACCAGTGACCCCGGCATCCCCTGTTGCTCGGGGTACTGGTAGACAATCGTCTGGGTTGACGGGATCTCTGACCCCGGCAGAGCAGCGGGAAATGGTTGACCTGTTGATAAGGTTCCGCCAGTTTGACCCACCCCGTTTCTCGGGGCAGAGTGTAGAGCCGTGGGATGCAGAGTCATGGATCACGGCGATGGAGCGACGTTTCGAGACACTATTTATCGAGGAGCGATACCAGGTGTTATTGGCAACGAACTTTTTGGAACTCAACGCCGAGGCTTGGTGGCGGCGTGTTCGACCAGCTGGTCCGCCTGGGGCTCAGCTTTTGACCTGGGCGGAGTTCCGCAGTCTCCTTCTCGGGGCTTTCTTCCCGGAAAGTGTCCGACAGAGGCTGGAGGAGCAGTTGAGAAACCTGCGCCAGGGAGATCGGCCCGTACACGAGTACATTGCGAATTTCAATCAATTGTTGGCATGCGTACCGAACGTGGCCAGGGATGAGGCGCACCGGATTTACATGTTCGAGCGAGGGTTGCGCCGGGACCTCTTTCAACTGGTTCGCTCGCGTAGGTTGCAGACCTTGGAAGCCTCGATGGAGCAGGCACTCTATGTTGAGTGCGGAGAAGTAGTGATGGAGGAGGTAACTCCGGCTCCCACAGTGATTTCGGGGGCGAAGCGCCCGGCATCGACGGATGAAGGGCAATCGAGCTGCCAGGAACCCCCGAAACTTCCACGATTCCATCCTCCGGGTCGTGAGTTTCAGGGACACCAAAGATTAGGTGAACCCCGTCAGCCACAGCAGCAACAGGAATCGCAGCAACAGATACGGAGACAACAACAGTCGGGACAGCCACAACTTCGCGACAAAGACAGATGTATATTCTGTGGAGGACCTCATTTGTCGCACACCTGTGACCTGAGGTGGGGTCGTTGTTATAAATGTGGACAATCAGGCCACATTCGAGCTTCATGCCCCCTTTCGACCTCAGCGGCACCTTCTTCAGTTTCGGCTCCCTTCGTATCTCAGCAGCGGTCGTCAGCTCAGCGGCCTTATGCTCCGGCGAGTGAATCACCATCTTTTTACCCTGCTGATCACCAGCCACCAGCTCAGAGCGGTCGGATTTATGCCACTCAGGTGAAGGACTTTGCAGCAGCCGACCATGTGGTGGCAGGTATTATTACTGTTTTACTTTTTTGGCATTAGACTTTGCATTGTATTGCATTGGAGCATCCTAAGATGTGTCAGGAGTGCATTTACCTCATTGCATGGGTAGGGGTAGGACGGTCACCTTACGCACGGGAGGTACGTATTTTCGATCTTTTAGCATGAAGGAGTGTCGCTAGTCCTGCCCGGTGCAGATGAGTCTTAGACCTGATAGTCATGACTCAGCTGCGGGACTTGATTGTGGTACATGGATGAACTGGCTGGCTCAGTACTCTTTTTTTCACGGCAGTTGGTTGCGCTGCGAGGACAGTCTGTTGGGGAGCCAGGCCAGGAGAGATCCGTGTACTAGAAGTGTCGGTGGGCTTTCTTTGCCTCCGTAGTTTTGACTTCACTGGCAAGGCGAACGATTCGCTTTAGGTGCGTAACCTTTTCGGCTGGCATAATTTTAGGGATGATTGGACGCCTACCCACCCCTACTTATTTGAGACATTGGACAGAGGATTGTTGTTTAGTTTAGTCTCGTTTCGAGGACGAAACTCTTTTTTAGTGGGGGAGGATGTGATGATCCGGACTCCCGCAGGAACTGTACAACATTAAACAGTGACTGTGGTGAGCTTGTTCGGTGAATCAGAGCTTGTAGATTTGAAATTGGATATTTAATATAGACTCTGCGCGAAAATCGGAGCAAACGGGAATTTCCGGGAGCTTTCGGCAAAATTTCGGATGAGAATTTGGCGAAACGGATGGCGGATTTGGACTCAGCGCGCGAAAACGGTCAAAACGGTATATTTACTTTAATTTTTCGGCACAATTTACTGTTCATGCCGGAATTACTGTTCCGGCCGCCGGAATTACTGTTCCGACGGGCGGCGGCAACCGGCGGGCGGCGGCGGGCAGCGGCGGGGCAGCGGCGGAGCGCGGAGGAGCGCGGCGCGGGCAGGCGCGGGCAGCGCGGGCAGGCGCGGGCAGGGGGCTCGGGTGCGCGGTCCACGACATGGCGTGCACCGGGAGCACCGAGAACCTCCCGTGCCACGTGGCGCTTCCCCATTGGCCAGCCGGCTTCTAGAAGGCACGTGGGCGGCTGACACGTGGCGCACCCGGATTGGCCGACATCTTCCGGAAGACCCGGAGCGCGGACCGGTCGTACACCACGTGGGACACGTGGCGATTTTTCATTGGGCTTGCACCGGGCTGTTCCCTGTTATGTGGACACGTGGCGCGCTCTGAATGGTCAATTTGGCTGTTTCCTGTTCGGATCTGATCCCGTGTGGAGCTTTGGCCCATTATAAATAGCTTCCCCTCACCCCCTCTCATTCCACCTCGGGTTGCGGGCCATAGAGAGAGAACCAGAGAAAGTGTCCTCTACGAAAAATTTTCCTCTCTCTCTCCTCTCTCTCTCTCTAAAAACTCAGAATTTTGGGAGTTACAGATAGTGAGTTATCTGCGACGCGGCGCACTGCGACAATTTTCTTTTTAGGCCCATTTCCCGTCGCAGTTCCGTCGAAAATTCACTGCGGGCTAACCGGGTGGAATTTTTGGACGATTTTTGCGGCAGCGCGACCGTAAGAGGTAGGGCTTCGATTTCCGTGTTGATCATTTTGCTCCGTTTTGTACTTTTGGCACGATTCCCAAGTCCTCTTTGACCCCCCTTTTTGCTGTGGTAATTTTTGGACAGCACCGACTTCTCCGATTTTTATCTTGGCGTAGGAGCATCAGATCGAGGCGTTCAAAGAGTCGATTTTGATCTACTCTTCGCGAGGAACGCAACCGTGATTTTTATGGGATTTTAGGAGCTCATTTTAGAGGTGAAAAACTCCTCTTTTCCCTTGCTGTCTGAAAAACAGCAAATAATGTACTTTTTGGGATTTGTATTTATACCGGGAGCGTTGATTTGCAGGATTTGAGGACTGTGGACAGCCAGGGGACTACCTGGGGTGTTGTTTGAGCTATTCGAGGTGGGCGGTTGTTGCTTACCTCATTTTTGACAAGCTCACTGGGATTACTAGAAATCCCCTAAAATAATTGATGAGAACAATTGGGACAAACTAACAGGACAAACTAACAGGACAATTGATGAGAACCATTGGGACATACTAATATGACGATTAATGAGAACTATTGGGACGAACTAATATGACGATTAATGAGAACTATTGGGACGAACTAATGTGACAATTGATGAAAACCGCTGGGATGAACTCCCCTAAAATTTGATATAACCCCACGGATTATATAATGACTTATGTTGGGACACTGTGATTGGGACAAAGGCTACAATAACTTTTTCCAGTAAATCAATATTCTTTTAAAATAAATATCGACATTTTTCTACAGCTTTTACACAATTGCATGCTGGGTTGGACATCTAGTTAGCCCTATTTATTGCTACACTATCATATTGGGATTTGAACATGTTTCATTGTTGTTCTTTGCATCCAGATGTTTGTTGCTCAAGTATGAGCAGGGGTTTGGGATAGTGTAGTCGAGATTGCATTAGATTGTGGATTAGTGGGGTATTGCGGTGACCGCGGACAGTAGGCGGTTGACCAGATGTTTATCCTTGTATTAGATTAGGGGATCGGGATCCTTTTTAGTGGAGGGATTTGTTCCACTTGAGTATGGTCATGATCCAGTCCTGCTTTTGATACTTATCTTACCGGCGCGGTTATTGCCCGGTGGTGCTTTACTCGTGTGGGTTGCTCCCCTCGAGTTCCCCTCTAGAGGCCGGAATCAGACAGTTATTGATAGTTTTGCTATCACATCGGCGCGGTTATTGCACGATGATGAGAGCGGCAGCAGGCAGTACCAGTTTTACTGGTGGCTAGATTGGGTTTATTTGGACAGAGACTAATACTGATGCATGCATACCGTTTTGATAGCCAGTACCGCATTAGAGGCATTGTAGTGGTAGTTTACCTGTTTCAGCATTTTATGTATTTTACCACTTCCCCTGTTCCCTTTTGCCTCTAGTAGTCCTAGTGGGTGCGTCAGAGTTGAGGTTTTACCCACTAGGGGAGGCTGCTGGTTTATCTGGTAGTTCTCACCCCTCATTATTATTTTCTGTCTTTTCCCTTCCCTTTATTTTTGCAGAGTCGTCTGTGGGAGCTGCTGGGCCATCAGCGGCAGATCGAGGTAAGAAGATAGCGGACTAGCTAGATCGTCTGCCCCGACCATGAGAGTAGCTGGACTTATATTGTACCCCTTTTTATCTCAGACTGTAGCACTTTTATTTTGGATCTGGCTCTGGCCAGCTGGGTGTATTATTTTGGTGAGCTGGGAGATTATTGTATTATTACAGCTTGTACCTTGTCAGTCTGGGATTATTATGTTTAGTTCAGCTCTACTTTATGCTCTGTTATGGTATATTATATCTGAGCAGATTACCAGCGCTTCGTGTACGCGGGAAATCCCGTGTGCATGGCGGATCTGTTGGCGAGCCCGGGTTCCGGGGCGTGACCGTACCCCTTTTTGGTGATGTACTAGTACTGTCAGAGTGTAGTAACCATGATTTTTAAAATCCAAATTATAGGTTTAAATAATTTCCTGGATTATTTAAATGACAAAATGGGGAATTAATAGGCAATAGTGGCCCTAAAAACAACGACTTTTGATCGGGGCCTGATCTCGAAAATCCGAGATCACCATTACGACCGTCTCGCCGAAACATGAAAAATTGATATACATATGTTTTCGATCCGACGGTCGGATCTTCCAGAAATCAATAAAGAAAAAGCGGGTCCCACAACTTAAGTTGTGAATAGTAACCCCTATTTTTTTAATCCCCTCTTGACCACTAACGGCCGTTTCGCCGTCTGGAAACCCAATATAGGGATATGAGTAGTCAAACCTAACTAATTTCAACGTTCTGAGTGCAATGGCACTGACGGATTTCGCGTTTGGCGACCCGAGTGCATCGGAATGCGTGCAATGTACCGCAAATCGTCGAATTAGTTGGCCCGAGATTTTACTCGAGCGCCAAACTAAACAAACAAATACGCTACTTGACAGGTCTCGACGAGCCGGACGTCGTGGCGAAGTCTGTTTCGCTTTTCGATGAGCGGATTGTCTCGAAATGCGTGAAAAACACTAAAAAGGGGGTATTTTTGCAAAAATGTTTATATTTTATGTACCAAAAATTAAGGGGCTTATAGGTTAGGGTTCTGGGTACATTTGTTACCTACAGATAGCTTTCTAGGGTTTAAGTTTAAGTGTGAATAGGGTTCATGGGAATTTTTGCAAGAATCATGCATTAATGTTGAAATGGCTCTTGGTCTCCTTCGGGTGCATGCACGAGGGGTCAGGGGGGGGAGTCCGAAGCATCACTTGATTCTCTGCTTCACCCAGACCAAGGCCTGTGCGCTGGGGTTGGCTGAGGGCACAACACAAGTAAGTGCAACCCGAGAGAGAGAGAGGGGAAGGAAGGTTGGACCAAACCTTTCCAAGATTGGATTTGGAGAGCCCTGTGGAGTTCCTTGTGCCAGTGGACTCTCTTGGGTGCTTGCTGTGGCCGCGCGAAGAAGGAGGAAGAGAACCGGCTTCTTCCCATCTTCAACAACTCCGGCCAAGGTGAGGCTCTTGATCCATCGGTTGTTTGAACCCAAGACCATTTGCAGTAGGTTAGTTAAGTCCTTAGGATGCTTCGTGCCAAGTTTGAGCTCCCCATGCACGGCCGGTTGCCGGCGGGAACAATATCTCGCCGGAAACCTAAGGTTGCTCCGCCTCGGGAAAAAACTCCGCAACCAATGGACCCAAAAGGGCCAAAATTGGTATGCTGGGACTGTAGGAGGTGGGAATCATCTCCACCAAATTTGGTGGAGTTTGGTTGACCCAATAAATCGCAGTTTTATGCCTTAGTTTTTGGGAAAATTTCACCACGGCCGAGCTCTTCGCTCCGGCGCCGGCGAGCCTCCCTGCCTCCGGCCAAGTTGATGGGAAGTTTTCTGGGAGTAAGGGGACCCCAACCATGCGGTTGCATGGCACCCATGCAGCCCGGGGGTGGCGCGGCCTTGAGTGACCCAAAGTGGGTTCAACTCGCGGTTGCCGACGTTCCGGCCGTCATCGGTGGGCGGGGAGTGAACGGGAAGCTTGCTGGGACCACAAGGAGTCTATCCATGCCCTTGCATGGACCCCATGCAGACTAGGTGAGATTTCACCATTAGAGGTGGTGAAGCTCAAAATAGAGCTTGCTCCGCCGCCTTCTCCGCCGCATCCTCGCCGCCGGGCTTTGGTCCAGAAGTGTAAGTAGTAATGAAGGGCACCTAATGGTGCAGTTGTTGGAGGCCCAGTGACCAGAAATGCAAAATTTCCATTTCGGGTCATCTTCTCCATCATCTCCAATATTGCCCGCGGCCAACCTTGGGTGCAAGATGCCCCAGACTTCTTTTGGAAGCTCCTGCAACCTAGAGGAACCTTCCTTCCAAGTTAGAAGGGCTCTGGTGCAGTGTTGGCTGAGAACCAACTCGGGTTTGTGCTTGGGTGTGTGTTGTGTAAATGGTGCACACAAGGTGTTTGTGAAAATGCCACAGTGAAGAAAAAGATGGAATTAGGCTTCGAATAAAATATGAAAGTTTCTCCAATTAGTCCCCTGAGCTTGATGCTCACTTCAGATCAAAGTTGATCTGTGTGGAATTGTGTTTGGAGCATTGTGCAAATTGTTAGAGACCTAGGTCTTGGATCTGGTTGATCCAGCCTATCTGGGTTGTAAATAGGGCAAGACCTGATGTTTATGGGTTGTCCAGAGATGAATGGTCAAGGTGGTTTAGGTTTTGCACAAGTAAATTTAAAGATATAGTGTATTCAAACTTTAAGCTTAATGTTTAATTTAAGGTCTGTTCTGAGAATTTCGCAAAGCCGTGACAGTGAGCTCCTAGCTAATTTGGGGTCACTGGACGCGATGCTCGCGTTAAAAATTGGTTTTGATGATCCGGAGAAATAAAATTTGCATTAAGGCTAGGTTAGAGAAGAAAATTATGGCCCGAAGTTTTCCTCAGGTTCCGTGCGGCCACAAATTGGTGAGCACGGTGTTCAGCAAGTTATTTGTCACCTACTGGAAGTGACGGTTCATAAAAATGATTTTCCAGTTAAGAGAACGAGCGAAAACAGTGCTCAAAATGCATTAAAATGGGTTTTTGGAAACCTGAAGGGTCTAAATGCAAAAGTGACAATGTGTACTGTTTAGAAAAATGTGTAATTGATTCCTAAGCTTTTCGTTAGAAATCCAAATGCTCCCGTTGAGCGGAAATCGGTCCAAGAATCGGCAAAATCGTCGATTTAACAGTGTTCCGGTGGCAATCGCGCAATTCGGTAAATTGTGGCGGTTTCACCAAGCCGACTGTTGAGTCGCAGTAGAATCTGGTTGAGCCAGCGGCTAAGAGGTAAAGCCCGAATCTCCCGGAAATCCAAAAAGGAATTCCCGGGAGGGGCATTTTGGTAATTTTACCAATAATTGAACATAAGGTGGTGTTGGTCTAAGTGTTGTTGTTAAACACTGAGATTTAAGTAGTTCAAGGGTTCAAGTTTGATCTGTGTTTTAGTTGGGATTAGTGGGATTGAGTTTGTCTCCCTGATCAGTATTTTTGATTCAGGTCGGTTCGGTTTGCCTCTGGTTTTGAGCGTCCAGTTGAGACAGTTTAGTCGCCTGCAAACGACAGGTGGGTTTATCTTCGGTCCGGGCTTTATCATTTCGGCCCTCTGGGTATAGTATTGGTTGGACCCCTGTTCTTGTTCGCCTAAGATGATATTTGAGCCTGTCTTTCTTTTGATTAATTTTACACTGCTATATGCCTGATTTATAATCTTTATCAGTTACTTGGATATATGATGCCTTGCATGATTAATCTTAGTTGTTTCCAGCATTTATGTCTCTATTCTGGACATTGCTTGCCTGTTTGGTCACTAGATGGTTGAGCCTGTAATGCTAAACACATGATTTTATTCAAAATTGTTTTTACCCAAGCATCACAGGGTCGCCTGAGTCTGTTCTTGTTTGATAGGACAAAGGCATTGCTCTGCGAGGTTTGGACCTAAAACCTGTTTTCAAAATGATTTTCTTAAAACAGCATGTGTTTAGTCTTGTATGATTCGTTTTTTTTAGTTGCTTCCAATAGTGGGACTTTATTCCGGGATAATTGCTATATCTGATTGTCAGTATCTCTGATTATTCCTGCATATGAGTTGAGATCCAGTTGATTCTGATATTGCATCCTTGATTGGACTAGATGATGATTATTCCTGCATATGAGTTGAGATTCAGTTGATTCGGTTATTGAATCCTTGATTGGATTTGTTTCGGTTTGTTGTTGATCAAGTATTATACTGCTAAACACATGATTTTATAAAACCTGTAGAGTTATTTAGGATCCACAAGGATCTAAATAGGTACTATCAAACACCTAGAGGGGGGTGAATAGGTGTAATATTATAAAAACCAATCTCAGTGCAAAAATAAAAACTAATGCGGAAAATAAAAATCAACACACCGAGATTTACGTGGAAACTCCAATCCAGGAGAAAAACCACGGGACCAACACGCAATAACAATCCACTAAGAATTGAAGAATAACAAGGTGATTACCGACTCCACGGACTCGACCCCTCCTTCAAGTTCTTCGGACCTTGCGCTCCACCGATTGCACGTCCACTGCACACGTTCGAATCCACGAACGCCACTCGAATCCACGAGCACACGTTTCGAATCCACGAAACGCCTTCAACACACCGAATCCACGGTGCCACGTCGAATCCACGACGCAAACTCAGCCGATAAAGAAATATAGGCTTCGATGGTGATCCTTTGCTTAGATTGTCATTGAAGAACCGTAGAAAGAAATTCTAAGCAAAGTTTAGATCAATTCGACAAAAGATGGATCTTGGAAGAACCGTCGAATTGACCTAAAAGAGGCTAAAAAGAAGAACGATAAAAACCTAGCCTCTAGGGTTGCTCACGAGTGTTTTCGGTATTAGTCCCCCTATTCGAGAAACCCTAAGTATCTATTTATAACCCTTGGAAACATATTAGAGTCGGTTTAGGAAACTTTTCCCGAGGTAACATTGTGTACCGGTACCACTTATCATGTTCCGGTACTCAATGGTGCAAAACACAGATTTTTTTATTGTGTTCCGGTACGAGAGACCGTGTTCCGGTACGCAATACAATTTACAGAAAACTCTGTGTCGGGTTTAAGGAACTTCAAGTGTGGTTCCGGTACGCAATGTAAAAACTGATTTTTCCAAGATAAACTTTATCCAAAACAACCAAGTACCGGAATCCAAACTTAAATAAAGTTGTAAGTTAAAACCAAGTTCCTAAAACCAAGTCTAAACCGGTTTTCATTAATTTCCTGTTTCCAATGATTATAAATGGACTTTAATCACCATGAACAATATTTAATCATACCTGAGAGTTGACTTGGGCTCATGTTGAATCTTCAATGAGTCTTCGAAGGCTGATTTAACAATTTGATCCCTTTAAGACTCCGACTCAACACACTGACTTGACTCACGAAATATGCCAATACCAAAAAGCCGTAACAATCTCCCCCTTTGGCAATTTCGTGACAAAACCCAAAAATACATAAAACGCTCAAGTCACTCATCTTAAACCAAAAAGTCGAAATTCAATGTCATCACCAAAACATTGATTTTCTTTGCGTGAAAGATCCAATAAATACAAAATTACAATTGAACCAACCAGTCCTAGAACATACTCTATGACTTAGGACTTGGAGTCTTAAAGTGATGTAATTCCTGCAAAACAAAACTCCAAACAAAATCAAATGTTAGTCGTTAGAAATTAAAATCCTACATTTTGATTTGTCCTTTTGGTTCTTTTGTTTTTCCGGCTCTTCCAAACTTTTCTTTATCTCCCCCTATCTTGAGCATCCATCTCTTGAGCATCCATGTTCTCCCCCTTTGTGATGCAATCATTATTTTCTGTCTCCCCCTTTTTATGATATGTCCATCATTTCATCATTTCCGTTCTCCCCCTTTTTGTCACAAATTGTCAAACAGTTAATAGAAACAAAAAGTAGAAATCCTAGGAGGATAAGTTCTTAGTTACACAACGAGTAGAGTACTTGTTCATCACAACATGAAAAGAAACTGAAAATCAAAAACAAGAAGGAAAAGAGATCACTCATCCTCATTTGAATCATCATCATCACCATGTGATGTCCGTCCATGCGATGTACTCGGTGCAGTTGCTCCAGTGACCACATCATCATGTTTGCACCCAAGGATATCGAAGATTTTCTTTAAGCTATCCTCAAGTTTCTTGAAGCCTTGCTCCATCCTTTGCTCTATCTTTTGCTTTAGTGAACGAACGTCCCGATGCAAGGTTTGAAGAGTTACGACCTCATCTGGTTCAGGAGATTCTTGACGAGGTGGTGCACTCACTGTCGCTTCACTTGCATAGGCTTTTGTATGCCCAAATGTCTTCAAAGTGCTAATTGACTTGGCTAAAGTGATTCCATCAATTGCCCCCAAGCCATAATTATATTTGGCACAAGAAATGTCCACTCCATGATCTTCCAGAATACGAGTAATCAAGATCGGATACGGTAGAAGGTCACGTTGTCTAGATCCTTCAATAACATGTACCATCTGCTGCCAAATGAGAAATGGAATGTTGGTGTTAATTCCATTTGCACTTTCCGGGTGACCAAGGAAAAAGAGAAGTAACAATCGATCCCATCGAATCCTTTTGGTCCCCAGTGTGGGCAATAGGTTGTAGCATACGATTAAGGACAAAATATGATACTCTGGTTTTAGGTCCTTTGATTCAACATATGATCTGTTCGTGTGCGTCCCTGTCTTGCAAATAGAGTCCACAACCATATCCCAATGGGTATCATGTAGGAAATTTCCATTAGTATAATAAAGACCAGTAGTGTCAACAGCTAATGTTGGGTTATAAGTAATTGGATCTAAATAGGGGAAAAAACACCTAGAGGGGGGTGAATAGGTGTAAACAATAAACACTCAAAAAATCATTGCGCAAATAAACCCAATGCGGAAAAATAAAAGAACACGCAAGATTTTTACGTGGAAAAACTCCAAACCGGAGTAAAAAACCACGGGACCGATAACACGGCGAAATCCACTAGAATTAACACACGTACAAGGTGATATAACGTACTCACAGACCACTCAACCTTTTTCATACGCTCCTAGTAGATCTTCCCGCTCGCTCCACGACGCTTCTCGAATCCACGATCCGCGCCCAACGCTGAATCCACAGCGTCCAACGTCGAGTCCACGACGTCCGACCGAATCCACGGTCTTCACCCAATGGCACGCTTCGAATCCACGAACGTACCTCGCTCCGAATCCACGAGAGCGGTTGCACCTTGAATCCACAAGGCCACGCGAGTCCACGCGCCGATTTTGGGTAAATCGTTGTTTGTTTTGGGTGGTGATGATCCGCCGAATACTTAGATTAAAGATAGATCGGAAATACCATCTAAGTATTCATTGATTTGATTCTACTCAAAATGTGAGTATGGAAAACCTAGAATCAAATCAATCAATATAGATGAAGAAACATAGAATAAATCTATTGATTTCCTTTCTTCTCTATATATGTGGATTTTTCTTTTCGGCTATTTTTTCTGTAATAGCTTCTGCGGATGCCCTAGAAATGAATATAGGGCCTATTTATAGGTTAGAAACCATTGGAAGAAGATAGGATCAAAAACAGCCTTTTCTGGAGATTTTACCGACGGCGATCCGGATTGGAATTGACGATCCGGATTGCAGAAGCAAGAAAGACGATTTCCAGAAAATGCCTGTTCGGGATCCGGATCAAAAGTCCGATCCGGATCGTTCATACAGTTTTACCAGAACATCAATGTTCGGGATCCGGATTGCAATTCTGATCCGGATCGAGGAAGCACACAGGTAAAACTAGTGTTCGGGATCCGGATCAGAGGATGCTGCGATCCGGATTGAACCAGTGTATGAACAAACACCCTTCGGGATCCGGATTGCCGAGCCCGATCCGGATCCTGAACATGTCCCATGTCCAGTTTTTGATGTTTAAGCAATAAAACCTCTTCCAGGTGTTTCTACACTATAAGAAGTATTCGGATCATCAAAAATCTTTAGTTAAACGTACCTGATCCTTTTGAATTCTTCTTTCTTGAGATTGAGGTATACGATCCAAAGTTTCTTCATCTTCAATCTTCAAGACTTAATACATTCACGAAATACGCCAACTCAAATTCCGTAACAATCTCCCCCTTTGGCGGTTTCGTGACAAAACACAAATCCACAAAAGAAAATTCAAAAAGATATTTTTGTTGCTATCACCATACAACAAAAATTTACAAAAGAGATCCAGAAATTAAAAACATGAGATAAACTCCTAAGACAGACTCTAGACTTAGACATCTGTAATCTCTGCACACAAAAATCATTCTTGACAAAAGAAATCGTTAGATACCTCAAGAATTGAAACATACAAAACCAAATACAGAGATAGAGTTTATTCTCATCATGACATTTGAAAAATTCAGATATGTAAGAGAATCATAGTTAAAACCAACATATCTTCTAAGCATTCAAAAACCAAATGTCAAAGTATGTTAGTCCAACATCAACTTGTTAGTCATATTACATGCCCAAATAGTTAGTCGAATAGTTAGTATAGAGGCATGCCACCAATCACAAATAAAAACCAAAGTTGAGTTGAAGATACTTACCTTGATATTCACAAAGTTCAGTTCACATCATTCATTGTTCACATCATCCATTGTTCAGAGTTCTCTCTAACTCTCTCCCCCTTTTTGTCACAAAACAAAGCCAAAACGTAGCAAGAGCTACAATATGTAAGGAGAGTTAAAAAAAATTCTATCAATATGCACAACCTGAGAACTAAACTACAAGTTAGAACAAAAACTAAGTACTAAAAAAAAACTGCAAGGCCTGCAAGAGAGTAAAGCCATAGAAAAAGTGAACAGACGGTCCTGCTCAGTCTGATGAATCTGAACTGGTACAGCTCAGCTTGTTCAAAATCCCTTGAACAGTTTCGAAATGTTTGAATACTTTTTCTTGATCTTCTTGTGCTGAGAGGAAAGTTGCTGAAGTTCTTCGACATTCTTTCTTGTGCAGCAAAAAGTTTTCGCTGTTCCTGACGAAGTTGTTCCAATTCATCTGTGTCTGTAGTCCCTTTCTCGAGTGTGATGGGTGCTGTGTGGATGCAGATGGTGCATTCATTCCCGTAACCCATGGAGATTCAGTTTGAAGAATTCCAGAAAGTGAGCGTGCTCTGGTGAGAGGCCCACTATGCTGACTCGCACTCCTTTGGACATTTTCCTTCTCGTATACTGTCTGGTTGTTGAGGCAGATTTCATTAGTCTTTTTCCTTTGGTAAATTTCCTGTCCTCCTCATCAATTTTTCGTTGAACATCTTTGAAGAATTCGTCCCATTCTTCTTCATCATAGTCTGAGCTGTCTTCCTCTGCGTCCTTCGTCTTGATTTGAGTTGAATCATCCTGTTCCGTTTTAACAGATATACTCGTGTGCACCATAGTGACTAACAATAGAAAGAACCAAGAGAGAGCCATTGATCTGAGTGCTTTGAGTTTTGAGAAGTGTCCTGTGAAGACCAACTCAAGAACACATGAAAAATCGTCAATTTTGAAAAATTTGAAAAATTGTACCTAGACAATCATAATCATGTAGAGAAGCCAAGAATCAAATTAGTTTTCCAAAAAGAATTTTAAAAATAGATCAATTCCATGATTTTCAAAAATTCCTCTTTTATGCCCTAAAACAGAATTTTTAGAAATCGAAGCCTAAAAACTCGTTTATCTTGAGAAAACCCAGCATAAAAGCAAAACTAATTGACCCAGAGTTCTTATTTCAAAAGAAATTTGATCAAAAACCATTCACAAACGAAAAAGTTCCAAGATTTCAACTCACGTTTGATGAAAAACCATAAAAACTGTGAAAAACCGAGATTTTGATCAATAAAACTTACTTGAATCCGAAGAACTTTGAGTTTGGAAGCTCCAAAATGCAAGAAATCTAGAGAGAGAAGCTCTAGAGATTTTAGAACAAAAGATTAGGGTAAAAGAAATCAAATCCTCTTTGTTCTTATAAAAACCCTAGCCGTGATCCGGATCGGATCGAGAATGTGATCCGGATCGGCTACCCGCAGGAAGAATCCTGCGTTCGGGATCCGGATCACTTACCCCGATCCGGATCGGCTTCAACTTTTTCTCCAGAAAAATTCAGAAAAATTCCATAAAATCCAGAAAAAGTATGTAAGCACTTTACCATGTCAACTTTAAACAAAAACATCGTTTCATACAACAAGAAATAGATTATGCAAAATCTATCAAAAATACCCAAAAATGAAACGAAAATTTACGAAAGTTAAAACACTTAAAGTTGAACAACTTCAATTACATCTATCCTGATCTTATGTGTAATGCCTTTATCAAATCATCAATTTTGGTAAAGAAAATGAAATACCAAGATCAATAGATGTTTGAAATCCCAGATAAGTTAGATAATATATCTAGACAATCTGTTGAAGGAGTGGCTCTTTGAGCATCTTTTACTAAAAATCCCACCTTATACCAACCATGAAATACGACTGAGTCAAGTATTTCAATATGAATTTCATCAACATTTTCAAAACAAAAATTTGCTTTTCATTCATGGAGTATCTTTTTTTTCTTTCATTTTCTCCATGTGGTGGTAGTTTTCACACTCCTCATTGGGATGTAACTCTTTCCACATCTTTTGAGCATTTTACATTTCATTGACTCCCCCTCAATTGGCTATCAATTATTTAATATATAAGGTATTCAACCAAACCATTGATCTCGAATTCATACTCGACTAAGCAATCAAATATGATAATGACTATACCAAGAGATCATTGAGAGAGAAATTGACTTTGATCACTTAAAAGATGGTTTAATTAACGTAAATGATCATTGCAACATTGAAATATTATGACATCAAAAGCATAATAAATTTCTAAATGCATAAAAGGATGCAATTAAAGTCAATTATGATTTATGCTCAATTAATGTCCTATGTACAAAACATAGATAAAGAACAAAACAAAAACAAAAACAAAACCTAACCTAAGCAAAGGTTTCAAAAGAGTTATTTCAAGGAAAGCATGCCAATTGCTTTACGCAAGTGAATAAAACGTTTTTGATCCAAAGGTTTTGTTAAGATATCAGCTAATTGATCCTCAGTTGAAATATATGACAGTTGAAGAATGTTTGATTCAACTAGCTCTCTAAGAAAATGATATCTAAGTTCAATATGTTTTGTTCTAGAGTGCAACACAGGGTTTTTTGAAATGTTAATAGCACTAGTGTTGTCACATAAAATGGTTACCGAAGATGTTGAAATCCGGAAATCGCTCAACACGCTTTTCATCCAAATCAATTGGGTTGAACAACTTCCTGCAGAAATGTACTCCGCTTCGGCAGTCGAGAGTGCTATGCAATTCTGCTTTTTACTGTGCCATGCAACAAGGCAATGGCCAAGATAGAAGCATGCACCACTCGTGCTTTTCCGGTCATCCACTGATCCAGCCCAATCGGCATCTGAGTATCCAACAATATCCAAAGTCGTTCCCATAGGATACCAAATTCCGAAATTGATTGTACCTTTGATATATCGGATGATCCGTTTCACCGCTTTCAGGTGAACCTCCTTCGGTGCTGATTGATATCTCGCACAAATCCCAACACTGAAGGATATATCCGGGCGACTAGCCGTGAGATATAGTAGACTTCCAATCATACTGCGATACAGTTTCTCGTCTACATTCTCACTATGTGATTCACTTCCAAGTCCCTTATGGCTAGTTCCCATTGGAGTCGGAAAATCCTTAGAATTTTCAAGATCAAACTTTTTGACCAACTCCAGTGCATACTTGGATTGACACAAGTGAATTCCTTCATCGTTTTGTTTAACTTGTAATCCAAGAAAATAAGTCAATTCGCCCATCATGGACATCTCAAATTCGCTTTCCATGGTCTCCGCGAATTTGGAAGCATCATTATCTCTTGTTGCGCCAAAAACAATGTCATCGACATAGATTTGAGCAACTATGAAATTGTTTTGATAATGCTTCACAAAGAGAGTCCTGTCAGCTCCCCCTCGAGTGTAGCCCTTTTCCAAAAGGTGCTTTGTCAACCTTTCGTACCATGCTCGCGGTGCTTGTTTCAGACCGTAAAGAGCCTTTTTCAGACGAAAAACATGGTTAGGTAGTTTATGATCCACAAAACCTTTCGGTTGAGCCACATAAACTTCCTCATTTAAAAACCCATTTAAAAAGGCGCTCTTAACGTCCATTTGAAATAATTTGATTTTAAAATGACAAGCAATCGCAAACAATATACGAATGGACTCGAGTCTAGCTACAGGGGCGAAAGTTTCATCAAAGTCTATACCTTCTACTTGAGAGTAGCCTTGAGCAACTAACCTTGCTTTGTTCCTGATGATAGTACCTTCTTCATTTTTCTTGTTCTTGAAGATCCATTTGGTACCTATCACATTGTGTTGCTTCGGAGGCTTCGTCAATTCCCAGACTTTGTTTCGCTCAAATTGATGGAGCTCTTCCTGCATTGCTTTAATCCAGTAGTCATCTTGGAGAGCTTCATCAACATTCCTTGGTTCGATTTGAGATACATAGCATGCAAATCCGCAAACCAATTGTCTCCGTGTTCTAACTCCTTCTTGTGGATCTCCAATGATGTTCGATTCAGGGTGATCCTTGGAGATGCGTAACGTTTGAGGTAGAGGAGTAGACGGAGGTACACGAGATGATTCCTGCACATCAGATAAGCTTGAAGAACCGTTAGATGCATCATTATTATCGAAAGAATTGTTAGAAGAAGATGCATTAGCAGGTGTATCATCATCAAGAGAGATATCGAGGGTAGATTTTTCAGATTCAAAGTGAAAAGCTTCATCTACCTTAACATTTATCGATTCTACGATCGTCTTAGATTCTAAGTTAAAAACTCGATATGCTCTGCTGTTTGTAGAATAACCTAAGAAAATCCCTTCGTCACTTCGAGAGTCAAATTTTCCAAGATTCTCACGATCACGTAAAATAAAACACCGACTCCCAAAGATGCGAAAATATTTGATGTTAGGTTTTCTACAAAACCAAAGTTCATATGGTGTATTCAATGTCCCCGGGCGCAAATACACGCGATTAATAACATAAACAGCAGTGTTCACCGCTTCAGCCCAAAAATAAAAAGGTAAGTTCCGGCTGTGAAGCATAACACGTGCCATTTCCTGTACGACCCTGTTTTTGCGCTCGACTACACCATTTTGTTGAGGTGTGTAAGGTGCAGAGAATTCATGTTTAATGCCATTAGAAGTGCAAAAATCAATGAATTTGGAATTTATGAATTCCCCACCTCTATCACTCCTAACTCGAGTAATCCTATCATTCTTTTCAGTCATAATACGATTGCAGATTTCGAGAAAAGAATCAAAGGTATCAGCTTTTTCTTTTAAGAATGCTACCCAAGTATATCTAGAAAATCATCAACCAATAAGAAAATATACCATTTACCTCCCAGAGATGGTTGACGAGTTGGCCCCATTAAGTCCATATGCAAAAGTTCCAAAGGCCGTTTTGTACCTATGTGGTTCAAGTTCTTGTGTGCAGTCCTAGACTGTTTTCCTTTTTGGCAACCGCCACACACAAGGTTTTGTTCAAAAGAAAGTTTCGGAACCCCCTTGACCACATCTTTGTTCGAAATTCTAGCAAGTTCCTTAAAGTTTATGTGACCTAGCCTTTCATGCCAAAGTGTTTCATTTTTCAAAGATGCTAGGTTACATTTTTCAGAAATCTTATGAGGAACTACATAACAATTGTTTTCTGATCTAACCCCCTTTAAAAAGAAAGCATGGTTCATGTCAGTTACAGTGCATTTATCAGATGAAAAATTAACTGAATAACCACTATCACAAAGTTGACTTATGCTTATGAGGTTAGTCTTAAGGCCATGAACAAATAACACATTATCTAGAACCGGGCCATCTGGAATAGCTACCGTTCCCTTTCCAACAATTTTGGAAGACCGACCATCTCCGAAAACAACAAGTCCTCCGGAGTTTTTCTCAAATGTTTGAAAACAGTTTTTATCACCGGTCATATGACGGGAACACCCGCTATCCAGGTACCAAGACGAACTATCATATGCATGCAAGGAAACATTGGTAGCAAGACAAGGGAAAATTTCACCTTTGCGCACCCAAACCTTTTTGGAGTGCGTCGGTAATGATCGTGAAGTTGATCTCCTAGGTGAGAGCGTCTTGCTTGAAGAATTGCTGCTCCTTGATGATGTCGTCTTGAGCGGTGTACTACCAAGGCTCTTTTCCTTCAATGAATTGCAGTTGATTTCGAGGAATAGCCTTTTTGGTAGTCATTGCAAGAGGTGCTTGAGGTGTGCGTTTGGCTTCCGTCTTGCAATTTCTCCTTATGTGCCCTGAAATGCCACAACGAAAACATACCTTAGGTCTTGACGATCCCGAGGAGGATGTAGTAGGCTTGTTGTCGTTGCTTGTCGTGAATTCCGGTGTCGGAGGAGGAGATACCGACTGAGGCACAAATACTGTCCCACTCGAACTTGGAATGTCTCCAGTTTGAGTGTATCCGAGGCCGAACTTATTTCTTTGACCAAGACCAAGAAGTCTGTCCAACTTACTCCTTCCAGAAGAAAATCTCTTTAAGTCATCCTTCAGTTGGCGTATGGTCTCCGTCATTTCCAATTTTTCCTGTCGAGCCTCGCCGTTGAGCTTCAAGAAGTAATTCGCTTTGTTCACCATATCCATATAATTCTTCTCGAGTTGCTCATTGGACTCTTGAAGGGAAACATTTGTTTTAATCAGATTATCCCTTTCCACTTCAAGATCGGTTGAGAGAGAGGTTACCCTTTTTACTTCTTCTTCGAGATCCTGCAATCTCCCTTTCAACCCCTTGTTTTGCTTAGCCAGTTTCTTTGAATCCCTCAAAAGCTTATGGTAGGCTAGAGCAAAATCTTCACCTTCCGAATCATCTGATTCATCGTCCGTTGCAATCTTTTCAACAGTGGAGTTGGACAGTGAATCGGATGTACTTGCCATTAAGCACATGAAGGGTGAAGATGTGGTGGACGCGTGGAAAGCTGTCGCGTTGTCTTCTTCATCACTTGAGGATGACTCATTTGACGTGGAGTTGTCATCCCAAGTAACGACTTGCATCGCTTTCTTCTTAGCCGGATTCTTGTTGGGACACTCCGTTGAATGTGGCCGTAGCCTCGACATTTGAAGCACTGAACTTGTCCCTCTGAACTTTTCTTATCCTTTGAGAAGTTCTCTTGCTTTCTTGACTTGTGGCTTGAAAACCCTTGCCTTTCTTCGACTTTCCGAAGGATGGAGTTTTGCTTGGATTACCCCTTCGAAAGTTGCGGCGAAACTTCCTTGTCAAGAGAGCGAGCTGCTTCTCAAAGTCCTCCATAGAAAGGTTCTCGTCGTCGTCCGAGGAGGATGAATCCGCGTCTTCTTCTTTAGTTGATTTCAATGCGTAACCTGAAGACTTAGAAGAGGATGCCTTTCCAGAAGAATAGTTAGTAGGAAATGTCATTTCATAAGTTTGTAAAGCACCTACTAATTCTTCTACACGCATTTCGTCCGGGTGTTTAATTGTTTCAATGGCTGCGACCTTCGGGCGAAATCGTTCAGGAAGAGTTCTTAGAATTTTTCTTACAACTTTAAATTCTGGAATCTTCTCTCCCAAGTTAGCACATGAGTTTACGATATCTTGCAATCGTGTGTAATAGTCAGTGAAAGATTCATTCTCTGCCATAGAGATAGAGTCAAACTTGCTCGTGAGCATTTGCAGTTTCTGAATCTTCACTAGGTTAGTTCCCTCATGCGTAACTTGAAGAACATCCCAGATTTCTTTCGCAGTCTCACATGCCGAGACGCGAGAGAACTCAGTTTGTGACAAAGCATTAAATAGAGCATTAATTCCTTTGCCATTGTAAGAAGATAATCTATCTCTTCCTTGGTCCATTTCGACCTAGGTTTTAAGGTGCGAACATCATCTAAAATTTCAGTTGGATTAGACCATCCTAATTCAATTGATTGCCACACCCTTTCGTCGATGGAAATTAAAAAGGCTTTCATCCGCACTTTCCAGTACGCATAATTTGTTCCATCAAAGAAAGGGGGTCGATTGATGTTTCCACCTTCAACCATTGTTTACAACCCTATTCCCGCTCTGATACCACTTGTTGGGTTATAAGTAATTGGATCTAAATAGGGGAAAAAACACCTAGAGGGGGGTGAATAGGTGTAAACAATAAACACTCAAAAAATCATTGCGCAATAAACCCAATGCGGAAAAATAAAAGAACACGCAAGATTTTTACGTGGAAAAACTCCAAACCGGAGTAAAAAACCACGGGACCGATAACACGGCGAAATCCACTAGAATTAACACACGTACAAGGTGATATAACGTACTCACAGACGACTCAACCTTTTACCATACGCTCCTAGTAGATCTTCCCGCTCGCTCCACGACGCTTCTCGAATCCACGATCCGCGCCCAACGCTGAATCCACAGCGTCCAACGTCGAGTCCACGACGTCCGACCGAATCCACGGTCTTCACCCAATGGCACGCTTCGAATCCACGAACGTACCTCGCTCCGAATCCACGAGAGCGGTTGCACCTTGAATCCACAAGGCCACGCGAGTCCACGCGCCGATTTTGGGGTAAATCGTTGTTTTTTGGGTGGTGATGATCCGCCGAATACTTAGATTAAAGATAGATCGGAAATACCATCTAAGTATTCATTGATTTGATTCTACTCAAAATGTGAGTATGGAAAACCTAGAATCAAATCAATCAATATAGATGAAGAAACATAGAATAAATCTATTGATTTCCTTTCTTCTCTATATATGTGGATTTTTCTTTTCGGCTATTTTCTTCTGTAATAGCTTCTGCGGATGCCCTAGAAATGAATATAGGGCCTATTTATAGGTTAGAAACCATTGGAAGAATATAGGATCAAAAACAGCCTTTTCTGGAAATTTTACCGACGGCGATCCGGATTGGAATTGACGATCCGGATTGCAGAAGCAAGAAAGACGATTTCCAGAAAATGCCTGTTCGGGATCCGGATCACAAAGTCCGATCCGGATCGTTCATACAGTTTTACCAGAACATCAATGTTCGGGATCCGGATTGCAAGTCCTGATCCGGATCGAGGAAGCACACAGGTAAAACTAGTGTTCGGGATCCGGATCAGAGGATGCTGCGATCCGAATTGAACCAGTGTATGAACAAACACCCTTCGGGATCCGGATTGCCGAGACCGATCCGGATCCTGAACATGTCCCATGTCCAGTTTTTGATGTTTATGCAATAAAACATTCTTCCAGGTGTTTCTACACTATAAGAAGTATTCGGATCATCAAAAATCTTTAGTTAAACGTACCTGATCCTTTTGAATTCTTCTTTCTTGAGATTGAGGTATACGATCCAAAGTTTCTTCATCTTCAATCTTCAAGACTTAATACATTCACGAAATACGCCAACTCAAATTCCGTAAAGCTAATCCAAGGTTTGCACCAATTACTGCTGGAGTAATGTCAAACTTGACGCCTCTAACTGTTGTTTCAAAGACGAAGGCCCCGGTGTCATGGTCTTTTTGAAGTATGTTACCTTGCATGTAGAATTCCCTGATGATCTCCACACAAAAACCCATCTTAGGTTGAACTCTGCCAAGTGGCCGAATATGACTTCTTTTTAAAATCCTTGCAAAGTCTGGCACCTCACGACATAGCTCGTTAAAGTTCACGTGTCGCTCTCCAATGCATGTGCGGTTTGCAAATCTAGCACGACGTTTTGCACTCACATGCGATTCATTTTCATCAACGTTTGATCTCCGTTGAGAGCGCTCGCGTATTACCGGTCCACCGGTACTTCTACGCGGAGGAGAATCCGCACCCTTCTTTTTCCTTGAAGCCAAAGGTGCTTTCCCCTTTCCTTGAACTGATTCCTCTTCATATTCTGAGGAGTGTTCAGATTCTGAGCTAGTTGAATCCTCGTTGCGTGATCGTTTGGTAGCCTTCTTCTTTCCAGAACCGTGACCACGTCCACTTCCAGTGGCCATCAAGATTACTAGTGCAAGAAGCCATGAAAACGCCATTTCCTACAAAGAACACAATGCACTATTATTTGATCTTATAGGAAGGCTTAAACATGTCTAAGAAACATTCTAAACATGTCACAATTGATGATTCATCATTTAAAAATCATTTGCATTAAAAGCCCTAATTCTCAAATTCTTTTATACTAAGAACATATGAAAAATGTTAGATTCAATCAAGTAAGCATGGAAACATGAATCTAATTAGATAGAAAGCAACCAAATATGTTCTAAGCATGAATTAAGAGTGATTTAAGCAAGAGATTTCATTTGGAGTAAGGATCAACTCAAAAATCCCAAAATAAACATCAAAACCTAAAAACTAGGGTTTTGAAGCAAAAGAAAGCAAGATTAGTGAAGAAACTTACAAATCAAAGCAACAAATCTCTTGATCTTGAAGAAAAACCCCTTAGAGATGTTTTAGAGAGAGAGAGGGAGGGTTTTGAAGTGGGAGAGATGAAATAAAAACAATGTAGTTTCGGAATATAAAGAATTCCAGATAGCGTACCGGTACAAGAAGTCGCGTACCGGTACGTAGTGTAAAAACCGAAAAACCTTCGTTCGGGTTCCGGATTGTAAAACAGGGGGTGATCCGGATCCGCAATGTAGTTCCGGTACTAAAAGAGTAGTACCGGTACGCAAGTGAGAAACAGGGATTTTCATGATTCGGGATCCGGATTGGGTTTTCTGATCCGGATTCTTGGTTCAGGTACTAAAATTCAAGTACCGGTACACCAGAGCCAAAAAGCAAAAATTTCTTGAAACAAATCCAAATTATGACAACTTTTCAAATACCGATTTGTATTCCATCAAGAAATCCATTTAAGTGCTTTGAAAAACAATGAATTCACATAGATGTCATTCAATCCAATTAATTTCACAAAATTAAAAGATTTGCTCCTAAATCATGAAAAACAAAGATAAAACATTATAAACAGTTTCTCATATTATATTCATCAAACACAAGTCATCAAAAATAATCTTGAGATCCAAACTCTATCAAGATGTAACGGATTTACAAAGATGACTTACGGAGATTTTCCAAATGACATCAATCTTGAATTCTACCCTTTCAAATTTGAGATAAGCACTAAAGTACCTAAGGGTGGCTCTTTGAGCATCTTTTTAACTATCCCACCTTATACCAACCAGGAGATTGTACAAAATAAGAACTTTGAATTTAAATCTCCGAATGCTTCAACTAAAAATTCTCATAAAATATTTTTCAGGCATCCATAACATGTGGTAGCTCTTTCCAACATGTGGTGGTAGTTTTCACACTCCTTTCGGATGTAACTCTTTCCACATCTTTTATAATTCATTTATTTACCCTTGTAAGAAGGCAATCTCTTACGTGAAAGAATTAAATCCCAAATTTTAGTCTATCGGTTGTCTCACATTTGTCACAATGAATTCACACAACCGAGATAGAATGAGCATCTAAAGATCACACAAGATTTCTAAAATTTGATGCTTATAACTATCAAAAACTCCTATAATGAAGTATCTTCATGATTATGATTATGGAGTAAAGTTGATAATCCATGTAAAATTAATTTGGAGTGAATGAACGTGAAGCCCCTTTTTATTCAATGCACTTGTTCATTAAAAACCCTTTTGTTCAAAAACAAAGTATAAAAACAAAGAGCATTGAAAAACATGTAATGCAAAGATCAAGAAAAAATATGAAAGGAAAACCAATCAAAGCATTACATACAGTCATAAGCTATTTAGAACTTAAGACAAGGAAAGATATCACCTTTCCGAATCCAAAATCGCTGGATTTTGGGTTGTCTTGATTCGTTGTGGCCGGGGGTTGTCCGCTTTGACTGTTGGTCCACCTTAGGTCTTTGCCTTGCAATGATCCACTTGAATGATTGATGTTGTGGCTCGGACCTTTGGTGGGTTGAGTGAACTCCTTTGACTTGATGTGTCTTTTGATTCCGTTGAGTCCGCTCCGTAGATGAAGTTGCCGAAGGATTTTTCTTTCTCTTTTTCGGGCAATTCTTCACCAAATGTCCTCCAAGTCCACATAGGTGACAAGTTCTTTCTTTCAGTTTCTTTGTGGAACTTGAAGCATGCACAGTTTGATCCAACCTTGCTTGATTGACCTAATCCGGACATACAATCAAGTTTCTTGGAATCAATTGAAAGCCTTTGTATGTCGGATTTGAGTTGATGAACTTGCTTGGTCAAAGCTTGGTTGGTGACATGAATTTCTTCAAACTGCTTTTCAAGAAAACCAATCTTGTCCATATATGATTTAGCGTGTGTCTCCGATTGGTTTAGCTTTTCTTGGAGGATTTTATTGTTATCTAATACCGTCCATGTTCCTCCTCGAGATCATGAAGTTTGATCTTTAAAGCTTGATTCTCGTCTTGAACTTCATGTCGTTGCTTCCTCAACTTCTTGTTAAGTTTGGCCATCTTCTTTGATTCCGCAAGAAGTTGTTGGTATGCCTCAACGAGTTCTTCTTCGTCCGACTCCCCCTCACTTGATGACTCTCCTCCGGATGTTGATGTTTCATGCAAAATCAAAGGAATAGAGTCAGTGACTAAAGATGATAAACACAAATTAGAAGAGGGAGTTTGAGAGGCATGAAAAGCAACAAATTTTTCTTTTTCCTCTTCACTTGAGGTCGATTCATCGTAACTAGAATCGTCCCAAGTTTTTGCTTGCAAAGCCTTCTTTTTGTATGATTTCTTAGAAGGACAATCCGTTGAAATATGGCCGTAGCCTCTACATCGATAACATCGGATTTCTCCTTCGAAATCATCTTTTTCTTTTTCTTTAGAAGGTTTTGCAACACCCTTGAGTTTAGAGGATTTAGAACCCGATGATCCTTTAGATGATTTCGTGGATGAAGATCCATCGGTTCGATTCTTCCAAAATTTCCGACGAAATTTCTTTGTGATCCGCGCCAATTGTTCTTCAAACTCGGCAAGAGAGATTTCATCATCGGAACTTGATTCGTCATCTTCTTCCTTTGTTGATTTGAATGCAATACCTGTAAGCTTAGAAGAAGACTTGGAAGAATTTTGATTAGTAGGAAAAGTCATCTCATAAGTTTGTAAAGCACCTACTAATTCCTCTACACTCATCTCATCCGGATGACTAACGGTTTCAATGGCGGTAACCTTTGCCCTAAACCGTTCCGGAAGAGTCCGAAGAATCTTTCTTACAATTTTCGACTCCGGGATCTTTTCTCCTAAATTAGCACATGTATTAATTACATCTTGAAGTCTAGTGTAATAATCTGTAAACAATTCATGCTCTTCCATATGAATAGAGTCAAATTGACTTGTAAGCATCTGGAGCTTTTGAATTTTTACAAGATTAGTACCCTCATGTGTAATTTTGAGAATATCCCAAATTTCCTTCGCGGTTTCACACGCGGAAATTCTTGTAAACTCAGTCGAGGAAAGAGAATTAAATAAAGCGTTCATACCTTTCCCATTGTAAGAAGATCTTTCGATTTCCTCTTTGGACCATCTAGAGCGAGGTTTTGGGGTAGTAGAATTTCCTACTTCCTCAACCGGATGCACCCAACCGTATTCCACGGTTTGCCATACCCGCTCATCAATAGAGATGAGAAAAGCTCTCATCCGCACTTTCCAATATGCATAATTGGTCCCATCAAAAAGAGGAGGTCTAAAAATATTACCACTTTCACCCATCATGATAGATAAACCTAAAACCCTCTCTGATACCAATTGTAGAGTTATTTAGGATCCACAAGGATCTAAATAGGTACTATCAAACACCTAGAGGGGGGTGAATAGGTGTAATATTATAAAAACCAATCTCAGTGCAAAAATAAAAACTAATGCGGAAAATAAAAATCAACACACCGAGATTTACGTGGAAACTCCAATCCAGGAGAAAAACCACGGGACCAACACGCAATAACAATCCACTAAGAATTGAAGAATAACAAGGTGATTACCGACTCCACGGACTCGACCCCTCCTTCAAGTTCTTCGGACCTTGCGCTCCACCGATTGCACGTCCACTGCACACGTTCGAATCCACGAACGCCACTCGAATCCACGAGCACACGTTTCGAATCCACGAAACGCCTTCAACACACCGAATCCACGGTGCCACGTCGAATCCACGACGCAAACTCAGCCGATAAAGAAATATAGGCTTCGATGGTGATCCTTTGCTTAGATTGTCATTGAAGAACCGTAGAAAGAAATTCTAAGCAAAGTTTAGATCAATTCGACAAAAGATAGATCTTGGAAGAACCGTCGAATTGACCTAAAAGAGGCGAAAGAGAAGAACGGTAAAAACCTAGCCTCTAGGGTTGCTCTCGAGTGTTTTCGGTATCGGTCCACCTATTCGAGAAACCCTAAGTATCTATTTATAACCCTTGGAAACATATTAGAGTCGGTTTAGGAAACTTTTCCCGAGGTAACATTGTGTACCGGTACCACTTATCATGTTCCGGTACTCAATGGTGCAAAACACAGATTTTTCTATTGTGTTCCGGTACGAGAGACCGTGTTCCGGTACGCAATACAATTTACAGAAAACTCTGTGTCGGGTTTAAGGAACTTCAAGTGTGGTTCCGGTACGCAATGTAAAAACTGATTTTTCCAAGATAAACTTTATCCAAAACAAACCAAGTACCGGAATCCAAACTTAAATAAAGTTGTAAGTTAAAACCAAGTTCCTAAAACCAAGTCTAAACCGGTTTTCATTAATTTCCTGTTTCCAATGATTATAAATGGACTTTAATCACCATGAACAATATTTAATCATACCTGAGAGTTGACTTGGGCTCATGTTGAATCTTCAATGAGTCTTCGAAGGCTGATTTGACAATTTGATCCCTTTAAGACTCCGACTCAACACACTGACTTGACTCACGAAATATGCCAATACCAAAAAGCCGTAACAAAACCCGCTTTACCCAAGCATCGCGGAGTCACCTGAGTCTGTTCTTGTTTGATAGGACAAAGGCATAGCTCTTCGAGGTTTGGAAATAAAACCCGTTTTACCCAAGCATCGCGGAGTCGCCTGAGTCTATTCTTGTTTGATAGGACAAAGGCATAGGCTCTTCGAGGTTTGGACATAAAACCTGTTTTCAAAATGATTTTTTCTTAAAACAACATGTGTTTAGTTGGTATGATTGTTCTTGCATATGAGTTGAGATATCTGTTGGCATACTATTGTTGCATCCCAGTGGGGATTTCCCTGCTTGTTGCCGATTACCCAGTCTGTGGACCGTGAGCTTGAGCATTTGCATGATTGATCACCCGCACTGCTGTACTTCACGAACATCAGCGGAGTCATTACCCGTGTGGATGTTCTTTACCGGTAAAGTGGTCTGGTATACGACTCGTGACTCCCAGGTTAGTGCCCAAGGGTGCCGGAGTGTTGACTCCCAGGTTAGTGCCCGAGGGTGCCGGAGTATGTCAGCCAGGTTGGTGCCAGGTTCGGCGAGTTTTGCCTAAGGTCTTGTAGACCAATATGGTGGCTTGTGATTGGGTATCTTGTTTTATTTCAGTTATTGATGCATGTATTACCTGTTTAGCCTACTTTTATCATATCTCCTGATTGCTTGGTTCTATTCCTGCATGATTACAGTCTTTTACCATCAGTTCTTGGTTGATATTTGCATATACAGTTACTCAGCATGCCTAACTCAGTATTTTGATTATCAGACAACCTGCTGATTACTTAACCGCTTCTTCAGTATACTCTTGATTAAATTGTTACTTGCTTACATATTGATGGATTATTTCGCTTCTTCAGTATACTCCTGTTGAGATCTATAAATGCTTTCCAATCATGATTACCTATTATCAACATATGCTTGTCTAAATTGCTTTTGATTACAGCTTCAAGATTTTATATCTGTTTATCCTAACCTTGATTATTACTATCCTCTAGTATTGTATGCCAGTAGGTACGATCTGCTATTTCTCGGCTCGTCGTGCCCACTGGGATACATGTACAGTGTATCTCACACACCCTGGGTGACCATTTTTCAGGTCGATCGGGTGCTGGGATGTCGGGACGTGTTTGGTGAGGTTCCGTGTTAGCAGATGACCCTGGACGGCCGTGTATATGAATTATGTATATTTCAAGTTGTAAAGTATTTGTAATAAGTTGTTGTAAAATATATATTTGAATAGTTGTACGTAGTTAGTTACTCTGATGTTGTTGTATAGCTTAGCCGTGCATATATAGAAAAGGCTCAATCCCAAGGGCGATTGAGACTCTTCTATATATGTGGCGGTCTGTCATGCCCTGACTTGATTTTAAAAACTCTGATTTAAAGAAAAAAAAAAAATTTAGACGCTGATTTTTGAACTCGGGGCGTGACACAGA
This sequence comes from Tillandsia fasciculata, assembly GCA_029168755.2. Lineage (NCBI taxonomy): Eukaryota > Viridiplantae > Streptophyta > Magnoliopsida > Poales > Bromeliaceae > Tillandsia > Tillandsia fasciculata. The sequence goes on along the minus strand of CM054932.1, from coordinate 5,535,542 downwards.
GATTTTGGATGCATCTTATACTTTTTATGTAGTGTCTCGACTTTTTAGGGTAGATCTTCTACGCTTGCGAATAGTCTTTTCTGTGTTAGAGCTCGAAAAACGGAGAATGACAAAACGATCGGATCTGAAATCCGACTTACAGATCTCTCGGAATAAGGGTTTCAGTGTTAGCGGGTCCAAAAAGGTAAGTTCTGACATCCTAGGAACCCGCTATGTGTTATTGGTGCATCAGGATCCGTGCTAACGGTTACGGGACGGTTCGGAGGATCGGCATGCTTATCGAGGAATCGGCTAAAAATATCTTTAAAATATCAGATATTGGGATTTTTGTACGTACAAAAGAGAAATAAATAAATAAATAAATAAATAAAATATTAATAAAAAGTTATTAATATCCGAAATACCGTATAACCCTAATTTTGAGAAAAGATCATTCCACTTTCTCTTTCCTCGTTGCGCGTGCCGAAGACCGAGACCGGAAGCGTCACCGATACCGAGGAGCGAATCCAGAAACACCACCGTCCGCGGAGATCGGGATCGCGTTGTCTTCTCCGTCAGAGCTAGGTTAGCACCCTTTTCATCTTCGCTTTGTGAATCTTGATCTTTGGTTATCGTTACTTTAATTTCCGTGCGTTCTTGAATGTCGATGGTTTTGTTCGTTGGCTTTCGTTCGTCGTTTTGAGCGTTGGTTCGTTCGATGGTTTCGTTCGTTGGTTTTGTTCGTTGGCTTTCGTTCGTCGTTTTGATCGTTGGTTCGTTCGATAGTTTCGTTCGTTGGTTTTGTTCGTTGGCTTTCGTTCGTGGGGTTGGTCGTTGTTTTCCTTCGCTTGGCGGTCTTGGCTAGGCGGAGTCGTTTGATGGTATGCAAGCCCGCGCCGCCGCCGCGTGCGGAGTCACCCCGCGCCCATGCTGCCAGCACCGCGCGCAGCCAGGCCGCAGCCATGCGCGCGCTGCTAGGCAGTAGCCATGCGCGCGCTGCCAGGCTGTACCGCCGCGCGCGCTGCCAGGCCGCAGCCGCGTACGCCGCAGCCCGAGCAGGCGCGCATGCCAGCTTGCACAGCCACCGCCCGCGTTGCCCTAGCGCCGCCGCCCGCGTGTGCCCTAGCGCAGCCGCCCGCGTTGCCCTAGCGCCACCGCCCGCGCGTGCCCTAGCGCAGCCGCCCGCGATTGCCCTAGCGCCGCCGCCCTCGTGTGCCCTAGCGCCGCCGCTCGCGTGTGCCCTAGCAGCGGGCGCCGCCAGCCAGCGCAGCTTCCGTGCGCGCGCCGCCCGCTACGTGCCTAGCCGCCGCACGCGCCCCTGCAGCCAGCGCCCCGCGCGCCCGTGCTGCCAGCGCCGCGCGCGCCCCTGCTGCCGGCGCCGCGCGCCCCTGCAGCCTGCGTCGCCGCTCGCGCAGTTTTGCTTGTCGGAGCAGTCCGCTTGACGCAGTTGTTTTTGTTTTTCGTCAGATGATTCTCCGCTTGGTTGTTTTTCGTCGCGGACTTCGTCAAGGCAACGGTTGGAGCCTGGTTTCCATCAATTGCCTCGCCGACAGTTGGATCGCGTCAGAGATACGATTTTGCAACCGCGGGGATTTTTGGACACGGAGTTTTTCGTCGGTTTATTGTTTTGGGTTTTGCTGGGCACCATTTTTATGTCCGGTCTTTTGTTTCACCACCGAAATTTTATCTGTTATTTTTGATACACCTGTAGAATCCCCTTTTCGGCAAATTCGGATTTTTGCACCATTTTTTCCTATCTTTTGACGTTAGGGGTATTGCTAGAATGATTGTACCTTCCGGGTGACCGGTTGTCGCGGTATGAGGTCCGGTGGACCGTTTGTCCTTATCCGAACAATGGTAAAATTGTTCGGAGAATTACTTTGATCAGTTTTTGATCGGTGCTACAATCGGGACACCGGAGGCGGTTTCTGTTTTGGGATAGAAGGGATTTTTGGTACAGTAGTCGGGACCACTAAATTTGCCAGTTTGTGGGGGGTAAAATATTGATTGGTGTTTTGGATATTTTATTAGGCCCGCGGGTGGTGTTTTTGCTTTGGAGGGTGGCGGGCGCGGTCGGTTGTCTTCATTTCAGGTGGATACCCTTTTTCTTGCAGTCTGGAGTATGGTATCATATGTAATACGTAAGAGTAAAGTAGATGTGCTAATGAATTTTGACTAACCCCTTTGTATGAGTACCCCTATTATTACACATGGACTTCGGTCGTTATGCTCATGGTTGCTTGCACGCAGACCAGTGGTTTGGCCACCGCATCAGTGTACTTTTTCGGAAAGGTGGTACGTTGACCCGTGTACCCCACAAGGTGACGTAGTGGGGACCCCTCGCGGTTACTTAAGGTGCCGCACAAGTGCCGTGGAGGGGTTAGAAGTAACAAGGTGAGAGCAAGGTGTTTTCTTTTGCATGCACTGTTCGTTTTACAGGGGGCTACTGTTGATCCATGCGGGAGAGCGTGGATGCTCTGGTCTTCGGTTTGCTTTACTTTAATTATTTATAGCATTTTGCACATCTTACTTTTACCTCTTACTCTTTTGTGTCGCTGACTTCCCACACGGTGACAGGTTCGGGCAGAGGTGGGATCCAGGACGACAGTGAGGCTGCGACTAGAGGACTGTAGCCTCGTTCTGTGGCTAGTGACCTTCTCTTTTTGCCTTTGATTAGTTCGGTTAGTTAGTGAGCATGTGGTTTCTTGTATTGTGGATGTTGGAATCTCGTGATGAACGGTTTTCTTTATTTTTCTCTTAGTTCGGCCATTTTCAAATAAAGAAAAGGTTTGCGAAAATAATTTTGAAAAGAATAGGTATCGTGTAGGCACCGTCTTATAAACCCGTGGATTTATCCTTTCAAAATATTGATGGCCTCTTTAGTTATTGATTTTGATTATCTTCTTCCTCTACTCGAGTGTGAATTGTGTTTGCGACGCCGTGCATATACAGAGAAGACTCCATCCGTTTGCGGGGTGAATTTGTATGTGTGGCGGGTCTGGGCACGTACCGGTGGGTGGGAATGATTAAAAAAAAAAAAAAAAAAAAAAACTTATACGTTTTTCGCCTTTTTAAACCCCCAGGGCGTGACATTTTATTTTGAGAGTTTTATTTTTGGAGAGAATTATGTATTGTGAGGACCTGGCATGTACTATTTGGAGTTGTTTGTATTTATTTCAGTAGTTTACTTTTTTCGCTCTGATATCTATATAGTGGTTAGTATGATCTTTTGCAGGTTAGTCGCTTCGTCTATACGGGACTTCCCGTATAGGCGGCGGATCTGTTGGTGGGGCCGGGTCGCAGTTTCAATGCCGGGGCGTGACAGCAGCCCTATCCAACCAGCGCCCGACAACGCAATCCTCTCTAGCCAATGGGAAGCCGCCACGTGGCACTCCCAATCTACTCGGCGCCCGCGCCTGCACGCGCGCCTGCCCGCGCTACTCCCGTAGGCCGTGCCTGCTGAGCCCGCTACACCGGCCAACCCCGAGCCGCCCTATTTGTCACGCCGCACCAATCAAAAGCTGCCACGTGTCCTCTCCTGGTCCACAGCTCCCCCCATGCACTCGAATTACTGTAAAACTTCCAGCTGTCCATTTTCGGGCGTCTAGACTTAGAAAAATACATCCAAATAGTCGATTTCGAACGTTTTTTCACGCTAAATCCAAATCTGGTGTCCGTTTTGCGCGAAACCACTTCTATCACTCGACAAAACACCTAAATAGATAATCTTGATCTTTTTTTTTGTGCTGAGTCCCTTTCTTTGATCCGATTTGCGTGCAACCCACTCCATCAAACAAAAATGGACTTCCACAAGCTGCTGATCATGCTGTAATCCATTCGTGGAGATCTAAGTCATCACACCTTGGGTCGTAGAAAAGTGGGTAGGTACCCTGAGGCAACTCTTTGGAGACTTGTTGTTGGGGGAGTGCGAGCGGATTCCTCTAGGTATTCTTTTTCTAGAGGAGACTGCCCGCATTTAGTGGAAGACAGTACCCCAGGCCATTTCTTCAGCAGTGGTTCCTAAACTTATGCCGGGGGCTACTGGCGTGGACCCTTTGGGTGCAACTATGGTGACACCATTTCCTTTTCTTTCCACCACTTTTGCGGGTGGTAAAGTGACAACATCTTGTATTGTTTGGCTTTTGCCGCGGGTATATCATGGCGGGTGTTGACGAGGTAGCACCTTGTTGGGACTTACCTAATTGGTCCTTTAGTGATTTGTTTACAATGGATAGTCAACTAGATTTCATAACTTGGGCAAGGTGTAGGAGAGGATGAGCAATCCCTCTACGGTTGTTGCTCATAGTTTTGGTTGTTGTCACGCCCCGGGGGTTTAAAATAAGCAGAAAAACGTGTATTTTTTTTTTTTTTTGAAACATTTCTACCCTCCGGCACGTGCCCAGACCCGCCACACATACAAAGTTACCCCACAAACGGACAGAGTCTCCTTTGTATATGTACGGCGTCACAATCACGATTTATACTTTAACCACACCAGTCAAGTAGATAAAAGGAGGAAAATAATAACATGCACCATATCCGGTAAGGCCACCCCATTTAGAAAGGATAAATTCACGGGTTGTAAAACGGTGCCCACACGACACCTAAATTTTATTAAATATTTTCGCAATCTTTTTACTTGATTTGAAAAGAGTGGCCGAAACAACAACTAGTAAGGGAAAAGTATTCATCCACGAGAAAACACAGTTCAAATCCAACATCCACAATAATGTACCACACGCACAGAAGCTAACTAACCGAAATAATCAAAACGTAAGTAAAAGAAAGGTCACCAGCCCCTAATCGGGGGCTAAAAACCTCGAGTCGCGGCCTCACCGTCGTCCCGGATCCCATCCCTGACCGAATCTGTCACAGTGTGGGAAGTCAGTAACCGAAGAGTAAGAGGTAGATGTAAAACATGTAAGATGCTATAAGTACTGAAAGGAAAGCAAACCGATAAACCAGAGCATCCAAAACTCCCCCTCATGATTCCACAGTACCCTTGTAAGTCAGAACGGAACACCTGCCAAAAGGTCTAAAGACCCCCAGCGAACAGAATCACCTTGCTCTCACCTTGGTGCTTTTAACCCCTCTACGGTACTTGTGCAGCACCTTAAGTAACCGTAAGGGGTCCCCACCATGTCACCTTATGGGGTACACGGGTCAACGTACCACCTCTCCGAAAAAGTACACCGATGTGGTGGCCAAACCGCTGGTGTGCGCGTAAGCAGCCATGAGCATAAAGACCGAAGTCGGTGTGTGATATAGAGCACCGCGACACCAGTCGCAACAGATAGTAGTAAAGGGATACTCATGCGAAAAGGGGTTAGTTGAAAACCATCAGCACATCTACTTTACTCTTACATAGAACACGATGAGACCTCACTTTAAAAAGGATGCAGGAAAAGGGTACCCACCTTGAATCGCGTTGAACATAACACCTGAAACCGTCCTGCGCCCTTGCACGATTCCCGGACCCCTAAAAGTCCCCAACAAAAACATCAGTAACACCTAACATAAAAACCCAGACCACCCGAGTAGAGAAACAAACTAAGAGACGCACGGGTGGACATAGAGACCGGGCGGCGGAGCAACCCTGCGCGGGCACCAGCCCCGCGCGGCGGAGTAGCCCCACACGCGGCACCAACCCGCGCGGGCGCGCGCTGCCTGCGGACAGCGCCTCCGCGGCTCCGCGCCGCGTGCGGTGCGGCCCCGCACGGGCGGCGGCCCCGCGCGGCGTGCCGCACCGTATGTGGTGTGGCCCCACGCGGCGGCGGCCCGTGTGCGGCGCGCCGCACCATAGGTGGTGCAGCCCCGCGCGGCAAGAGGTGCGGCAGCGGCGGCGATGCGACGAACGGTGAAACCCTTTAAGCCCAAGAAAAACCCAATCAAGAACGACGTAACCCTAAAACTAACGCCGCTTACCTTGATCTATTAGAGAAGATGATCCGTTCCCGTTCCTCGCGGTGGTGAGGATCCGGACCAGCTCTCCCATAGACGGTAACGTCTCGTTCCCGACTTCCAGCACGTTGATCGAAGAAGATTCGGGTTTCACTTTCCTTTTTCTCTCTTTTCTCTCCGATTAGGGTTCCTTTTTTCTCATACGTACAAAAAATCCCTAAATGCGATAAACGGGATTCTCTAACAAACCTCTAGATAAGAGTGCCACCTAAGCCAAGTTCTAAACCAATCGGCGCGGATATTGATGCACCAAAGCCTTAACAGGTTTGACTTATCCCATCGTACCCGTTAACACAAAAGACTCAATCCGGGAGATCCGTAAGTCGGATTTCGGATCCGATCGCTCCGCCGTTCACCATTTCTCGGGCTCTATCATGGAAAATATCCGCAAACCACGACGGTCTACCCAGGAAAACTTGATAACTTATTTTCCCTAATAAACTAATTTATTAAAAAAAAATAAAAAGAGGACAGGAAAATTCATAATACTACAGTTGTTGCCGTAATTACTACGATGGCGTCGGTAATCTTTGTAGTATATCTTGAGGTGCTCCATAGGGTTAGAAGGAGATCTCCGAGTATTAGGTGACAATTTCGATAAAGTTCTAAATCAGTTAGAGCGACCGTTCCTTTTCCGCACGAGTATGCGTAGGTGGCGACTCAATGTCGCGGGTTTGGTGTCTGGTGCTGTGTTGAGCCGGTTGGACTCCTTGGGGGTTGGCTCCGAAATTGGGTCTAGTTTCGAAATGTATTTCGTTTTAAACTGATTTTTTGGGTATGGTGGTGCTTTTCGATATTGTTTTGTCGGTTGGATTTAAACCTGGCAAATCTCCAACAAACTGTTGGTGATAGATCGACGAGTATTTTATCTTTTCCTTTGGATAAGTGTGTTAGCTGCAAACAACATACTATCGAAAGGGAGGATAAAGTGCTCTTACCCCTATGGGGACATTATAATTGGGTCTCCTTATGTCCTGTGCAAGACAACCGGTATAGGCTGTCTTGTAGGGAGGTTAGCATGTGATCGTTCTCATACACACGGTGAACCTTGGTGATTCATGGGCATTATTGCACGGCAGGTTCATCGTCGTTGCAATTGATGCATGTTCTTTTTCTGACCTGGTTGTAAATGAGCCTCGTGGTGTGCTTTGTACAACTGGAAGGTTAGATAGGTGGGACGGACTCGGTTGTTGAACTAGGCTAAGTTTAAGTTTGGTTGTAGGTGCATGAGAGGCGGCATGCGAAAGCGTATGTAGTTTTGGACTTGTCTAACCTCGAGGATTCGGGGTGTTGAGTACTTATGAACTCTTGTTGACACAATCGCCAACTTGGTCTTTTGGGTAACAGGCACTTTAAGAGCTCATTGAGACAAGTACTAAGTGTAACCCGGAAACATCAATCGCTGAGTTCCTTGGTGACGAGCACGACAGGGACTTGTAGAGGTAGATGTTGGGCTTCACTGGTAGTTATGCGATGAGTAGTCCTAATTACCTGGAGACTGATGTGCGAGGAGATGCGTACGGTCAATGGTACTCAACGATGAGGTTGAGCGGGTTGAATATTGAACTCATTCAGTCGTGATTGCTTGGGACTTTTTCTGCCCAAGTAGAAGGATAGGTCATTTTTAGATCAGTTTGTTGTCATCTTCATCAACGACATCTTGATCTACTCGCGGAGCGATGAGGAGCACGAGGGTCATTTGCGGTTAGTGCATATGACTCTCATGGATAACGGACTCTTCGCCAAACAAAAGAAATGTGAGGTATCCTTTTTGGGTCAAATTGTCACGGTTTCGGGTATCGTGGTTGATCCCGAGAAAGTGGAGTCGGTGATTGACTGGTCTCGACCGACCACTGTGACGGAAGTGTGTAGTTTCCTAGGGTTGGTAGAGTACTATCGGCGATTCATGGAGGGTTTCTCCTAGATAGCTACCCCATTAAACCGATTGACCAGGAAATGAGAGAAGTTCTTGTGGACACCACAGTGTTAGAGAAGTTTTGAAGAACTCAAGGACAAGTTGACGTGAGCGCCCGTTTTAGCCCTGCCAAGGCCGGGAGAGGACTATGTGTGTCACGCCTCGGAGTCGAAACTGCGACCCGGGCTCGCTAACAGATCTGCCGCTCATACAGGAAGCCCCACATAGACGAAGCGTCTAACCTGTAAAAGATAACACTACAACTACACATATATCAGAGCTGTAAAATAAACTACTGTAACAATAGTACAACTCCAAATAGTACAGATCTGAACCTCACAATACGTAAGTCTCTTACAAATAAAACTCTCAAAAGTAACTATCTACTATAATCCAGCAGACTGTACTACAAAGCTCCAAAAAGGGGTACCACTATACTCCAAGGACGGGTAGAAAACTAGCTGGCGACTCCCTTACCTCGATCAGCAGGTGCAGCAACAGGAGTAGGAACAAGGGTAGATGCCTCTAGAAAATCTGTCACCAACAGCGGGTGTGAAAATTACACGTCACGTAGTTCTCAGTGGGTACCGTCTTCAAGACCAACGGTCTGCCCACTAAGTCTACTAGAGCCATAAGATAACAATGCTATATGGAAAGGTAAGTAAGCAGAAAATAAACTCTGCTGCTACCATGCTTCTATCTATAATGTTCAAAGGGTGATACAGATGATAATGATGCATCGACTTAAACACAAAATACTTGGTCAACCCAATCACACTGACTGTCACATAAGGTCCAGTCAAACCAGCGCCAACCTACTACCACACATCCCGACGGGGACGAGAATTACGTAGGAGGTCACACACGGACTGCGTCGACAAGTCGCGATAGCAAAGTAATAGGCCCTTCTCCGGAGCGGCACTCGAGGGGCGCGACCCCACCGAGGAAAGTATCCGCGCATCTCTGTTGAACTCAATGGCTCATACAGGCTATAGTCCAAATCCACGATCAATCAGATCGACAACAATAATCCAACACTAACAACATCAGTCTGAATCACTCAACGGCTTGGACCACCGTCCCCAAACGACTCTCAAAACAGAACACCCAACTCACAGATGACCCAGAACGAACCGTCACCATAAGAGTCCGGGAATCCCGATAGGCCGGCGTCTAGAACCCCAATCAAACAAGAATAGACTCCAGGCTCCGCCTTTCGAAGTTCTCGACCCATTACAGTTCGAAAAAACAACTCCCTCGGTAAAACATCCGGAGGGAACCAACCAGGGCCCGAAAGTTTCGGGAGACTAGCACTTACAACCCTATCAAACAAGAATAGGTTCCAGGTATAGCCCCCATAGCTTTCGTCCCAAATATGGAAACAGTCCCTTGAACCCAGATCATTCAAACCTCCCTCGGGTGGGGAAGTTTGCAAGAAAAGATGACGGTTATTATTGAAAATTATTTTTATTTAAGAAGCCCAATTTAATGAATTTTAGTTCTTTAAGAAAATCAGTTAAAATAAATTTTATTTTTCAAACCCCAAAGGGCTAATGCCTTCACTCAATCAAACAAAAACAGGCTCCGACGACCCTTTGAAGTTCGGAAGGAAAACATCGATTTACTGAAATCATGTGTGTGTCCAAAACTGTGAGGACCCGGATCCCCACGGCAGGGTTTATTGTTGGTTTGGAGGTTGCAGGGTGTGTGTGTGTGCGTGTCGGGCCCCAGATTTGAGTTTCTGGTGAAATTGGAGCTTGTTTTCTTTTCTGGGAGTCCATTTTGGGTGTGTGAGGTGTTTGCGCGCTTATTGGAGCTAAGAATGTGACCCGGCACGAAAATTGGATCAAGTTTACTCTTTCGGGAAATTTTGGAAAATTTTAGAAGCGGAATTTGGCTGAACGGACCTCGGATTTGGATTCAGCGCGCGAAAACGAGCGAAATGGACTATTTACTTGAATTTTTCGGAACCCGGACGCGAAAACACGGGAATCGAGGCGTGGGTTACTGTTCCGGCGGCCGGAAGAGCGCCGGCGGCGGCGGAGCACGGCGGCGGGCGGCGGCGCTGGCGCGCGGTCCACCGCGGGGCGCGTGCACCGGGCGCGGGCCACGTGGCGCGCTGCGGTTGGCCGGCGCAGCGGGCGCGGTCCACGGGCCTTGGCGGGGCGCACGGTGGACCGAGGGAAGGCCACGTGGCATCTTGTGGTTGGTGCGGTGTTGTGCACGCGGTCCATGAATTTTTGGCCCTGGTGCACGGTAGACCGGTGGACACGTGGCATTGTGTGGTTGGCAGGTTCTGGTGCACCCGGTCCACTCGGCAGTGGCGGCTGAGGCGGTGCCTCGGGGCGCGTGCCCAACCCGGTTCCGGCGGCGGCGCGGCCGCGCACGTCGCGCGACGTGCGCGTTGACCGGGTCGACGAGGGGGGCGCCACGTGGCGCCCCGTGGTTGGTCCGGTGCAGGGGTGCACGTCGCCTGGTCGGGACACGTGGCGCCGCAGGATTCGTCGGGGTTCGTGCGCCGGGTGCAGAAGGCGGATCAGGGACACGTGGCGGCCTGAGGAGGATTCGGGCGCATACAGTAACGGGCCGGCCCGTTACTGTAGCATCCCGAAAACTTTCGGGCGCCCGAAAGTTGGGCCCGAAAGTGACTTAAGTGGCTTTTGGGCTGCTTTTCCTTGTGGGCCTATAAATAGGCCACTTGGGCCGCGATTTTGAGCCCTTTCCGAGGGGAATTAGCCATTGCTCCCTTTACCAAATTTCTTCCTCTTCCTCTTGGGAATCTCCTGGTGAAATTTTAGAACTTTTGGAAGCCGCGACGACTGTGTTTTCTGCCTCGAAGTGCGGAGCGACGTATTTCTGTTGGAGGCCCGTTATCGTCGCATTTCGGTCTAAAAATTCCACAGAGCTACCCCGACAGCCGATTTCAGCGATTTTTGCGGCGTTGGATTCACGAGAGGTAAATCTTCGACTTTCGTGTTGAGTGTTTTGCCTAGATTTGGGTTTTTGGCACGGATTTCGAGGCATTACTGAGCCGCTGTTTTGCTGTGAGATTCCTGGACAGCACTCACTTCGCGGATTTTTATCTCCTCATCCGGACATCAGAATTCGACGATTCAAGAGCCTATCGACATCTACACTTCGCGAGGATCGTCGTGATATTTTTATTGGAATTTGTGGAAAATTATTTTCAGGTGGAAATTACGTTTGAACAGTGACTGTTCTTGCAGATTTTTGTATAAGGAATTAGTGTGGAATCTAATGTATATGTGGAATTGTTGTTGTACCCAGGACTTTGTAAGCACCACTATGGTGCTCTTTGCTTAGTGGACTCGGAGTTTTATCAGTTTCTGGGCTTTTTATCTGTGCGACCCCGGACAGTTAGCGCGATCAGGTGGGTGATCCTGCTTTCAAAATCTATGGACTGCACTCTAATTCTATGAATGTAGTAGCATGCACGTTAATTTATGGCCCCAATATTATGTGAGAATTGTATGTTAGTACCCACAGTTGATAGTTGTTAAATCTGATGACCTCATTGAACCACTTGCAGTACTTGAACCCTTACAACATGAAAACCACTGTAGCTAATTGCTAAATCTGTCGATCTTTTGATAAACTTTGCAACTTGGAAATTTAACTTAGCGTAATTGCCTGTTACTTAATTATCATGCGCCATTAAACTGCAGTAACTTGAACATACATTAGAATTATTTATCACCTTAGCTTTCCACAGTGGTAGTACTCTAGTCACTCTGGTCATAGTGATTTCTTTTCCCGAGTCGTGGGCCGGGAGGTTTATTAGCTGGGGATTGCATTTGCACTCGCGTCTGGGGACCGAGTGGCGTTTGTAGCAGTCTGTAGACCAGTTTGCATAGTGATAGTGATAGTGGATCTGGGATCCTTGGGACATGGTCATAGTGACAGTGTGGATTTTTAGCCAGTGAGTGAGATAGTGATTGGATCATAGCCTGCGTGTGCCACTTTTGTGCTTGACAGTGTTGCGCAGTTATTTGACTCGAGCGGGTCGCTCCCCTCGAGTGCCACTCCGGAGTAGGCGAGACCGGGTTGTAGTACCGGCTTTGAGATTGAGCTAGATACCGGGTTGGAGTACCGGACATACCTACAGCAGTAGGTAGGCGCAGGTTTGACTGGACCCGTTGTGGCAGTCAGTTTGGATTGGGTATTCTGAGTTGAGTGTCAGTAGTGGCATATCGTCCTCCTGTTTTCTTTTCCCTTGGGCATTGTAGATAGAGGCATAGTAGCAGTAGATGTTTACTTTTCAGCTTTTCATACTGCATTTCTTTTGTTACTTTTTGTCTCTAGTAGACTTAGTGGGCAGGCCGTCGGGCTTGTTGGCGGCACCCACTGAGAACTACTGTGGGAGGTAGTTCTCACACCCGTCGTGGTGTCTTTTCCCCAGGGACTTCAGCTCCAGTTCCTGCGGTGCCAGTTGCTGATCCTGCTTTTCCAGACCGAGGTAAGGGAGTCGCGAGATAGATCCCTTCCCCCTTCAGCTTCAGTGTGTTATAGAGGTACCCTTATATTTTGGTTGTGTCATGTTTGAGAGATTATGTAGTGAGGTATCGAGTTGTACTTTTCTTCTTTCTTTAAGAGACTCTTGTATTTATTGGTGAGGACTTATTGTATATTGAGAGTTGTACTTATTTTATTTCTAGCAGTTATTTTGCTCTGATATCTGTTTAGTGTAGTATCTTCCTTTTTGCAGGTTAGACGCTACGCCTCTACAGGGCTTCCTGTAGGGACGGCGGATCTGTTGGCGAGCCCGTGGTACAGTCTTGACCCCGGGGCGTGACAGATTAGAGTGGTATCAGAGCTTAGGGTGTAGGTCTTGAGGACTTAGGAACCCTAGGCTTATGGTTAAACACTAGGATGACCCACGTGAGAGCCGAGACTTTTAGCGAAAGTCTTGATTGGGTATCTAACTCTCCCGAGTGGATAGGGACGAGTGATAGACATGTCTCACTTTTGTAGCGACTATGTTGGCTGCAGACAACATAGTGCTTCGGAAAGGGGGACATGCCTTTTGACTTTCGCTAGATTGGGTCGAGTGTTGCTTCTGGTTCTGATTGTTTGTTTGTCCCTCAGGTGGGGATGCCTCCTCGACGTTCGATGGTGACGCGTTCGCAGCCTTCGTCCTCAGAGCCCGAGCAGGAGGACTCGGGGCGAGGACCTCAGGCTGAGATTCAGGAGCTCCGTGCCCAGATGGCACAGATGGCTGAGGCGGCTAGACGCCAGGAGGAGGCAGTGGCGCGGCTGACGCTCTTATTGGAGCAGAGAGCACAGCCGGCAGTGGCACCCCCTGAGGCTTCGCCGGTGCCTTCTTCCCCTGTTGTGGCACCCCCTGTGGTGCAGCCGGCGCCAGCGATTCCTGCTGAGCCGGTTTCGAGTAGGCCACCGACTGGGGCGACAGGAGCGTTGACTGAGACAGAGCAGCGGGAGGTTGTTGATTTGCTGATGAGACTGCGGCGGTTCGTTCCGCCTCGCTTTTCGGGCATGGATGCTGAGCCTTGGGCAGCCGAGACTTGGATTACCACCTTGGAGCGCCACTTTGAGAGCTTATTTGTGGATGAGAGGTATCGGGTTATTCTGGCTACCCATTTTCTGGAGAGCAACGCCGAGGCGTGGTGGCGGCGTGTGCGACCCGCTGGTCCACCGGGGATGCAGCTTCTTTCCTGGGCCGAGTTCCGAAGCATGTTGCTGGGAGCCTTCTTTCCAGAGAGTGTTAGACAGCGGCTGGAGGAGCGGTTGAAGAATCTCCGCCAGGTAGATAGACCGGTGCACATGTACATAGCGGAATTTAACCAGTTACTGGCTTGTGTGCCTCATGTGGCTAGAGATGAGAGCCATCGCGTTTATATGTTTGAGAGAGGACTTCGCTGAGACATTTACCAGTTTGTCCGCTCCCGCCGACTGCAGACCTTGGAGGCCTCGATGGAGCAGGCTTTGTATGTGGAGAGTGGAGAGGCCGTGATGGATGAGGTATCTCCGGCCCCTGTAGCGACTTCTGGGGCGAAGCGCCCGGCATCTCCGGAGGAGGGGCAGTCTAGCAGGCAGGGACCCCCGGGACCTCCGCGTTACCACCCTCAGGGCCGGGGACACCAGAGATCGGGGGCGTCTCGCCAGATACAGCAGCACCAGCGTCGACCCCCGCGACAGCAGCAGTTCTCACAGCAGACTTCTCAGCAGCAGCGCCCAGATCGGTGTGTTATCTGTGGAGGCCCACACCTACCGACTCTGTGCCCGCAGAGACAGGGCCATTGTTTTCGCTGCGGGCAGGCCGGTCACTTTGCGAGCGTGTGCCCCAGAGCCAGCCATTCAGCTCCTTCATCAGCATCTGCACCGTTTGTTCCTTACCAGCCAGCCAGCCCTACTGCGGCCTATAGCAGGCCAGATATTGCCTCATCATCTACTCGGCAGCCAGAGCGACGTCCCCCGGCACCGAGCGGTCGTGTTTATGCCGCTCAGGTTGAGGACACTTCAGCAGCAGAGCAGGTCATCGCAGGTATTAGTCTATTCTCAGCAGTCCGTGCTCGGGCTCTTTAGTTACCAGTGCATCTCATTTATTCATCAGTAGAGTTTTTGCATCTATCTGCATGGTATCAGGGCATGCGCATCTTAGCATAATTTAGGGGTAGAGATTTTGTGACTTGCATTAGCGTTTGGATTCATCCTAGTATCTTCCAGCAGAGGCAAATTTTGGGCATGATCAGAACAACTGAACTTTGAAAGGCGCGCCGAGTGTTGTGTTGGTTCAGTTGCAGCTCCCCGACTCAGATTGAGCACTTGGGATGGACCAGTTGGTGCGGTATCGTGCAACATTCGATTGCGAACGGAGAATAGTGGCTTTTCCGCAAGTTGGACGACAGAAGATCATTTCTACTGGTTACTGAGGCATCCTTCCTGCAGCAGTGGCTTCAGCGGCTTTGGGTTAGGTGCGACTTGTCGAGCGTAGGTGACGCCTAGGACTAGAGGGTTGTCTCTAGGGGTCTGGGTTAGAGTGTGTTTCTTTTAGGGGCATGGATAGACCGTAGCTTCCGTTTTGTTGCCGCAGCAGGAACGGCATCAATCATTCTCTCCCTTATTTTCTCACTCTTGTGCTGAAATTCGCGAACAGGATGAAAGATACGAAGACTACTCCAAAATGGGGACGGTGCCCGAACCTGTTCTTGTTGGATGAGGGCAAGGGCTCTGGTCTCTCAGAACTTTCGAACTTTTCGCTAATTTCAGTTGTTTTCTAATCTGAGAGTTGGAGGTTGATGACCTTCCTACTGGTGGGGGCTCTTTCCTTTCTTGTTAAGTTTTGCGGCGTAATTCGAATACTTGGACGCGTAGAGTTGGCTGTTCTACCTCGTCCCCAGTGTTTGGGAATTCCTGAGCTTTTCCGCGGTTGGACGCGCTTTGTGGAGAGTTTGTAGCGACTGGGGGGGGGGGTTGGTGTCACGCCCCGGGTGTAAACCAGAACCCGGGCCCGTCCACAGATCCGCCGTGCATGCGGTATTTCCCACATACACGAAGCGTCGGTAACCTGCTCAGATATGAAATAATAATAAAAGAGCATAATAATAATCAGAGCTGAAATAAAACTACTGTATCTCAGACAGAAGCTGGAAGTAAAAGTACAACAGTAAAATAAATACAGATGTCTCTCCCAGCTCACAACTACAAAATACAAAAGCTGGCAGAAGCCAGACCCCAAAAGAAAAGAAAGAAAAACTGTCTGAGAAGTCTGGTACCCAAAAGTCTCCAGCTACGACCCTCGGTAGGCTCTCTAACTAGTCCGCGATGCGCTTGCCCCGATCAGTTGCTGATGTCCCAGCAACTCCCACAGAGGACTCTGCAAAACAAGGGAAAAGAAGGGAACAAGAAAAACAATGGGGGTCAGTACTACTATAAACAGTAGCCTCCCCTAGTGGGTAAAGCCTCAGCTCAGATATGCCCACCAGGTGCATCGAGGCAAAAAGGAAAGAAGAAGAAAGGGATGCAGATAAATAAAGCGACTGATAAAGTGCTATCCCTAATATGCCTCTACATGACCAACCAATAAGGATGGGAAAAGTGATGCATCAGAATCAAGTAGCCGGTCATAAAGACCCAATCTGACTGCCAGTGAACACTGGCACTGCCTGCTCTGCCAATCGAACTCAAAAACCCAGCCTGGTGCCCGGCGCTCACACCGTGGAACTCAAGAAACTAGCATGGTGCCCGGCGCTCACACC
Organism: Tillandsia fasciculata; assembly: GCA_029168755.2. Classification (NCBI taxonomy): domain Eukaryota; kingdom Viridiplantae; phylum Streptophyta; class Magnoliopsida; order Poales; family Bromeliaceae; genus Tillandsia; species Tillandsia fasciculata. The sequence goes on along the minus strand of CM054932.1, from coordinate 5,519,450 downwards.
GTGGAAAGCCTACTCCGGAGTGGCACTCGAGGGGAGCGACCCACACGAGTACAAATAATACCACTGTATCAACATCTCTGTAACCACTGTCTCATAATAGCAGGACTGGATCGAGACTCAAGAAGTGGGAACAACCCTCCACTAAAGTAAGCCCGATCCCCGAACACCCAATCTGATGCAATAAAACAATCCGGTCAACCACCCAAGATCCGTGGTCGCCGCAACCCCCTGACCACTCAGCCTGTCCCCAATCCCCAATACCTGCCTACACTGTCCACATACGCTCGAACCTGAGCGACTAAGCCGCTAATGCCAACAATGAAAGGAGAAAGAGAAAAGCATGGTTTCTCCTAAGTCAATTCCAAAATAGTGTAGCAGTAAAAGATGACAATAATCATGTGATCAGTTAAATCATGCAATGTTCCAATTTCCAAGTATAACAGTTGAAGTGATATAAGCTAGGATGACCGTTTCACATGAATAAACCTCAGTTTTGCAGTCCTCTAATTCTATGTTGTCACGGGGTATAAGTTCCAGAATTAATAAGCGATTCCCTAGAGCATGCAAGTCTAACAATCAACACATTCAACATTGTTATAACAAAGTACTCTGATATTCCTAGTGGGCATACAAAAAGAGGAGTACAACAACCACCCACCTGAAGCGCAACTGTCCCAACTCGTACAGTCAGAAAATACCAAAAATCCAAATCCGCGCCCCCACAATACTCCTGGTACAACAAGGAATCCACTAATTACACTAGGCTCCCAATCACAGCACTAATTACCACATACAAACACAAGTACTAAACTGTCAAATTATCACCTGCAGAAATGTCCAGAAAATTCCAATAAAAATATCACGGCGATCCTCGCGTCGATAGCTTCGCAACGGTACCTTGCACGCCCAAATCCGAGTTCTGTACACCAAGATAAAAATTCAGCAAGTGGACACTCTCAAACACTAATCATGATTAAGGGTGATTACTGTTCACAGAGAAATCCTTAATTATCACCTCGAAGAAAATTCACAAAAATCCACTAAAAATACGAGCGCGTTCCTTGCGATCCGTAGATGAAAAAGTTGTATAAGCTCGTTTCCGTCAGACGCTCGTGCGCGAAGATATGGCCGAAACACTCCGCTGCTGTCAAGAATTCCATACAGAAAAAGGGGTCACTTGTAGCCTCGAAACCGTGCCAAAACCTCGAAACGGAAAAGCGCGACCAAAACGAAAGATGAAGTCCTACCTCTTAGGAGTCCACTGGTGCAAGAATCACAGGAAAATGATGTCGGGGTAGCCCAGGGGAGCAAAAACACGATCGCTGCGCCGAAGAAGAACACTAGTAAGCAACGTCGCGCCGCACCGTAAAATGGGGAACCTCGGGATTCGTGCCACCAAAATTCCTAAACTTGGTAGGAAGATCCAGGACAAAAAGATGCAAAATTTTGCTAGAAATAGGCTTTGCAGATTTGGCTCGGTTTGGGAGAAAATAGAGGAGAAGAAGGCTCGGACTGTGCATTATATAGAGGCTGAAAAACAATTCGGAAAATACCCTCTGTGTCCCCACTTTCGGGCGCTTGGGGATTTTCGGGCGGCTACAGTAACGGGCCGGCCCAGATTTCCGGGCGCGCACAGTGCGGCCCGGCCCACAGCACAGCCCAGCCCACTAAGCCCAAAAACCCCGCTGCACCCGGTGCACCAGAGCCAGCCACTGGCGGCGTGCCACGTGTCCCCGACAAGCCGTGCACCGCGCACGACGGCCGTGCACCGCGCACGTCGGCCGGCTGCCCCGGGCGTACGGTCACCTGCCCCGGCCATCGCGTGGACCGCGCGCACCAAGTCCCGCCAATCCCGATCCGCCACGTGTCCACCCGGTCCACCGTGCACCCGGCCCAAACTCCGTGGACCGCGCCTGCTGCACCGGCCAACCGGAAGGCGCCACGTGGCCCGCCTCCGGTGCACGCCCCGCGCGGTGGACCGCGCGCCTGCCCGCGGCCTGCCCGCGCCCTGGGCCGCCGCCTGCCGCCTGCCCGCGGCGGCGCCGCCGCCCGCCGACGCTGCCCGCCGCCGCCGGCCGCCGCCGGCGATCGCCGGCGACACTGTTCCGGCATGAACAGTAACCCAAGCTCAAATTTGACAAGCAAATAGCCCATCTTGACCGTTTTCGCGCGCTGATTCCAAAAACGAGGTCCGTTTCGCCAAATTCCGCCTCCAAAATTTGCCGGAGGCTCCCGCAAGCGCCAAAAACTGTCAAAACTTCCGGGAGTCCGCTTTTGGGCATCCGGACTCCGAATTGGGCAAACCAAAAGCCAATCTCAAGTGTTTTTCCGCGCTGAATCCAAATCCACCCTCCGTTTGGCCTAAATCCTTTTCTAAAATTCGGCAAAAGCAGCCGAAGGCCAAAACAGCTAACCAAGCTCACAGGGTCCATCTGTGGCATCCCTTTGATGCACTATGGGCCAGATACACCATCAACAGGTGTTTAAACAGTGGATTCACGGGAAAAAGCTGCATGGGGGTTCGGGATACTACATCCTCCCCCACTAAAAAAAGTTTCGTCCCCGAAACAAAATAAACAAGCAGACGTACCTCAAACTGCGGCCTCGAACAAGAAGGGGTAGGCATCTCTCATCTCTGTCTCCAGCTCCCAAGTAGCCTCTCGCTCCTCATGGTTGCTCCACAGGATCTTCACATAAGGAATGGCCCGATTGCGCAATTCCCTCACCTCACGAGCAAGAATCCGCAACGGGCGCTCCTCGTAGACCAAGTCCTCGCCGATCTCCAACGAAGTGAAGTCAATCACGTGCGACGGGTCAAAAACATACTCCTCAGAGCTGAGACGTGGAAGACATCATGAACTCCGGCCAGGCGCGGGGGTAAGGCAACTCTGTATGCCACAGGACCAACTCTGTCCAGTACCTCAAAGGGTCCAATAAAGCGGGGACTGAGCTTCCCCCGTACTCCAAATCTCCGGACCCCTTTCGAGGGCGAGACCTTCAAGAAGACATGATCACCAACCTGAAACTCCAGGTCTCGCCGTCGAGTATCCGCGTAGCTCCTCTGACGACTCTGGGCTGTCTCAAGATGCCGGCGAATAATCCTGACCTTTTCCTCTGCCTCCAAAAGTAACTCCGGTCCCAAAGTCCTCCTCTCACCCACGTCACTCCAATATAAGGGGGACCGACACTTGCGTCCATACAACGCTTCAAACGGAGCCATCTGGATGCTCGCCTGATAGCTGTTGTTGTACGCGAACTCAACCAAAGATAAGTGCCGGTACCACCCTCCTCCAAAATCCATAACGCACGCTCTAAGCATATCCTCGAGGGTCTGTATGGTGCGCTCTGACTGCCCATCGGTCTGTGGGTGGAAAGCGGTGCTAAACCTGAGCTGAGTCCCCAATGCAGAATGCAAACTCCCCCAAAAGCGTGATACGAATCTCGGGTCCCGATCTGACACAATCGAAGCAGGTATACCGTGAAGCCTCACTATCTCATCCATATATAACTGTGCCAAATGCTCCAATGACCAAGTCATCTGAACTGGTAAGAAGTGCGCCGACTTGGTGAGTCTGTCAACAATAACCCAGATCGCATCTGCCCCGCTCTGCGCCCTCGGCAATCCAGTGACGAAATCCATAGTGATGTGGTCCCATTTCCACTCGGGAATTGGAAGACTCTGCAACTTGCCAGCAGGAACGCGATGCTCTGCTTTCACTTGCTGACAAGTTAAACAATGAGCTACGAATCTCCCAATGTCCCGCTTCATTCCGGGCCACCAAAACTGTGCCTTGAGGTCCTTATACATCTTAGTACCTCCAGGGTGGATGGTATAAGGTGTATAGTGGGCCTCCCTCAAAATCTGATCTCTAATCTCCTGATCCATAGGCACACACACTCGGTCCCTGTACCGCAGTACTCCCGAGCTATCCACAGAAAAATCCCCTGTCTGATCCGCCTGAAGCTGCGTCCTGATCCTCGTCAAGTGGGGGTCCTCACTCTGAGTGTCCCTGATCCTCTCCAACAGAGTGGGCTGCAAGACCATAGACATGAGTCTAGCAGAGACCCCAGGGGATACTACCTCCAGCTGTAATCGCCTCATCTGCTCGACCAACGGCGCCTGCTGCGAGATCAATAAGCTCAGACTCGTCCTCCTGCTCAAAGCATCCGCCACAACATTGGCCTTGCCGGGGTGATAAAGGATACTCAGATCATAATCCTTTAGCAGCTCCAACCACCGGCGTTGCCTCAAATTCAGCTCCTTTTGAGTGAACAGATACTTCAAGCTCTTGTGATCAGTATAAATCTCGCAATGCTCACCATACAAGTAATGCCGCCACAGCTTCAGAGCAAACACCACCGCTGCCAACTCCAGATCATGAGTAGGGTAATTTTTCTCATAGTCCTTTAATTGCCGCGAAGCATAGGCAATTACCCTACCCTGCTGCATCAACACACACCCCAGACCACTATGTGAGGCATCACTGTAAATCACAAATCCTTCCCCCATAACAGGGAGGGCAAGGATTGGAGCGGTCATCAATCTCTGCTTCAGCTCCTCAAAACAGCTCTGGCAAGTCTCGCTCCAAACAAACTTAACTCCTTTCCTGGTCAGACGAGTGAGGGGAGAGGAAAGCTTCGCAAAGCCTTCCACAAAGCGCCGATAGTAGCCCGCCAAACCAAGAAAGCTCCGCACCTCAGTGATAGTCGTCGGCCTCGGCCAATCTCGAATAGCATCCACCTTGGCCGGATCCACCGCCACTCCAGCAGCTGAAACAACATGACCCAGAAAAGCAACCTCCCGGAGCCAAAACTCGCACTTTTTGAACTTAGCATACAGCTTCTTCTCTCGCAGAAGCTGTAGCACGGTCCTCAAGTGCTCCTCGTGCTCCAAATCACTCCGGGAGTAGATCAGAATATCATCTATAAACACCACCACAAACCGGTCCAAAAACGGCTGAAAAATCCTGTTCATCAAGTCCATGAATGCGGCAGGGGCATTAGTCAACCCAAAAGGCATCACAGTGAACTCATAATGCCCGTACCGCGATCTGAAAGCCGTCTTGGAGATGTCCTCGGCCCTCACCCTCAGCTGGTGGTAACCGGACTGCAGATCAATCTTCGAGAACACCGATGCTCCCTGTAACTGATCAAACAAATCATCAATCCGGGGGAGGGGATACTTGTTCCGGATGGTCACTTTGTTCAATTCCCTATAATCCACACACAACCGCAGTGACCCATCCTTCTTCTTCACAAACAACACAGGCGCTCCCCACGGAGAAACACTGGGTCGAATGAAGCCCCTATCCAAAAGATCCTGAAGCTGGGCCTTCAACTCCCTCAACTCAGCTGGCGCCATCCTATAGGTGCCTTTGAGATTGGTGCAGTTCCAGGAACTACATCAATCACGAACTCAATCTCCCTCTCCGGCGGCATCGTCGTCAACTCAGGGGGAAATACATCTGGGAACTCGCGGACAATAGGGATATCCTCGAGTCCCAGTGCCGCCGTAGGCACCTCCACCACAGTGGCCAAAAAGGCAGTGCAACCCCTACTCATCATCCTCCTAGCTCTGGCCGAGGAAATGGTCGCTGCGAACAGCGTGCTCTGGCAGCCTCTGAAGATGAACTCCTCCTGTCCTGGCTCGCGAAGAGTCACCGTCCTCTCTCTGCAGTCGATAGTGGCGGAATACCGCGACAGCCAATCCATCCCAAGTACCAAATCAAAATCCTGGAGCTGCTGCAAAACAAGCAAGTCTGCAGGCAAAATCCAAGGCCCCAACTGCACTGGGCAAGCCACACAACGCTCCTCGACATGCAAAATATGATCAGGAATCCGCACCTCTAATGCATGTGATAAGGACTCTACCTCTAGACCATGCAGGGATGCAAATGCTCGACTAATGAAAGAATGAGATGCTCCAGTGTCGAATAAAGTACGAGCCCGAATACCAAAGAGTAGAATAATACCTGCCACCACCTGGTCTGCCGCTGAAGAATCCGCCAACTGGGCGGCATACACCCGCCCGCTCGGTGCTGGAGGTCGAGAATCTACAGGATAAGAAGTGGACGGCCTGCTCGCTGGAGCATAAGGCCGCTGAGCTGGTGGCCGCTGCTGCTGAGGGGGAAATGGAACCGATGCCGAAGACGGTGCCGAGGAAGTAGAAAGGGGGCAAGTAGCTCGCACATGCCCTGGCTGTCCACAACGGAAGCATCGACCCCATCTCTGGTCACAAGTAATGGCGGCATGCTGACCTCCACAGAAAATACATCGGTCAGAAGATCGGGGCTGTCTCGGCTGCTGCTGCTGTCTCGAGGACTGCTGCTGAGATCTCTGCTGCCTCTGCTGTGATCTCTGCTGCTGGTGCTGCTGCTGATGCTGCTGCGGTCTCTGGGGTCCCCCAGGCCCTCTCCTATCAGATCGCCCACGGCCATAAGACTGGGACTGCGGCGGCCGTGGCGGTCTCCAAGAGCTGGCCTGTCCCCCGTCCTCTGGGGCTGGTCGCTTCCTGTCGGAACTCTGCGCGACCGCGGCCCTCCGTCTGGCCACCTCCTGATCGCCTCTCTCCACCCACTGTGCATGCTCTGCGGCTGCCTCCAGGGTCTGAAATCTCTGAGCATGCACAAGTGTGTAAATCTCTGGACGAAGGCCTCCCTCGAACAACTCAACCTGGTGCGGACCGTCGCGGGCGACATAAGGCACACAGTTCAGCAACTCCCTGAACTCCTGAAAGTAAGCATGGGTCGGTCGCTCGCCCTGCTGCAAATTCTTCAGATCATCCTCTAACTTTTTCTTCACACTAGTAGAGAAGTAGGTGTCCAACACCATCCGTCTGAACTCCTCCCAAGGTAGCTGCCTGGTGATCCGGAACTCCAGTGGCTCAACTCGCTGCCACCAAAAGTCAGCATCTCCGTCCAAACAGTGCACCGCCATGTGCACTCGGTACCTCGGGTCGATGAAGAAGTCCCGGAAAAGCTTCTCCATCGCAGAAAGCCAAATCCCAACAGCCCGGGGCTGAGCATCCCGCCCCGAAAACCTCGGTGGTCCCCGCTTGACAAACGCCGCGAGTCTGTCAGCAAAATCCCGCTCCTCCTCCGTAGTCAAGGGCTGAAATGCCGCAGAAGCCCCGATACTCGAAGATGGCGCCGATGGCACAAGAGGTGCAACAGGAGGCGCAGGGGCCTCCGGAACAGCTGGGGGTGGTGCCTCCCTCTGAGCAAGCAGCTGCTCAATCCTCTGCTCCTGGCGGCGCTGACCCTCCGCCAACTGGGCCACCAAGGCCCTCAACTCAGCAAGCTCAGGTGGTGTAGGCTGCTCTGGCTCAGCAGGGGGCGAGGGAACACCCCGGGTGGGAATCCGACGTCGAGGAGGCATCCTGCCACAAGAAACCAAACATCAGCAACAAAACCCCACACGACCCAATCTGGCGAAAGTCAAAAGACATCCCCCTATTTCTGTAACCTTAGGTTGTCTGCAGCCAACATAATGGTTCAACAGAAATAGACTATGTCAATCACTCTTCACTCACTGGAAGAGTTAACAATAATAATCACCGACTTCCGCAACAAGTCACGCTACTCACGCCCTATAATCCTAGGGTCTGTCCAAAAGCCTAGGGTTTCCTAAGTCCCAACTGACCTATCCCTAAGCTCTGATACCAACTTAATCTGTCACGCCCCGGGTGTAAACCAGAACCCGGGCCCGTCCACAGATCCGCCGTGCATGCGGTATTTCCCACATACACGAAGCGTCGGTAACCTGCTCAGATATGAAATAATAATAAAAGAGCATAATAATAATCAGAGCTGAAATAAAACTACAGTATCTCAGACAGAAGCTGGAAATAAAAGTACAACAGTAAAATAAATACAAGTGTCTCTCCCAGCTCACAACTACAAAATACATAAAGCTGGCAGAAGCCAGACCCCAAAAGAAAAGAAAGAAAAAACTGTCTGAGAAGATCTGGTACCCAAAAGTCAAGCAGCTACGACCCTCGGTAGGCTCTCTAACTAGTCAGCGATGCGCTTGCCCCGATCAGTTGCTGATGTCCCAGCAACTCCCACAGAGGACTCTGCAAAACAAGGAAAAGAAGGGAACAAGAAAAACAATGGGGGTCAGTACTACTATAAACAGTAGCCTCCCCTAGTGGGTAAAGCCTCAGCTCAGATATGCCCACCAGGTGCACCAGAGGCAAAAAGGAAAGAAGAAGGGAAGGGATGCTAATAAATAAAGCGACTGATAAAAATGCTATCCCTAATATGCCTCTACATGACCAACCAATAAGGATGGGAAAAGTGATTCATCAGAATCAAGTATCCGGTCATAAAGACCCAATCTGACTGCCAGTGAACACTGGCCTGCCTGCTCTGCCAATCGAACTCAAAAACCCAGCCTGGTGCCCGGCGCTCACACCGTGGAACTCAAGAAACTAGCATGGTGCCCGGCGCTCACACCGTGGAAAGCCTACTCCGGAGTGGCACTCGAGGGGAGCGACCCACACGAGTACAAATAATACCACTGTATCAACATCTCTGTAACCACTGTCTCATAATAGCAGGACTGGATCGAGACTCAAGAAGTGGGCACAACCCTCCACTAAAGTAAGCCCGATCCCCGAACGCCCAATCTGATGCAATAAAACAATCCGGTCAACCACCCAAGATCCGTGGTCGCCGCAACCCCCTGACCACTCAGCCTGTCCCCAATTCCCCAATACCTGCCTACACTGTCCACTATACGCTCGAACCTGAGCGAGTAAGCCGCTAATGCCAACAATGAAAGGAGAAAGAGAAAAGCATGGTTTCTCCTAAGTCAATTCCAAAATAGTGTAGCAGTAAAAGATGACAATCATCAGGTGATCAGTTAAATCATGCAATGTTCCAATTTCCAAGTATAACAGTTGAAGTGATATAGGCTAGGATGACCGTTTCACATGAATAAACCTTGGTTTTGCAGTCCTCTAATTCTATGTTGTCACGGGGTATAAGTTCCAGAATTAATAAGCGATTCCCTAGAGCATGCAAGTCTAACAATCAACACGTTCAACATTGTTATAACAAAGTACTCTGACATTCCTAGTGGGCATACAAAAGAGGAGTGTAACGACCACCCACCTGAAGCGCAACTGTCCCAACTTGTACAGTCAGAGAATACCAAAATCCAAATCCGCGCCCCCACAATACTCCTGGTACAACAAGGAATCCACTAATTACACTAGGGTCACAATCACAGCACTAATTACCACATACAAACACAAGTACTAAACTGTCAAATTATCACCTGCAACAAATGTCCAGAAAATTCTAATAAAAATATCCTGGCGATCCTCGCGACGATAGCTTCGCAACGGTACCTTGCACGCCCAAATCCGAGTTCTGTACACCAAGATAAAAATTCAGCAAGTGGACACTCTCAAACACTAATCATGATTAAGGGTAGATTACTATTCACAGAGAGATCCTTAATTATCACCTCGAAGGAAAATTCACAAAAATCCACTAAAAATACGAGCGCGTTCCTTGCGATCCGTAGATGCAAAAGTTGTATAAGCTCGTTTCCATCAGACACTCGTGCGCGAAGATAAGGCTGAAACACTCCACTGCTGTCAAGAATTCCATACAGAAAAAGGGGGTCACTTGTAGCCTCGAAAACCGTGCCAAAACCTCGAAACGGAAAAGCGCGACTATAACGAAAGATGAAGTTCTACCTCTTAGGAGTCCACTGGTGCAAGAATCACAGGAAAATGATGTCGGGGTAGCTCGGGGGAGCAAAAACACGAACACTGCGCCGAAGGAAGAACACAAGTAAGCAACGTCGCGCCGCACCGTAAAATGGGGAACCTCGGGATTCGTGCCACCAAAATTCCTAAGATTTGGTAGGAAGATCCAGGACAAAAAGATGCAAAATTTTGCTAGAAATAGGCATTTGCAGATTTGGCTCGGTTTGGGAGAACAATAGAGGAGAAGAAGGCTCGGACTGTGCATTATATAGAGGCTGAAAAACAATTCGGAAACCCTCTGTGTCCCCACTTTCGGGCGCTTGGGGATTTTCGGGCGGCTACAGTAACGGGCCGGCCCAGATTTCCGGGCGCGCACAGTGCGGCCCGGCCCACAGCACAGCCCAGCCCACTAAGCCCAAAAACCCGCTGCACCCGGTGCACCAGAGCCAGCCACTGGCGGCGTGCCACGCGTCCCCGACAAGCCGTGCACCGCGCACGACGGCCGTGCACCGCGCACGTCGCCGGCTGCCCCGGGCGTACGGTCACCTGCCCCGGCCATCGCGTGGACCGCGCGCACCAAGTCCCGCCAATCCCGATCCGCCACGCGTCCACCCGGTCCACCGTGCACCCGCCCAAAACTCCGTGGACCGCGAATGCTGCACCGGCCAACCGGAAGGCGCCACGTGGCCCGCCTCCGGTGCACGCCCCCCGCGCGGTGGACCGCGCGCCTGCCCGCGGCCTGCCCGCGCCCTGGGCCGCCGCCTGCCGCCGCCTGCCCGCGGCGCGCCGCCGCCCGCCGACGCTGCCCGCCGCCGCCGGCCGCCGCCGGCGATCGCCGGCGACACTGTTCCGGCATGAACAGTAACCCAAGCACAAATTTGACCAGCAAATAGCCCGTCTTGACCGTTTTCGCGCGCTGATTCCAAAAACGAGGTCCGTTTCGCCAAATTCCGCCTCCAAAATTTGCCGGAGGCTCCCGCAAGCGCCAAAAACTGTCAAAACTTCCGGGTGTCCGCTTTTGGGCATCCGGACTCCGAATTGGGCAAACCAAAAGCCAATCTCAAGTGTTTTTCCGCGCTGAATCCAAATCCACCCTCCGTTTGGCCTAAATAAAATTCTAACATTCGGCATAAGCAGCCGAAGGCCAAAACAGCTAACTAAGCTCACTGGGTCCATCAGTGGCATCCCCTTGATGCACTATGGGCCAGATACACCATCAACAGGTGTCTAAACAGTGGATTCACGGGAAAAAGCTGCATGGGGGTTCGGAATACTACAGTTGGAGTTTGTGCTGATGGATGCTTACCTTTGGGCTTGGAGACTCCCTTTTGAGCCGTGTTCGTTTCGAGGACGAAACTTTCTTTTAGTGGGGAGGAGTGAGGACCCCGGATCCCCACGGCAGGGTTTATTGTTGGTTGGAGGTTGCAGGGTGTGTGTGTGGTGCGTGTCGGGCCCCGATTTGAGTTTCTGGTGAAATTGGAGCTTGTTTTTCTTTTCTGGGAGTCCATTTTGGGTGTGTGAGGGTGTTGCGCGCTTATTGGAGCTAAGATGTGACCCGGCACGAAAATTGGATCAAGGTTTCCTCTTTCCGGAAATTTTGAAAAATTTTAGAAAGGAATTTGGCTGAACGACCTCGGATTTGGATTCAGCGCGCGAAAACGAGCGAAATGGACTATTTACTTGAAATTTTTCGGAACCCGGACGCGAAACACTGGAATCGAGGCGTGGGTTTTACTGTTCCGTCGGCCGGAAAGCGCCGCGGCTGCGGAGCGCGGCGGCGGTCGGCGGCGCTGGCGCGCGGTCCAACCGCGGGGCGCGTGACCGGCGCGGGCCACGTGCGCTCCTGCGGTTGGCCGGCGCAGCGGCGCGGTCCACGGGCCTTGGCGGGGTGCACGGTGGACCGAGGGAAGGCCACGTGGCATCGTGTGGTTGGGCGGTGTTTGTGCACCGGTCCATGAATTTTGTGCCCTGGTGCACACGGTAGACCGGTGGACCGTGGCATTGGTGGTTTGGCAGGTTCTGGTGCACCCGGTCCCACTCGCAGTGGCGGCTGAGGCGGTGCCTCGGGGCGCGTGCCCGACCCGGTTCCGGCGGCGGCGCGCCGCGCACGTCGCGCGACGTGCGCGTTGACCGGGTCGACGAGGGGGGCGCCAACGTGGCGCCCCGTGGTTTGGTCCGGTGCAGGGGTGCACGTCGCCTGGTCGGGACACGTGGCGCCGCAGGATTCGTCGGGTTCGTGCGCCGGGTGCAGAAGGCGGATCAGGACACGTGGCGGCCTGAGGAGGATTCGGGCGCATACAGTAACGGGCCGGCCCGTTACTGTAGCAGCCCGAAAACTTTCGGGCGCCCGAAAAGTTGGGCCCGAAAGTGACTTAAGTGGCTTTTGGGCTGCTTTTCTTGTGGGCCTATAAATAGGCCACTTGGGCCGGATTTTGAGCCCTTTCCGAGGGAAATTAGCCATTGCTCCCTTACCAAATTCTTCCTCTTCCTCTTGGGAATCTCCTGGTGAAATTTTAGAACTTTTGGAAGCCGCGACGACTGTGTTTTCTGCCTCGAAGTGCGGAGCGACGTATTTCTGTGGAGGCCGTTTCTCGTCGCATTTCGGTCTAAAAATTCCAGAGAGCTACCCCGACAGCCGATTTCAGCGATTTTGCGGCGTTGGATTCACGAGAGGTAAATCTTCGACTTTCGTGTTGAGTGTTTTGCCTAGATTTGGGTTTTGGCACGGATTTCGAGGCATTACTGAGCCGCTTGTTTTTTGCTGTGAATTCCTGGACAGCACTCACTTCGCGGATTTTTATCTCCTCATCCGGACATCAGAATTCGACGATTCAAGAGCCTATCGACATCTACACTTCGCGAGGATCGTCGTGATATTTTTATTGGATTTTGTGGAAAATTATTTTCAGGTGGAAATTACGTTTGCACAGTGACTGTTCTTGCAGATTTTTGTATAAGGAATTAGTGTGGAATCTAATGTATATGTGGAAATGTTGTTGTACCCAGGACTTTGTAAGCACCACTATGGTGCTCTTTGCTTAGTGGACTCGAGTTTTATCAGTTTCTTGCTTTTTATCTTTGCGACCCCCCGGACGGTTAGCGCGATCAGGTGGGTGGATCCTGCTTTCAAAATCGATGGACTGCACTCTAATTCTATGAATGTAGTAGCATGCACGTTAATTTATGCCCCAATATTATGTGAGAATTGTATGTTAGTAACCCACAGTTGTAGTTATTTAAATCTGATGACCTTCATTGAACCACTTGCAGTACTTGAACCTTACACGTGAAACACTGTAGCTAATTGCCTAAATCTGTCGATCTTTTATGATAACTTTGCAACTTGGAAATTTACTTAGCGTATTGCCTGTTA
>CM054932.1:5467498-5506256 GCA_029168755.2 Tillandsia fasciculata | reverse complement strand
TTTACAATGTACCCATCTCTTGTACGTATTCATATTAACCAATCTACTGATAAACTAAACAATTGCATCCCTTTATGAGATGATCACAGAAGAAATCCGCTAGTCAACCTGCATACCTTTATTAGAAAGAAAAACTTCTCCTTGCTTCACTGAGTTCACTTTCCTGTTAAAATGAATAGTTCAATTCCCTGTTACAATGAAGAGAAAGTTGACATCTTCACATTAAACTTCCACCGAAGAAAAAAGAAGCACTCTCAATCCACATGTCGGCTTCTGTAATTGTTGCTTCTCTTGTACTCTACACTCTTAAAGAGATTTTGTCATCGGTATCTCCTTACCGGATGTCAGGCCGTTGTTCATCTTAAGCCTACAAAATACTAACTTCAGTGTTAAACACATGGCATCCAGTGATATACATATTACTTAAGCAGGATAATATGAATTCTAAAAGGTACCAATCAGTGATGTAACAAGATGAGATTTGATGCAAACTGGTAACTATTTGGTGCTGCTGCATATGCTGCTGATGTTCTATTTGAGTAGAGAAATTCAAAGAACCACTCATAAATACTTCATTAAGATGCCCAAAAGAAACTACTTAGTCCGGCAGTCAGAAATTTTAAATTGGAGCTTCTCATTTTGAAGTCTAGAAGCTCATTTTGAGCTCCAAATTATTTGTTTGTGAAATTCTTAAGAGCAACTTGGAGTGGATAAGCTGTTCCGGAAGTCAAGCCAAACATGCAGTAAGAAGATCATGTATTCCGGAGAAAAGTCAAACATATTATTCCGTAGTGCAGCACAAGAATAAAATCATCAAGACAATACAAAAAGTGAACTGAAGAAACACAATAACAAAAATGAAAACAAGTTCTACTGTGTGAAGAAGAGGAGAGCCCAATTCAGTAGTTAGTGGCAAAACAAAACTAGTTTAGGCCTTAAATCTTTTGTCCTCCTACTTGAAAAGGGCATCTTCAGCTAGAAGGAAAACATTTTTCCACTTTCACAAGCATCTTAGCAAAACCGTCTTCTAAAGGTTCTTTTTCCTGTCAAGAAAGAATAGAATCTTTAATTTCTACATAAAGCTATAAGAAACTTTATTAGTATTGATATAGGGATATAAAAATACATTCTTTCTTGAAGTTTAGGGATGACTCAAATACTTCATCTTTTTCACTTTATTTGCACTTTTTTCTTTTTTAAAACATTTATTCCATAGTTATCTATGTATTCTTGTTATTGTAATCAATGAATCCGTAGTTTTGTTTCTTCTCCTGTCTTTTTTTTTTCTTTCATATCAGTTTTAAGGTTTATTTTAATTCATTACTTATTTGGCTTATACTTTGACCTTCTCCACAATCTCCTTCTTTATTTGGAACTTTTATACCCATTAGGAATCCTTTAATGGACCTTAATACATGAAAGCATTGACAAATGGAAGTTTTTGATAAAGAAAATACCTTACTGAACCTCTTCTTGAAAAGCTGGTCACTTAAAAAGGACATACGTGTTGACCTTTCTGGTGGACCTTGGACTACCTATTAATTTCATTTGCTAGGAAACCAAACTACAACTCATCAGATTAAGTTATTTCGAAAGCTCCTGTTTGGGTTGACCTCTGTAATCCGCCTTTTGAGTCCTGGAAGAAGCACATACACCTTCGAGTGCCACAAGAGTTGGTCGTCTTCTTAAGTTTGATGAAACCACAATAGCAAGGACTAATGGGCAGATATGCTAGAGTACAGTGGATCTTAATCTATCTCAATGTCTCCGATAAAGGTTACGGTTTGGTCAACCTCAGAGGGAAAGCTCAATCCTCGTTTCCTATGGAAAAACTCCCTGTGGTTTATTCCACCTGCGGTCACTTTAACCATTGATCCATACGCGCATGGATGCACCAATCATGTCCAGGACCTCTGTCCCTACGACAATGTTGGTTGCAGAAGAGAATAATTGCTCAAGAGTAAACCCTCTGGTCAAAATCAAGGCTCCTGCGAGCTGGAAAGCGAGAGGATTTATGTTCACACAAAAAATAATAGAGGATCGATGTGCAACATTTACACTAGAAAAATGAGCAAAATAAACAAATAATTACCTTCCCAGTAATATGATAAATTATATGGTTGTCTTAGCGGTCGATCTCGAAAAGCTCATCTGATTCCAAACATACTCATCTGCATCTTCTTTTATAATCATCTCCCACCTTTTTCTTCAGTCCTTACGTAGAACACTTTGTTTCTTATACCATGGCACCTCCATCGGTGGAGAAAAATGAGAACAACTATGCAATTCCCACTTCAAGTAATTGCACGTCTCATTTGTTTGCCGACGAAATCAGCCTCTTTAAGTCTTCCTGCTTCCTGAAGTGCAACGCGCAGAGCAACTAAACAATCAGAAGGTGCAGTCAAACTTCCCTTGTCAATCATTCCATAGAAAAGCGTGAATGCTTCGGAAGCACTTCCAGCCCTACAAAGCCCATTAAGCACTGAAGCGAAAACTACCGAATCAATTTTCTGACGAGCATCCAAACTAAACAGCAAAAGTTTCCGCGCTTCCAAGAATTTCTTTTCTATGCACATATTTTCAACCAACTTCTCCATCTTCACATAATATCCGTTATCATAAAGTGACCTAACTATCTTGAATGCTCTCTCATTCAGACCGTTACTGAACAAAGCAGCAACGACCTTAGTAGAAAGGTCGATATTTTGACGAATTTTTCTCTCTAACATGACTGCAACCAAATTACTAGCTTCGTTAGCATAACTTTCTTTCTCTAAAAGCCCAGAGAGTACTAAATGGAAAACACTCGTGCTAGGCCGATGCCCGCTATTCAACATCTTCTCCAGAGCCTTGAAAGCAAAGCCCATCTTTCTCTTCTGCAAAAAACCCTCAATTAGAGCAACATAAGTCTCAGCATCTGGAACAAGGTCTCTCGCCAACATTGAGACCAGCAGATCAAACCCTTCTTCAAACGCACCTTCCTTGCAGTGCCCCAAAATCAGTGTCTTAAAGGCGGCAAAGTCCAGTTTACCCCTCCTATCCAAGAGCTGTTGGAACAAAACTTTTGCTTTCTTTGCCTTCCCATTTTGACACAAGTGCTCGAAAATTGGATTATAAGCAGCGACGAGTGGAACACACACGCCTCTCCTCTTCAACACCTCCTTCTCCAACAACTCGTCTACAAGCTCCTCCGCCCTCCGAAACTCTCCACTCTCACACAAGGCACGTATCACAGTACTATAGCTAGCAGAGTCGCGCTTCACGCGCAGCTCAAGCATTCCATCAAACACCTTCAGCGCATCATCGATCTTCCCCATTTTACAGTGGGCAGCGATAAGCGTGTTGAACGTGCACGTATCGGGCTTAAAACTGGCATTTCCCAACATCCCCTTCACCAAATCCATCCTCCGAGCCTCGCAGAGGCCTTGGATGAGAGTGTTATAGGTGATCTTATTGGGCTTCAGCCCGGCGGCGACCATCTCTTCGAAGAGGCCAACGGCCTCATCGGGAAGCGATTTCGTGCAATACCCGCGAATTACGGTAGTATAGGAAACGACATTTGGGGAGATGTGGGGGGAAGTTCGGTTGCGCATACCGTCGAGCAGGTTGCGGGCGGTGGAGACTCTGCCGGCGCGGCAGAGGCCATCGAGGAGGGTGTTGTAGGTGACGACGTCAGGGGAGCAGCGGTGGCGGCGGGGCATGTCGTAGAAGAGGCGGAAGGCGTCGCCGAGGGCGGAGTTGAGGCAGAGGCCACGGATGAGGGTGTTGAAGGTGCAGACGTCGGGGCGGGCTGGGGAGCGGAGCATGCGGCGGAAGAGGGCGGCGGCGGCGCGGGTGCGGCCGCGGCGGAGGAGGACGGGGAGGAGGGCGTTGAAGGAGGAGGCGGAGGGAGTGGGGGTGGGGGAGGGGGGGAGGAGGGAGGCGGCGGAGCGGAGGTGGCCGGAGCGGGCGAGGGATCGGAGGAGGGAGTTGAGGGAGTGGTCGGGGAGGGGGAAGGGGAGGGAGCGGAGGAAGGAGACGGCGCGGGGGAGGTGGCGAGGGGAGCGGAGGAGGAGGTGGAGAGTTTTGGAGGCGAGGATGGTGGTGGAGGAGGAGGGGTGGGGGAGGAGGGGGAGGGCTGAGCGGAAGAGGCGGAGCGCGGCGGAGGGACTACGGAGGAGGCCGAGTGCGGCGATTAGTACGGAGGGGGAAGGAGAGAGCGCTGAGATCGCCGCAGCGAGCGACGACGACGAAGGATTCACTTCCACGAGCCGCGCGATGTCACGCGCGAACTGCGTCTCTTCTTCCTTCTCCTCTTTTACCTCTTTTACTTTGATTGACGAAGAAGAAGAGAAGTAGCGACAGCAGAGAAGAGCCATTAGACTCGCGCTCGTGCTGTAATCCGGAGAAATGCAAGTAAATCTCTTTATTTATGCTAATGATATGGGTATTACCGTCATTCAACAAAATTCTGATGGCTACGTAGTCGACAAAAAAAAATAAAAATAAAAATAAAATCTTTTATCCTTCTCATCTAAAAAAGAATGGCTTTTTCCCTACTCACATGCACTTCCGCAGCCTCCAATTCACTCCAACCTCCTCTAACCAAAGACCCCAGCCATTGGAACTCTTTTCTAAAGCAACAAGCCAAGCTCAAAAACGACCACTCCATCCTCGAGACATACGCATATATAGAATCTCTAGCCATTCCCCTTGCTGGCATTAAGCCCGCACTGCCGCTTGTCCTCAAGGCGTGCGCGCGGCTGCAGCACGTCGATATCGGAAAGAAGATCCACTCTGACATCAGCCGCTGTGACCAGCTGGCCGGCGACGTCCGGATCGCGACGGCGCTAGTTGATTTCTACTGCAAATGCGGGTCTTTTAACGATGCGCGTGTGGTGTTTGATGAAATGTCTAGAAGAGATTTGGTGTCTTGGAACGCCATGATTTGTGGGTGCGTAGGGAATTGCGGGTATGAGGATGCTGTTAAGCTTTTTTGTAGAATGAGAGAGGAGGGGTTGGAGCCAAATTCCGTAACATTGGTGGGTCTCCTTACGGCTTGTGGTGAGTTGCTGAAGTATAGATTGGGGCAACAGATACATTGCTATTGTTTGAGACATGGGTTTCTGGAGTCGCAACCGCACATCGGAACCTCCTTGATAGGATTCTATTCGGGGTTTGGTTTGACGTACGCACGCAGCATCTTTGATTCGATGACAATGAGGAACACCGCGTGTTGGAACGCGATCATGTGCGAGTTTCTGGAAATTGGAGATGCTTCTGAAGCTTTGGATCTCTTCTCCCACATGCTGGAGGAACATGTTGCACCTGATTCAGTGACACTGATCGCCGTTTTACAGTCATGTGCAGAATCAGAAAATTTAGTACTTGGGAAACAAGTTCACCAATCAGCAATCAAAAATGGGTTTGCTTCGGATGACTTTGTCGGAAATGCATTGATTGATTTGTACGGGAAGTGTGGCGATCCGAGAGCATCATTTACCGTCTTCGAGAAAATGCTCACAAAGGATCTTGCATCTTGGAATGCCATGATATCAGCACATAAAAACTGCATGTTGTATGATAAGGCACTTGATTTGTTTAGGAGAATGAAGGTGGAAGATGTCGACGAAAACACGATCACTATTGCTGCAATATCATATGTTTGTGCCCAATCGGGTGACTTTGACAAAGGCAAACAATTACATGCCTATGCAATTAAGACCAGGAAAACGAATGATGTCGCTCTCGATAATGCGCTGCTAAGCATGTATGTAGAGTTTGATTGCATGGTATCTTCTGTTAAGATTTTTCACAGAATGGATAAATCAAATGTAGTATCATGGAACACAATTATTGCAGGATTACTCCAAAAGAAAATGACTCATGAAGCTTGGGACCTCTTTAAACAAATGGAACAAAGTATAACTCAACCCAACTCGCATACGATGGTCTCTCTTCTCAGTGGATGCAACGACACAATATTGTTCAATGTTGGCAAGTCAATTCATGCTTACGTAGTAAGACATAATCTTGATATCAACTCAGCATTGCGTACTGCTCTTAGTAAAATGTACATGGACTGTGGAGATGAATCCGCTGCTCTACATATATTTAGGAGCTCTAGTAGAGATCTGGTCTCGTGGAATTCTATGATGGCTTGTTATATTCATAATGGAAAGCCAAAGGAAGCTCTTTCACTTTTCTACTTAATGCAGTCGGAAAGCACACCGAATTCGGCTTCACTTATCAATGCTCTTTCTTCATGTGCACATATGGCACATCTAGCGCAAGGCAAATGCTTGCATGGATATATCGTTCGAAAGGAACTTGGTTTCTCTTCAGATATTCCGTTGGGAAATGCTCTTCTGACTATGTATGCGAAATGTGGAAGTTTAAGCAATGCCGAAAACGTATTCCAAAACCTTGCTGCGAAAGATATTATTTCTTGGAATGCTATGATTGCTGCATATGGGATGCATGGCTGTGGAGATGATGCACTTCGCGTGTTTAATGAAATGCTTGCAGGTGGTGTACGCCCTACTAGCGTGACATTTGTTTCTGCGTTATTTGCTTGTAGTCACTCTGGTTTGGTCGAAAAAGGAGTTCAGCTCTTCCAATCAATGAATAGTGATTATAACATAAAACCCAAAACTATTCATTATGCATGCTTGGTGGATCTCCTCGCACGTTCCGGTAACATCGATGACGCTATTGATTTGGTAAATTCTCTACCTGTAAATCCAGACGCCAGTATATGGAGAGCTCTTTTAAGTTCTTGTAGAGTTTCGTCTAATATTGAGCTGGCGAGAGCAATTACTGAAAAGCTTATCGAGCTAGAACCACAAAATATTGGAAACTACATCCTCCCATCCAACATTTATGCTGCAGTAGGGAGTTGGGAAGATGTTCAGGAGTTAAGGGCGCGGATTGAGGAAATGGGATTGAAGAAAGATCCGGGAAACAGTTGGCTGTTTATTAGAGATGAGTTGCAGTCTTTTACTGCAGGGAACAAATTAAGTGCCGTATCTGATCAAGTATAAATAAATTTGAACTGTGATTCGACACTTAAGTTGAAATTCTTCGTATGTATTGCGCAAGTTTGAAATTGTATAGAATGAAGAAAAATGACGTGGGTGTTTTAAGACAGTAATTCCTCCTTTGCCGGCCACAAATGATAGTGTACTGCCGAAAATTCAAGAAGGAATTGGCTTCCTCTCTTACGCAAAATTGCCCACCATTTCAGCATTTTCTAATGTTATTTTCACTCGATAAGATACCGATAGCAAATGAGAGGCAAACAAGAGGGCGAGACGACAGTGGCGGAGAAGTGGGGGCGAGGATGATGACAGATTAGATAGTGAGTTAGAATGGTTGGAAGCAAATGAGAGAGAGAGAGAGAGAGAGAGAGCTCTTGTTCGGCTCGAAATGAGCTCGAGATCGAATAACTCGTTTAGTAAACGAGCCGAACACGAGCCGAATTTTCTAGCTCGTTTAATAAACGAGCCGAACACGAGCTGAGGTCAGCTCGCTCGTGTTTGGCTCGATAACAGCTCGAATATATATATATATATATATATATATATATATATATATATATATATATATATTACTATTTAGATTTTATACTATCAATTTTTTTGTGAATTTTAATTAATAGATTAAAATTTTGATTTTTTAATTTTCTTTCAATTTTACACCTAATAATAGGAATAAAAATCGAACTTGTTGTTCGCAAGCCAGCTCGTGTTCGGCTCGTTAAATAACGAGCCGAACACGAGCCAAATTTTTTAGCTTGATATTTAAACGAGCCAGCTCGTGTTCGACTCGTTTATTAAACGACCGAACACGAGCCGACCCCAGTTCACTCGTGTTCGCCTCGTTTGACACCCCTAGTTGGTAGAGGTGAGAAACAGGAAAATGAATATGAATGTCATTTGTAAGAAATTGTTGGTCATGAGGCTTCTTTGCGCAATTTTTTTTTGCTTATAAAAATATTTTTGACATAGTGTAAAGTTTAGAAGCTTAGAGTAATATATGAGTTGACTTAAATGTTTAAAGAGATACTGGTCTCAATGTGAATGTCATATACATTAAAAACAAAAAGCATAACTTTTTTATTAATTTTTCATTTTTAAAATATTTGATAAGATACCAAAATTGAGAGTAAATATAAGTGGAATTTAAATATGGGTTAATTGCAACATTGGTCCCTAATAACAGTACTATAAAGATGGGGCTTAATCATATCCATTTTTATTTATTAATTTATTCCAAAATAGTAAAAAAAAATTTCAAAAAGGTTTAAAGAAAAAAAAATATCAACAATATTGCTATATCGATACAAAAAATTAAGAAAAGTAGAAATTTTAAAAAAATGCAGTCGATTTTAAAAAGATTTAAAGAAATAAAATATCAACAATATTGCTATCTAGGTACAATAAGTTTAAAAGAGGCACATAATTTTTCTTAAAAAAAATTGCACTAGCCTCGTGACTGATAATCATCCTACTTCACATATAATAATAATAAGGAAAAACAATGAAGAAGAAGAGAAGAAAAAACGATGAAGAAGAAGAGAAGGGTCGAGTTAACCAATTCGACGACGTTCTCGACTTCGATTGGAGTACCCACCTCTCCCGGTAGTTGGTTTGAGCACGTGGCTCCCCTAAAGACCACTGTGAATCATCTGGGCCTATCCAAAGTCCAATAATAATCAATTACTAAATTTACATTAACGGGCGATTAAGTGGTCCCAACCAGTGTGTCAAAACCCCCTTTGTTCCAAATTGTTGGAACCACCTCCCGATTCCCAAACAGTCGAACCGATCGCCTTGCCGATCAAAACATGCCCCAAACGACTCTACCATTGTTCAAATGAGGACAAATAGTCCCTCGGATCTTTTACAGCGACGTTCACATCATTCGGAGGTTACACATACAATTTAGCACCCGTAGAACTCCTCGATAGAAGAAACCATCTAAAAACATACAACTATGCGAAAAAGAGGTTTTATAGGTGTACCGTTAGTAACAGAAGGTGCACCGGTAGCTGTGGGGAAAACCGAGACAGAAAACGATGTACCTCTGTCCAAGAACATAAAATCAGACAGCCATCGCGTCGAAAAACCTTCCCGTTGACGAAAACCAACTTCCGTTGCGATTCGCTCGCTCCTGACGGCTACCCGGCGACCAACGGAACGACGAACGACGATCTGAGCCCTTACCGTCGCTTTGACCAAGATCGCGACGAAGACGGTTTAGCAAAATCGCTCGGCCACGAATGACAACGAAGACCAAAATCCGTCCATCTTGGGGCTCGACCAATCCGTTAGCGACGGCTCGGACCAAGCAGCACGACACCCGGCCAAGCGGCACGCACAGGTACACGGTTGGACAGCGCGAGCGCAAGGAGCTAAGCGACGCTACGTGCATGCGGACGGCAGCATACGTGCGCGCGGACAGGCAACACGCGGGCGCAAGGCGGCGCGGCACTGGCCAGAGCGGCATCGGCCAGCGAGGCATCGGGCGGCCCGAACCGAACGACTGCGTGGCCGAGCGGCGCTCGGTTGCTACGTGGCCGAGCAGCGCGCAGTTGCTTCGTGGCCAAGCGGCTGAGCGGCGGTGACGGCGACGGCGGTGGTGATCGGGCGCCCAGAACCTTCAACAGGCGAAACCTTCTCTCGATTCCTCCAACTCCGACGGTGACGCTTCTGCTCCGATTCCGACAACGCACGGATGAGGAAGAAGACGAATCTTGGAAGAGGACGATTTTAGAGTTTTTCTCTTATGTTAAGAGAATCCCGAATCCTCATTATGTATTTATAAGGGATTCCGCCTAGTTTGCGGAGCCCAGTTATCAAACTCGACCTGTTACCAAACGGGTCCCGCTCCGCTTTCCTCGAATGCGTGCCAATGAACCGAAACGTCCTGTAACCCGCTTTCACGAATTCTGATGCACTAATACGCCTTAACGGGTACCGAAAATACCCAAAACCGTTTTTAGATCCGTTACTGTAAAAGCGCAATTCCGGGAGATCCGAGTGTCGGATTTAAGATCCGATCACATCGCCGTTCTCCGTTTGACGACGCCGACAGAGTGACAGCCTTTTCTTCTGAAGATCTCACACAACAGCAGTCGAAACATTTTATGGAGAAAACCCGCTCACCCGTCAAATCCCTTTTTTTTTGTGCAATCAACACAACTAATTTAAAAACGGATTTGACCATTCCCTTCAGCCACGATTCACCCATAACCCGGTGAAAGCCACTTCGAGGATTAAATCCTCAAAAAGCTAAAAATGATACCCTCTTTAAATTTTGAAAAAGACAATTTTATTCAAATAGCCGAAATAAATTACAAATTCCGAAATTCAAAATGTTGTTATTACAGCACACACCCCCCCCCCCTTAAAAAAGTTTCATCACCGAAACTTAAACAGTAACCCCAGCAAACAAGTCTGAAAACTTTTCCCTCATCACCGACTCTAATTTCCACATAGCCTCACGCTCCTCGTGGTTACTCTACTGTACCTTTACGTAGGGAATTGATCGGTTACGTAGTTGTTTGTTCTCACGTGCCAAGATCCGCATCGGGGTCTCATCAAAACTTAAATCCTCCCGTAGCTCGATTGACGAAGGATTAATAACATGCAAGGGGTTTGGGAGGTACTTCCGAAGCATTGACACATGGAACACATTATGCACCCGGTCGAGACATGGTGGTAGAGCTAAGCGATATGCCACCGGACCAATCCGCTCCAAGATCTCAAACGGTCCAACAAACCGCGGGCTTAATTTGCCCCGCAAATCGAACTGTTTGATCCCCTTGGTCGATGATACCTTGAGCAAAACATGCTTCCCGACTTGGAATTCCAAGTCACGATGCCACTGGTCCGCGTAGCTCTTTTGATTGTTTTGAGCGGTCAGAAGTCGTTGCCTAGCAATGTGAATCTTCGCCTCAGTTACCTCCACCAAATCCGGACCAATGAACTTTCACTCGCCAAGCTCATCCTAGCAAATGGGGGATCGGCATTGACGCCCATACAAGGCCTCGTATAGCGCCATCCGGATACTAGCCTGGTAGCTATTATTATAGGCGAACTCTACCAAGGGTATGTAACGAAACCATCCATCACCATAGTCGAGCACACAAGCTCGGAGCATATCCTCTAGAATTTGAATCACGCGCTCCGACTGTTCGTCACTCTGGAGATAGAAAGCAGTGCTGAAGTTTAGCTTCATTCCTATAGCTTGTTGCAAGCTCTGCCAAAACTGAGATACAAATCGGGTATCCCTATCAGAAGTGATCGACGCCGGAACTCCATGCAGTCTAACGATCTCGTTGATGTACAACTGTGCTAGTCGATCTCGTGACCACATCATGTGAATTGGCAGGAAATATATCGACTTTGTTTGTAACGACCCGGCCCACTAGCAATAATAACTCGTTGGGCCCAAACCACAGCCCAAAATGCTTAAGCCCAGTTATTATTACTAGTGTCCATGTCTCCTATAAACCCAATGACAATTCCATCCACATCCGATGTGGGACTATTGGGGGCGTCACAGACTCCCCCCGTTTAGGCCTGACGTCCTCGTCAGCCCAAACACACACACAACAGCCCAAGATCACCAGGCGATGTGAGACTCGTCTCGCTAGCCCTGTCATCTAGACCCAGACTCAGCCGAGACTCGCCACACACTTCCGGCTGGTTATTGGCTCTGATACCAAATGTAATGACCCGGCCCACTAGCAATAATAACTCGTTGGGCCCAAACCACAGCCCAAAATGCGTAAGCCCAGTTATTATTACTAGTGTCCATGTCTCCTATAAACCCAATGACAATTCCATCCACATCCGATGTGGGACTATTGGGGGCGTCACATTGTTAACAGATCTACCACGACCCATATTGCAACATGACCATGCTGTAATCGTGGAAGACCAGTGACAAAATCGAAAGTGATCCGCTCCCACTTTCATTCAGGCACCGGAAGTGGGTGCAACTTTCCCGCCGGCCGCTAGTGTTCAGCCTTGACCTACTGGCACATCAAGCATCGGGTTACGAAGCGTGTCACGTCTTCCTTCAATTTTGGCCACCAAAAGGTTTGTTTCAAATCCTTGTACATCTTAGTCCCTCCTAGATGTACCGTGTAGGGGGCTCAGTGTGCCTCCGACAGAATCTCCTTCTTCAGATCAGGAAGGTCCGAAACATTAATGACCCCGAAATCGAAGGGAATCGTCCTTCTAGATGGAAAAGTCACCCTCCATTTCAGAAGAGATCGGGGTTCGAAGACGTTGGATGTACGCATCGGTCTTTTGACCCCCAAAATCTGCTCGAACAAGGTAGGTTTTACCTCTAAAGCCACCAATCGTGCAACCGTGTCCTAAGGCACACCCTCCAGCCTTAACTGCTGGAACTCTACCACCAAGTCATCCTGCTCGATAATAGACTCCACCGATGGCTCTAAAGTCTGACCCTTCCTGCTCAACGCAACAGCCACGACATTTACCTTCCCAGAGTGATACTGGATCGACATGTCGTAATCCTTTAAGAGTTCTAACCAACGTCTTTGCCGGAGATTCAGCTCCTTTTGAGTAAACAGGTACTTCAGACTCAGATGATCCTGTGAACGCCTCACAATGTGCCCCATAGAGGTAGTGCCTCCAGAGCTTTAAGGCAAAGCAACCACCGCAAGCCCGAGGTCATGTGCTGGGTAGTTTCACTCATAATCCTTGAGCTGTTGTTACAGATAAGCTATAACCCTATCCTGCTGCATCAGAACGCCACCGAGGCCAATCCACGATGCATCCTAATAAACCATATTGTGATGATTCGAATTTTTGCAGAGCTTTTGCAGCGTGTTCAGTGGCTTCTGGAGGCCTATGATGTGTGATGGAGATGGTTGCGCGCAAATCGGACCTCAGGATTGAACCCAGCACGAAATTTGGATTAAGATTACGTATCCGGATGCTTTCGATAAATTTTAGAAGTGGATTTTGACAAAACGGACATCGGATTTGGACTCAGCGCGCGAAAACGATGAAAACGGGTATTTACTTGTATTTTTCGGAGTCCGGATGCCCAAAAACATATTTTGAGGCAAAAAGTACTATTCCGGTCGGCCGGGCAGTGCCGGCGGCAGCGGGCAGGCGGCGGAGCGCTGCGGTGCGGGCTCCAGCAGGCGCGGGTGCGGGCCCGGGCACGAGCGCGAGCCCGGGTAGGCGCGGGCAGCGCGGGCAGGTTGGTCCACGGCCAGGCGCGTGCACCGGGACCAGGGAGTTCGTGCTTTGCCACGTGTCAGCCCAGCATTGGCTGGGCTATGTCAATGGTGGGGCGGTGCCACGTGTCACCTTCTGATTGGCCGACAAGATTCAGAAGACCCGGCGCATGGACCGCCGTGTGGACCGCTCATGGTCCGCGACCCGCCACGTGGCGCGCTCCCATTGGCGGGCGCAGCCGCCACGCGTGCACCGAGCGCACGGAGCAAGTGGGAAGGGACACGTGGCAGCATCCCAGCATTCCGGGCGTTGGGCGGGAGCCGCCCGGATGGCACCAAGTGTCCGGGCACTCGCGGATCCGGATCCGGGTGCCCGAATCCAGCCTTGACCCGAAATTGGGTCTTCCTTGGAATTCAGCTATAAATAGGTCTTTGTGGGCTTCATTTTTGGGCATTCTGAGATCCGTTTTGGAAGTCGTTTTCAACAGTGAGTTTCTTCTTCAACTCTTCTACACTTCTTGGGGTTTTGGAGAAATTTTGGAGAAATTTTGGAGATCTTTTGATATTTTTCCCTACCAGATCTCGAGAGTTGCAACGTTTCTTCGACATCGATCTTTTCCGTCGGCTCTTCGTCCGTGAGCTCCCCTGAGCTGAGTTCTTGGAGTTTTTCATCGATTTTTATGGCAGTGTTTCCGTGACAGGTAGGCCTTCGATTTTCGTACTCACCACTCTTCTCCGTTTCGAGTTTTTATGGGAGTTCTTGTAGTATCTTTAGACCCTCTTTTTCTGCGACACTTTTTTGGACAGCGAAGGAGTAATTTTGCATTTTCTCGGACTACGGTTGTCGGAACTGGGAGTTTAAGGACTCGATTTCTATCTACCCTTCACAAGGATCGCAATTGTATTTTTCTTGGAATTTTTGGAGGGCATCTCGTAGGAGGTAATTTCCTGTTTTGTGGATTGATGTGCAAGAGGATTACTGTTTTGAGTGATTTGACCTTACCACGATGTTTGGCTTATATCTCAGTGACCGGGAGGAGTTTTCTAACGATTTTTAGTGCGTTGGAACCGTGTGAACCTGAGGAACACTCACGTTTAGTTTCAACTTTTTCAGACTTCGGATTAGTGAGTTCTAGGTGGGTTGGATTTCTTCTAAAACTAGCGGACAGCATACTAATTCTATGTTATAGTATGCATGCATAATTAATAAGCACTATTTTTATGGATCAAGATGCAAGCCAAATTAAATTAGTAAATCAACTATTTCTTGTGATAACGAAATATTGGAACCTTGACTATGTCACGCCCCGGGGGTTCAAACGCGCGGAAGATGAGCCGCCGATGCTCCCAGATCAGCGTACATATTTTTTTTTTCTTTTTGAAAACGAATCCACCCCAGTGTGTGCATAGACCCGCCGCATATACAAATTCACTCTGCTAACGGGCAGAGTCTCCTTTGTATATGCACGGCGTCCTAATTACAAGTTACACCTCATACAATCATTAACCACATTAGTGCAAGGCACAGATGCATTCAACATACAACCACACATCCTATCTGTTTACATATTTTAAAAAAGGCCGTCTGTTTGTAAAAGGATAAATCATGACAGGGTTTTGAAAGCGGCGCCCACCCGACGCCCATATTTTAGAAGCAGTTTTCGCAAACGGTTTTCCCTTGTTTTTATTCGTAATTTTAAGCGGCCAAGAGAGGAGGGAAAAGAAACCACATTCATGCAATAGTTATGAAAAGTAAAAGGGCAACATCCACGTCGATCTCACGAGGGTATCGCACTCCACAACTAGCTAACATGAATAATAAAGTAATAAGCGAAAAGAGTCAACTGCATCTGCTGACACTCAGAGTTAGCAGAACATCGTTCAAGCAGCCTCACCAACGCCCTAGCACTCGCCCCTGGACGAACCTGTCACAGAGTGGGAAATCAGTGACTAGAAATATCATAAATGCAAATAGGGCTAAAAATAACTCAAACCACGATAGCCGGTGCAACCCCTTTCCTCAGAGTACAATCAACAGTGACCTACCCTGTACCAAGTAAAACCGGGCACCTTTCCCGACCACCACACCGAGCGCCTACCCCGGTGTCCCCTGCCGAGCACCTGCCTCGGCCGCCGAGCACCTGCCTCGGCTTCACCGCTCTGCTGGCATAATCCAGGACTCGATTTGCATCGGACAGGACCAACAGCATTCCTCCACGTGCAAAGTGTGATCGGGAACCTGAACCTCTCGTGCACGTGGTAAAAGTCCTACCTCTAACCCATGTAATGATGCAAAGTATTTACTAATAAAAGAATGCAATGCTCCAGTATCAAATAAAGTACGAGTCCTAACGCGAGAAAGTAAGGTGATACCTGCCACCACATGATCTGCTGCCGAAGGGTCCTCTACCTGCGCAGCATACACTCGCCCACTCTGAGCTGGAGGGCGATAATCCGTGGGATGGGAAGAAGATGGCCTGCTCGCTGGAGTGTAGGGCCGCTGAGCCGTCGACCGCTGCTGCGATGAAGATGGAGCCGATGCTGAGGAAGGAGTGGCGGGGGCCGAAAAGGGGCATGAAGCTCGAATGTGCCCGGGTTGTCCACATCCATAACAGCGACCCCACCGCTGGTCGCAAGTGTTGGAAAAATGCTGACCTCCACAGAAAATACAATTGCCGGGGGCTCGTGGTTGTCGTGACTGCTGTTGCTGTTGAGACTGCCGTTGTCGCTGAGGCTGCCGCTGCGACCCACGCTACGACGTCTGTGATCTTTGCTGCTGCTGCTGCTGCTGGGGCCTCTGGGACCCACCAGGCCCTCGTCGCTCAGATCGTCCTTGGCCGGGGAACTGTGGCTGCGGCGGTCGTGGTGGCCTCCACGAACTAGATTGTCCCCCAACCTCCGGTGCCGGTCGCTTCGCCCCCGGGGTCACTACGGGAGCTGGAGCTACCTCCTCCATTACTACCTCCCCGCACTCGACATAGAGTGCCTGCTCCATCGAGGCCTCCAAGGTCTGCAATCTTCGCGAACGAACTAACTGAAAAAGGTCTCGGCTCAACCCTCGCTCGAACATGTAGATCCGGTGCGCCTCATCCCTGGCCACGTTCGGTACACACGCCAACAATTGATTGAAATTGGCAATGTACTCGTGTACGGGCCGATCTCCTTGGCGAAGGTTTTTCAACTGCTCTTCTAACCTCTGTCGGACGCTTTCTGGGAAGAAAGTCCCGAGAAGGAGATTGCGGAACTCCGCCCAGGCCAAGAGCTGAGCCCCAGGCGGACCCGCAGGTCGAACACGCCGCCACCAGGCCTCGGCGTTGCGTTCCAAAAAGTTCATCGCTAATAACACCTGGTATCGCTCCTCGATGAACAATGTCTCAAAACGTCGCTCCATCGCCGTGATCCACGACTCTGCCTCCCACGGCTCTGCATTCTGCCCCGAAAAATGGGGTGGGTCAAACTGGCGAAACCTCATCAACAAGTCAACCATTTCCCGCTGCTCTGCCGGGGTCAGAGATCCCGTCAACCCAGACGATTGTCTACCAGTACCCGGAGCGACAGGGGATGCCGGGGTCACTGGTACAACTGGGGGATTCACAGCAGGGGAAGAAGGTACGGGAGAACTTTCTGGGGGTGCTACAACAGGCTGAGCCCTCTGCTCTAACATCTGCGTCAGCCGACCCATAGCCTCCTCCTGACGCCGAACAGCCTCCGACATCTGGGCCATCTGAGCCTGAAGCTCTTGCACCTCACTCTGCTGGCCCTGCTCGGACTCCTCCAGCTCAGGCTCAGAGGAAGATGGCTGCGAGCGCGTCAACATCCTACGTCGTGGAGGCATCCTACCATAAGAAACCACACTTAGTAACATAACCCCACACGACCCAATCTAGCGAAAGTCAAAGACATCCCCGATTTCTGTGACTTTATGTTGTCTGCAGCCAACATAACCGTTCACCAGAAATTTGGGTATGTCGGTCCCTCTTCTCTCACTGGAAGAGTCAAACAATAAATTAATGACTTCCGCAAAATGTCACGTCTCTCATGCCCTATTATCCTAGGGTCTGCCCAAAAGCCTAGGGTTTCCTAAGTCCCAACTGAACTATCCCTAAGCTCTGATACCAACTTAATCTGTCACGCCCCGGGGTGTAAACCAGACCCCGGGTCCGTCTACAGATCCGCCGTGCACACGGAACTTCCCGCGTACACGAAGCGCTGGTAACCTGCTCAGATATAAGATGTACAATAAAAGAGCATAATACAGAGCTGAAATAGAAGAACCACATAGTATCTCAGACTGGAACTACAAATAAAGCTGTAACAATTACAATATTCTCCCAGCTCACCAAAATAGTACAACCAGCTGGCGAAAGCCAGACCCAAAATAAAAGGAGAATACCACAGTCTGAGTGAAGGGTACAGCATCTATCTACAGCTCTCAGTCTCACAGGAGATCTATCTATTCGGCGATCCCCTTACCTCGATCAGCTGCCGATGGCCTAGCAGCTCCCGCAGACGACTCTGCAAAATAAAGGAGAAGAAAGGGACAGAAAACAATAATGGGGGTGAGAACTACCAGATAAACCAGCAGCCTCCCCTAGTGGGTAAAACCTCAACTCTGACGCACCCACTAGGACTACTAGAGGCAAAAGGGAAAAAGGGAAGTGGTAAGATACATAAGATGCTGAAACAGGAAAACTACCACTACTATGCTGTCAAAACTGTATGCATGCATCAGAAATAGTATCTGTCCAAATAGACCCAATCTAGTCACTAGTAAAACTGGTACTGCCTGCTCAGCGGAATCTGCACACAAGGCTCAAAACCGCGGGATCGGCCCGCACGGCTCGCATCCCAAAACAAGTATCAGACCGGCACACAAGGCTGGGTCCGAAAAAGCCCACCTCCGGAGTGGCACTCGAGGGGAGCGACCCACACGAGTAAAGCATCTCTGTCATCAGTATCTCAAGTATCTCTGTAGCACATATCTCAATATAGCAGGACTGGATCATGACTATGATCAAAGTGGGAAACTCCATCCACTACAGAAACCCAATCCCCAGCTGATGCAATAAACCAGACTCAACCCCAATCTGATGCAAGGATAAACATCTGGTCGACCGCCTACTGTCCGCGGTCACCGCAATACCCCACAAGTCCACAATCTAATGCAATCTCGACTACACTATCCCAAACCCCTGCTCACACTTGAGCAACAAGCATCTGAATGCAAAGGACAACAATGAAACATGTTCAAATCCCAATATGATAGTGTAGCAATAAATAGTGGCTTACCAGATGTCCAAGCATGCATGCAATTATTTAAAAGCTGTAAAAAGTGTCAAATATTATTTTAAAAAGATTGATTTTGATAAAAGTTATTTGCATGCGAGATTATAGCCTTTGTCCCAATCACAGTGTCCCAATATAAGTCATCATATAATCTGTGGGGTTATATTAAATTTTAGGAGAGTTCGTCCCAGCGGTTCTCATCAATTGTCAGTTTGTCCTGTTAGTTGTCCTGTTAGTTTGTCCTGTTAGTTGTCCTGTTAGTAGTCCTGTTAGTTGTCCTGTTAGTAGTCCTGTTAGTTGTCCTGTTAGTTTGTCCCAATGGTTCTCATCAATTGTCATATTAATTTGTCCCAATTGTTCTCATCAATTGTCATATTAGTTTGTCCCAATTGTTCTCATCAATTAAATTTTAGGGGAGTTCTAGTAATCCCAGTGAGCTTGTCAAAAATGAGGTAAGCAACAACCGCCCACCTCGAGCAGCTCAAACAACACCCCAGGTAGTCTCCTGGTTGTCCACAGTCCTCAAATCCTGCAAATCAGCGCACAGCTGTATAAATATAACTCCCAAAAAGTACAATATTTGCTGTTTTTCAGACAGCACGGGAAAAGAGGAGTTTTTCACCTCTAAAAGAGCTCCTAAAATCCAGAAAAATCACGGTTGCGTTCCTCGCGAAGAGTAGATCAAAATCGACTCCTAAAACGCCTCGATCTGATGCTCCTACGCCAAGATAAAAATCGGAGAAGTCGAGGCTGTTCAAAAATTTCCACAGCAAAAAGGGGGGTCAAAGAGGCCTTGGAAATCGTGCCAAAAGTACGAAATGGAGCAAAGTGATCAACACGGAAATCGAAGCCCTACCTCTTAGGAACGCGCTGTCGCAAAAATCGTCCAAAAATTCCTCCTGGTTAGCCCGCAGTGAATTTTCGACGGAACTGCGACGGGAAATGGGCCGAAAAAGAAAACCGTCGCAGTGCGCCGCGTCGCAGATAACTCACTAACTGTAACTCCAGAAATTCTGGAATTTGGAGGAGAGAGAGAAGAGAGAGAGAGGAACAACTTTTGTATAGGGTACTTTCTCTGTTTCTCTCTCTACAGCTCGCAACCCGAGGTGGGAATGAGGAGGGGTGGGGGACCCCTATTTATAATGGGCCAAGAGAATATTCGGGCTCCACACAGGATCCAGATCCGAACAGGAAACACCAAAACTGACCAACCAGATTGCGCCACGTGTCCACAAAACAGGAAACAGCCTGTGCAAGGCCACTCAAAATTCGCCACGTGTCCACGTGGTGCACGTGCCTGCTCCGCGCTCCGGGTTTTCCGGATCCTGTCGGCCAATAGGGTGTGCCACGTGTCACAGTCCCCGTGCTTCTAGAAGCCGGCCAGCCAATGGGAAGCTGCCACGTGGCAGATGAAATTTTCGGTGCTCCCGGTGTACGCCATGCCCATGGACCGCGCACCCGCGCCCTGCCCGCGCCTGCCCACGCTGCCCGCGCCGCGTGCCTCCGCACTTTGCCGCTGCGCCGCCGCTGCGCCGCTGCCCGCCACCGTGCGCCGCCGCCCGCCGCCGCTCGCCGGTTGCCGGAACAGTAAGTCCGGCGGCCGGAGTTACTGTTCCGGCGTGAACAGTACCCATGTGCCGAAAAAATAAAGTAAATATACCGTTTCGATCATTTTCGCGCGCTGAGTCCAAATCCGCCGTCCGTTTCGCCAAATTCTCATCCGAAATTTTGCCGAAAGCTCCCGGAAAAGTCTATTTGCTCCGATTTTCGCGCCGAGTCAATTTTAAATGTCCAATTTCGATTCTACAAGCTCTGTTGCACTGTACAAGCTCCCCGCAGTCACTGTTTAATGTTGCACAGTTCCTGCGGGAGTCCGGATCATCACACCCCACCCGCGGGCGCCCCACCCGCGGGCGGCCCCGCGCGGCGGCAGGCCGTGCGGGCGCGCTGCCCGCGGCTCGCGGGCGGCCCCGCGGGCAACGCGCCGCGCGGGCGCCCCACCCGCGGGCGGCCCCGCGCCGGCAACAGGCCGCGCGGCGCCCCGCCCGCGGGTTGCCCCGCGTGGCAACACGCCGCGCGGGCGTCCCACCTGCGGCGGCCCAGCACGGCAACGAGCCGCGCGGGCGCGCCGCTCGCGGCCGCGGCGTCTAGTCGCCGGCGGCGCCCGCCTCCAACTCGGTGGCGGCGGCGCGGTGATCCCCGGAACGACGACTACAAACCTAACCAAGAACGGTAAAATAATAAAAATAAATTTACCTTGAAACGCGAGGGATGGCAAAGGGATCGCGGATTCCGCGTCGGGAGGGTCTCGAGCGAGAGCGAAAAGAGGTTGGGTTGCCGGTTCTTCCTCTTCTCAAATCCGATCGCTCCCCGGACGCCCTAGCCGCACGGTCGAGGAAAAGAGGAAAAAGGGTATACGGTGGATCCCTAACCCTAAGTCCGTTCCTTATAAACCCCCGTTCAACTAAATATTAAAATAATAATAATAATAATAATAATAATAGTAATAATAATAATAATAATAATAATAATAGTAATTTTAGCGGCTAACAGTTACCTCAAAAAGCGTGCGGATCGCCCGCACGGATCCTGGAACGTCCGAAAGTGGTCCAAATTTTAGATTTAAGTTCTGGGAGGTCCCGGGGTCAGAATTCGAATCCGATCGCACCACCGTTCTCCGTTTCGCAAGCCCTATCACCTAAAATTACCCACGAGCCTCAACGGATCGCCCAGACTTAAGCGAAAAAAATTGCACCCGCCGGATATCCCTACCGCGGGAAGAAAGGAGAAAAAGACAAAAGTCGAAAGAACAAAGTGGGTCTTACAGACTAGCACCCCGTAATATGTCTGCATGTATTTGACCAGACTAGTAGAAAACCCTCACATGGGTTAGTTCTTTCATGTTCCAATTTTTCCACACTTTATATTATTTATTTCCTGGACATAGAGTTTCTCATCGCCCCGTTGGCGGGCCGAGTGGTCGGATTATTGTGGGATGCATTGACACTCGTGTCTGGGGACCGAGTGGAGTCTGTTAGCTGTTGCTAGTCTCATTTCGGTGTCGGGGCCGTTTGACTAAACGGTGATCCCGAGTTGTCGAGTTTTCTCTAATCTTTTTGTCGTCACTGTGTTCGTGGCAGTAGTGTACTGGTGATAGCAGGACCCTGAACCCAGACTGTTTTTGTCACGCCCCGGGGTCAAGACTGTACCCCGGGCTCGCCAACAGATCCGCCGTCCCTACAGGAAGCCCTGTAGAGGCGTAGCGTCTAACCTGCAAAAAGGAAGATACTACACTAAACAGATATCAGAGCAAAATAACTGCTAGAAATAAAATAAGTACAACTCTCAATATACAATAAGTCCTCACCAACAAATACAAGAGTCTCTTAAAGAAAGAAGAAAAGTACAACTCGATACCTCACTACATAATCTCTCAAACATGACACAACCAAAATATAAGGGTACCTCTATAACACACTGAAGCTGAAGGGGGAAGGGATCTATCTCGCGACTCCCTTACCTCGGTCTGGAAAAGCAGGATCAGCTACTGGCACCGCAGGAACTGGAGCTGAAGTCCCTGGGGAAAAACACCACGACGGGTGTGAGAACTACCTCCCACAGTAGTTCTCAGTGGGTGCCGCCAACAAGCCCGACGGCCTGCCCACTAAGTCTACTAGAGACAAAAAGTAACAAAAGAAATGCAGTATGAAAAGCTGAAAAGTAAACATCTACTGCTACTATGCCTCTATCTACAATGCCCAAGGGAAAAGAAAACAGGAGGACGATATGCCACTACTGACACTCAACTCAGAATACCCAATCCAAACTGACTGCCACAACGGGTCCAGTCAAACCTGCGCCTACCTACTGCTGTAGGTATGTCCGGTACTCCAACCCGGTATCTAGCTCAATCTCAAAGCCGGTACTACAACCCGGTCTCGCCTGCTCCGGAGTGGCACTCGAGGGGAGCGACCGCTCGAGTCAAATAACTGCGCAACACTGTCAAGCACAAAAGTGGCACACGCAGGTTATGATCCAATCACTATCTCACTCACTGGCTAAAATCCACACTGTCACTATGACCATGTCCCAAGGATCCCAGATCCACTATCACTATCACTATGCAAACTGGTCTACAGACTGCTACAAACGCCACTCGGTCCCCAGACGCGAGTGCAAATGCAATCCCCAGCTAATAAACCTCCCGGCCCACGACTCGGGGAAAAGAAATCACTATGACCAGAGTGACTAGAGTACTACCACTGTGGAAAGCTAAGGTGATAAATAATTCTGATGTATGTTCAAGTTACTGCAGTTTAATGGCGCATGATAATTAAGTAACAGGCAATTACGCTAAGTTAAATTTCCCAAGTTGCAGAGTTTATCAAAAGATCGACAGATTTAGCAATTAGCTACAGTTTCATGTTGTAAGGGTTCAAATACTGCAAGTGGTTCAATGAGGTCATCAGATTTAACAACTATCAACTGTGGGTACTAACATACAATTCTCACATAATATTGGGGCCATAAATTAACGTGCATGCTACTACATTCATAGAATTAGAGTGCAGTCCATAGATTTTGAAAGCAGGATCACCCACCTGATCGCGCTAACTGTCCGGGGTCGCACAGATAAAAAGCCCAGAAACTGATAAAACTCCGAGTCCACTAAGCAAAGAGCACCATAGTGGTGCTTACAAAGTCCTGGGTACAACAACAATTCCACATATACATTAATTCCACACTAATTCCTTATACAAAAATCTGCAAGAACAGTCACTGTTCAAACGTAATTTCCACCTGAAATAATTTTCCACAAATTCCAATAAAAATATCACGACGATCCTCGCGAAGTGTAGATGTCGATAGGCTCTTGAATCGTCGAATTCCGATGTCCGGATGAGGAGATAAAAATCCGCGAAGTGAGTGCTGTCCAGGAATCTCACAGCAAAACAGCGGCTCAGTAATGCCTCGAAATCCGTGCCAAAAACCCAAATCTAGGCAAAACACTCAACACGAAAGTCGAAGATTTACCTCTCGTGAATCCAACGCCGCAAAAATCGCTGAAATCGGCTGTCGGGGTAGCTCTGTGGAATTTTTAGACCGAAATGCGACGATAACGGGCCTCCAACAGAAATCCGTCGCTCCGCACTTCGAGGCAGAAAACACAGTCGTCGCGGCTTCCAAAAGTTCTGAAATTTCACCAGGAGATTCCCAAGAGGAAGAGGAAGAAATTTGGTAAAGGGAGCAATGGCTAATTCCCCTCGGAAAGGGCTCAAAATCGCGGCCCAAGTGGCCTATTTATAGGCCCACAAGGAAAAGCAGCCCAAAAAGCCACTTAAGTCACTTTCGGGCCCAACTTTCGGGCGCCCGAAAGTTTTCGGGATGCTACAGTAACGGGCCGGCCCGTTACTGTATGCGCCCGAATCCTCCTCAGGCCGCCACGTGTCCCTGATCCGCCTTCTGCACCCGGCGCACGAACCCCGACGAATCCTGCGGCGCCACGTGTCCCGACCAGGCGACGTGCACCCTGCACCGGACCAACCACGGGGCGCCACGTGGCGCCCCCCTCGTCGACCCGGTCAACGCGCACGTCGCGCGACGTGCGCGGCCGCGCCGCCGCCGGAACCGGGTCGGGCACGCGCCCCGAGGCACCGCCTCAGCCGCCACTGCCGAGTGGACCGGGTGCACCAGAACCCGCCAACCACACAACGCCACGTGTCCACCGGTCTACCGTGCACCAGGCCAAAAATTCATGGACCGCGTGCACAACACCGCACCAACCACAAGATGCCACGTGGCCTTCCCTCGGTCCACCGTGCACCCCGCCAAGGCCCGTGGACCGCGCCCGCTGCGCCGGCCAACCGCAGCGCGCCACGTGGCCCGCGCCGGTGCACGCGCCCCGCGGTGGACCGCGCGCCTGCGCCGCCGCCCGCCGCCGCGCTCCGCCGCCGCCGGCGCTCTTCCGGCCGCCGGAACAGTAACCACGCCTCGATTTCCGTGTTTTCGCGTCCGGGTTCCGAAAAATTCAAGTAAATAGTCCATTTCGCTCGTTTTCGCGCGCTGAATCCAAATCCGAGGTCCGTTCAGCCAAATTCCGCTTCTAAAATTTTCCAAAATTTCCCGGAAGAGTAAACTTGATCCAATTTCGTGCCGGGTCACATTCTTAGCTCCAATAAGCGCGCAAACACCTCACACACCCAAAATGGACTCCCAGCAAAGAAAACAAGCTCCAATTTCACCAGAAACCCAAATCTGGGGCCCGACACGCACACACACACCCCTGCAACCTCCAAACCAACAATAAACCCTAAAGTGGGGATCCGGGTCCTCACATCCTCCCCACTAAAAGAAAGTTTCGTCCTCGAAACGAACACGGCTCAAAAGGGAGTCTCCAAGCCCAAAGGTAAGCATCCATCAGCACAAAACTCCAACTGTAGTATTCCGAACCCCCATGCAGCTTTTTCCCGTGAATCCACTGTTTAGACACCTGTTGATGGTGTATCTGGCCCATAGTGCATCAAGGGGATGCCACTGATGGACCCAGTGAGCTTAGTTAGCTGTTTTGGCCTTCGGCTGCTTATGCCGAATGTTAGAATTTTATTTAGGCCAAACGGAGGGTGGATTTGGATTCAGCGCGGAAAAACACTTGAGATTGGCTTTTGGTTTGCCCAATTCGGAGTCCGGATGCCCAAAAGCGGACACCCGGAAGTTTTGACAGTTTTTGGCGCTTGCGGGAGCCTCCGGCAAATTTTGGAGGCGGAATTTGGCGAAACGGACCTCGTTTTTGGAATCAGCGCGCGAAAACGGTCAAGACGGGCTATTTGCTGGTCAAATTTGTGCTTGGGTTACTGTTCATGCCGGAACAGTGTCGCCGGCGATCGCCGGCGGCGGCCGGCGGCGGCGGGCAGCGTCGGCGGGCGGCGGCGCCGCCGCGGGCAGGCGGCAGGCGGCGGCCCAGGGCGCGGGCAGGCCGCGGGCAGGCGCGCGGTCCACCGCGCGGGGCGTGCACCGGAGGCGGGCCACGTGGCGCCTTCCGGTTGGCCGGTGCAGCATTCGCGGTCCACGGAGTTTTGGGCCGGGTGCACGGTGGACCGGGTGGACACGTGGCGGATCGGGATTGGCGGGACTTGGTGCGCGCGGTCCACGCGATGGCCGGGGCAGGTGACCGTACGCCCGGGGCAGCCGGCCGACGTGCGCGGTGCACGGCCGTCGTGCGCGGTGCACGGCTTGTCGGGGACGCGTGGCACGCCGCCAGTGGCTGGCTCTGGTGCACCGGGTGCAGCGGGGTTTTGGGCTTAGTGGGCTGGGCTGTGCTGTGGGCCGGGCCGCACTGTGCGCGCCCGGAAATCTGGGCCGGCCCGTTACTGTAGCCGCCCGAAAATCCCCAAGCGCCCGAAAGTGGGGACACAGAGGGTATTTCCGAATTGTTTTTCAGCCTCTATATAATGCACAGTCCGAGCCTTCTTCTCCTCTATTGTTCTCCCAAACCGAGCCAAATCTGCAAAGCCTATTTCTAGCAAAATTTTGCATCTTTTTGTCCTGGATCTTCCTACCAAATCTTAGGAATTTTGGTGGCACGAATCCCGAGGTTCCCCATTTTACGGTGCGGCGCGACGTTGCTTACTTGTGTTCTTCCTTCGGCGCAGCGTTCGTGTTTTTGCTCCCCGAGCTACCCCGACATCATTTTCCTGTGATTCTTGCACCAGTGGACTCCTAAGAGGTAGAACTTCATCTTTCGTTATAGTCGCGCTTTTCCGTTTCGAGGTTTTGGCACGGTTTTCGAGGCTACAAGTGACCCCTTTTTCTGTATGGAATTCTTGACAGCAGTGGAGTGTTTCAGCCTTATCTTCGCGCACGAGTGTCTGATGGAAACGAGCTTATACAACTTTTGCATCTACGGATCGCAAGGAACGCGCTCGTATTTTTAGTGGATTTTTGTGAATTTTCCTTCGAGGTGATAATTAAGGATCTCTCTGTGAATAGTAATCTACCCTTAATCATGATTAGTGTTTGAGAGTGTCCACTTGCTGAATTTTTATCTTGGTGTACAGAACTCGGATTTGGGCGTGCAAGGTACCGTTGCGAAGCTATCGTCGCGAGGATCGCCAGGATATTTTTATTAGAATTTTCTGGACATTTGTTGCAGGTGATAATTTGACAGTTTAGTACTTGTGTTTGTATGTGGTAATTAGTGCTGTGATTGTGACCCTAGTGTAATTAGTGGATTCCTTGTTGTACCAGGAGTATTGTGGGCGCGGATTTGGATTTTTGGTATTCTCTGACTGTACAAGTTGGGACAGTTGCGCTTCAGGTGGGTGGTTGTTACACTCCTCTTTTTGTATGCCCACTAGGAATGTCAGAGTACTTTGTTATAACAATGTTGAACGTGTTGATTGTTAGACTTGCATGCTCTAGGGAATCGCTTATTAATTCTGGAACTTATACCCCGTGACAACATAGAATTAGAGGACTGCAAAACCAAGGTTTATTCATGTGAAACGGTCATCCTAGCCTATATCACTTCAACTGTTATACTTGGAAATTGGAACATTGCATGATTTAACTGATCACCTGATGATTGTCATCTTTTACTGCTACACTATTTTGGAATTGACTTAGGAGAAACCATGCTTTTCTCTTTCTCCTTTCATTGTTGGCATTAGCGGCTTACTCGCTCAGGTTCGAGCGTATAGTGGACAGTGTAGGCAGGTATTGGGGAATTGGGGACAGGCTGAGTGGTCAGGGGGTTGCGGCGACCACGGATCTTGGGTGGTTGACCGGATTGTTTTATTGCATCAGATTGGGCGTTCGGGGATCGGGCTTACTTTAGTGGAGGGTTGTGCCCACTTCTTGAGTCTCGATCCAGTCCTGCTATTATGAGACAGTGGTTACAGAGATGTTGATACAGTGGTATTATTTGTACTCGTGTGGGTCGCTCCCCTCGAGTGCCACTCCGGAGTAGGCTTTCCACGGTGTGAGCGCCGGGCACCATGCTAGTTTCTTGAGTTCCACGGTGTGAGCGCCGGGCACCAGGCTGGGTTTTTGAGTTCGATTGGCAGAGCAGGCAGGGCCAGTGTTCACTGGCAGTCAGATTGGGTCTTTATGACCGGATACTTGATTCTGATGAATCACTTTTCCCATCCTTATTGGTTGGTCATGTAGAGGCATATTAGGGATAGCATTTTTATCAGTCGCTTTATTTATTAGCATCCCTTCCCTTCTTCTTTCCTTTTTGCCTCGGTGCACCTGGTGGGCATATCTGAGCTGAGGCTTTACCCACTAGGGGAGGCTACTGTTTATAGTAGTACTGACCCCCATTGTTTTTCTTGTTCCCTTCTTTTCCCTTGTTTTGCAGAGTCCTCTGTGGGAGTTGCTGGGACATCAGCAACTGATCGGGGCAAGCGCATCGCTGACTAGTTAGAGAGCCTACCGAGGGTCGTAGCTGCTTGACTTTTGGGTACCAGATCTTCTCAGACAGTTTTTCTTTCTTTTCTTTTGGGGTCTGGCTTCTGCCAGCTTTATGTATTTTGTAGTTGTGAGCTGGGAGAGACACTTGTATTTATTTTACTGTTGTACTTTTATTTCCAGCTTCTGTCTGAGATACTGTAGTTTTATTTCAGCTCTGATTATTATTATGCTCTTTTATTATTATTTCATATCTGAGCAGGTTACCGACGCTTCGTGTATGTGGGAAATACCGCATGCACGGCGGATCTGTGGACGGGCCCGGGTTCTGGTTTACACCCGGGGCGTGACAGATTAAGTTGGTATCAGAGCTTAGGGATAGGTCAGTTGGGACTTAGGAAACCCTAGGCTTTTGACAGACCCTAGGATTATAGGGCGTGAGTAGCGTGACTTGTTGCGGAAGTCGGTGATTATTATTGTTAACTCTTCCAGTGAGTGAAGAGTGATTGACATAGTCTATTTCTGTTGAACCATTATGTTGGCTGCAGACAACCTAAGGTTACAGAAATAGGGGGATGTCTTTTGACTTTCGCCAGATTGGGTCGTGTGGGGTTTTGTTGCTGATGTTTGGTTTCTTGTGGCAGGATGCCTCCTCGACGTCGGATTCCCACTCGGGGTGTTCCTTCGCCCCCTGCTGAGCCAGAGCAGCCTACACCACCTGAGCTTGCTGAGTTGAGGGCCTTGGTGGCCCAGTTGGCGGAGGGTCAGCGCCGCCAGGAGCAGAGGATTGAGCAGCTGCTTGCTCAGAGGGAGGCACCACCCCCAGCTGTTCCGGAGGCCCCTGCGCCTCCTGTTGCACCTTTTGCGCCATCGGCGCCATCTTCGAGTATCGGGGCTCTGCGGCGTTTCAGCCCTTGACTACGGAGGAGGAGCGGGATTTTGCTGACAGACTCGCGGCGTTTGTCAAGCGGGGACCACCGAGGTTTTCGGGGCGGGATGCTCAGCCCCGGGCTGTTGGGATTTGGCTTTCTGCGATGGAGAAGCTTTTCCGGGACTTCTTCATCGACCCGAGGTACCGAGTGCACATGGCGGTGCACTGTTTGGACGGAGATGCTGACTTTTGGTGGCAGCGAGTTGAGCCACTGGAGTTCCGGATCACTAGGCAGCTACCTTGGGAGGAGTTCAGACGGATGGTGTTGGACACCTACTTCTCTACCAGTGTGAAGAAAAAGTTAGAGGATGATCTGAAGAATTTGCAGCAGGGCGAGCGACCGACCCATGCTTACTTTCAGGAGTTCAGGGAGTTGCTGAACTGTGTGCCTTATGTCGCCCGTGACGGTCCGCACCAGGTTGAGCTTTTTGAGGGGGGCCTTCGCCCAGAGATATACACACTTGTGCATGCTCAGAGATTTCAGACTCTGGAGGCAGCCGCAGAGCATGCACAGTGGGTGGAGAGAGGCGATCAGGAGGTGGCCAGACGGAGGGCTGCGGTCGCGCAGAGTTCCGACAGGAAGCGACCAGCCCCAGAGGATGGGGGACAGACCAGCTCTTGGAGACCGCCACGGCCGCCGCAGTCTCAGTCTTTTGGCCGTGGTCGATCTGATAGGAGAGGGCCTGGGGGACCCCAGAGACCGCAGCAGCATCCACAGCAGCAGCACCAGCAGCAGAGACCACAGCAGAGGCAGCAGAGGTCTCAGCAGCAGTCCTCGAGACAGCAGCAGCAGCCGAGACAGCCCCGACCTTCTGACCGATGTATTTTCTGTGGAGGTCAGCATGCCGCCATTACTTGTGATCAGAGATGGGGTCGATGCTTCCGTTGTGGGCAGCCTGGGCATGTGCGAGCCACTTGCCCCCTTTCTACTTCCTCGGCACCGTCTTCGGCATCGGTTCCCTTTCCC
Organism: Tillandsia fasciculata; assembly: GCA_029168755.2. Taxonomy (NCBI): domain Eukaryota; kingdom Viridiplantae; phylum Streptophyta; class Magnoliopsida; order Poales; family Bromeliaceae; genus Tillandsia; species Tillandsia fasciculata. The sequence continues at coordinate 5,476,460 of CM054932.1, read as the reverse complement.
CCTCAGCAGCAGCGGCCACCAGCTCAGCGGCCTTATGCTCCAGCGAGCAGGCCGTCCACTTCTTATCCTGTAGACTCTCGACCTCCAGCACCGAGCGGGCGGGTGTATACCGCCCAGTTGGCGGATTCTTCAGCGGCAGACCAGGTGGTGGCAGGTATTATTCTACTCTTTGGTATTCGGGCTCGTACCTTATTCGACACTGGAGCATCTCATTCCTTCATTAGTCGAGCATTTGCATCCCTGCATGGTCTAGAGGTAGAGTCCTTATCTTATTCATTAGAGGTGCGGATTCCTGATCATATTCTGCATGTCGAGGAGCGTTGTGTGGCTTGCCCAGTGCAGTTGGGGCCTTGGATTTTGCCTGCAGACTTGCTTGTTTTGCAGCAGCTCCAGGATTTTGATTTGGTACTTGGGATGGATTGGCTGTCGCGGTATTCGCCACTATCGACTGCAGAGAGAGGACGGTGACTCTTCGCGAGCCAGGACAGGAGGAGTTCATTTTCAGAGGCTGCCAGAGCACGCTGTTCGCAGCGACCATTTCCTCGGCCAGAGCTAGGAGGATGATGAGTAGGGGTTGCACTGCCTTTTTGGCCACTGTGGTGGAGGTGCCTACGGCGGCACTGGGACTCGAGGATATCTCTATTGTCCGCGAGTTCCCAGATGTATTTCCCCCTGAGTTGACGACGATGCCGCCGGAGAGGGAGATTGAGTTCGTGATTGATGTAGTTCCTGGAACTGCACCAATCTCAAAGGCACCTTATAGGATGGCGCCAGCCGAGTTGAGGGAGTTGAAGGCCCAGCTTCAGGATCTTTTGGATAGGGGCTTCATTCGACCCAGTGTTTCTCCGTGGGGAGCGCCTGTGTTGTTTGTGAAGAAGAAGGATGGGTCACTGCGGTTGTGTGTGGATTATAGGGAATTGAACAAAGTGACCATCCGGAACAAGTATCCCCTCCCCCGGATTGATGATTTGTTTGATCAGTTACAGGGAGCATCGGTGTTCTCGAAGATTGATCTGCAGTCCGGTTACCACCAGCTGAGGGTGAGGGCCGAGGACATCTCCAAGACGGCTTTCAGATCGCGGTACGGGCATTATGAGTTCACTGTGATGCCTTTTGGGTTGACCAATGCCCCTGCCGCATTCATGGACTTGATGAACAGGATTTTTCAGCCGTTTTTGGATCGATTTGTGGTGGTGTTTATAGATGATATTCTGATCTACTCCCGGAGTGATTTGGAGCACGAGGAGCACTTGAGGATCGTGCTACAGCTTCTGCGAGAGAAGAAGCTGTATGCTAAGTTCAAAAAGTGTGAGTTTTGGCTTCGGGAGGTTGCTTTTCTGGGTCATGTCGTTTCAGCTGCTGGAGTGATGGTGGATCCGGCCAAGGTGGATGCTATTCGAGATTGGCCGAGGCCGACGACTATCACTGAGGTGCGGAGCTTTCTTGGTTTGGCGGGCTACTATCGGCGCTTTGTGGAAGGCTTTGCGAAGCTTTCCTCTCCCCTCACTCGTCTGACCAGGAAAGGAGTTAAGTTTGTTTGGAGCGAGACTTGCCAGAGCTGTTTCCAGGAGCTGAAGCAGAGGTTGATGACCGCTCCAATCCTTGCCCTCCCTGTTATGGGGGAAGGATTTGTGATTTACAGTGATGCCTCACTTAGTGGTTTGGGCTGTGTGTTGATGCAGCAGGGTAGGGTAATTGCCTATGCTTCGAGGCAATTAAAGGATTATGAGAAAAATTACCCTACTCATGATCTGGAGTTGGCAGCGGTGGTGTATGCTCTGAAGCTGTGGCGGCATTACTTGTATGGTGAGCATTGCGAGATTTATACTGATCACAAGAGCTTGAAGTATCTGTTCACTCAAAAGGAGCTGAATTTGAGGCAACGCCGGTGGTTGGAGCTGCTAAAGGATTATGATCTGAGTATCCTTTATCACCCCGGCAAGGCCAATGTTGTGGCGGATGCTTTGAGCAGGAGGACGAGCCTGAGCTTATTGATCTCGCAGCAGGCGCCGTTGGTCGAGCAGATGAGGCGATTACAGCTGGAGGTAGTATCCCCTGGGGTCTCTGCTAGACTCATGTCTATGGTCTTGCAGCCCACTCTGTTGGAGAGGATCAGGGACACTCAGAGTGAGGACCCCCACTTGATGAGGATCAGGACGCAGCTTCAGGCAGATCAGACAGGGGATTTTTCTGTGGACAGCTCGGGAGTACTGCGGTACAGGGACCGAGTGTGTGTGCCTATGGATCAGGAGATTAGAGATCAGATTTTGAGAGAGGCCCACTATACACCTTATACTATCCACCCTGGAGGTACTAAGATGTATAAGGACCTCAAGGCACAGTTTTGGTGGCCCGGAATGAAGCGGGATGTTGGGAGATTCGTTGCTCATTGTTTAACTTGTCAGCAAGTGAAAGCAGAGCATCGCGTTCCTGCTGGCAAGTTGCAGAGTCTTCCAATTCCCGAGTGGAAATGGGACCACATCACTATGGATTTCGTCACTGGATTGCCGAGGGCGCAGAGCGGGGCAGATGCGATCTGGGTTATTGTTGACAGACTCACCAAGTCGGCGCACTTCTTGCCAGTTCAGATGACTTGGTCATTGGAGCATTTGGCACAGTTGTATATGGATGAGATTGTGAGGCTTCACGGTATCCCTGCTTCGATTGTGTCAGATCGGGACCCGAGATTCGTATCACGCTTTTGGGGGAGTTTGCATTCTGCTTTGGGGACTCAGCTCAGGTTTAGCACTGCTTTCCACCCACAGACCGATGGGCAGTCAGAGCGCACCATTCAGACCCTCGAGGATATGCTTAGAGCGTGCGTTATGGATTTTGGAGGAGGGTGGTACCGGCACTTATCTTTGGTTGAGTTGCGTACAACAACAGCTATCAGGCGAGCATCCGGATGGCTCCGTTTGAAGCGTTGTATGGACGCAAGTGTCGGTCCCCCTTATATTGGAGTGACGTGGGTGAGAGGAGGACTTTGGGACCGGAGTTACTTTTGGAGGCAGAGGAAAAGGTCAGGATTATTCGCCGGCATCTTGAGACAGCCCAGAGTCGTCAGAGGAGCTACGCGGATACTCGACGGCGAGACCTGGAGTTTCAGATTGGTGATCATGTCTTCTTGAAGGTCTCGCCCTCGAAAGGGGTCCGGAGATTTGGAGTACGGGGGAAGCTCAGTCCCCGTTTTATTGGACCCTTTGAGGTACTGGATAGAGTTGGTCCTGTGGCATACAGAGTTGCCTTGCCCCCGCGCCTGGCCGGAGTTCATGATGTCTTCCACGTCTCAGCTCTGAGGAAGTATGTGTTTGACCCGTCGCACGTGATTGACTTCACTTCGTTGGAGATCGGCGAGGACTTGGTTTTCGAGGAGCGCCCGTTGCGGATTCTTGCTCGTGAGGTGAGGGAATTGCGCAATCGGGCCATTCCTTATGTGAAGATCCTATGGAGCCATCATGAGGAGCGAGAGGCTACTTGGGAGCTAGAGACAGAGATGAGAGATGCCTACCCCTTCTTGTTCGAGGCCGCAGTTTGAGGTACGTCTGCTTGTTTATTTTCGTTTCGGGGACGAAACTTTTTTTAGTGGGGGAGGGTGTAGTATTCCGAACCCCCATGCAGCTTTTTCCCGTGAATCCACTGTTTAGACACCTGTTGATGGTGTATCTGGCCCATAGTGCATCAAGGGGATGCCACTGATGGACCCAGTGAGCTTAGTTAGCTGTTTTGGCCTTCGGCTGCTTATGCCGAATGTTAGAATTTTATTTAGGCCAAACGGAGGGTGGATTTGGATTCAGCGCGGAAAAACACTTGAGATTGGCTTTTGGTTTGCCCAATTCGGAGTCCGGATGCCCAAAAGCGGACACCCGGAAGTTTTGACAGTTTTTGGCGCTTGCGGGAGCCTCCGGCAAATTTTGGAGGCGGAATTTGGCGAAACGGACCTCGTTTTTGGAATCAGCGCGCGAAAACGGTCAAGACGGGCTATTTGCTGGTCAAATTTGTGCTTGGGTTACTGTTCATGCCGGAACAGTGTCGCCGGCGATCGCCGGCGGCGGCCGGCGGCGGCGGGCAGCGTCGGCGGGCGGCGGCGCCGCCGCGGGCAGGCGGCAGGCGGCGGCCCAGGGCGCGGGCAGGCCGCGGGCAGGCGCGCGGTCCACCGCGCGGGGCGTGCACCGGAGGCGGGCCACGTGGCGCCTTCCGGTTGGCCGGTGCAGCATTCGCGGTCCACGGAGTTTTGGGCCGGGTGCACGGTGGACCGGGTGGACGCGTGGCGGATCGGGATTGGCGGGACTTGGTGCGCGCGGTCCACGCGATGGCCGGGGCAGGTGACCGTACGCCCGGGGCAGCCGGCCGACGTGCGCGGTGCACGGCCGTCGTGCGCGGTGCACGGCTTGTCGGGGACGCGTGGCACGCCGCCAGTGGCTGGCTCTGGTGCACCGGGTGCAGCGGGGTTTTTGGGCTTAGTGGGCTGGGCTGTGCTGTGGGCCGGGCCGCACTGTGCGCGCCCGGAAATCTGGGCCGGCCCGTTACTGTAGCCGCCCGAAAATCCCCAAGCGCCCGAAAGTGGGGACACAGAGGGTATTTTCCGAATTGTTTTTCAGCCTCTATATAATGCACAGTCCGAGCCTTCTTCTCCTCTATTGTTCTCCCAAACCGAGCCAAATCTGCAAATGCCTATTTCTAGCAAAATTTTGCATCTTTTTGTCCTGGATCTTCCTACCAAATCTTAGGAATTTTGGTGGCACGAATCCCGAGGTTCCCCATTTTACGGTGCGGCGCGACGTTGCTTACTTGTGTTCTTCCTTCGGCGCAGTGTTCGTGTTTTTGCTCCCCCGAGCTACCCCGACATCATTTTCCTGTGATTCTTGCACCAGTGGACTCCTAAGAGGTAGAACTTCATCTTTCGTTATAGTCGCGCTTTTCCGTTTCGAGGTTTTGGCACGGTTTTCGAGGCTACAAGTGACCCCCTTTTTCTGTATGGAATTCTTGACAGCAGTGGAGTGTTTCAGCCTTATCTTCGCGCACGAGTGTCTGATGGAAACGAGCTTATACAACTTTTGCATCTACGGATCGCAAGGAACGCGCTCGTATTTTTAGTGGATTTTTGTGAATTTTCCTTCGAGGTGATAATTAAGGATCTCTCTGTGAATAGTAATCTACCCTTAATCATGATTAGTGTTTGAGAGTGTCCACTTGCTGAATTTTTATCTTGGTGTACAGAACTCGGATTTGGGCGTGCAAGGTACCGTTGCGAAGCTATCGTCGCGAGGATCGCCAGGATATTTTTATTAGAATTTTCTGGACATTTGTTGCAGGTGATAATTTGACAGTTTAGTACTTGTGTTTGTATGTGGTAATTAGTGCTGTGATTGTGACCCTAGTGTAATTAGTGGATTCCTTGTTGTACCAGGAGTATTGTGGGGGCGCGGATTTGGATTTTTGGTATTCTCTGACTGTACAAGTTGGGACAGTTGCGCTTCAGGTGGGTGGTCGTTACACTCCTCTTTTTGTATGCCCACTAGGAATGTCAGAGTACTTTGTTATAACAATGTTGAACGTGTTGATTGTTAGACTTGCATGCTCTAGGGAATCGCTTATTAATTCTGGAACTTATACCCCGTGACAACATAGAATTAGAGGACTGCAAAACCAAGGTTTATTCATGTGAAACGGTCATCCTAGCCTATATCACTTCAACTGTTATACTTGGAAATTGGAACATTGCATGATTTAACTGATCACCTGATGATTGTCATCTTTTACTGCTACACTATTTTGGAATTGACTTAGGAGAAACCATGCTTTTCTCTTTCTCCTTTCATTGTTGGCATTAGCGGCTTACTCGCTCAGGTTCGAGCGTATAGTGGACAGTGTAGGCAGGTATTGGGGAATTGGGGACAGGCTGAGTGGTCAGGGGGTTGCGGCGACCACGGATCTTGGGTGGTTGACCGGATTGTTTTATTGCATCAGATTGGGCGTTCGGGGATCGGGCTTACTTTAGTGGAGGGTTGTGCCCACTTCTTGAGTCTCGATCCAGTCCTGCTATTATGAGACAGTGGTTACAGAGATGTTGATACAGTGGTATTATTTGTACTCGTGTGGGTCGCTCCCCTCGAGTGCCACTCCGGAGTAGGCTTTCCACGGTGTGAGCGCCGGGCACCATGCTAGTTTCTTGAGTTCCACGGTGTGAGCGCCGGGCACCAGGCTGGGTTTTTGAGTTCGATTGGCAGAGCAGGCAGGGCCAGTGTTCACTGGCAGTCAGATTGGGTCTTTATGACCGGATACTTGATTCTGATGAATCACTTTTCCCATCCTTATTGGTTGGTCATGTAGAGGCATATTAGGGATAGCATTTTTATCAGTCGCTTTATTTATTAGCATCCCTTCCCTTCTTCTTTCCTTTTTGCCTCGGTGCACCTGGTGGGCATATCTGAGCTGAGGCTTTACCCACTAGGGGAGGCTACTGTTTATAGTAGTACTGACCCCCATTGTTTTTCTTGTTCCCTTCTTTTCCCTTGTTTTGCAGAGTCCTCTGTGGGAGTTGCTGGGACATCAGCAACTGATCGGGGCAAGCGCATCGCTGACTAGTTAGAGAGCCTACCGAGGGTCGTAGCTGCTTGACTTTTGGGTACCAGATCTTCTCAGACAGTTTTTCTTTCTTTTCTTTTGGGGTCTGGCTTCTGCCAGCTTTATGTATTTTGTAGTTGTGAGCTGGGAGAGACACTTGTATTTATTTTACTGTTGTACTTTTATTTCCAGCTTCTGTCTGAGATACTGTAGTTTTATTTCAGCTCTGATTATTATTATGCTCTTTTATTATTATTTCATATCTGAGCAGGTTACCGACGCTTCGTGCATGTGGGAAATACCGCATGCACGGCGGATCTGTGGACGGGCCCGGGTTCTGGTTTACACCCGGGGCGTGACACCAACCCATCCCCCCTTAGAGTCGCTACAAAACTCTCCACAAAGCGCGTCCACCGCGCCAAAGCTCAGGAATTCCCAACACTGGGGACGAGGTAGAACAGCCACTCTCTAGCTCTACGGTCCAAGTATTCGAATTACGCCGCAAAACTTAACAAGAAAGGAAAGAGCCCCCCACCAGTAGGAAGGTCATCACCCTCCAACTCTCAGATTAGAAAACAACTGAAATTAGCGAAAAGTTCGAAGTTCTGAGAGACCAGAGCCCTTGCCCTCATCCAACAAGAACAGGTTCGGGCACCGTCCCCATTTTGGAGTAGTCTTCGTATCTTTCATCCTGTTCGCGAATTTCAGCACAAGAGTGGAAAATAAGGGAGAGAATGATTGATGCCGTTCCTCTGCTGCTGCAACAAAACGGAAGCTACGGTCTATCCATGCCCCTAAAAGAAAACACACTCTAACCCAGACCCCTAGAGACAACCCTCTAGTCCTAGGCGTCACCTACGCTCGACAAGTCGCACCTAACCCAAAGCCGCTGAAGCCACTGCTGCAGGAAGGATGCCTCAGTAACCAGTAGAAATGATTCTTCTGTCGTCCAACTTGCGGAAAAGCCACTATTCTCCGTTCGCAATCGAATGTTGCACGATACCCCACCACTGGTCCATCCCAAGTGCTCAATCTGAGTCGGGGAGCTGCAACTGAACCAACACACACTCGGCGCGCCTTTCAAAGTTCAGTTGTTCTGATCATGCCCAAAATTTGCCTCTGCTGGGAAGATACTAGGATGAATCCAAACGCTAATGCAAGTCACAAAATCTCTACCCCTAAATTATGCTAAGATGCGCATGCCCTGATACCATGCAGATAGATGCAAAAACTCTACTGATGAATAAATGAGATGCACTGGTAACTAAAGAGCCCGAGCACGGACTGCTGAGAATAGACTAATACCTGCGATGACCTGCTCTGCTGCTGAAGTGTCCTCCACTGAGCGGCATAAACACGACCGCTCTGTGCCGGGGGACGTCGCTCTGGCTGCCGAGTAGATGATGAGGCAATATCTGGCCTGCATAGGCCGCAGTAGGGCTGGCTGGCTGGTAAGGAACAAACGGTGCAGATGCTGATGAAGGAGCTGAATGGCTGGCTCTGGGGCACACGCTCGCAAAGTGACGCGCCTGCCCGCAGCGAAAACAATGGCCCTGTCTCTGCGGGCACAGAGTCGGTAGTGTGGGGCCTCCACAGATAACACAGATCTGGGCGCTGCTGCTGAGAAGTCTGCTGTGAGAACTGCTGCTGTCGGCGGGGTCGACGCTGGTGCTGCTGTATCTGGCGAGACGCCCCCGATCTCTGGTGTCCCCGGCCCTGAGGGTGGTAACGCGAGGTCCCGGGGGTCCCTGCCTGCTAGACTGCCCCTCCTCCGGAGATGCCGGGCGCTTCGCCCCAGAAGTCGCTACAGGGGCCTGAGATACCTCATCCATCACTGGCCTCTCCACTCTCCACATACAAAGCCTGCTCCATCGAGGCCTCCAAGGTCTGCAGTCGGCGGGAGCGGACAAACTGGTAAATGTCTCAGCGAAGTCCTCTCTCAAACATATAAACGCGATGGCTCTCATCTCTAGCCACATGAGGCACACAAGCCAGTAACTGGTTAAATTATTCCGCTATGTAAATGTGCACCGGTCTATCTACCTGGCGGAGATTCTTCAACCGCTCCTCCAGCCGCTGTCTAACACTCTCTGGAAAGAAGGCTCCCAGCAACATGCTTCGGAACTCGGCCCAGGAAAGAAGCTGCATCCCGGTGGACCAGCGGGTCGCACACGCCGCCACCACGCCTCGGCGTTGCTCTCCAAAATGGGTAGCCAGAATAACCCGATACATCTCATCCGACAAATAAAGCTCTCAAAGTGGCGCTCCAGGTGGTAATGCCAAGGTCGCGGCTGCCCAAGGCCAGCATCCATGCCCCGAACATCGAGGCGGAACGAAACCGCCGCAGTCTCACAGCAAATCAACAACCACCTGCACTCCGCTGCTCTGTCTCAGTCAA
>CM054932.1:5439182-5467398 GCA_029168755.2 Tillandsia fasciculata | reverse complement strand
AGGGTGTGTGCACTCGGTCCACGTGCAAAAGTGGACACTTCCCGCGCAGGAAGGGCGCTAGGCACCAGCTACCGTGCTTGCGCAGCAAGGCACGCTCGAGCGCGTGCCGTCTCCGTTTCGGAAATCCGTTTTCCTCCCGTTTCCTATTCCATTCTTCGCTCCGTTTCAGTACAAATTTGACAGGGCGACTTTCGTTTCAGCTTAATTTACCACAGAAAATTTTAATTTTCAGTTTGGGCCATTTCGGGCAACAAGCCTCGCTGTATCTAGAATCATTGGCGGACCCCGTTCGCACAAATCGGATATCCTATCAACCCGGAAATTTTTACTATGACCTAAAACATAAATTACGAAGCTCCCCAAATTTTCTCAGAATTTTTCGACACTGTTGGCGGAGCCCGTTTTCCATATCGGTATCCGATCAACGCGAACACTTTTCTATGGTCTTAAAACATTTACGGGGCTCCGTAATTTTCTCGGAATTTCCGACACTGTGGAACTTTTCCACTAAAAAATCTGGGCCCCCTTTTCTCAAATAAATTTTTAAATGTCTCCATTTTAACCGATTTGGGCCCAATAGCGTCAACATATCTTTTGGGCTGAAGCGTATAACACTAGGTTTCATAACAACGTTTATTTTATGTATTTGCGCCCGATAAATTTGGTTTTGTAGAAAACCTAACATCAAATATTTTCGTATCTTTGGGAGTCGGTGTTTTATTTTACGTGATCGTGAGAATCTTGGAAAATTTGACTCTCGAAGTGACGAAGGGATTTTCTTAGGTTATTCTACAAACAGCAGAGCATATCGAGTTTTTAACTTAGAATCTAAGACGATCGTAGAATCGATAAATGTTAAGGTAGATGAAGCTTTTCACTTTGAATCTGAAAAATCTACCCTCGATATCTCTCTTGATGATGATACACCTGCTAATGCATCTTCTTCTAACAATTCTTTCGATAATAATGATGCATCTAACGGTTCTTCAAGTTTATCTGATGTGCAGGAATCATCTCGTGTACCTCCGCCTACTCCTCTACCTCAAACGTTACGCATCTCCAAGGATCACCCTGAATCGAACATCATTGGAGATCCACAAGAAGGAGTTAGAACACGGAGACAATTGGTTTGCGGATTTGCATGCTATGTATCTCAAATCGAACCAAAGAATGTTGATGAAGCTCTCCAAGATGACTACTGGATTAAAGCAATGCAGGAAGAGCTCCATCAATTCGAGCGAAACAAAGTCTGGGAATTAACGAAGCCTCCGAAGCAACACAATGTGATAGGTACCAAATGGATCTTCAAGAACAAGAAAAATGAAGAAGGTACTATCATCAGGAACAAAGCAAGGTTAGTTGCTCAAGGCTACTCTCAAGTAGAAGGTATAGACTTTGATGAAACTTTCGCCCCTGTAGCTAGACTCGAGTCCATTCGTATATTGTTTGCGATTGCTTGTCATTTTAAAATCAAATTATTTCAAATGGACGTTAAGAGCGCCTTTTTAAATGGTTTTTAAATGAGGAAGTTTATGTGGCTCAACCGAAAGGTTTTGTGGATCATAAACTACCTAACCATGTTTTTCGTCTGAAAAAGGCTCTTTACGGTCTGAAACAAGCACCGCGAGCATGGTACGAAAGGTTGACAAAGCACCTTTTGGAAAAGGGCTACACTCGAGGGGGAGCTGACAGGACTCTCTTTGTGAAGCATTATCAAAACAATTTCATAGTTGCTCAAATCTATGTCGATGACATTGTTTTGGAGCAACAAGAGATAATGATGCTTCTAAATTCGCGGAGACCATGGAAAGCGAATTTGAGATGTCCATGATGGGCGAATTGACTTATTTTCTTGGATTACAAGTTAAACAAAACGATGAAGGAATTCACTTGTGTCAATCCAAGTATGCACTGGAGTTGGTCAAAAAGTTTGATCTTGAAAATTCTAAGGATTTTCCGACTCCAATGGGAACTAGCCATAAGGGACTTGGAAGTGAATCACATAGTGAGAATGTAGACGAGAAACTGTATCGCAGTATGATTGGAAGTCTACTATATCTCACGGCTAGTCGCCCGGATATATCCTTCAGTGTTGGGATTTGTGCGAGATATCAATCAGCACCGAAGGAGGTTCACCTGAAAGCGGTGAAACGGATCATCCGGTATATCAAAGGTACAATCAATTTCGGAATTTGGTATCCTATGGGAACGACTTTGGATATTGTTGGATACTCAGATGCCGATTGGGCTGGATCAGTGGATGACCGGAAAAGCACGAGTGGTGCATGCTTCTATCTTGGCCACTGCCTTGTTGCATGGCACAGTAAAAAGCAGAATTGCATAGCACTCTCGACTGCCGAAGCGGAGTACATTTCTGCAGGAAGTTGTTCAACCCAATTGATTTGGATGAAAAGCGTGTTGAGCGATTTCCGGATTTCAGCATCTTCGGTAACCATTTTATGTGACAACACTAGTGCTATTAACATTTCAAAAAAACCCTGTGTTGCACTCTAGAACAAAACATATTGAACTTAGATATCATTTTCTTAGAGAGCTAGTTGAATCAAACATTCTTCAACTGTCATATATTTCAACTGAGGATCAATTAGCTGATATCTTAACAAAACCTTTGGATCAAAAACGTTTTATTCACTTGCGTAAAGCAATTGGCATGCTTTCCTTGAAATAATCTCTTTTTGAAACCTTTGCTTAGGTTAGGTTTTGTTTTTGTGTTTTTGTTTTGTTCTTTATCTATGTTTTGTACATAGGACATTAATTGAGCATAAATCATAATTGACTTTAATTGCATCCTTTTATGCATTTAGAAATTTATTATGCTTTTGATATCATAATATTTCAATGTTGCAATGATCATTTACGTTAATTAAACCATCTTTTAAGTGATCAAAGTCAATTTCTCTCTCAATGATCTCTTGGTATAGTCATTATCATATTTGATTGCTTAGTCGAGTATGAATGCGAGATCAATTTTTGGTTGAATACCTTATATATTAAATAATTGATAGCCAATTGAGGGGGAGTCAATGAAATGTAAAATGCTCAAAAGATGTGGAAAGAGTTACATCCCAATGAGGAGTGTGAAAACTACCACCACATGGAGAAAAGAAAGAAGAAAAAGATACTCCATGAATGCAAAGCATTTTTTTGTTTTAAAAATGTTGATGAAATGCATATTGAAATACTTGACTCAGTCATATTTCATGGTTGGTATAAGGTGGGATTTTTGATAAAAGATGCTCAAAGAGCCACTCCTTCAACAGATTGTCTAGATATATTATCTAACTTATCTGGGATTTCAAACATCTATTGATCTTGGTATTTCATTTTCTTTACCAAAATTGATGATTTGATAAAGGCATTACCATAAGATCAGGATAGATGTAATTGAAGTTGTTCAACTTTAAGTGTTTTAATTTCGTAAATTTTCGTTTCATTTTTGAGTATTTTTGATAGATTTTGTATAATCTATTTCTTGTTGTATGAAACGATGATTTTTGTTTAAAGTTGACATGGTAAAGTGCTTACATACTTTTTCTGGATTTTATGGAATTTTTCTAAATTTTTCTGGAGAAAAAGTTGAAGCCGATCCGGATCGGGGTAAGTGATCCGGATCCCGAACGCAGGATTCCTCCTGCGGGTAGCCGATCCGGATCACATTCTCGATCCGATCCGGATCACGGCTAGGGTTTATAACAGAAAAAGAGATTTCAATTTCTTTTACCCTAATCTTTTGTTCCCAAGCCTCTAGAGTTTCTCTCTCTAGATTTCTTGCATCTTGGAGCTTCCAAACTCAAAGTTCTTCAATTCCAAGTAAGTTTTGTTGATCAAATCTCGGTTTTTCACAGTTTTATATTTTTTCATCAAACGTGAGTAGAAATCATGGATCTTTTTCGTTTGTGAATGGTTTTTGATCAAATTTCTTTTGAAATAAGAACTCTGGGTCGATTAGTTTTGCTTTTATGCTGGGTTTTTACCTGATTAACGAGTTTTTAGGCTTCGATTTCTAAAAATTTGTTTTAGGGCATAAAAGAGGAATTTTTGAAAATCATGGATTGATCTATTTTTAAAATTCTTTTTGCAAAACTAATTTGATTCTTGGCTTCTCTACATGATTATGATTGTTGGTACAATTTTTCAAATTTTTCAAAATTGACGATTTTTCATGTGTTCTTGAGTTGCTCTTCACAGGACACTTTCTCTAAACTCAAAGCACTAGAGTCAATGGCATTCACCTGGATCATTCTTCTACTTGTTTCAATGGTACACACTCGAGCCACGAACAAATTAAAGAGAGCAAGAAAACACAAAAAAGGGGGTGAATTTGTTGAGGTCAGTGACACTGAAGTGGATGTCATGAGGTCGATTGGGCTGCATTGACTTGATGATGATGATGACTTTGCCTGAACAAAAGACACTCATAGTTCAAAAGGAAAAGCCTCCGATGGCTCAAAAGGAAAGGCAACCATGGATACAGGGAAAGCACCTATGACTGCACCAACCATCTCGTGAAAAGGAAACGTTTGACTAAACGCTTGGACTACGACAAGATACTGGTATTGACACGCCAACAGTTCCTGATTCGCCACCTCGAGTGGAAGAAGAATTCGTCAACATGGATCGCCTGCGAGCTTTTGAACGACGTGAATGCATCGGTGAGCGTCATGTCAACATTGAAGCCCTTCGCAATCACTCACCAGATTTGGAACCTTAATTGAGCAAGCTTCTCTTATCCAAGTCTGCCGATTCCCTGAACTTCTTGGATATTGTTTGTATCGTGTAAGAACTTTTTACACGAATGCAAGACATCTTCGTAAAGATGAACGTGGACCAATGCATTTCTTTACGAATGTCCAAGGGATGAAACACTAGATCACTCCGCAATTAATTGGTGAAGTTCTTGGCATGGAATCGAACTCTTCAGGGGTCAATTTTTTAAAGGGCAGAAGTTTGACGAATGCCTTGTGGCAAACCGTGATCGAGAAGATTTGTTTGGAAGGAACTAAATCTGCTGATGCTAAAAGTATAAAATCCAAGCATCTACGACTGGAATACCGATTTCTAAATTTCATCACGTGTTACAACATTCTGCCGAACATGCAGACCAAGGTCGTGAGATGGGAGAGACTACTGTTCTTATATCTCATAGGTCATCCCTCTGAGGCTGTCGGATTGAATATGAATATTCCGTACATAATTTGGAATAGGATGTCAAGATATGTTGTGCATCCTCATCCTTCAGAGCGACTTCCGTTTCCTCTACTCATCATGAGGATCTTACAAAAGTTCAACATTGATATAAGCTCAACATCATATCAGCACAGTTGCGGAATGATAGATGAATCAACGATTGTGAAATCGCTTCACAAATTACCACATGTTACTGGAAAGAGACCTTGTGGCGGCACCTCGGCCTCACCATCTCAACAAGAATCTGGCGCAGATGATGAAGCATCACTAACATCGATTTTCAAGGAACAACAGCGACTATCTGTTAAGCAAGAACAAATTTTGAGGGAGCAGCAAAGAATTTCGAATGAGCTTGAAATTGTCACGGCAGCTCATATTACAATAACCAAAAGGGTCAATTCAATGACCAAGCGGGTAAAGAAGATGTTCTATAAAATGGGTTGCACAAGCTCTGACGACTCGGATTCTGATGAATGATCACTATTTGACTGATTTATCTTTCTCTTTTCTTTTTGTGCAGGATTTTTAGGACTTAGTTTTTGTTCTAATTTTTTAATTTAGTTCTCAGATTTTTCATGTTAATGGAACTTCTTAACTCTCCTTACATTTTGTAGTTTTGCTACATTTTTGGCTTGTTTGTGACAAAAAGGGGGAGAGAGTTAGAGAGAACTTTGAGCAATGATTGAACAATGAATGATGTGAACATTGTGAATATCAATATCAAGGTAAGTATGACTTCAACTCAACTTTGGTTTTTCTTTCATTGATTGGTTGCATGTCCCTACTAACTATTCGACTAACTATTTGGGCATGTAATATGACTAACAAGTTGATGTTGGACTAACAGTTTGTGACATTTGGTTTTTGAATGCCTAGAAGCTATGTTGGTTTTTAACTATGATTCTCTTACATATCTGAATTCTTCAAATGTCATGATGAGAATAAACTCTATCTCTGTACTTGGTTTTGTATGTTTCAATTCTTGAGGTATCTAACGATTTTGTTTGTCAAGAATGCTTTCTGTGTGCAGAGAGTACAGATGTCTAAGTCTAGAGTCTGTTTTAGGAGTTTATCTCATGTTTTTAATTTTGGATCTCCATTGTAAATTTTTGTTGTATGGTGATAGCAACAAAAATATCTTTTTGAATTTTCTTTTGTGGATTTGTGTTTTGTCACGAAACCGCCAAAGGGGGAGATTGTTACGGAATTTGAGTTGGCGTATTTCGTGAAAGTATTAAGTCTTGAAGATTGAAGATGAAGAACTTTGGATCATATACCTCAATCTCAAGAAAGAAGAATTCAAAAGGATCAGGTACGTTTAACTAAAGATTTTTGATGATCCGAATACTTCTTATAGTGTAGAAACACCTGGAAGAGGTTTTATTGCATAATCATCAAAAACTGGACATGGGACATGTTCAGGATCCGGATCGTGCTCGGCAATCCGGATCCCGAAGGGTGTTTGTTCATACACTGGTTCAATCCGGATCGCAGCATTTCATGATCCGGATCCCGAACACTGGTTTTACCTTTTGCTTGCACGATCCGGATCAGGATTTGCAATCCGGATCCCGAACGTGATGTTTGGTGAAACTGTATGAACGATCCGGATCGGGGACTACGATCCGGATCCCGAACTAGCATTTTTCTGGAAATCGTCTTTCTTGCTTCTGCAATCCGGATCGTCCAATTCCAATCCGGATCGCCGTCGGTAAAATCTCCAGAAAAGGCTGTTTTTGATCCGTATCTTCTTCCAATGGTTTCTAACCTATAAATAGGCCCTATATTCATTTCTAGGGCATCCACATTGATCGGCAAAATAGAAAAAGATAGCCGAAAAGAAAAAATCCACATATAGAGAAGAAAGGAAATCAATAGATTTATTCTATGTTTCTTCATCTATATTGATTGATTTGATTCTAGGTTTTCCATACTCACATTTTGAGTAGAATCAAATCAATGAATACTTAGATGGTATTTCCGATCTATTTCTAATCTAAGTATTCGGCGGATCATCACCACCCAAACAAACAACGATTTACCCCAAATCGGCGCGTGGACTCGCGTGGCCTTGTGGATTCAAGGTGCAACTACGTTCGTGGATTCGAAGCGTGCTACTGGGTGAAGACCGTGGATTCGGTCGGACGTCGTGGACTCGACGTTGGACGCTGTGGATTCAGCGTTGGGCGCGGATCGTGGATTCGAGAAGCGTCGTGGAGCGAGCGGAGAAGATCTACTAGGAGCGTATGGTAAAAGGTTGAGTCGTCTGTGAGTACGTTATATCACCTTGTACGTGTGTTAATTCTAGTGGATTTCGCCGTGTTATCGGTCCCGTGGTTTTTTACTCCGGTTTGGAGTTTTTCCACGTAAAAATCTTGCGTGTTCTTTTATTTTTCCGCATTGGGTTTATTGCGCAATGATTTTTTGAGTGTTTATTGTTTACACCTATTCACCCCCCTCTAGGTGTTTTTTCCCCTATTTAGATCCAATTACTTATAACCCAACAAGTGGTGGTCAAGGAACCTACTGCTAGTGGTCTTGGGTCCAGAGAACCATTGGGTCGAGAGGGCTCACCCCGCCGGAGTTGGGGAAGAAGGGATGTAGCCGGTTTCTCTCCACGGCGATGCGCGGCCGCGGCTCAACCTC
This sequence comes from Tillandsia fasciculata, assembly GCA_029168755.2. Taxonomy (NCBI): domain Eukaryota; kingdom Viridiplantae; phylum Streptophyta; class Magnoliopsida; order Poales; family Bromeliaceae; genus Tillandsia; species Tillandsia fasciculata. The sequence continues at coordinate 5,459,544 of CM054932.1, read as the reverse complement.
CACGGAGCTCCTAGGATGCAGAGGAAGTCACTAGAAAACTCTTGGAAAGGTTGGGTTGCCAAAGGTTTTCATGCTCGCAACCTTCACCCAAGCTCGGCCAACTCAAATATGGAATGGCTCCTCGGCAACCCCAATCATCCTTGCCGGTTACTAGGCCCTCAGTGGGTTGAGAGGAGTACGAGGAGTCATCTTAACCCCTTGAATCCCCCTCCCATGGCTAGACCAAGAGTCACCCAACATTAAGTGTGATTTTGAACAAATCACGATTTGGTCCCTGCCAGCTTAACCTCCAGCCTCTAGGTCCCTACTGTAGGACACAATTGCACCTAGGACCCTGCCTAGAAAGTCCCATGCAAACGGTATATAAAATATTAGGGATTTTACAAAAATACCCTATTTTTTAACACTTTTCACGTATTTCGAGGCAAACGGTTCGTCGAATTGCGAAACGCACTTCGCCATGACGTCCGGCTCATCGAGACCTATCAAATAATGCATTTTCTTGTTTGATTCGGTACTCGAATAAATTCTCGAGCCATAAAGTTCTATGAGGTATACTGCATTGCACGCATTTCGATGCACCAGAGTCGCCAAACGCGAATTCTGTTAGTGCCATTGTGTTCAGAGCATCGAACTTAGCTACAAACGACTACCCATACTGCTAGGTCTGAGTCGCAGACAGTGGATCGGCCGTCGGCCGATCGAGAGGGGACCGAAAACCAGGGTTACTATTCATTTTACTATTCACTTAAGCTGTGGGCCCCGCAGCTTCTTTGCTGATTCTCGGAAGATCCGATCGTCGGATCGAAAACATATGAATATGAATTTTTCTTGTTTTGACGAGACGGTCGCAATGGTGAACTCGGATTTTCGAGATCAGACTCCGATCAAAAGTCGAGATTCTCGGGGTTCAATTACACCATAATTTATTTATTCTTGCTAATTATTAATCCGGAAAATATTTAACTTTAAAATTTAACTTTTAGAATTCACGATTATTACATCACCCACCCCTTATAAAAAGTTTTGTTCCCGAAACTTGAGTACAATCATGAATCAAACAAATGAGGAAAACGCTCTCGCATCTCTGACTCACGCTCCCACGTGGCTTCGCGTTCCCCGTGATTCTCCCACTGTACTTTCACATAGGGAATAGTCCTGTTTCGCAGCTTCTTCTCATCGCGCGCTAGGATCCGCATTGGAGCTTCATCGCAGCTCAGATCCTCCCGCAGTTGGACAGAGGTAGGGCTGATGACATGTGTAGGATCAGGTATGTACTTCCGCTGCATGGAGACGTGAAAGACATTATGCACACGGGCGAGACTAGGAGGAAGCGCTAGCTGATATGCCACAGGACCAATGCGCTCCAATATCTCGAAGGGTCCCACGAAACGAGGACTAAGCTTGTTTCGCATCCCAAATCGCTTGATTCCCCTAGTTGGCGACACCTTAAACAGTACGTGATCACCAACTTGGAACTCAAGATCGCACCTGCGTCGGTCCACATAACTCTTCTGTCTACTATGCGCGGTCAACAACCGCTGTCGAGCAATACGCACCTTGGCCTCAGCATCCTCCAATAGATCTGTCCCGACTATTCAGCATTCCCCAACATCGTCCCAACAGATCGGGGATCGACATCGACACCCATATAGTGCCTCGTAAGGCGCCATCCCGATGCTTGCCTGATAACTGTTGTTATAGGCGAACTCCACTAGCGGTAGATATCTGAACCATCTGTCTCCATAATCCATAACACATGCCCGTAACATATCTTCCAATGTCTGGATAACTCGCTCAGACTGCCCATCGCTCTGAGGGTGGAAGGCAGTACTGAAACTCAACTTAGTGCCCATTGACTGCTGAAGACTCTGCCAAAAATGGGACACAAATCGAGTATCTTGATCGGAGACAATTGACACCGGCACACCATGAAGCCGGACTATCTCGTCGATATACAACCGAGCAAGCCGATCTCGGGACCACGTTGTATGAACAGGCAAGAAGTGAGCAGACTTGGTGAGTCGATCCACAATAACCCAAATGGCATCGTGGCCTCACTAGGATCGAGGCAGACCGGTGATGAAGTCCATAGTGATCTGCTCCCATTTCCACACAGGAACAGGAAGTGGTTGTAGCATCCCTGCCGGTCGCTGATGCTCAGCCTTCACCTCCTGGCATACCAAGCATTGAGATACATACTGTGCGATATCTGCCTTCATCCCAGGCCACCAGAACTGCAGCTTCAGATCCTTGTACATTTTAGTTCCTCCAAGATGCACAGTGTACAGGGATTGATGCGCGTCCGCAAGAATTTCATTCCTCAGGCCATCATCCTTTGGAACGCACCAACGACCTCGATATCTGATAGAGCCGTCAGTGAGCATCTGATAGTTGTCAGTCTGACCCAATGCTATATCTTCGCGAATCTTTTCGAACCAAGGGTCCGACTGCTGTCCCTCCTTTATGCGGTCAAGAAGGGTAGGATGAACTACTATTGCCATAAATTGAGCAGTCACCCCAGCGGGAACTACCTCCAAGTGCAGTCTCTGGAACTCCTCAATCAAGTGTTCCTGCCCAGTGATCATTAATAACTTAGCCGTACTGTGCTTCCGGCTCAACACATCGGCTACCACATTTGCCCGACCGGTGTGATACCGAATAGTCAGGTCATAGTCTTTGAGAAGTTCAAGCCAACGCCGCAGCCTCATATTTAACTCCTTCTGAGTAAAAAGATATTTGAGGCTTTGATGGTCAGTGTATACCTCGCAGTGAACGCCGTACAAATAATGCCTCCACAGCTTGAGCGCAAAGACTACCGTTGTAAGCTCTAAGTTTTGGGTAGGATAGTTCTGCTCATACGGCTTCAACTATCGTGAGGTGTATGCGATGACCTTGCCATTCTGCATCAGGACACAACCTAGACCAAACCATGAAGCATCGCAATATACAACGAAGTTCTCGCCCGAAATTGGTAGGGTTAAGATTGGTGCCTTAGTAAGTCTACGCTTAAGCTCATCAAAGCTAAGCTGACACTCTGGAGTCCAGATAAACTTCTCCCCCTTCTTCGTTAAGCGATTCAGCGGAAGAGATATCTTGGAGAATCCCTCTACAAAGCGTCGATAATACCCTGCAAGACCAAGGAAACTCCGAACCTCGGTCACACTAGTCGGCTGCGGCCAATCAACCACCGACTTAATCTTGCTGGGATCTACCGAGATTCTTGCTCCCGAGATAATATGTCCCAAAAATGATACCTCTTGAAGCCATAAGTCACACTTCTTCAGCTTTGCATACAGGTTATTCTCCCTCAGTACCTGAGGAACCTATCGCAAATGATCTCGATGCTCCTCGTTGCTCCGTGAATATACGAGGATGTCGTCGATAAAGACCACAACGAAGCGATCGAGAAAAGGTTTGAATACCCTATTGATCATGTCCATGAAGGCTGCCGGGGCATTAGTAAGCCCAAACGGCATAACCGTGAACTCGTAATGACTATAACGAGTCCGGAACGCAGTCTTAGGAATGTCCCCAGCCTTGATCCTCAACTGATGATAACCAGACTGTAGATCGATCTTTGAAAATACCTTCAATCCTTGAAGCCGATCGAAAAGATTGTCTATACGTGGAAGAGGATACCGGTTCTTGATCGTGACTTTATTCAATTCACGATAATCAATGCAAAGACGAAGGCTGCCGTCCTTTTTTTTAACGAACAACACCGGAGCACCCCACGGAGACACACTAGGTCTGATAAAACCAAGAGCCAGTAATTCATCGAGTTGAGTCTGTAACTCCTTCAACTCGGTGAACGCCATACGATAAGGTGCTCGAGAGATAGGAGTCGTGCCCGGAATCAAGTCGATGACAAAATCAATGTCTCGCTCCGGAGGCATGCCCAGAAGTTCCGACGTAAACACATCCAGAAATTCTTGAGCCACAGGAATATTCTCAATTTTCATTGGCTCCTCACGGGTGTTGATAGCCATGATGAGATACGCCACACACCCACTTCTCACTCGTCGTACAGGGGTTACCAAACACATCCCAAATATGTCGAGGGCTCAAAACCCGAATAGATCACCTCCGCCCCACTAGGTGGTGTCAGTGTCAATGTTTTATAAGTGCAATCAATAGTTGCACGATACTTAGTCAACCAGTTCATCCCCAAGATAATATCATACTGGCGAAGCTTGAGGACAAACAGTGACATCGGGAATGTACTCTCGCCCAACCACAAAATCTTAACAGATCTGGTTTGGACGCATTGTCCAATTCTACAGCTTAACTGAATATTCTCATCATTGCATCAATTGCAAGTTCTGGGCAATATCATCATGGTTGGTAGGCCACCAGCTAGAATGGATGTCCACAACAATGACAAGGACAATCTATTCTCTGCGTATGTATACTGCTGGAGACCTAATCAAAGTCCAATACAGTCTAGAATATCAGCACCTAGATTACATCACCGTTGCCCAGAGAGCAACCTCGAAGACTAACATATAGGCCAGTACACAAGCAGACCCAATCATGATATTTCCCTTACAGGGTAGAGTATTTCATCTGCTCTTTCGACAGTGCATTGTCTGCAGCCAACGCGCTTATCAAAAGAAAAGTGAAATACCTTTGATCGGTCGCTAACCTCACATTGGAGATATGACTCCCACCGGAATCCAACAGAAGGTATCACACATTCCTCACAACACCAACCTGTATGCCAATATTGCAAACCAATATCGAGTGTTACTACCACCACGTGGTCACGAGTGCCATCATGGCCACTCACAATAATCTAGAACCATATTTCAGTGTTCACTAATACCTTGAATTTCGGCTACTTTCACTGATCAGGTTTAGAACATAACTCGACAAAGGCTTGTATTTATAAAGTGTCATCAGAATCACTTCCTCCACAGCAACAGAATTGCTAAACTCATAGTCGTCCCGATAGCTGTAATTGGGGAATCAGCAATAATAGCGGCCACCGGTGTAGTTCCGAGAATCATGGCTGTGACAAAGGTCACATATCATGTGGCGCGGGGGCAACAGGAGGCTCAACAACACCTCAAAGCACCTGGACTAGTGGTGGGACTGGTGCAAAAATAGCAGTCATCTGCTGCTGTGCCATCTGCTGAACTAAGCCAGCAAAAGTGGTGAGCTAACCCTCAAACCACTGCGAACGATCTGAGCCCTTTGGCTCCACTAAAATATCACACCCACGACCCGTACCACGATCACGGCCAACACTGCACCCACTATCACCACCAGGCCCAGAGCGCGTGCGAACACCGCTCGTAGCCACAACAACAAGGTTAGGAAACAGCTCATTAGTACGTAAACCCACCTGAGCTCCTAGCCACAAGACAACACCCCGCGCTCTCACGTACGTCACAAGTCATCCTAGGGCTCAATCCTAACCCAAACCTAGGTACCGTGTACCTATTCTCTGATACCATCTAATCTGTCACGCCCCGAGATTCGAAAAAGGGTCTAATTTTTTTTTTTTTTTTTTTTTTTTTTTTTTTTTTTTTTTTTTTTTAAATCAGAGTTAAAAACTCGAATACTCCAAGGCGTGAATAGATCGCCACACATATAGGAAAGCCTCTGTACAACGGACAGAGTCCCCCCTATATATGCTCGGCTAACAGATACATCCAATCAGAGTAGATATAGAATTAACTATAACTAAATAAGTTCTACTCTATTACATCCACAAGGTTCCATATGTTTATACAATCTAGTTCCAAAATATAAATAACAGTTGTGCTGTCCACTAAATCCAAAAGTAAAGTCTTACCAGGGGCAACTCTATCTCGAATCCTCACACAGGACGTCCCGATGTCCCCGCACCCAACAGACCTAAAAAATGGTCACCCGAGGGTGTGAGACACACATAAGTGTATCCCAGTGGGCACGACGGGCCGAAAAATAGCAAGTCGTACCTACTGGATACCATAATAAGCGAATAGCAAAAGTAGGATATACTGAAACTGAAAGGTAAAATGCAAATATATAATCTAAGCAGAGTACCATCAATCATGGAATAATCAACAGAGTAGAGTAATCATATATAAAGCTGATCGTGCTATAACTGATAAATCTACAAGCAGGAATGAATATGCTATAATTGACAAGCAGGAAATAGTCATACTTTCACTGATAATCTGGCAAGCAGAAAATGATCATGCTATAACTGATAATCTGACAAGCAGAAAATACACAAGGATAATGCATCAAAGGTATCATCATAAATATACCCAATCTAATGCCACTGTTGGCCACAAGGGGCTCAGGCTAAGCTGCCATGGAGCACAAGGACCTCAGGCAAATGCTACTGTTGGTCATTGGGGCCTCAGGCTAATGCCACTTTTGGACACCCAGCATGCTATCATAACCCCAACGGGCTCACGGGTCAATGTGACCTCTCTACCGGTAAAGAACACCACTGCGGGTAGCTAATCCACTTGTGTGCGCGACTGAAAGCTGCTCAACGGCGATCATAATGCTGATGCTCAAACCATGGTCCATCGACCAAATAGACGGCAAAAAGTCGAGGAAAGTCCCTACCGGGATACAAATACTGAAGTATATCATGCCAATACTGAAACAATAACTCCTATTCAAAACATGCAGTGAAGAATAGAGAAAGATATAGAACTAAGCTAGTGACCATACAAGCATGGCATATGTCCAGATATGTATAACTACTGCTGAAAATAAAGGCATAATAAAAGCTCATCTGTGGGATCAAAGCTGCCAAGAATCAAAGGAAAGGGGTCCGTCCTACTAGGGTACCCGTAGGGCCGAAATAATAAAGCGCGGACCGAAGATAAACCCACCTCAAGGTAGTCGGTCGCGATATCCGCTGGACGGATCACGGGCTGGCTCCTGGCGACTGGGGCCTATAATAATACCATAAGTCAACACAGGATCCCTAAAAATCCACGAAATGCGTGTTTAGCGCGGAAACACCGTTAAATTGACCATTTCGTTGATTAACGGCCCGTTAAGCAAATCTTGCTCAATGAAGACCCCGAGAACCCTACCGAAAGGTCAATAGAACTCTTACACATTTACGTTATTTCTTCCTCATGTTACAATTGCAGCAAGCCCCCCCAGAACTTCCAATTTTTCTTAAAATACATGGTTTTAAACACTTATTTACTTATAACTTTCAAACAAGGTTTCCAATTATCACCATATTTTAACAGCAACTAAAATTCGATGTGCTGGACCCCGAGCTCACAGTTTGGGAGCAGGTTGTGTTGGGTTATATTTATTAAAGGATCTAAACAGGGAAAAAAACACCTAGAGGGGGGTGAATAGGTGTAAACGTTTAAACACTCAAAAATCGTTGTGCAATAAAACCCAATGCGGAAATAAAAATAAACACGCAAGATTTTTAAGTGGAAAAACTCCAAACCGGAGTAAAAAACCACGGGACCGATCACACAGCGAAATCCACTAGAATTAAAACACGTACAAGGTGATTTATCGTACACACTTACGACTCAACCTTTTCCATACGCTCCTAGTAGATCTTCTCCGCTCGTTCCGCAACGCGTCTCGAATCCACGATCAGCGCCCAACGCCGAATCCACGGCGTCCAACGTCGAGTCCACGACGTCCGACCGAATCCACGGTCTTCACCCAGTAGCACGCTTCGAATCCACGAACGTACCTCGCTCCGAATCCACGAGAGCGGTAGCACCTTGAATCCACAAGGCCACGCGAGTCCACGCGCCGATTTTGGGAAAATCGTTGTTTTTGGGTGGTGATAATCCGCCGAATACTTAGATTAGAAATAGATCGGAAATACCATCTAAGTATTCATTAATTTGATTCTACTCAAAATCTGAGTTTGGAAAACCTAGAATCAAATTAATCAATATAGATGAAGAAACATAGAATTATATCTATTGATTTCCTTTCTTCTCTATATGTGGATTTCTCTTTTTCGGCTTATTTTTCCGTTGTTCGATCTTTTTCTCTGTGTGTGTGTATGTATGTATATCCTAGAAAGTGAATCATAGGGTCTATTTATAGGTTAGAGACCATTGGATGAAGATAAATATCAAAAACTAACCTTTTCTGAAATTTTACAGGACGACGATCCGAATCGGATTTTCTGCGATCCGGATTGTCATAACGAGACAGACAATTCCAGAAAAACAAGGGTTCGGGATCCGGATTGAAATGCCCGATCCGGATCGTTCATATATTTCAGCAAAAACCAATGTTCGGGATCCGGATCAGAATTGGCTTGGATCCGGATTGGATTTGCATATGAACCAACACCCTTCGGGATCCGGATTGGATTGTCTGATCCGGATCCTGAACATGTCCCATGTCCAGTTTTTGATTTTTTATGCAATAAAAATTCATCCAAGTGTTTCTACTCTATAGCAAGTATTCGGATCACCAAAAATCTTTAGTTAAACATACCTGATCCTTTTGAATTCTTCTTTCTTGAGATTGAGGTATATGATCCAAACTTCTTTCATCTTCAATCTTCAAGACTTAACACTTTCACGAAATACGCCAAAACAAATTCCTTAACAATCTCCCCCTTTGGCGATTTCGTGACAAAACACAAATCCAATTAAGAAAATTCAAAAAGATATTTTTGTTGATATCACCATACAACAAAAATTTACAATGGAGATCCAAAAATTAAATACATGAGATAAACTCCTAAGACAGACTCTAGACTTAGACATCTGCTCTCTCTGCAAAAAGAAATCATTCTTGACAAAAGAGATCGTTAGATACCTCAAGAATATTTAGCATTCAAAACTTTGCAGAGATAGAGTTTATACTCATGATGACATTTATGCATTCAGATATGTAATTGAGTCACAATCAAAAATCAACATATCTTCTAAACAATAGAAATCCAAATGTCACAGAAAGGTTAGTTAACAAGCAACTTGTTAGTTATATTACATGCCCAAATAGTTAGTCAAATAGTTAGTAGAGGCATGCATCAAATCACAAGATAAAAACCCAAAAGTTGAAGTTATACTTACCTTCATAGTTCAAAGTTTAACGTTCTTCTCACTCTCAAGCATTGTCAATCACAGAGCACAGTTCATTGTTCACAGTTCAAAGTTCTCTAAACTCTCAAAGTTCTCCAAACTCTCTCCCCCTTTTTGTCACAAAAACTCAGCCAAAATTAATACAATGTAAGGAGAGTTAAAAAGTTTAAATACAAAGAAGAACCTGAGAACTAAAAAAAAATGAAAACTTAAAAAACTGCAAAAGAGAAGATTAGAGTAAAGCATTATTCAGAATCCTCAGAGCTGATGCATCCTAGCTTCTGAAACATTTTCTTGATGCGCTTGTTCATTGAAGCTTGCTCTTTCTTAACCTCTCTAAGATCCTTGATCATCGAAGCTTGCTCTTTCTTAACCTCCTTAAGATCCTCTTTCATCTCAGCGAACTCGTGAGACATGCGCTCTTGCTCGTTGGAGAGACGCTGTTGTTCTTTATAGATTGAGTTAACCGAAGCATCATCATCATCAGAAGTTGATGTAGGTGTAGGACTCCTGAACTCCTTGCAGCTTTTTTCCGTGAATCCACTGTGCAAACACCTGTTGATGGTGTATCTGGCCCATAATGCATCAAAGGGATGCCACAGATGGACCCTGTGAGCTTTGGTTAGCTGTTTTGGCCTTCGGCTGCCTTTGCCGAATATTAGAAATAGATTTAGGCCAAACGGAGGGTGGATTTGGATTCAGCGCGGAAAAACGCTTGAAAATGGCTTTTTGTTTGCTCGATTCTGAGTCCGGATGCCCAAAAGCGGACTCCCGAAAGTTTTGCAGTTTCTGGTGCATTGGGGAGCCTTCGGCAAATTTTGGAGGCGGATTTTGGCGAAACGGACATCGTTTTTGGAATCAGCGCGCAAAAACGGTCAAGATGGACTATTTACTTGCTATTTTTGAGCTTGCGGTTACTGTTCACGCCGGAACAGTGTCTCCGGCGATCGCCGGCGGCGGCCGACGCGGCGGGCAGCGTCGGCGGGCGGCGGCGCAGCCTCGGGCAGGCGGCAGGCGGCGGCGCAGCCTCGGGCAGGCGGCAGGCGGCGGCACGCGGAGCGGGCAGGCGGCGGCACGCGGCGCGGGCAAGCGCCCGGGCGCGCGGGCAGGTGCGCGGTCCACGGCGTCGGCGTGCGCCAGTGCGGGGTGCCACGTGGCGGTGTCCGGTTGGGTGGTCCACGGCGCGCGGTCCACGGACCGTGGGCGTGGGTGCACGATAGACCGGGCTGACACGTGGCGGCTGTTGGCTGGTTCGGTGTTGTGCTCCCGGTCCACGCGAGCTGTGGAGTGGTTGACCGGGGGCAGGTGGCCGTACGGCGGGCAGGTAGCCGTACGGGCGGGGGCAGGCGGCGACGTGCGCGGTGCACGGCGCGACGTGCGCGGTGCACGGGTTGCCGGGGCCACGTGGCGCTACGCCACTGGCGGGCGCAGGTGCGCCGGGTGCAGCGGGGCCGGGGGAACTGTGGATTTGGGCTACGTGGCGGGCCCGAATCACTTCGGGCTTGCACAGTAATGGGCCAGGCCCATTACTGTAGCAGCCCGAGAGATTCGGGCGCCCGAATCTTGGGACACAGTGGGGATTTCTTCAAATGTTTTTCTTCAGCCTATTTAAAGGCAACCCGAGCCCCTTTCTTTGCCTTTTTTCTCTCAACCCTCTCACCTTCTGCCCGAGCCCCTTTAAGCAAAGTTGTTCATCTCTAAGTGCTTGATCTTCCTGCCAAGTTCTAGGATTTTAGGAGGCTCGAATCCCGAGGTTCCCCATTTTACGGCGCGGCGCGACGTTGCATTCCTGGGTTCTTCTTCGGCGCAGCGACAGTGTTTTAGCTCCCCTGGGCTACCCCGAGATCATTTTGCTGTGATTCTTGCACCGGCAGACTCCTAAGAGGTAGGACTTCATCTTTTGTTTTGGTCGTGCTTTTCCGTTTCGAGGTTATGGCATGGATCCCGAGGCAAACAGTGACCCCTTTTTCTGTATGGATTTCCTTGACAGCAGCGGGGTATTTTGGCTATATCTTCGCGCACGAGCGTCAGACGAAAACGAGCTTATACAACTTTTTCATCTACGGATCGCAAGGAACGCGCTCGTATTTTTCTTGGATTTTCCAGAGGATTATTTCGAGGTGAAAATCACTGTTTCCTCCATGAACAGTGCACAGTCTGTAGCACAGATTTTTGTATGATGTACCCCTTTTGCCGAATTTTTATCTTGACTTACCGAACTCAGATTTGGGCGTGCAAGGTACCGTTGCGAAGCTATCGACGCGAGGATCGCCGTGATATTTTTTCTGGAATTTCTTGGGCACTTTCTGCAGGTGATAATTTAATAGTTTTGAATCCGATATTGTATGTGATTATAAGAGCAATATTTGGGAGCCTAAGTGTATTTAGTGGACTTTGTATTGTATTAGGAGTATTACGGGTGTGCTGAATTTGTGGAAGCTAGGATTTGGAATTTTGGTATTTTCATCTGTACGGATCCGGACAGTTCGCACTTCAGGTGGGTGGTTGTTGTACTCCTCTCTTTGGTATGCCCACTAGGAATGTCAGAATTTTCCCTGATTAGATGATGTAAACTGTTGTGGTAGACTTGCATGCTCTAGGGAATTAATTAATTGTTATTTGATCCATGTGGAATTTGTGGTAGCATGATTGCTTTAATTGATCGCTTAATTAATCCGGACTGCATGTTAGGGGCAGAATAGAAATTGAGGACTGCAAATTGATGATTGTTCTTATATGACTGTCACCTTAGCCTATATTCTCTAAACTGATTATTCTCGGAAAATGGACAAAATATTGGAACAATGCATGATTAAGCGGGTCACATAATTATGTCATCTTTTACTGCTACACTATCTTTTGGGACTTGACTTAGGAGAAACCATGCATTTATTCCTTTCTTCTCCTGTTATTGATAGACTTGAGGCATAGTTGCTCGGGTTCGAGCGAGTGTTGGACAGTGTACTCAGGTATTGGGGATTTGGGACAGGTTGGGCTTTTGACAGGGTATTGCGGCGACCACGGATCTTGGGTGGTTGACCGGGTTGCACTATTGCATCAGATTGGGTGTTTTGGGGATCGGGCTTTCTTTAGTGGAGGGTTTTTCCCACTTCATTGAGTCTCGATCCAGTCCTGCTATATCAGGTTACTTGTGGTTACTTATTTTCCTCGTGTGGGTCGCTCCCCACGAGTGCGACGCCGGAGTGCGCGGCAGACAGACTTTGAGTCCTGGGGACTCCTTTTGCTTCGGTGTTATGCGTAGGCTGGCATACCCGTCGCGGCAGAGCAGGCAGTGTCAGTGTTCACTGGCGGTCAGATTGGGTCATTTCGACAGGCTTCTTGATTCTGATGCATCACTTTCTCCATCCTCATTGGTTGGTCATGTAGAGGCATATTAGGGATAGCATGTCATCAGTTGCTTCATTTATCTGCACCCCTTTTCTTCTCCTTTCCCTTTTTGCCTCTGATCACCTGGTGGGCATCTCTGAGCTGAGGCTTTACCCACTAGGGGAGGCTACTGTTTATAGTAGTACTTACCCCCATTGTTTTTCTTGTTTCTTTCTTTCCCCTTGTTTTGCAGAGTCCTCCGTGGGTGTTGCTGGGCCGTCAGCAACTGATCGAGGCAAGCGGATTGCGGACTAGATAGAGAGCCTCCCGAGGGTCGTAGCTGGAGCTTTTGGGTACCTGGTCTTCTCAGACAGCTTTTATTTATTTTCTTTTTGGGGTCTGGCTTCTGCCAGCTGTTTGTATTTTGTGGTGAGCTGGGAGAGACATCTGTATTTATTTTACTGTTGTACTTTTACTTCCAGCTTCTGTCTGAGATACTGTAGTTTTAGTTAGCTCTGATTATTATGCTCTTTTATCCTTATTTCTTATATCTGAGCAGGTTACCGACGCTTCGTGTATGTGGGAAATACCGCATGCACGGCGGATCTGTAGACGGGCCCGGGTTCTGGTTTACACCCGGGGCGTGACAGATTAAGTTGGTATCAGAGCTTAGGGATAGGTCAGTTGGGACTTAGGAAACCCTAGGCTTTTGGACAGACCCTAGGATAATAGGGCGTGAGTGGCGTGACTTGCTGCGAAAGTCGGTGATTCTTATAGTTAACTCTTCCTGTGAGTGAAGAGAGATCGACATAGTCTATTTCTGTTGAACCATTATGTTGGCTGCAGACAACATAAGGTTACAGAAATAGGGGGATGTCTTTTGACTTTCGCCAGATTGGGTCGTGTGGGGTTTTGTTGCTGATGTTTGGTTTCTTGTGGCAGGATGCCTCCTCGACGTCGGATTCCCACTCGGGGTGTCCCTTCACCCCCTGTTGAGCCAGAGCAGCCTACACCCCCCGAGCTTACTGAGTTGAGGGCCTTGGTGGCCCAGTTGGCGGAGGGTCAGCGCCGCCAGGAGCAGAGGATTGATCAGCTGCTTGCTCAGAGGGAGGCACCACCCCCAGCTGTTCCTGAGGCCCCTGTGCCTCTTGTTGCACCTTTTGTGCCGTCAGCGCCATCTTCGAGTAGCGGGGCTCCTGGAGCTATTCAGCCTTTGACTGCGGAGGAGGAGCAGGATTTTGCTGACAAACTCTCCAAGTTTGTTCAGCGGGGACCACCTAGATTCTCAGGGCGGGATGCTCAGCCCCGGGCTGTTGGGAGATGGCTTTCTGCGATGGAGAAGCTTTTTCGAGACTTCTTCATCGACCCGAGGTATCGAGTGCACATGGCGGTGCACTGTTTGGACGGAGATGCAGATTTTTGGTGGCAGCGAGTTGAGCCACTGGAGTTCCGGATCACTCGGCAGTTGCCTTGGGAGGAGTTCAAACGGATGGTGTTGGACACCTATTTTTCTACCAGTGTGAAGAAGAAGTTGGAGGACGACTTGAAGAATCTGCAGCAGGGCGATCGATCGGCCCATGCCTATTTCCAGGAGTTCATGGAGTTGCTGAATTGTGTGCCTTTCGTCGCCCGTGACGGCCAGCACCAGGTAGAGTTGTTCGAGGCAGGCCTTCGTCCAGAGATTTTCACACTTGTGCATGCCCAGAGATTTCAGACCCTGGAGGCAGCCGCAGAGCACGCACAGTGGGTGGAGAGAGGTGATCAGGAGGTGGCCAGACGGAGGGCCGCAGTCGCGCAGAGTTCCGACAGGAAGCGACCAGCCCCGGAGGACGGGGGACAGGCCAGCTCATGGAGACCGCCACGGCCGCCGCAGTCCCAGTCTTACGGCCGTGGGCGATCTGATAGGAGAGGGCCTGGTGGACCCCAGAGACCGCAGCAGCATCAGCAGCAGCACCAGCAGCAGAGATCGCAGCAGAGGCAGCAGAGATCTCAGCAGCAGTCCTCGAGACAGCAGCAACAGCCGAGATAGCCCCGATCCTCCGACCGTTGTATCTTCTGCGGCGGTCAGCATGCCGCCATCACTTGTGATCAGAGATGGGGTCGATGCTTCCGTTGTGGACAGCCGGGGCATGTGCGAGCTACCTGCCCCCTTTCTACTTCCTCGGCACCTTCTTCGGCATCGGTTCCATATCCCCCTCAGCAGCAGCGGCCACCAGCTCAGCGGCCTTATACTCCAGCGAGCAGGCCGTCCACTTCTTACCCTGTGGATTCTCGACCTCCAGCACCGAGCGGGCGGGTGTATGCCGCCCAGTTAGCAGATTCTTCAGCGGCAGACCAGGTGGTGGCAGGTGTTACTCTATTCTTTGGCATTCGGGCTCGCTCTTTATTCGACACTGGAGCATCTCATTCTTTCATTAGTCGAGCATTTGCATCCCTGCATGGCTTAGAGATAGAGTCCTTGTTACATGCATTAGAGGTGCGGATTCCTGATCATATTTTTCATGTTGAGGAGCGTTGTGTGGCTTGCCCGGTACAGTTGGGACCTTGGATTTTGCCTGCAGACTTGCTTGTCTTGCAGCAGCTCCAGGATTTTGATTGGTGCTAGGGATGGATTGGCTATCACGGTATTCCGCCACTATCGACTGCAGAGAGAGGACGGTGACTCTTCGCGAGCCAGGACAGGAGGAGTTCATCTTCAGAGGCTGCCAGAGCACGCTGTTCGCAGCGACCATTTCCTCGGCGAGAGCTAGGAGGATGATGAGCAGAGGTTGCACTGCCTTTTTGGCCACTGTGGTGGAGGTGCCTACGGCGGCACTGGGACTCGAGGATATCCCTATTGTCCGAGAGTTCCCAGATGTGTTTCCCCCTGAGTTGACGACGATGCCGCCGGAGAGGGAGATTGAGTTTGTGATTGATGTAGTCCCTGGGACTGCACCAATCTCAAAGGCACCCTATAGGATGGCGCCAGCTGAGTTGAGGGAGTTGAAAGCCCAGCTTCAGGATCTTTTGGATAGGGGCTTCATCAGACCCAGTGTTTCTCCGTGGGGAGCGCCTGTGTTGTTTGTGAAGAAGAAGGATGGGTCACTGCGGTTGTGTGTGGATTATAGGGAATTGAACAAAGTGACCATCCGGAACAAGTATCCCCTCCCCCGGATTGATGATTTGTTTGATCAGTTGCAGGGAGCATCGGTGTTCTCGAAGATTGATCTGCAGTCCGGTTACCACCAGCTGAGGGTGAGGGCCGAGGACATCTCCAAAACGGCTTTCAGATCGCGGTACGGGCATTATGAGTTTACTGTGATGCCTTTCGGGTTGACAAATGCCCCTGCCGCATTCATGGATTTGATGAACAGGATATTTCAGCCGTTTTTGGACCGGTTTGTGGTGGTGTTTATAGATGATATTCTGATCTACTCCCGGAGTGATCTGGAGCACGAGGAGCACTTGAGGACCGTGCTACAGCTTCTGCGAGAGAAGAAGCTGTATGCTAAGTTCAAAAAGTGCGAGTTTTGGCTCCGGGAGGTCGCCTTTCTGGGTCATGTTGTTTCAGCTGCTGGAGTGGCGGTGGATCCGGCCAAGGTGGATGCTATTCGAGATTGGCCGAGGCCGACGACTATCACCGAGGTGCGGAGCTTTCTTGGTTTGGCGGGCTACTATCGGCGTTTTGTGGAAGGCTTTGCGAAGCTTTCCTCTCCCCTCACTCGTCTGACCAGGAAAGGGTTAAGTTTGTTTGGAGCGAGACTTGCCAGAGCTGTTTTGAGGAGCTGAAGCAGAGATTGATGACCGCTCCAATCCTTGCCCTCCCAGTTATGGGGGAAGGATTTGTGATTTACAGTGATGCCTCACATAGTGGTCTGGGGTGTGTGTTGATGCAGCATGGTAGGGTGATTGCCTATGCTTCACGGCAATTGAAGGACTATGAGAAAAATTACCCTACTCATGATCTGGAGTTGGCAGCGGTGGTGTTTGCTCTGAAGCTGTGGCGGCATTACTTGTATGGAGAGCATTGCGAGATATATACTGATCACAAGAGCTTGAAGTATCTGTTCACCCAAAAGGAGCTGAATTTGAGGCAACGCCGGTGGTTGGAGCTGCTAAAGGATTATGATCTGAGTATCCTTTATCACCCCGGCAAGGCCAATGTTGTGGCGGATGCTTTGAGCAGGAGGACGAGTCTGAGCTTATTGATCTCGCAGCAGGCGCCGTTGGTCGAGCAGATGAGGCGATTACAGCTGGAGGTAGTATCCCCTGGGGTCTCTGCTAGACTCATGTCTATGGTCTTGCAGCCCACTCTGTTGGAGAGGATCAGGGACACTCAGAGTGAGGACCCCCACTTGACGAGGATCAGGACGCAGCTTCAGGCGGATCAGACAGGGGATTTTTCTGTGGATAGCTCGGGAGTACTGCGGTACAGGGACCGAGTGTGTGTGCCTATGGATCAGGAGATTAGAGATCAGATTTTGAGGGAGGCCCATTATACACCTTATACCGTCCACCCTGGAGGTACTAAGATGTATAAGGACCTCAAGGCACAGTTTTGGTGGCCCGGAATGAAGCGGGACATTGGGAGATTCGTAGCTCACTGTTTAACTTGCCAGCAAGTGAAAGCAGAGCATCGCGTTCCTGCTGGCAAGTTGCAGAGTCTTCCAATTCCCGAGTGGAAATGGGACCACGTCACTATGGATTTCGTCACTGGATTGCCGAGGGCGCAGAGCGGGGCAGATGCGATCTGGGTTATTGTGGACAGACTCACCAAGTCGGCGCACTTCTTACCGGTTCAGATGACTTGGTCACTGGAGCGTTTGGCACAGTTATATATGGATGAGATAGTGAGGCTTCACGGCATACCTGCTTCGATTGTGTCAGATCGAGACCCGAGATTCGTGTCACGCTTTTGGGGGAGTTTGCATTCTGCATTGGGGACTCAGCTCAGGTTTAGCACCGCTTTCCACCCACAGACCGATGGACAGTCAGAGCGCACCATACAGACCCTCGAGGATATGCTGAGAGCGTGCGTTATGGATTTTGGAGGAGGGTGGTACCGGCACTTATCTTTGGTTGAGTTCGCGTACAACAACAGCTATCAGGCGAGCATCCAGATGGCTCCGTTTGAAGCGTTGTATGGACGCAAGTGTCGGTCTCCCTTATATTGGAGTGACGTGGGTGAGAGGAGGACTTTGGGACCGGAGTTACTTTTGGAGGCAGAGGAAAAAGTCAGGATTATTCGCCGGCATCTTGAGACAGCCCAGAGTCGTCAGAGGAGCTACGCAGATACTCGACGGCGAGACCTGGAGTTTCAGGTTGGTGATCATGTCTTCTTGAAGGTCTCGCCCTCGAAAGGGGTCCGGAGATTTGGAGTACGGGGAAAGCTCAGTCCCCGCTTTATTGGACCCTTTGAGGTACTTGACAGAGTTGGTCCTGTGGCATACAGAGTTGCCTTACCCCCGCGCCTGGCCGGAGTTCATGATGTCTTCCACGTCTCAGCTCTGAGGAGATATGTTTTTGACCCGTCGCACGTGATTGACTTCACTTCGTTGGAGATCGGCGAGGACTTGGTCTACGAGGAGCGCCCGTTGCGGATTCTTGCTCGTGAGGTGAGGGAATTGCGCAATCGGGCCATTCCATATGTGAAGATCTTGTGGAGCAATCATGAGGAGCGAGAGGCTACATGGGAGCTGGAGACAGAGATGAGAGATGCCTACCCCTTCTTGTTCGAGGCTTCTAGTTTGAGGTACGTCTTTTGTTTTTCCTTGTTTCGGGGACGAAACTTTTTTTTAGTGGGGGAGGATGTAGGACCCCTGAACCCCATGCAGCTTTTTCCCGTGAATCCACTGTGCAAACACCTGTTGATGGTGTATCTGGCCCATAGTGCATCAAAGGGATGCCACAGATGGACCCTGTGAGCTTTGGTTAGCTGTTTTGGCCTTCGGCTGCTTTTGCCGAATTTTAGAAAAGGATTTAGGCCAAACGGAGGTTGGATTTGGATTCAGCGCGGAAAAACTGCTTGAAATTGGCTTTTTGTTTGCCCGATTCTGAGTCCGGATGCCCAAAAGCGGACCCCGGAAAGTTTTGCAGTTTTTGGTGCTTGCGGGAGCCTCCGGCAAATTTTGGAGGCGGATTTTGGCGAAACGGACGTCGTTTTTGGAATCAGCGCGCGAAAACGGTCAAGATGGGCTATTTACTTGCTATTTTTGAGCTTGCGGGTACTGTTCATGCCGGAACAGTGTCTCCGGCGATCGCCGGCGGCGGCGCGGCGCAGCGTCGGCGGCGGCGCGCAGCCTCGGGCAGGCGGCAGGCGGCGGCACGCGGCGCAGGGCGCGGGCAGGCGCCAGGCGCGCGGGCAGGTGCGCGGTCCACGGCGGCGGTGTGCGCCAGGCGGGGCCACGTGGCGGTTCCGGTTGGCCGGTCCACGGCGCGCGGTCCACGGATCGTGGGCCCGGGTGCACGGTAGACCGGGGACACGTGGCGGCTGTTGCTGGTTCGGTGTTGTGCTCCCGGTCCACGCAAGCTGTGAGTGGTTGACCGGGGGCAGGTGGCCGTACGCGGGCAGGTGCCGTACGGGCGGGGGCAGGGCGCGACGTGCGCGGTGCACGGCGCGACGTGCGCGGTGCACGGTTGCCGGGCCACGTGGCGCGACGCCATTGGCGGGCGCAGGTGCGCCGGGTGCAGCGGGGCCGGGGGAACTGGGATTGGGCTCGTGGCGGGCCCGAATCACTTCGGGCTTGCACAGTAATGGGCCGGGCCCATTACTGTAGCGCCCGAAACATTTCGGGCGCCCGAAGTCTGGGACAAGTGGGAATTTCTTCAATTGTTTTCTTCAGCCTATTTAAGGCAACCCGAGCCCTTTCTTTGCCTTTTTTCTCTCAACCCTCTCACCTTCTGCCCGAGCCCCCTTAAGCAAAGTTTTCATCTCTAAGTCCTTGATCTTCCTCCAAGTTCTAGGATTTTAGGAGGCACGAATCCCGAGGTTCCCCATTTTACGGTGCGGCGCGACGTTGCTTCCTGTGTTCTTCTTCGGCGCAGCGGCAGTGTTTTAGCTCCCCTGGGCTACCCCGACATCATTTTGCTGTGATTCTTGCACCGGCAGACTCCTAAGAGGTAGGACTTCATCTTTCGTTTTGGTCGCGCTTTCCCGTTTCGAGGTTTTGGCACGGATCCCGAGGCAATAGTGACCCCTTTTTCTGTATGGATTTCCTTGACAGCAGCGGAGTATTTTGGCCATATCTTCGCGCACGAGCGTCAGACGGAAACGAGCTTATACAACTTTTTCATCTACGGATCGCAAGGAACGCGCTCGTATTTTTCTGGATTTCCAGAGGATTATTTCGAGGTGAAAATCGTTTTCCTCAGTGAACAGTGCACAGTCTGTAGCCTAGAGATTTTTGTATATGTACCCCTTGCCGAATTTTTCTCTGCTTATGAAACAACTTATATTTGGGCGTGCAAGGTACCGTTGCGAAGCTATCGACGCGGATCGCCGTGATATTTTTCTTGGAATTTCCTGGGCACTTTCTGCAGGTGATAATTTAACAGTTTTTGAATTCGATGGTTATGTGATTATAAGAGCAATATTTGGGAGCTAATGTATTAGTGACTTTGTATTGTACCAGGATGTTACGGGTGGTGCCGAATTTGTGGAAGCAAGGATTTGGAGTTTTGGGTATTTTCAGCTGTACGGATCCGGACAGTTCCACTTCAGGTGGGTGGTTGTTGTACTCCTCTCCTTTGGTATGCCACTAGGAATGTCAGAATACCCCTGTTTTGATGATGTAAACTGTTTGTTGGTAGACTTGCATGCGCTAGGGAATTAATTAATTAATTGTTATTTGATCCATTGGAAATTGTGGTACATGATTATTTATTTGATCGCTTATTATTCTGGACTGCATGTTAGGGGCAGAAGAGAAATTGAGGACTGCAAAATTGATGATTGTTCATATATACGGTCACCTTAGCTTATATTCTCTAAACTGATTATTCTTGTAAAATGG
>CM054932.1:5355769-5439082 GCA_029168755.2 Tillandsia fasciculata | reverse complement strand
GGTGTGTTTGTGAAGAAGAAGGATGGGTCACTACGGTTGTGTGTGGATTATAGGGAATTGAACAAAGTGACCATCCGGAACAAGTATCCCCTCCCCCGGATTGATGATTTGTTTGATCAGTTGCAGGGAGCATCGGTGTTCTCGAAGATTGATCTGCAGTCCGGTTACCACCAGCTGAGGGTGAGGGCCGAGGACATCTCCAAGACGGCTTTCAGATCGCGGTACGGGCATTATGAGTTTACTGTGATGCCTTTCGGGTTGACTAATGCCCCTGCCGCATTCATGGACTTGATGAACAGGATTTTTCAGCCGTTTTTGGACCGGTTTGTGGTGGTGTTTATAGATGATATTCTGATCTACTCCCGGAGTGATCTGGAGCACGAGGAGCACTTGAGGACCGTGCTACAGCTTCTGCGAGAGAAGAAGTTGTATGCTAAGTTCAAAAAGTGCGAGTTTTGGCTCCGGGAGGTTGCCTTTCTGGGTCATGTGGTTTCAGCTGCTGGAGTGGCGGTGGATCCGGCCAAGGTGGATGCTATTTGAGATTGGCCGAGGCCGACGACTATCACCGAGGTGCGGAGCTTTCTGGGTTTGGCGGGCTACTATCGGCGTTTTGTGGAAGGCTTTGCGAAGCTTTCCTCTCCCCTCACTCGTCTGACCAGGAAAGGGGTTAAGTTTGTTTGGAGCGAGACTTGCCAGAGCTGTTTTGAGGAGCTGAAGCAGAGATTGATGACCGCTCCAATCCTTGCCCTCCAGTTATGGGGGAAGGATTTGTGATTTACAGTGATGCCTCACATAGTGGTCTGGGTGTGTGTTGATGCAGCAGGGTAGGGTGATTGCCTATGCTTCGCGGCAATTGAAGGACTATGAGAAAAATTACCCTACTCATGATCTGGAGTTGGCAGCGGTGGTGTTTGCTCTGAAGCTGTGGCGGCATTACTTGTATGGTGAGCATTGCGAGATATATACTGATCACAAGAGCTTGAAGTATCTGTTCACCCAAAAGGAGCTGAATTTGAGGCAACGCCGGTGGTTGGAGCTGCTAAAGGATTATGATCTGAGTATCCTTTATCACCCCGGCAAGGCCAATGTTGTGGCGGATGCTTTGAGCAGGAGGACGAGTCTGAGCTTATTGATCTCGCAGCAGGCGCCGTTGGTCGAGCAGATGAGGCGATTACAGCTGGAGGTAGTATCCCCTGGGGTCTCTGCTAGACTCATGTCTATGGTCTTGCAGCCCACTCTGTTGGAGAGGATCAGGGACACTCAGAGTGAGGACCCCCACTTGACGAGGATCAGGACGCAGCTTCAGGCGGATCAGACAGGGGATTTTTCTGTGGATAGCTCGGGAGTACTGCGGTACAGGGACCGAGTATGTGTGCCTATGGATCAGGAGATTAGAGATCAGATTTTGAGGGAGGCCCATTATACACCTTATACCGTCCACCCTGGAGGTACTAAGATGTATAAGGACCTCAAGGCACAGTTTTGGTGGCCCGGAATGAAGCGGGACATTGGGAGATTCGTAGCTCACTGTTTAACTTGCCAGCAAGTGAAAGCTGAGCATCGCGTTCCTGCTGGCAAGTTGCAGAGTCTTCCAATTCCCGAGTGGAAATGGGACCACGTCACTATGGATTTCGTCACTGGATTGCCGAGGGCGCAGAGCGGGGCAGATGCGATCTGGGTTATTGTTGACAGACTCACCAAGTCGGCGCACTTCTTACCAGTTCAGATGACTTGGTCACTGGAGCATTTGGCACAGTTATATCTGGATGAGATAGTGAGGCTTCACGGCATACCTGCTTCGATTGTGTCAGATCGAGACCCGAGATTCGTATCACGCTTTTGGGGGAGTTTGCATTCTGCATTGGGGACTCAGCTCAGGTTTAGCACCGCTTTCCACCCACAGACCGATGGACAGTCAGAACGCACCATACAGACCCTTGAGGATATGCTGAGAGCGTGCGTTATGGATTTTGGAGGAGGGTGGTACCGACACTTGTCTTTGGTTGAGTTCGCGTACAACAACAGCTATCAGGCGAGCATCCAGATGGCTCCGTTTGAAGCGTTGTATGGACGCAAGTGTCGGTCTCCCTTATATTGGAGTGACGTGGGTGAGAGGAGGACTTTGGGACCGGAGTTACTTTTGGAGGCAGAGGAAAAAGTCAGGATTATTCGCCGGCATCTTGAGACAGCCCAGAGTCGTCAGAGGAGCTACGCAGATACTCGACGGCGAGACCTGGAGTTTCAGGTTGGTGATCATGTCTTCTTGAAGGTCTCGCCCTCGAAAGGGGTCCGGAGATTTGGAGTACGGGGAAAGCTCAGTCCCCGCTTTATTGGACCCTTTGAGGTACTGGACAGAGTTGGTCCTGTGGCATACAGAGTTGCCTTACCCCCGCGCCTGGCCGGAGTTCATGATGTCTTCCACGTCTCAGCTCTGAGGAGATATGTTTTTGACCCGTCGCACGTGATTGACTTCACTTCGTTGGAGATCGGTGAGGACTTGGTCTACGAGGAGCGCCCGTTGCGGATTCTTGCTCGTGAGGTGAGGGAATTGCGCAATCGGGCCATTCCATATGTGAAGATCCTGTGGAGCAATCATGAGGAGCGAGAGGCTACTTGGGAGCTGGAGACAGAGATGAGAGATGCCTACCCCTTCTTGTTCGAGGCTTCTGTTTGAGGTACGTCTGTTTGTTTTTCTTTGTTTCGGGGACAAAACTTTTTTTTAGTGGGGGAGGATGTAGGACCCCTGAACCCCCATGCAGCTTTTTCCCATGAATCCACTGTGCAAACACCTGTTGATGGTGTATCTGGCCCATGGTGCATCAAAGGGATGCCACAGATGGACCCTGTGAGCTTTGGTTGGCTGTATTGGCCTTCGGCTGCTTTTGCCGAATTTTAGAAAAGGATTTGGCCAAACGGAGGGTGGATTTGGATTCAGCGCGGAAAAACGCTTGGAATTGGCTTTTTGTTTGCTTAATTCTGAGTCCGGATGCCCAAAAGCGGACTCCCGGAAGTTTTGCAGTTTCTGGTGTTTGCGGGAGCCTCCGGCAAATTTTGGAGGGAATTTGGCGAAACGGACGTCGTTTTTGGAATCAGCGCGCGAAAACGGTCAAGATGGGCTATTTACTTGTCGTTTTTGAGCTGGCGGGTACTGTTCACGCCGGAACAGTGTCTACGGCGATCGCCGGCGGCGGCCGGCGGCGGCGGGCAGCGCCGGCGGGCGGCGGCGCCGCCTCGGGCAGGCGGCAGGCGGCGGCACGTGGCGCGGGCAGGACGCGGGCAGGCGCCCGGGCGCGCGGGCAGGCGCGCGGTCCACGGCGGCGGTCGTGCACCAGGGCGGTGCCACGTGGCGGCTTGGGGTTGGTTGGTTCTGGAGGCGCGGTCTGCGGAATTTGGGCCCGGGTGCACGGTAGACCGGGTGGACACGTGGCGTGAGGTGATTGGTCCGGTGTTGTGCTCCCGGTCCACGCAAGCGGTGGAGTGGTTGACCGGGGCAGGTGGCCGTACGGCCCGGGTCAGCCGCGACGTGCGCGGTCCACGGAGCGACGTGCGCGGTGCACGGTTTGCCGGGCCACGTGGCGCGTCGCCATTTGCGGGCGCAGGTGCACCGGGTGCAGCGGGGCCCGGGGGAGTAGTGAACTGGGCCGCGTGGTGGACCGGGCCGCACTGTGCGCGCCCGGAAATCCTGGGCCGGGCCGCACTGTGCGCGCCCGAAAATTTCCGGGCGCCCGAATTCCCGGACACAATGGGAATTATCCCAATTGTTTCCCTCAGCCTATTTAAAGGCAGCCCGAGCTCATTTCACAGGGCTTTTTCTCCCAACCTGTGCAAGATCTCCCCAAGCTCCCTTAAGCAAAGTTTTTCACCTCTAAATGCTGGATCTTCCTGCCAAGTTCTAGGATTTTAGGAGGCACGAATCCCGAGGTTCCCCATTTTACGGTGCGGCGCGACGTTGCTTTCTAGTGTTCTTCTTCGGCGCAGCGATAGTGTTTTAGCTCCCCTGGGCTACCCCGAGATCATTTTGCTGTGATTTTTGCACCGGCAGACTCCTAAGAGGTAGGACTTCATCTTTTGTTTTGGTCGTACTTTCCCGTTTCGAGGTTTTGGCACGGATCCCGAGGCAAACAGTGACCCCATTTTCTGTGTGGACTTCCTTGACAGCAGCGGGGTATTTTGGCCATATCTTTGCGCACGAGCGTCAGACGGAAACAAACTTATACAACTTTTTCATCTACGAATCGCAAGGAACGCGCTCGTATTTTTATTGGATTTTTGTGAGATTTATTTCGAGGTGAAAATTACTGTTTTCGCAGTGAACAGTGTACAGTTTTTGCACAGATTTTTGTATGAGTGTACCCCCTTGCCGAATTTTTATCTTGGTGTACCGAACTCAGATTTGGGCGTGCAAGGTACCGTTGCGAAGCTATCGACGCGAGGATCGCCGTGATATTTTTCTTGGAATTTTCTGGGCACTTTCTGCAGGTGATAATTTAACAGTTTAGAATTCGAGGTTGTATGTGGTTATAAGTGCTATAATTGGGAGCCTAGTGTAATTAGTGGACTTTTTATTATACCAGGAGTATTTCGGGTGTGCTGAATTTGTGGGAGCAAGGATTTGAAGTTTTGGTATTTTCTAGCTGTACGGACTTGGACAGTTGCACTTCAGGTGGGTGGTTGTTGTACTCCTCTCCTTGTTATGCCCACTAGGAATATCAGAGTACCCCTGATTTGATGATGCTAAATGTGTTAATTGGTAGACTCGCATGCTTTAGGGAGCAAATTATTGGTTATCTGATCCATGAAAAATTATTGTTAGATTGATCACTTGTTTTAATCGCTTAATTATTCTGGACTATATGCTTAGAGGCAAAGCAATAATATTTAAGGACTGCAAAACTGATGATTATTCTTATGGGACTGTCACCCTAGCTTATGTCACTCTAAACTGTTATTCTGGGAAACTGGACAAAATTATTGGAACAATGCATGATTAAATTGGTCACATAATTATGTCATCTTTTACTGCTATACTATTTTTGGGACTTGACTTAGGAGAAACCATGCATTTACTCTTTTCTTCTCCTATTATTGACACTTGCGGCTTAGTCGCTCAGGTTCGAGCGTGTGTTGGACAGTGTAGTCAGGTATTGGGGGTTTGGGACAGGTTGGGTTTATGACAGGGTGTTGCGGCGACCACGGATCTTGGGTGGTTGACCGGCTTATACCATTGCATCAGATCGGGTGTTTTGGGGATCGGGCTTTCTTTAGTGGAGGGTTTTTCCCTCTTCATTGAGTCTCGATCCAGTCCTGCTATATCAGGTTACTTGTGGTTACTTACTTTCCTCGTGTGGGTCGCTCCCCACGAGTGCGACTCCGGAGTGCGCGGCAGACAGACTTTGAGTCCTGGGGACTCCTTTTGCTTTGGTGTTATGCGTAGGCTGGCATACCCGTTGCGGCAGAGCAGGCAGTGCCAGTGTCCACTGGCGGTCAGATTGGGTCCTTTGGACAGGCTTCTTTATACTGATGCATTCCTTTCTCCATCCGTGTTGAGTTATCATATAGAGGCATATTAGGGATAGCATTTTATCAGTTGCTTCGTTTATCTGCACCCCCTTTCTTTTCCTTCCCCTCTTTGCCTCTGATCACCTGGTGGGCATATCTGAGCTGAGGCTTTACCCACTAGGGGAGGCTACTGTTTATTGTAGTACTTACCCCCATTGTTTTTCTTGTTTCTTTCTTTCCCCTTCTTTTGCAGAGTCCTCAGTGGGAGTTGCTGGGCCGTCAGCAACTGATCGGGGCAAGCGCATCGCGGACTAGATAGAGAGCCTCCCGAGGGTTGTAGCTGGAGATTTTTGGGTACCTGGACTTCTCAGACAGTCTTTATTTATTTTCTTTTGGGACTGGCTTCTGCCAGCTGTTTGTATTATAGTGGTGAGCTGGGAGAGACATCTGTATTTTATTTTACTGTTGTACATTTTACTTCCAGCTTCTGTCTGAGATACAGTAGTTTTAGTTTAGCTCTGATTATTATTATGCTCTTTTATTATTATTTCTTATCTGAGCAGGTTACCGACGCTTCGTGTATGTGGGAAATACCGCATGCACGGCGGATCTGTAGACGGGCCCGGGTTCCGGTTTACACCCGGGGCGTGACAGACTCTCCGCCGGTTGCTGATGTTTCATACAAAATCAAGGAGTAGAGTCAGTGACTAATGATGATAAGCACAAATTAGAAGAGAAATTTGAGAGGCATGAAAAGCAACAACTTTCTCCTCTTTACTTGAGGTCGATTCATCAGAAGTAGAATCGTCCCAAGTTTTCGCTTGCAAAGCCTTCTTTTTATATGATTTCTTAGAAGGACAATCCGTTGAAATATGGTCGTAGCCTTTGCATCGATAACATTGGATTTTCCCTTCGAAATCATCCTTTTCTTTTTCTTTAGAAGGTTTTGCAACGCCTTTGAGTTTAGAGGATTTAGAACCCGATGATCCTTTAGATGATTTCGTGGATGAAGATCCATCGGTTCGATTCTTCCAAAATTTCCGACGAAATTTCTTTACGATCCGCGCTAATTGTTCTTCGAAGTCGGCTAAAGAGATTTCATCGTCGAAACTTGATTCGCCATCTTCTTCCTTTGTTGATTTGAATGCAATACCTGTAAGCTTAGAAGAAGACTTGGAAGAAACTTGATTAGTAGGAAAAGTCATCTCATAAGTTTGCAAAGCACCTACTAATTCCTCTACTCTCATCTCATCCGGATGACTAACGATTTCAATAGCGGCAACCTTTGCCCTAAAACCGTTCCGGAAGAGTCCGAAGTATCTTTCTTACAATTTTCGACTCCGGGATCTTTTCTCCTAAATTAGCTGTAGTAACCATGATTTTTAAAAAAATCCAAAATTTGAGTTTAAACAATTTCTGGATTAATAAATAGCAAAAATAAATAATTAATAATGAAATAGTGGCCCAAAAATATCGATTTTTGATCGGAGCTTGATCTCGAAAATCCGAGATCACTGTTGCGACCGTCTCGTCGAAACATGAAAGTTTCATATACATATGTCTCCGATCCGACGGTCGGATCTTCTAGAAATTAGCGATGAAAAGTGGGCCCCACAACTTAAGTTGTGAATAGTAACCCCTGTTCTAATCCCTTCGCGACCACTAGCGGCCGATTCACTGTCTAAAAGTTTAACATAGGGGTATGAGTAATGAAACCTAGCTAATTTCGACGTTCTGAGCGCAATGGCACTGACGGTTTTCGCGTTTGGCGATCTGGGTGCATCGAAGTGCGTGCGTCGGATTGCAACACATAGAACTAAAAGGCCCGAGAATTCATTTGTGCACCAAATCAGGCAAATGAACAGTCTATCTTGAAGGTCTCGACGAGCCGGACGTCGTGGCGAAGACCATTTCGTATTTCGTCGAGCGGATTTTCTCGAATTGTGTGAAAAGTGCCGAATTATCGCTTTTTTCTTCAAGTTTCTTGGGCCAAAGTTCTTGGGACATTGTTGTTGGGCTTCTACCAACTTGTGAAGCCCACGAAGTGTTGCTGTGCAGAGCTGGGAGGCTAAGTATGTGTGTGAACCGGTTTGAGGCTAATTTTACAAAGAATCTTGCATTAAAGATTTCTTGCCTTTTGGTCTGCCTTGGGCCAGAACACGAGGGGTTCTTGGGTGTATCTCGAAGCATCAACCTCCTCTGAGTTCCCAGATTTAACCCGAGTGCAGGGTGGCCGAGGAGTCACAACCTCATTATTGTGAACTCGGGAGTGAGAGAGAAGGGAGAGTGTTGGACCACAACCTTTCCTAAGTGGATTTGGAGTGCCCTTAGAGCTCCTCTGTTCCTGTGGACTATCCTGGAAGGCTTGCTGTAGCCGCGCGTGGAGAGGAACCCATTTCCGGCTTCCTCCTTCTTTCCCGTGTTAAGGAATTTGTTTTGGCGTATTTCGTGAAAGTGTTAAGTCTTGAAGATTGAAGAATAAAGAAGTTTGGATCATATACCTCAATCTCAAGAAAGAAGAATTCAAAAGGATCAGGTATGTTTAACTAAAGATTTTTGGTGATCCGAATACTTGCTATAGAGTAGAAACACTTGGATGAATTTTTTATTGCATAAAAATCAAGAACTAGACATGGGACATGTTCAGGATCCGGATCAGACAATCCAATCCGGATCCCGAAGGGTGTTGGTTCATATGCAAATCCAATCCGGATCCAAGCCAATTCTGATCCGGATCCCGAACATTGGTTTTTTGGTGAAATGTATGAACGATCCGGATCGGGCATTTCGATCCGGATCCCGAACCCTTGTTTTTCTGGAATTGTCTGTCTCGTTATGACAATCCGGATCGCAGAAATTCCGATCCGGATCGCCGTCCTGTAAAATTTCCAGAAAAGGTTAGTTTTTGATCCTTATCTTCTTCCAATGGTTTCTAACCTATAAATAGACCCTATGATTCATTTTCTAGGGTAGATCGGTAGAAGCCGAAAAAGAAAAATCCACATATAGAGAAGAAAGGAAATCAATAGATTTAATTCTATGTTTCTTCATCTATATTGATTGATTTGATTCTAGGTTTTCCAAACTCAGATTTTGAGTAGAATCAAATTAATGAATACTTAGATGGTATTTCCGATCTATTTCTAATCTAAGTATTCGGCGGATCATCACCACCCAAAAACAACGATTTACCCAAAATCGGCGCGTGGACTCGCGTGGCCTTGTGGATTCAAGGTGCAACCGCTCTCGTGGATTCGGAGCGAGGTACGTTCGTGGATTCGAAGCGTGCTACTGGGTGAAGACCGTGGATTCGGTCGGACGTCGTGGACTCGACGTTGGACGCTGTGGATTCAGCGTTGGGCGCAGATCGTGGATTCGAGAAGCGTTGTGGAGCGAGCGGAGAAGATCTACTAGGAGCGTATGGTAAAAGGTTGAGTCGTCTGTGAGTACGTTATATCACCTTGTACGTGTGTTAATTCTAGTGGATTTCGCCGTGTTATCGGTCCCGTGGTTTTTTACTCCGGTTTGGAGTTTTTCCACGTAAAAATCTTGCGTGTTTATTTTTATTTCCGCATTGGGTTTTATTGCGCAATGATTTTTTGAGTGTTTATTGTTTACACCTATTCACCCCCCTCTAGGTGTTTTTTCCCCTATTTAGATCCATTTATACATATAACCCAACAAGTGGTATCAGAGCGGGAATAGGGTTGTAAACAATGGTTGAAGGTGGAAACATCAATCGACCCCCTTTCTTCGATGGAACAAATTATGCGTACTGGAAAGTACGGATGAAAGCCTTTTTAATTTCCATCGACGAAAGGGTGTGGCAATCAATTGAATTAGGATGGTCTAATCCAACTGAAATTATTTCTGATGTTCGCACCTTAAAACCTAGGTCGAAATGGACCAAGGAAGAGATAGATTCATCTTCTTACAATGGCAAGGGAATTAATGCTTTATTTAATGCTTTGTCACAAACTGAGTTCTCTCGCGTCTCGGCATGTGAGACTGCGAAAGAAATCTGGGATGTTCTTCAAGTTACGCATGAGGGAACTAACCTTGTGAAGATTCAGAAACTGCAAATGCTTACGAGCAAGTTTGACTCTATTTCTATGGCAGAAAATGAATCTTTCACAGACTATTACACACGATTGCAAGACATCGTAAACTCATGTGCTAACTTGGGAGAGAAGATTCCAGAATTTAAAGTTGTAAGAAAGATATTAAGAACTCTTCCTGAACGATTTCGCCCGAAGGTCGCAGCCATTGAAACAATTAAACACCCGGACGAAATGCGTGTAGAAGAATTAGTTGGTGCATTACAAACTTATGAAATGACATTTCCTACTAACTATTCTTCTGGAAAGGCATCCTCTTCTAAGTCTTCAGGTTATGCATTGAAATCAACAAAGAAGAAGACGCGGATTCATCCTCCTCAGACGATGACGAGAACCTATCTATGGAGGACTTTGAGAAGCAGCTCGCTCTCTTGACAAGGAAGTTTCGCCGCAACTTTCGAAGGGGTAATTCAAGCAAAACTCCATCCTTCGGAAAGTCGAAGAAAGGCAAGGGTTCTTCAAGTTACAAGTCAAGAAAGCAAGAGAACTTCTCAAAGGATAAGAAAAGTTCAGAGGGACAAGTACAGTGCTTCAAATGTCGAGGCTACGGCCACATTGCAACGGAGTGTCCCAACAAGAATCCGGCAAAGAAGAAGGCGATGCAAGTCGTCACTTGGGATGACAACTCAACGTCAAATGAGTCATCCTCAAGTGATGAAGAAGACAACGCGACGGCATTCCACGCGTCCACATCTTCACCCTTCATGTGCTTAATGGCAAGTACATCCGACTCATTGTCCAACTCCTCCCATGTTGAAAAGAATGCAACGGACGATGAATCGAGTAATTCTGAAGGTGAAGATTTTGCTCTTGCCTACCATAAGCTTTTGAGGGATTCAAAGAAACTGGCAAAGCAAAACCGGAGTTTGAGAGGGAGATTGCAGGATCTCGAAGAAGAAGCAAAAAGGGCATCTTCTCTCTCAAACGCTCTTGAAGTGGAAAGGGATAATCTTAGTCAAAGCAAATGTTTCCCTTCAAGAGAAAATGAGCTTTCGAGAAAGAACATACAAAATGGTGGATAAAGCGAATTACTTCTTGAAGCTCTACGGCGAGGCTCGACAGGAAAAATGGAAATGACAAAGACCATCTCCAACTAAAGGATGACTTAAAGCGATTTTCTTCTGGAAGGAGTAAGTTGGATAAGCTTCTTGGTCTTGGTCAAACAAACCGTTCGGCCTCGGATACACTCAAACTGGAGACAGTCCAAGTTCGAGTGGGACAGTTTTTGTGCCTCAGTCGGTATCTCCTCCTCCGACACCGGAATTCACGACAAGCAACGACAACAAGCCTACTTCATCCTCTTCGGGATCGTCAAGATCTAAGGTATGTTTTCGTTGTGGCATTTCAGGGCACATAAGGAGAAATTGCAAGATGGGAGCCAAACGCTCACCTCAAGCACCTCTTGCAATGACTACCAAAAAGGTGATTCCTCAGAAATCAAATGCAAATCATTCAAAGGAAAAGAGCCTTGGTAGTTCACCGCTCAAGACGACATCATCAAGGAGCAGCAATCTTCTAACAAGACGCTTTCACCTAGGAGAATAACTTCACGACCATTACCGACGCATTCCAAAAAGGTTTGGGTGCGCAAAGGTGAAATTTTCCCTTGTCTTGTTACTAATATTTCCTTGCATGCATATGATAATTCGTCTTGGTATCTGGATAGCGGGTGTTCCCGTCACATGACCGGTGACAAAAACTGTTTTCAAAATTTTGAGAAAATCTCCGGAGGACTTGTTGTTTTCGGAGACGGTCGGTCTTCCAAAATTGTTGGAAAAGGAACAGTAGCTATTCCAGATGGCCCGGTTCTGAAAAATGTGTTATTTGTTGATGGCCTTAAGACTAACCTCATAAGTATAAGTCAACTTTGTGACAATGGTTTTTCAGTTAATTTTTCATCTGTTGAATGTGTTGTAACTGATAAGGACCATGTTTTCTTTTTAAAAGGGGTTAGATCAGAAAACAATTGTTATGTTGTTCCTCATAAAATTTCTGAAAATTGTAACCTAGCTTCTTTGAAAAATGAAACTCTTTGGCATGAAAGGCTAGGTCACATAAACTTTAAGGAACTTGCTAGAATTTCAAACAAAGATGTGGTCAAGGGGGTTCCAAAACTTTCACTTGAACAAAACATTGTGTGTGGCGGTTGCCAAAAGGGAAAACAGTCTAGGACTGCACACAAGAACTTGAACCACATTGGTACAAAACGGCCTTTGGAACTTTTGCACATGGATTTAATGGGGCCAACTCGTCAACCATCTTTGGGAGGTAAATGGTATATTTTCTTATTGGTTGATGATTTCTCTAGATATTCTTGGGTAGCATTTTTAAAAGAGAAAGCTGATACTTTTGATTCTTTTCACGAGATTTGCCATCGTATTATGATTGAAAAGAATGAAAAGATTACTCGTGTTAGAAGTGATAGAGGCGGAGAATTCATAAATTCTAAATTCATTGATTTTTGCACTTCCAACGGCATTAAACATGAATTCTCAGCACCCTATACACCTCAACAGAATGGTGTAATCGAGCGCAAAAACAGGGTTGTACAGGAGATGGCACGTGTTATGCTTCATAGCCGGAATTTACCGTTATATTTTTGGGCTGAAGCGGTGAACACTGCTGTCTATGTAATTAATCGAGTGTATTTGCGCCCGGGAACTCTAAATACACCATATGAACTATGGTTTTGTAGAAAACCGAACATCAAATATTTTCGTATCTTTGGGAGTCGGTGTTACATTTTACGTGACCGCGAAAATCTTGGAAAATTTGACTCTCGAAGTGACGAAGGGATTTTCTTGGGTTATTCTACAAACAGTAGAGCATATCGAGTATTTAACTTGGAATCTAAGACGATCGTAGAATCGATAAATGTTAAAGTAGATGAAGCTTTTCACTTTGCATCTGAAAAATCTACCCTCGATATCTCTCTTGATGATGATACACCTGCTAATGCACCTTCTAATAACAATTCTTTCGATGATAATGATGCATCTAACGGTTCTTCAAGTTTATCTGATGTGCAGGAATCATCTCATGTACCTCCGAGTACTCCGTTACCTCAAACGTTACGCATCTCCAAGGATCATCCTGAATCGAACATTATTGGAGACCCACAAGAAGGAGTTAGAACTCGGAGACAATTGGTTTGCGGATTCGCTTGCTACGTATCCAAATCGAACCAAAGAATGTTGATGAAGCTCTTCAGGATGACTACTGGATTGAAGCAATGCAGGAAGAGCTCCATCAATTTGAGCGAAACAAAGTCTGGGAATTAACGAAGCCTCCGAAGCAACACAATGTGATAGGTACCAAATGGATTTTCAAGAACAAGAAAAATGAGGATGGTACTATCATCAGGAACAAAGCAAGTCTAGTTGCTCAAGGCTACTCTCAAGTAGAAGGTATAGACTTTGATGAAACTTTCGCCCCTGTAGCTAGACTCGAGTCCATTCGTATCTTATTTGCGATAGCTTGTCATTTTAAAATCAAATTATTTCAAATGGACGTTAAGAGCGCCTTTTTAAATGGGTTTTTAAATGAGGAAGTTTATGTGGCTCAACCGAAAGGTTTTGTAGACCATAAACTACCTAACCATGTTTTTCGTTTGAAAAAGGCTCTTTACGGTCTGAAACAAGCACCGCGAGCATGGTACGAAAGGTTGACAAAGCACCTTTTGGAGAAGGGCTATACTCGAGGGGGAGCTGACAGGACTCTCTTTGTGAAGCATTATCAAAACAATTTCATTGTAGCACAAATCTATGTCGATGACATTGTATTTGGTGCAACAAGAGATAATGATGCTTCTAAATTCGCGGAGACCATGGAAAGCGAATTTGAGATGTCCATGATGGGCGAATTGACTTATTTTCTTGGATTACAAGTTAAACAAAATGATGAAGGAATTCACTTGTGTCAATCCAAGTATGCAATGGAGTTGGTCAAAAAGTTTGATTTAGAAAATTCTAAGGATTTTCCGACTCCAATGGGAACTAGCCATAAGGGACTTGGAAGTGAATCACATAGTGAGAATGTAGACGAGAAACTTTATCGCAGTATGATTGGAAGTCTACTTTATCTCACGGCTAGTCGCCCGGATATATCCTTTAGTGTTGGGATTTGCGCGAGATATCAATCAGCACCAAAGGAGGTTCACCTGAAAGCGGTGAAACGGATCATCCGGTATATCAAAGGAACAATAAATTTCGGAATTTGGTATCCTATGGGAACAAGTTTGGATATTGTTGGATACTCAGATGCCGATTGGGCAGGATCAGTGGATGATCGGAAAAGCACGAGTGGTGCATGCTTTTATCTTGGCCATTGCCTTGTTGCATGGCACAGTAAAAAGCAAAACTGCATAGCACTCTCGACTGCCGAAGCGGAGTATATTTCAGCGGGTAGTTGTTCAACCCAACTGATTTGGATGAAAAGCGTGTTGAGCGACTTCCGGATTTCAGCAACTTCGGTAACAATTCTTTGTGACAACACTAGTGCTATAAACATTTCCAAAAACCCTGTGTTGCACTCAAGAACAAAACATATTGAACTTAGATATCATTTTCTTAGAGAGCTAGTTGAATCAAATATTCTTCAACTTTCATATATTTCAACTGAGGATCAATTAGCTGACATTTTAACAAAACCTTTGGATCAAAAACGTTTTATTCACTTGCGTAAAGCAATTGGAATGCTTTCCTTGAAATAATCTCTTTTTGAAACCTTTGCTTAGGTTAGGTTTTGTTTTTGTGTTTTTGTTCTTTATCTATGTTTGTACATAGGACATTAATTGAGCATTAGTTATATTGACTTTAATTGCATCCTTTCACGCATTTAGAAATTTATTATGCTTTTGATATCATAATATTTCAATGTTGCAATGATCATTTATGTTAATTAAGTCATCTTTTAAGTGATCAAAGTCAATTTCTCTCTCAATGATCTCTTGGTATAGTCATTATCTTATTTGACTATTTAGTCGAGTATGAATGCGAGATCAATTTTTGGTTGAATACCTTATATATTAAATAATTGATAGCCAATTGAGGGGGAGTCAAAGAAAAGTAATATGCTCAAAAGATGTGGAAAGAGTTACATCCCAATGAGGAGTGTGAAAACTACCACCACATGGAGGAAAGAGCTACCACCTCGGTCGTCCGAGTACTGTGTGCAGCTACCACATGTATACCAAGCATGGTTTTTCAATTTTGATTAAATAAAATGCATATTGAAATACTTGACTCTGTCAAATTTCAAGGTTGGTATAAGGTGGGATTTTTAATGAAAGATGCTCAAAGAGCCACTCTCTTCAACAGATTGTCTAGATATATTATCTAACTTATCTGGGATTTCAAACATCTATTGATCTTGGTATTTCATTTTCTTTACCAAATTGATGATTTGATAAAGGCATTACGCATAAGATCATGATAGATGTGATTGAAGTTGTTCAACTTTAAGGGTTTTAATTTTTATAAATTTTCGTTTCATTTTTGAGTATTTTTGATAGATTTTGTATAATCTATTTCTTGTTGTATGAAACGATGATTTTTGTTTAAAGTTGATATGCTAAAGTGCTTACATACTTTTTCTGGATTTTATGGAATTTTTCTAAATTTTTCTGAAGAAAAAGTTGGAGCCGATCCGGATCGGACAAGTGATCCGGATCCCGAACGCAGGTATTTCCTGCGGGTAGCCGATCCGGATCGAATTCACGATCCGATCCGGATCACGGCTAGGGTTTTATAAGAACAAAAGGGTTTTGATTTCTTTTACCCAATCTTTTGTTCTTAAGCCTCCAGAGTTTCTCTCTCTAGAATTCATCCTTTTTGGAGCTTCCAAACTCAAGTTCTTCGATTCAAGTAAGTTTTATTGATCAAAATCTCGGTTTTTCACAGTTTTTCCTTGTTTGCTCAAAACGTGAGTTGAAATCATGGAACTTTTTCGTTTGTGAATGGTTTTTGATCAAATTTCTTTTGAAATAAGAACTCTGGGTAGATTAGTTTTGATTATATGCTAGGTTTTCTCAAGATTAACGAATTTTTGGGCTTCGATTTCTGAAAATTCGGTTTTAGGGCATATAATAGGAATTTTTAAAAATCATGGAATTGATCTATTTTTAAAATTCTTTTTGTAAAACAAACTTGATTCTTAGTCTCTCTACATGAATATGATTGTTTGGGTACAATTTTTCAAATTTTTAAAAATTAACAATTTTTCATGTTCTTGAGCTCTTTCCAGGACACTTCTTAAAACACAACGAACTTGTAGCAATGGTGATCACCTGGATTATATTTATTCTCGCTGCCATGGTTCATGCTAAAAATACTGTCAAGCCTAAAAGAGCTAAGCAAACGAAGAAGACTCAGAGTGATTCCGAGACGGAAACAGAGACGGATTCGATTGACTGGGATAACCTTGAGTTGGAGGAAACTGTCCCCATTGTCTCCAAAGGGAAAGCAACTGCTGAAGCTTCAAAGACAAAGCCTCCGCCTACTGCTGCAGAAAAAGGAAAAGCCCCTGTGAATCCAAGTCCAACCGGAACAAAAAGAAAAAGCGTCGCAAGAAAAAGAGGCAGTGCTCGAGGCATTTCGATTGAAGAACCACTTGCTAGCCAGCCTCCTGCTCAAGACTTCATCAGCTCCGCAAGGATCAAAGATTTTGAGAAAAGGGAATGTATTGGCGAAAGACATGTCAATGTCAAGGCAATGAAGGAACGATCTACACTCTTTGGGACTTTGTTTGACCAGGCAGGTCTTGCTCCCATTTGCCATTTCCCTGAGACTACTGGGTATTGTCCTCACTCAGTACGAATGTTTTATCAAAATGCTTCAAGTCTAGTTGATCAGGACGAGGGACGTCGGGAATTTCAAACATTGGTTAAAAATGTCAAGATTAAAGTGACACCTCAACTGATTGGAGAGGTGTTAGGGATGAAGGCCAGAGTTGATGGACCTCATTATCTGAAAACTCAAATCTTCAACGCCAACTCCTGGAGAGTGGTAGTTAATGGAATTTGTCTTCCAGATACTCTGTCAACAGGAAATTCCGTCTTTTCAAAAGAACTTCGACCGGAGTATCGCTACATGAACTTCATTGTTTGCTATAACATCCTTCCAAACATGAATACAAAGGTTCTTCGATGGGATAGGATGCTATTTCTCTATCTTCTTGGAAACCCCGCAGCGGCAATGGGAGCTAACTTAAACATTCCTTACCTCATCTGGTCAAGGATGACGCGCTATGTGGAACATGCTCACCCTACAGAGAGACTCCCTTATCCTATGATAATTATGCGCATCCTTCGCAAATTTAAAGTCGACACAAGTGCGAGCTCTACATGTACAGTCTAGAACACTCAATGAAAACAACAATAGTGAAGTCTCTACTCGACTAAACAAGATGACCCCCATCACTCCTAGCCGACAAAGAGCACAACCCAAAAGCAACAACTTTGAACCACAAGCAACACCTCCAGTCCCACAGCCACATCCAAGCACCATCCTCGGCACGCCCCGAGTCCGACAATTGTACGGTTCGGGCACGCCAACAGACCCGCCAATCGGGTAAAACCTTTTTCTACCCGAAAGGAACGGTAACATCCATAATAACACAACAAGTGTATGCGGAAGCTCAATATCAGAGTACTAAAAATCACTCTAAATTTAAACTTTCATTTAATAAACAAACAGTTTAAGCGGAAATGAAAGCATACAAGAGTGAAGGTGAAATATAACTTATTAACTTTACAATCTGACCTTGCAAATAAAATTATTACATTTCCTTTACATAATTCCTCACCATACAAGGTTCACTCAAGAAATACATAGAAAGGGTACCTCTGCTAGACCCTCTAGGTCACTATGCTGCTGGGCTCTTGCCCCTGTCGTATGCCTCGCTGTCGTCTGCATCTGATCTGTCTCGACCGCTGCATCCATTCCCGAACCTGTGGGGGGGGGTCACCCAAGGGGTGTGAGAACTTACGAGCGAGTTCCCAGTGGGTTCAACCACCGAGAGAGAGTGTCCTACACCACTTGGTCCAATGGAAGCAATAATAATAGTGTGCTAGGAAACTAAAATCCTCAACATCAATATGCAGCTATGCAATAATATATCACTACACTATCTGTGTAACCATCGACCCAGCACTACTCTGTCTAGCCACACTAGGCTGCTAAGCACCAACTCGGCCACTATGCCGCTGTATACTGGGTTCAACTAACCCGGCCACCCTGGCCACTCTATTTTTCTTTATTCTTTAGATTCTGGTGCTTTAGTTCAAGTTAACCCTTGGAAATTCTTATCCAACGGGCCCGAGCCCGGTAGTCTTGCTACCATAAGATAAGATTTCTAAGGTTGCCGATAACACTCGCGAGTGTTACCCCGTCCTGCCGGGGGACTTGTCATACGGGACACTGCCCGATAGGGTCACTGCCCAACTCTGACAAGAGTACTCTATCTACCAGTCATACGGGTCGCTGCCCGGGAGAGGGACCCTGTCCAACTCCTGACCGTTGTACGTTCGCCCCCGGAGGTACGCCCGTTTTATCTTTAATTTTTCTTTCTTTTCTTTTCTTTTTCTTTCTCTTTTATTTTAGTTCTTAGCCTCTTTGCTTTTGAACACTTGCTTTCCTTTCTTATTCGAGCTTATAGCTCCCATTTTGCCACTGGCAATTTACTTTCTCTGTTCTTCGAGCATTTAGCTCCTTGCTTTCACTTTTAGCCCTTCGAAAGTACCTCGTCCGACGGGTCACTGCCCAGGGAGTCCTGCTCCACTTGACGAGTCTCAAATTCGAAGGCGCCATTTACATTCTCTTTATGCTTTTAGCCACTTTTAGCTTGCTTTTAATCTTTGCCTTTTAGCAACAATTTTTCCTCTTATCCTAGGTCTTGCCATAAGGATAACCAGAGAGTCCCCTGGACTCTTAAACATTTCTCTTTTATTTCTTTAACTCAAATTGAAGTTAAAGTTATTGTCCATTTGCCCAGACACCCTATGACTTTCTAGGGTTATATTTGATTAACTCTTTAACCTTGGGATCTTGTCCCACTTTCCTGATTCCTCATTAAATCCTAGAGTTAACTTAACTCTATTTTCTGTCTGTGAGTTTAAACCCTTCTAGCTCAACTTAGGTTCCCTTTTACCTAAGTTTCATGTCATATACATCCTAGAGTTCTCTGACTCTATGTTGATCACTAGCTCTCCTTAGGTTCCTTTTACCTAAGTTCCATGTCATATCTCCTAGAGTTCCATGACTCTATGTTGATCACTTTATCCAGTGTCCTTAGGTTATCACCTAAGACAATGCCAATTCTATCAATGTCCTTAGGTTATCTCCTAAGACAATGCCACTCGTTAAATCCTAGGATAACTCCTAAGTTTGATGTCACTCGTCAAACCCTGAATCTAGGTTTTCTCCTAGTCTTACTACCAACATGTCCTTTTCCTTAATGCCACATGATTCCTAGGGTTATACCCTAACATGATCACACTCATAATCAACAAATCTTTCTCATACATGCAATTATTTCATTTCATTCATCAAATAATAATTACTTCTACGCATGCAATCATAATCATGATCAACCTAACGCCTCTAACAGGCTACTATCATGCTTCGAATCGAAAAGCAAAGGAGCAAGGGGAGAGGTCACCCAATTTCGGCAGAATTCCCCACCTTGTAGTGTACCCAATTGCTTGTAGACACTTGCAATGGGCCTCCAATACCTCCTAATGGCCCGCAGACACTGGCCATTGGCCTCCGCGCGGCTCCACTTGGTACCTCGAGTTTGCACGCGGAGGGGAGCATGCCTCGCTGGAGGATCGCACACTAGGCGGTGCACGTCCCTCAGGCCCTGCACGCAAAACGGTGTACACTGTTAGTGACGGCATGCTAAACGGTGCGCGACAACGCGACCTGCACGCGAAACGGAGCACATACCTCAAATTGGCACGCAAAACGGTGCACGCCCCACCGTAGGGGTGCACGCGGAGCAGTGCACGTTTGTTTAGTTCTGCACGCAAAACGAGATGCATCGTTAGAGCCGGTACGCAAAACGATGCGCGATAACGCGAACTGTACGCGAAACGGTGCACGTACCTCGAAACTGCACGCAAAACGGTGCACATTCGACTGTGGGGTTGCACGCAAAACGGTGCACCTTTGTTTGGTCCTGAACACACACGAGATACATTATTAGAATCTACACGTAAAACTGTGCGCGATAACACGAACGGCACGCGAAACGGTGCACGTACCTCGAAACTGCACGCAAAACGGTGCAACTTTAACTGTAGGGTTGCACGCAAAACGGTGCATACTTTTCCGACCCTGCACGCAAAACGGAGCGTATCGTTAGAGTCTACTCGACAAACGGCGTCCGCTAGTCCAACCTGTGCGCAAAACGGAGCACTTACCTCGTGTCGGCACGCAAAACGAGACGCGTCAAAAACGCCCGCAAAACTCGAGCAGTAAGACGGCAACACAGTTAGGTCCCTAACATGCATGTAGCAAAGGGGTCAAACCCACAATCCAAAAGGGAGCATAGAAACTGTGCCGAAAATATCACAAAAATATGATAAACGGCCTACCTCGTCGGCATCGCGTAGTCTATCTGGCTTTTCGGAGCATTTTGCGCGCTCCACGAAGCCCTCGACGCCTCGCCGCACCACTCCTCCACTCCCTCCCTCACTCTCCCTCACTCTCGGTTGAAGAAGAACACGAAGGGGGAGAAGAATGGGGCTCGGAGGAAGGAAGAAGGAGGAGAAAAAGAAAGAGGGAGAGGGAGATCCGTCCACGGTGCACGGTCCACCGTGCACCGGCCGGTGCACCACACCCAGCCGGGTGCACCCGGCCCACCGCAAGAAAAGGGCGGCCACGTGGCCGCATCAACGCGCGCCACGCGGCCGCGCTTCCTGCGCAGAGGCGCGTGACACGCGCCCGTTACACGGGCGCGCGGTCACGCGCCAGCGCGCGCGCCAACAGGGGCCCGCCACGCGGCGGCCCCCTGTGGCCCGCGCAGGTAGTGCGCCTGCGCACTGACGCGCGCCTGCGCGTCCTGTCCCATCAGCGCGGACCCTCGGGTTCCGTGCCATGCGGGACCGTGCCGCGAAGCCCCGATTTGCGTGCCGCTTTGCCTCGAAAAGCGCGCACGCCTACCGGACTCCAAATCCAACAAATAAATAGTCCATCCTTAGCAATTTCGCGCGCTGAGTCCAGAAACGATGTCCGTTTCTCTAAATTCTCATCCGATAATTTGTCGAATTCCCCCGGATAGCCCACTGATCCGGTTTTCCGCACCGGGTCCAATT
This sequence comes from Tillandsia fasciculata, assembly GCA_029168755.2. Classification (NCBI taxonomy): domain Eukaryota; kingdom Viridiplantae; phylum Streptophyta; class Magnoliopsida; order Poales; family Bromeliaceae; genus Tillandsia; species Tillandsia fasciculata. Next base: position 5,418,151 of record CM054932.1, on the reverse strand, counting down.
CTGAAGCCCGATTTGCCGGATTGCGACTCTAAAATTCCCCGGAGGCGCCCAGAGAGGAATTATTCAATCCCACTTCGCCCGGGGCCCAATTCACTTCCGAGTAACCCTTTACCTCCATGAATTCAATAAAATAGCATTTCATACCATTTTATTTACATTTATTTATATACCGAAATTCCGGTTCACTACATTCTACCCCCCTTAAAATAAGTTTCGTCCTCGAAACTTGAATCACATCTCGACTCCTACTTGATCGAGAGGGAGGAAATCTTGCCCTCACTACTGGGCTCACTGAACCTCGTGACTGGCATCACATTGCCCGTTCGCCGAACCATAAGAGCAACTCATCCATGAATCCCTATCTCAACCCAGGGACAAACTCAGACCTGGTGTCTGGCCACTTTCACCAAATAGGTGAAAGACACAGTTGAGCACTTGCTCTCTCATTTGCCACGAATGACCCAGTTTTTGTTTGCGAAATTTTCACTTTAATTTCGCCATCATTCTTTTCACAATGAGGTTGCATCTGCAACCAATTACATTTACCGCATTTCCGGTCGCTCCGCTGCCTAATGTGGAGGGCAAGGCCAATCCACGAGTCCTCAACTATCACACACGCTACTAGCGCTCTATGTCCACGGGTTATCAGCTAACCCGATATCTAGGATACTAATAGGTCCACAAACCACGGTCTAATAGGGGCCTATAGCCCAACCAGTCCAACTCTGTATAATGGCTCTCACTAGCACACAGACCCAATCATCAAACGGGTAGATCCTCACTTAGGATTGCTACACCAACACTCCCACTAGGAGCTACAGCACCTCAATCATCACTAGCACTACTGCCTGGTCATATCTCACTCTCAGTGTACTAACCTCAGTGTACTACTAGCCTCAATGCTCACACGTGGCATTCCACGTTCCCGGGTCATCGCTCGGACTACCGTCCCGACCAAATCTCTATCATGCCCCGCCATCAGGTCTCGGGCCGCTGTCTCTCACAGCTGACTGCGCCTGCCCACTGGGCTACAGGCCCACAGTCCACAAACATGGTCCAGGCACGGATCGTCCACAAGCGAACCCGCTAATCGTCGCCACGCGACCACTACGCTCCACTGAGCAAAATCAACTAACAAGTCGTCAATCCACGACCCCAACTCTCTATATCAACTCTGGCCACACTGGGCAAAGGCTAATACGCCACCTAATCAGCTCTCTCTGGCTAAACGATACTCGTGCTCCATGAGCACCCAAACAGTTGGGCGTCCTATGCCCCCACGCTAACTCGTAAAAATCCAGTGTCAAGCAACTTGCTTAAACACGCGTATGACTCCTGTACACCTCTCCCAACTGGGTTGAGGCACCACAAATAACTGTCCACCAACTCTGGTGACTAACACGCGAATCCTACGGTGGCAATCCTTGCCGTTACACCGATCCATCAAATCGGCGCCACAAAACTCCCGCTCACTTGCGAGGTTTTCGAATCTCGAAACCTGTCCCGGGTCTCACCAACCCCACAATGCGGCAATTTAGCCACAAAGATGCCACACGGTCACTACCGTCATCAGGGCGAACTTTCGCCACTAGGCCCATAAATCTTTCTTGCCCTAACCCTTAGGACATACTTACTTGGTTCTCGCAACATAGCGATCACCATTTTCTTCGTGAGTCGGTCTCTCACTGGACCTTTCTAACCACACTTTGCCAGCAAACTAGCTGACACAAGCGTAAAACACCCTATGCTGAAGGTGTTGGCTGCGCCGACAAAAGTTCGGCGGCCACTGCCATTCTCTTTACTGTCGCCCCTACAGGCGGCGACGCTGTATACTCATATGTTGTTTGTGCAGCCTCAGCTTGCTGCGCTATCAGCCACTGGAGCCTATCTATCTGCTCCGACTGTCACATCGACGCCACACTTAGGCGTCGGAATCAGCCTTCCTGTCGGCGGAAAATTTTCGCTGACGGCAAGAAGCTTGACCTGCTGCTGGACCACACCAACAAGTGCGGTCACCTGCTATCGCAGCTCGTGTACCTCGTTTGACCCCGAGCCCTCTCGTGACTCGAGTCAAAACAGGTGCGTCTCCCTATGTGGTGTCATCGCTAATATGCACACCACAACGAAACAACCAGCCCAAACTTAGCCATTTGAGCAACGCGCAGTCTATATACCGACAAAAGGCTCGTCGACCCAATCATGCGAAAGTATAAGAGGGTACTCCTTTTCATCTCCAACATTACGTTGTCGGCCGCCAACGTAATATCCGAAGAATGAAAGCTCGTTGCCCTCGATCAGTCCCAACATCCTTTTTGGGAACAACAATAACCAATCAAATACTTTCGCCCAATAATCCACACACTCTCTCGTGCTAATCCCTAGGGTCTCCCTAAGGTTGCTAACCACCTAGGACTATTCCTAGGCTCTGATACCACTCTAATCTGTCACGCCCCGAGTCCGCCAATTTGTACGGTTCGGGCACGCCAACAGACCCGCCAATCGGGTAAAACCTTTTTCTACCCGAAAGGAACGGTAACATCCATAATAACACAACAAGTGTATGCGGAAGCTCAATATCAGAGTACTAAAAATCACTATAAATTTAAACTTTCATTCAATAACAAAGAGTTTAAGCGGAAATGAAAGCATACAAGAGTGAACCATAAATTAAACTTATTACACTTTACAATTCTGAACTTGCAAATAAATTATTACATTTCCTTTACATAATTCCTCACCATACAAGGTTCACTCAAGAAATATAAAAATGGATACCTCTGCTAGACCCTCTAGGTCTCTATGCTGCTGGGCCCTTGCCCCTGTCGTATGCCTCGCTGTCGTCTGCATCTGATCTGTCTCGACCGCTGCATCCATTCCCGAACCTGTGGGGGGGGTCACCCAAGGGGTGTGAGAACTTACGAGCGAGTTCCCAGTGGGTTCAACCACCGAGAGAAAGTGTCCTACACCACTTGGTCCAATGGAAGCAATAATAATAGTGTGCTAGGAAACTAAAATCCTCAACATCAATATGCAGCTATGCAATAATATATCACTACACTATCTGTGTAACCATCGACCCAGCACTACTCTGTCTAGCCACACTAGGCTGCTAAGCACCAACTCGGCCACTATGCCGCTGTATACTGGGTTCAACTAACCCGGCCACCCTGGCCACTCTATTTTTCTTTATTCTTTAGATTCTGGTGCTTTAGTTCAAGTTAACCCTCAGAAATTCTTATCCAACGGGCCCGAGCCCGGTAGTCTTGCTACCATAAGATAAGATTTCTAAGGTTGCCGATAACACTCGCAAGTGTTACCCCGTCCTGCCGGGGGACTTGTCATACGGGACACTGCCCGATAGGGTCACTGCCCAACTCTGACAAGAGTACTCTATCTACCAGTCATACGGGTCGCTGCCCGGGAGAGGGACCCTGTCCAACTCCTGACCGTTGTACGTTCGCCCCCGGAGGTACGCCCGTTTTATCTTTAATTTTTCTTTCTTTTCTTTTCTTTTTCTTTCTCTTTTATTTTAGTTCTTAGCCTCTTTGCTTTTGAACACTTGCTTTCCTTTCTTATTCGAGCTTATAGCTCCCATTTTGCCACTGGCAATTTACTTTCTCTTTTCTTCGAGCATTTAGCTCCTTGCTTTCACTTTTAGCCCTTCGAAAGTACCTCGTCCGACGGGTCACTGCCCAGGGAGTCCTGCTCCACTTGACGAGTCTCAAATTCGAAGGCGCCATTTACATTCTCTTTATGCTTTTAGCCACTTTTAGCTTGCTTTTAATCTTTGCCTTTTAGCAACAATTTTCCTCTTATCCTAGGTCTTGCCATAAGGATAACTAGAGAGTCTCCTGGACTCTTAAACATTTCTCTTTTATTTCTTTAACTCAAATTGAAGTTAAAGTTATTATCCATTTGCCCAGACACCCTATGACTTTCTAGGGTTATATTTGATTAACTCTTTAACCTTGGGATCTTATCCCACTTTCCTGATTCCTCATTGAATCCTAGAGTTAACTTAACTCTATTTTTCTGTCTGTGAGTTTAAACCCTTCTAGCTCAACTTAGGTTCCCTTTTACCTAAGTTTCATGTCATATACATCCTAGAGTTCTCTGACTCTATGTTGATCACTAGCTCTCCTTAGGTTCCTTTTACCTAAGTTTCATGTCACATATCTCCTAGAGTTCCTTGACTCTATGTTGATCACTTTATCCAGTGTCCTTAGGTTATCACCTAAGACAATGCCACATTCTATCAATGTCCTTAGGTTATCTCCTAAGACAATGCCACTCGTTAAATCCTAGGATAACTCCTAAGTTTGATGTCACTCGTCAAACCCTGAATCTAGGTTTTCTCCTAGTCTTACTACCAACATGTCCTTTTCCTTAATGCCACATGATTCCTAGGGTTATACCCTAACATGATCACACTCATAATCAACAAATCTTTCTCATACATGCAATTATTTCATTTCATTCATCAAATAATAATTACTTCTACGCATGCAATCATAATCATGATCAACCTAACGCCTCTAACAGGCTACTATCATGCTTCGAATCGAAAAGCAAAGGAGCAAGGGGAGAGGTCACCCAATTTCGGCAGAATTCCCCACCTTGTAGTGTACCCAATTGCTTGTAGACACTTGCAAATGGGCCTCCAATACCTCCTAATGGCCCGCAGACACTGGCCATTGGCCTCCGCGCGGCTCCACTTGGTACCTCGAGTTTGCACGCGGAGGGGAGCATGCCTCGCTGGAGGATCGCACACTAGGCGGTGCACGTCCCTCAGGCCCTGCACGCAAAACGGTGTACACTGTTAGTGACGGCATGCTAAACGGTGCGCGACAACGCGACCTGCACGCGAAACGGAGCACATACCTCAAATTGGCACGCAAAACGGTGCACGCCCCACCGTAGGGGTGTACGCGGAGCAGTGCACGTTTGTTTAGTTCTGCACGCAAAACGAGATGCATCGTTAGAGCCGGTACGTAAAACGATGCGCGATAACGCGAACTGTACGCGAAACGGTGCACGTACCTCGAAACTGCACGCAAAACGGTGCACATTCGACTGTGGGGTTGCACGCAAAACGGTGCACCTTTGTTTGGTCCTGAACACAACACGAGATACATTATTAGAATCTACACGTAAAACTGTGCGCGATAACACGAACGGCACGCGAAACGGTGCACGTACCTCGAAACTGCACGCAAAACGGTGCAACTTTAACTGTAGGGTTGCACGCATAACGGTGCATACTTTTCCAACCCTGCACGCAAAACGGAGCGTATCGTTAGAGTCTACTCGACAAACGGCGTCCGCTAGTCCAACCTGCGCGCAAAACGGAGCACTTACCTCGTGTCGGCACGCAAAACGAGACGCGTCAAAAACGCCCGCAAAACTCGAGCAGTAAGACGGCACAACACAGTTAGGTCCCTAACATGCATGTAGCAAAGGGGTCAAACCCACAATCCAAAAGGGAGCATAGAAACTGTGCCGAAAATATCACAAAAATATGATAAACGGCCTACCTCGTCGGCATCGCGTAGTCTATCTGGCTTTTCGGAGCATTTTGCGCGCTCCACGAAGCCCTCGACGCCTCGCCGCACCACTCCTCCACTCCCTCCCTCACTCTCCCTCACTCTCGGTTGAAGAAGAACACGAAGGGGGAGAAGAATGGGGCTCGGGAGGAAGAAGGAGGAGAAAAAGAAAGAGGGAGAGGGAGATCGGTCCACGGGTGCACGGTCCACCGTGCACCGGCCGGTGCACCACACCCAGCCGGGTGCACCCGGCCCACCGCAAGAAAAGGGCGGCCACGTGGCCGCATCAACGCGCGCCACGCGGCCGCGCTTCCTGCGCAGAGGCGCGTGACACGCGCCCGTTACACGGGCGCGCGGTCACGCGCCAGCGCGCGCGCCAACAGGGGCCCGCCACGCGGCGGCCCCCTGTGGCCCGCGCAGGTAGTGCGCCTGCGCACTGACGCGCGCCTGCGCGTCCTGTCCCATCAGCGCGGACCCTCGGGTTCCGTGCCACGCGGGACCGTGCCGCGAAGCCCCGATTTGCGTGCCGCTTTGCCTCGAAAAGCGCGCACGCCTACCGGACTCCAAATCCAACAAATAAATAGTCCATCCTTAGCAATTTCGCGCGCTGAGTCCAGAAACGATGTCCGTTTCTCTAAATTCTCATCCGATAATTTGTCGAATTCCCCCGGATAGCCCACTGATCCGGTTTTCCGCACCGGGTCCAATTCTGAAGCCCGATTTGCCGGATTGCGACTCTAAAATTCCCCGGAGGCGCCCAGAGAGGAATTATTCAATCCCACTTCGCCCGGGGCCCAATTCACTTCCGAGTAACCCTTTACCTCCATGAATTCAATAAAATAGCATTTCATACCATTTTATTTACATTTATTTATATACCGAAATTCCGGTTCACTACACCATCAACTTCTGATGATGATGATGCTTCGGTTAACTCAATCTATAAGGAACAACAGCGTCTCTCCAACGAGCAAGAACGCATGTCTCACGAGTTCGCTGAGATGAAAGAGGATCTTAAAGAGGTTAAGAAAGAGCAAGCTTCGATGATCAAGGATCTTAGAGAGGTTAAGAAAGAGCAAGCTTCAATGAACAAGCGCATCAAGAAAATGTTTCAGAAGCTAGGATGCATCAGCTCTGAGGATTCTGAATAATGCTTTACTCTAATCTTCTCTTTTGCAGGTTTTTAAGTTTTCGTTTTTTTTTGTTGTTCTCAGGTTCTTCTTCGTATTTAAACTTTTTAACTCTCCTTACATTGTATTAATTTTGGCTGAGTTTTGTGACAAAAAGGGGGAGAGAGTTTGCAGAACTTTGAGAGTTTAGATAACTTTGAACAGAGAACTTTGAACTGTGAACAATGAACTGTGCTCTGTGATTGACATTACTTGAGAGTGAGAAGAACGTTAAACTTTGAACTATGAAGGTAAGTATAACTTCAACTTTTGGTTTTTATCTTGTGATTTGATGCATGCCTCTACTAACTATTTGACTAACTATTTGGGCATGTAATATAACTAACAAGTTGCTTGTTGACTAACCTTTCTATGACATTTGGATTTCTATTGTTTAGAAGATATGTTGATTTTTGATTGTGACTCAATTACATATCTGAATGCATAAATGTCATGATGAGTATAAACTCTATCCCTGCAAAGTTTTGAATGCTAAATATTCTTGAGGTATCTAACGATCTCTTTTGTCAAGAATGATTTCTTTTTGCAGAGAGAGCAGATGTCTAAGTCTAGAGTCTGTCTTAGCAGTTTATCTCATGTATTTAATTTTTGGATCTCCATTGTAAATTTTTGTTGTATGGTGATATCAACAAAAATATCTTTTTGAATTTTCTTAAGTGGATTTGTGTTTTGTCACGAAACCGCCAAAGGGGGAGATTGTTAAGGAATTTGTTTTGGCGTATTTCGTGAAAGTGTTAAGTCTTGAAGATTGAAGAAGAAAGAAGCTTGGATCATATACCTCAATCTCAAGAAAGAAGAATTCAAAAGGATCAGGTATGTTTAACTAAAGATTTTTGGTGATCCGAATACTTGCTATAGAGTAGAAACACTTGGATGAATTTTTTATTACATAAAAATCAAGAACTGTACATGGGACATGTTCAGGATCCGGATCAGACTATCCAATCCGGATCCCGAAGGGTATTGGTTCATATGCAAATCCAATCCGGATCCAAGCCAATTCTGATCCGGATCCCGAACATTGGTTTTTACTAAAATATATGAACGATCCGGATCGGGCATTTCAATCCGGATCCCGAACCCTTGTTTTTCTGGAATTGTCTGTCTCGTTATGATAATCCGGATCGCAGAAATTCCGATCCGGATCGTCGTCCTGTAAAATTTCAGAAAAGGTTAGTTTTTGATATTTATCTTCATCCAATGGTCTCTAACCTATAAATAGACCCTATGATTCATTTTCTAGGGGAGATCGGTAGAAGCCGAAAAAGAGAAAAATCCACATATAGAGAAGAAAGGAAATCAATAGATTTAATTCTATGTTTCTTCATCTATATTGATTAATTTGATTCTAGGTTTTCCAAACTCAGATTTTGAGTAGAATCAAATTAATGAATACTTAGATGGTATTTCCGATCTATTTCTAATCTAAGTATTCGGCGGATTATCACCACCCAAAAAAACAACGATTTTCCCAAAATCGGCGCGTGGACTCGCGTGGCCTTGTGGATTCAAGGTGCTACCGCTCTCGTGGATTCGGAGCGAGGTACGTTCGTGGATTCGAAGCGTGCTACTGGGTGAAGACCGTGGATTCGGTCGGACGTCGTGGATTCGACGTTGGACGCTGTGGATTCAGCGTTGGGCGCAGATCGTGGATTCGAGAAGCGTTGTGGAGCGAGCGGAGAAGATCTACTAGGAGCGTATGGTAAAAGGTTGAGTCGTCTGTGAGTACGTTATATCACCTTGTACGTGTGTTAATTCTAGTGGATTTCGCCGTGTTATCGGTCCCGTGGTTTTTTACTCCGGTTTGGAGTTTTTCCACGTAAAAATCTTGCGTGTTTATTTTTATTTCCGCATTGGATTTTATTGCGCAATGATTTTTTGAGTGTTTATTGTTTACACCTATTCACCCCCCTCTAGGTGTTTTTTCCCCTATTTAGATCCTTTAATACATATAAACCCAACACCCCGAGCTCGGCCAAGGTAAGGACCCTAGACCACTTAGTGTTAGCACCCCGGACCTTTAGCAGTGGACCTCTTAGGTCCTTAGCTTCCTCCCTGCAAAGCCCCGAGCCCCCATGCAAAGCGCATGGCCGGCGGGAGCCAATTATTGCCGGAAAACTAATAGTGCTCCGCCTCGGCATAACTATGCAACCCATGAACCAAAATAGCTAAAAATTGGTGTGCCGAGACTGTAGGATATGCCTAATAATTCTGCAAAGTTGTAATAAATATGGCTTAGTATTTTAAGAAATATTTGATGCCCTAATTTTGGCTTTATGTACATGTTGGCCGAGCTTCATGCTCCGGTGCCGGCGGGCTTCCCCGACGCCGGCCACCTACTCAGAAGTGTTGCTGGGACCAAGAGGATCCCAACCATGCTTTTGGATGGCTTCCATGCAGCCCGAATAAGGGTCGGCCATGGATGAACCCGAGAATGGAAGAAATGCGGTCGCCGGCGTTCCGGCCATCTCCGGCCGGGGAGGAAGTGTCGGGAAGCTTTGTATGGACTAGAGGAAGCTTCCATATAAGTTGGAAGGCTTCTTATAGCTTCTGTAAAAATCCGCCATTAACGAGCTTGAGCTCCAAAATGGAGCTTTGCTCCCCGCCGCCGCCGCTGCACCCCGTTGCCAGCCATGGGTATGGAAAGCTTCTGGGAGACATTTAGCATCTATTAGTGCTTTTGGTTTGGTCCCAGAGCTTCTGGTTGAAGCATCACGAATTTCAAAGCCGAGGGGGTCATCTTCTTCCTCGAGCCCGAGCCAACCTGGGGTTTTTGGTTGCTCCAAGATGAGGGGAATTGATCAGTAAGCTTAGTGGAGTGTTTTGATCCAAGCTATGAAGCCCCAGGTTCTGTGGTTGCTGAGATCCAACCTTGGGTTTGTCACGCCCCGGGTGAAAACCAGAACCCGGGCCCGTCCACAGATCCGCCGTGTACACGGTATTTCCCGTGTACACGAAGCGTCAAAAACCTGCTCAGATAAGAGATATAATAAAAGAGCAATAAAAACAGAGCTGAACTAAAACTAATGCATCTTAGACTGAAGCTGAAAATAAAATACAATACATCTGTATAAATGATACATCAGTCTCTCCCAGCTCACAAATAATAAATACAACCTGCTGGCAAAGCCAGTCCCAAAGGTGAAAGTACAACCGTCTGAGGAAAACATGGGTACACCAACAGTCCAGCTAACACGCTCATCCTGCCACGAGATCTATCTACTCAGCCGTCCTCTCTCCTCGACCCGCCACCGAAAGTCCAGTAGCACCCGCAGAAGACTCTGCAAAACAAGGGAGAAGAAAAAGAGGAAAGAAGAATGGGGGTGAGAACTACTAGTAAACCAGTAGCCTCCCCTAGTGGGTAAAACCTCAAACTCTGACACGCCCACTAGGTCTACCAGAGGCAAAAGGAAACAAAGGCGGTATGCAAAAAAAAGAATAAGACTCCTGATGAAAAGCTACCACTAGAATGCCTCTAAAATGCCGAGCTAATAGAATAGCTAAATGTATGCATCAGAAAATAAATGTCTGCCAGAATAACCCAATCTGACCACCAGTAAACACTGGTACTGCCTGCTCTGCCGCGACGGGTATGCCAGCCTACGCATAACACCGAAGCAAAGGAGTCCCAAGGACTCAAAACCCAGCATGGTGCCCGGCGCTCTGCACCGTGGAAAGCCTACTCCGGAGTGGCACTCGTGGGGAGCGACCCACACGAGGAAAAGTATCTCAGTAACCCAAGTATCATAAATCAGCAGGACTGGATCATGACTCTGATCAAAGTGGGAAAACCCATCCACTAAAGAAAGACCCGATCTCAACCCGATGCAAGATAGACAAACCGTGGGAAATCCATCCACAAGAGACCTGATACCCAATCTGATGCATAAGAAACCTCCGGTCAACCGCCCAATGTCCGCGGTTGCCGCAATACCCTGCCTGTCCCAAAACCGAGAACCTGACTACACTATCCTATCCACCTGCTCGCGCACGAGCTGCAAATACCCTGAGCCTCAAATGAAAGGAGAAAAGAATAACAAAAAGGGTTTCTCCTATGTCAATTCCAGCATGATAGTGTAGCAGAAAAAGGTGGCCTACCTAGGTGACCATACATGCATGCAAATGTCCCAAGATGGTATATATAGAAATAAAGCAGATATCGATAAGATCTTACCTTGCTAAAGCATGCTGATAAATGCATAGGGACAGTAAATAAGAGATAACCTGTGCTTGTCTATAATGCATGCCCAAAGCCCACTATTTATTAATCAGCCTTCTAATCATAAAAGCTACTCCAATGCCTAGAGGGTAATCAAAAGTAGGGATTCATAACAACATCCATGATCACAAACATGTCCCACATATAACATCTGGTCCACCGCTTGCTATCCGCGGTAGCCATAATACCCCAGAAGCTAAAATCCAGGCCCCGGCCACACAATGCCTAACCCCTGCTCAACCCGAGCAACAAATAGTCACCTGACTAAGGAATAGGGGGGGGGAAAGAAGCAAATAGGTTTCTTCTAAATCAAATCCCAACATAAAGTGTAGCGATAAGAAATGGCCCTACAAAATGTCCAAATAAGCCAGCCTATGTCCTCATGAGAGATAGGAGAAAAAGTGACAAATAGTGGTTCGACCAGTGTATCAATTAATAGCTTCACCTGGGTATAATCATCATGCTAAAATCATAATCCGACCACACCTGTCCATAATCTGCTAATCACCCTCATATAAACCATCCCCTATGCCTGTCCAAAAATATCCTCAAGTGGTATCCTCCTGCAAGACACATCATAATATCCCAACATAAAAGTAAATCCCCCATGCTAAGTTAAATGACAATAATATTCCCCTAAGCATGTATATGTTCCAATGACTATCAGACTCCCACTATAGCATTTTTCATATGATAGGCTCACCATTTTATTAATTAAGGATGCATGTCCATTAAATTGTCATTCAATATGTCCAATAAAGAGGATCTCTCTAATATTCCTAGTGGGTGTATCAGAAAAGAGGGATATAGCAACCACCCAACAGAAGTGCGAACTGTCCGGACCCGTACAGCTGAAAATACCAGAAACTCCAAACCCTTGCTCCAACAAGTTCAGCACACCCGCAACACTCCTGGTACAATACAAAATCCACAAAATACACTTAGGCTCCCAAATAATGCTCTTATAATCACATACAATATCTGTCCCAAAACTGCTAAATTTTCACCTGCAGAAAGTGCCCAGAAAATTCCCAGAAAAATACCACGGCGATCCTCGCATCGATAGCTTCGCAACGGTAGCTTGCACGTCCAAATCTGAGTTCGGTAAGACAAGTTATAAATTTGGCAAGGTGGTAATCCAAACAACAAACTGCGGAAAAAGACTGCGCACAGTACACAGAGAAAACAGTGATTTTCACCTCGAAATAAATCTCAGAAAATTCCAAAAAAAATACGAGCGCGTTCCTTGCGATCTGTAGATGAAAAAGTTGTACAAGCTCGTCTCCGTCAGACGCTCGTGCGCGAAGATATCGCCTCCCCAATCCGCTGCTATCTCAAAATCCCTCACAGAGAAAGGGGTCACATTAATGCCTCGGGATCCGAGCCAAGGAGTCAAAATGAGATTGCGCGATCAAAATCAAAGTTGAAGCCCTACCTGTTAGGAGTCCGTCGGCGTAAGAATCACAGAAGAAGGAGCTCGGGGTAGACCAGGGAAGTTAAAACACTGCAGCTGCGCCGAAGAAGAACACAGGAAATGCAACGTCGCACCGCGCCGTAAAATCAAAATCTCGAAATCCGTGCCGCCCAAAAATCTGAAACTTTGCAGGTGTAACCCTCTCTTCATGGAGATTAACTCTCCTTCTCAGCCCTCGGAGAGAAGGTGGCTCGAAGTGGCCGAAAACTCGAAGTGAAACCCCCCTCGGATGAAGCATAAGGCAAAACCCAAGAAAACAATCCACAAAATTCCCGTTGTGTCCCCCAAAACAGCAAACATCCGTAGAAGGCCTCCCATTGCTTGCCAAGTGTCCCTCCAAAGTCAAACCGCGCACAGTGCCGCCGCGTCAGCGCGGAATGGCGCCCGCGCACGCACGCGGCCCGAGGCGCCACTGTGCGCCTCGGTGCGCCCGGTGCAGTGAGCCGACCAATAGGATGAAGCCATGTGTCAAATCTCTGTCCGCTGCACCCGGTGCACGAACCTCTGTGCACCGAACCAAACAAAACCTGCCACGTGTCACGTCCGGTGCACCATGAACCGTGAGCCACCAAAAATACTCCGTAGACCGCGAATTGTGAGCCGGCCAACTACCAGACGCCACGTGGCACCGCCCTGGTGCACGGCCGCCGCCGTGGACCGCGCGCCTGCCCGTGCCCCTGCGCGCTGCCCGCGCCCTGCCCGCGCCGCGCGCCGCCACTGTTCCGCCTGCCCAAGGCTGCGCCGCCGCCCGCCGGTGCTGCCCGCCGCCGCCGGCGATCGCCGGAGGTACTGTTCCGGCCGTGAACAGTATTTTTACTGTAGCAAGCTCCGAAAAATGCAAGTAAATAGCCCATCTTGACTGTTTTCGCGCGCTGATTCCAAATCCGGCGTCCGTTTCGCCAAATTCCAATCCTATAAATTGCCGGAGGCTCCCGGAAGAGTATTTTTAATCCGAATTTTGCGCTAAGCCTAAATTTGACATCCATTTTGCGCGGAAACACTTCTAAACATCCGACGGGGTCTTCCGGTTACCCATGTGATCCATTTTAAGCCCCGAATCCATCACTTGTGTCTAATTGGCGCACGAACATCGCCGACATGCCACGTAGGCTTCCAAAAGCTGCTGGTCACACTGTAGAAGCCCTGCAAAGATCCGGGTCACCACAGGGTTGGTGTTGTGTGGTTGTGTGTGTAATGTGCATGTTAGGTGCTTGTGGAAATGCCACAGTGAAGAAAATAGTAGATTCAGACTTCGAGTTGAATATCAAAGTTGCTTAGAAAGGTCCCCTGAGCTTGATGCTCACTTCAGATCAATCTGGATCTGTGTGGACAAAGGTTTGGTGCATTGTGAACTTGTGTGAGAGCAAGGATGTGGTTCTGGTTGAACCAGCAGACCTGGGCTGCAACTAGGGCAAGCCCTGGGTTCCTGGCACTGTTCAGAGTCTTTTTGATTCTTGGGGTTTCATCTGAAAAGGTGTAGATTTAAAGTTGTATCGAAACCAAGCCTTAATACAATAGTTGCTAGAAAACAGTGTTAGGGTCTGTTTGAAAAGTGGCAATAGTGTACTCCTGGCTAATTTGGGGTCACTGAACGCGATGCTCGCGTTTATTTTGGGTTTTGATGAGCTAAAGAAACAAAAATGCGTTTCGGCTAGGTTAGAGGAGTAATTCATGACCGAAGTTTTTCTCGGATAGCGTGCTGCCACAAATGGGGGAGCACGGCGTTCAGCAAGTCGAATGTCACCTATTGGAGGTGACGGTTCGTAAAAATGATTCTCTGTTTAAGAGAACGAGCCAAAACGGGGTTTAAATAGTGTATAATGCGCAATATAAATAAACCTAGGGGGTTTGCTGCAATTGTAACAGTATAGAAAAGCTAGATAAATGTTCTAAAACATTATTGACTTTTTGGTGGGCTTCCTGGGGTTTCTGAAAAGCTAAATACGCTTAATATTGCACAAATCGACGAAATGGTCGATTCGCGTTTGTTGCACTTTGAGGATTTGGTAGATCCTGAGTTGTCACTTGCTATTGTTGTAGGCCCCAGTCATCAGGAGCCAGTCCGTGATCCGTCTTGTGGATATCGCGACCGTCTACCTTGAGGTGGGTTATCTTCGGTCCGCGTTTTATCAGATCGGCCCTACGGGTACCGTAGTAGGACGGACCCCTTTGGTACTTGGTTGTTTTGCATATCCTACTTATATTAGAGCAGTTGCTTGTTATCATATTGAGATATATCATGCTTCTTCAGCAGTAGATATGCATTTCCTGGACACATGCCATGCTTGATTGGTCACTAGCATAGTTTTATACCTGTCTCTATTCTTCACTGCATGTTTAGAATAGGTGAGATTACTTCAGCACTTGGCATGTTATACTTGTATCCCAGTGGGGATTTTCCTCGGCTTCTTGACGTCTATTTGGTCAGTGGACCATGATTTGAGCATCAGCATTATGATCGTCGTCGAGCCAGCTTTCAGTCGCGCACACCAGCGGATTAGCTACCCGTGATGGTGTTCTTTACCGGTAGAGAGGTCTGATTGACCCGTGAGCCCAGTGGGGTTATGATAGCTTGCAGGGTGTCCAAAAGTGGCTTTAGGCCTGAGGCCCCAGGGTGTCCAAAAGTGGCTTTAGGCCTGAGGCCCCGATGACCAAGAGTGGTTTAGCCTGAGGTCATTATGCTCCATGGCAGTTAGCCTGAGGCCCTTGTGGCCAAAAGTGGCATTTGATTGGGTATATTTGTGGTACTACCTTTGATGCACCTTCTTATTCCTGCTTGTTTGATTACCTGCATTATTATTCCTGTTATATATTGATGTCTGAGTATCTGCATATTTCATTCCTGTTATAGATCTATCATGCATAGTATGATTGTGATATATATATGCATACCCTGTTCTATTGATCCATGTTTGATCTTACTTTGCATAAACTGTATACCTGCATTGATCTTCGGTATATCCTGCTTCTGTTTCCGCTTATTATTGTATCCAGTAGGTACGGCTTGCTATTTTCCGGCCCGTCGTGCCCACTGGGATACACTCCGGTGTGTCTCACACCCTCGGGTGACTGTTTTTCAGGTCCTTCGGGTGCGGGGACCTTTGGACGTTCTGTGTGAGGACGCGTGGTAGATTATCCCTGGTAGGATGTACCCCTTTTGATTTAGTAAAACCTTATACTGTTATTTCTATTTTGGGAACTGGATGTATTAACTTATGAACCTTGTGGTTGTAATAGAGTAGAACTCATTTAGTATAGCTATCTCGTATCTACTCTGATTGACTGTATCTGTTAGCCGAACACATATAGGGAAGGCTCTGGTTGAGGTACAGAGACTTTTCTATATGTGTGGCGGTCTGTTCACGCCTTGGAGAAATCAAGATTTTAAACTCTGATTTAACAAAAAAAAAAAAATTTAGACCCACTTTTAAATCTCGGGGCGTGACAGATAATAAATAGCAAAAATAAATAATTAATAATGAAATAGTGGCCCGAAAATATCGATTTTTGATCGGAGCTTGATCTCGAAAATCCGAGATCACTGTTGCGACCGTCTCGTCGAAACTTCCATGTTTCGACGAGACGGTAGCTACAGGTAGCTTAAACATAAGAAACTTCCCAGTTCCTGTACTTCTTAAGCATAAGAACCTTTATTCGTAGCTACAGGTAGCTTAAACATTTTAGTATGTAGTGATGTTCAATGTTGAGATCTTGTTGATCTGAAACTTGTTGCCTTAGTTAACTTACATAAGATTTGACAGGAATTGTGCAGTCCAACTCTCTTGGTTTCATGTCCTATCCTTGAATCAGCAAATGCATGTTTCCTTCTCTTCGGCGTTGAGATGCTTACTGTCTTTGTGCCTTTAGTCCCTTTTGATAATTATACTTGTTCCGTTGGATGCTATTTTGCAGATGTTGAAGATGAAAGTGAGTGAAAGATACTCTGGGTTTATACTTGCTCGCCAGTATTTTATGATTGAACTGTTGCAGCTTGCTAGAGTTCACACTAGTCTTACCCTCCTGTAGGTAGTATCTGTAATTTATGTTGTCCAAGTTATGTGATGGAATTGCACTGTGTTGTCCTGCTAGTCTTGGGTCCTGTTTACGTGTCTAGAGAGGGAGATGTCAATGTTAGCCTAATTTTTTGTAGTTTTATTCCGAAGTCGGTAAGGGGCTCTTTTTTTGTTTTTTTGTTTTTGTTTTTGGTCTTTTGGATTTCCTGCTACTTGAGGCCTTATTTGGAATTGGTGCTGTTTATTATTGCTTTTCTGAACAGAAATTTTTTATATAGAAGGGTGCATGAGTGGATGGTTGATTGTTTAGAATCCTTACATCTAAAATGTTTTGTTTGACAACAAAAAATAATGATTTGGTAGTTAAGTCTTTTCTTGCTTTGTTTGTTTTTGAAGAACTATACCTCATCACCTGGCGAGGGTGCATTGGAAGTTAATGCATCATGACAACCAGAAACAAGCCTATTTGCATGTATATTCAGTTACATAGAATTGTGTTTTAAAAAATTTTAGAAAGAAAAAAAAAACTAAACAAGGCCTAAGGTCGCAGTATTCTCGTGGTTGATCCTTTATTCAGGTTGCTTGGTAATCGATCGAAATATGCACAGTTAATAATAAATAAACAATTCTGCAGAGGTATTTGTTTTCGTTAAATGCCAAGATAAGTTAACAATGATAACAGAAGATGTTCATGTAATGTTTCTCTCGCTCAGCACATACGATGTCATGCCTTAATGTTACATCATTATTGATTTCATTCATATAGGAAAATGAACAGTGCAATTGGGAGTCAAACCTGTATTTTGGAAGCTTTATACTGAAAACCTTATAAGGTCAGTATAGAGACATCAAATCTAAAAAATATTATACTCTTGATGTCCTAAACCATTAGACTATATTAAAATATTATACTCTTGATGTCCTAAACCATTAGATTATATTAGGTTCAGTATCTCTAATCCCTTAAAAAGTCATGCTAATTTATGTTGTGCACATTATTACACTATACTCGTGATTATCTCGCTATCTTGAAGTGACACAACCTGTCAACAATGAGTCAGTGTCAAAATGTAATCCAACTAGTCTTCCTTGAGCTTTCATGCCACTAAGTTGAAAACTGATTGCTTTTTCGGCAATGTGCCGTAAAATTTGCATCACTTTTCGGCAATGCGCCGTAAAATCGCATCGCTTGTAGCCGTAGGAAATATGCCAAAATAGCAACATCAATTCTTTCATCTTATGATATAGTCAAAAGTCACCAAGGGCATTAAACATGTGGAACATTGCCTCAAAGAGATGTCCATAAGAACTCACACGATGAGGAAGTAGGGATCCATCCATTCATCTCCTTCATTTGGTTGCCCTACCACATGTAGTATGAAATACATGTTGCCCTATCACATGTAGTATGAAATACATGCTATAACAGAGAATTTCAATGAGCATACGACTTTCTCAATACCATACAGATCTTAGCTCAGTCACTCTCGGGGTGTCTAGCTTCATAGCCGGAAACTTTCGTTACATTTTTGGGCTGAAGGAGTTAACACCGCTGTCTATGCGATCAATAGAATATATTTGCGCCCGGGTGTGACACCCCCGGAATTTGGATTAGTCCTCTATATAAATGATATAATAGGACTAAATCTCTAACCCGGCTATAGCATTTTGGATGGTAGCAAGATCCAAGAGGAACATGAGAGTTAAGCGTGCTAGAGCTAGAGTAGTTCTAGGATGGGTGACCCCCTGGGAAGTGGGGCGTCACAGTTGGTATCGGAGCCATTCACCAGCCGGAAATGTGAGAGGAGTCTCGGCTGAGCCAGGGTTATATAGCGGGTAGAGCGAGGCTCCCCGGCTAATGACCGTTGTGAGTGGAGTGCAGCTCCTCACAAGGTCGGCTAAGGCTAGCGAGACGAGTCTCACATCGCCTGGTGCTTGTGAGTGTGCTTGAGCCGCCTGTGAGTGTGCTTGAGCCTGACGTGGACGTCAGGGCTTAAAGGGGGGAAGAATGTGACACCCCCGGAATTTGGATTAGTCCTCTATATAAATGATATAATAGGACTAAATCTCTAACCCGGCTATAGCGTTTTGGATGGTAGCAAGATCCAAGAGGAACATGAGAGTTAAGCGTGCTAGAGCTAGAGTAGTTCTAGGATGGGTGACCCCCTGGGAAGTGGGGCGTCACACCGGGTACTTTAAATACGCTATATGAGCCATGGTTTAGTAGAAAACCGAATATCAAGTATTTTCGTATCTTTGGGAGTTGTTGCTATATTTTACGCGATCGTGAGAATCTTGGAAAATTCGACTCTCGTTGTGTCACGCCCCGAGACCGCCAATTTGGACAGTTCGGGCGCACCAACAGACCCGCCAATCGGGCATGACCTTTCAAGACCCGAAAGGAACGATTCATTCCAACAATCACAGTTTAGTGTAGCGAAAGAGTAAACAATTAGAGAACTAAACTATGAATTTAAAAACTTCCATTCATTCAACAAACAGTTAGATGACAATGAAAAATACCATACTTGAGCGAATATTAAACTTTGCTTATGTTACAACTCTCTTTAACATACAACTACAATATAAAAATTACAATTTTTTTTTTTTTTTTTTTTTCCAAAATGAAACTTAAACATTTAAAGTTTACAATGATCATCACATACAAATTTTGCTCAAATAGAAAATACTCCAAAATGATGCTGGCGACTCTAAACTGCTAGGTCGCTACTCTGCTGGGCCCTTGCTCCTGTCGCATGCCTCACTCGATGTACCTGGACCTGTGGGGATATCCCCCAAAGGGTGTGAGAACTACAACAAAGTTCCCAGTGTTGGGTTATGTATAATTGGATCTAAATAGGGAAAAAAACACATAGAGGGGGGTGAATAGGTGTAAACAGTAAACACTCAAAAATCGTTGCGCAATAAAACCCAATGCGGAAATAAAAAATAACACGCAAGATTTTTACGTGGAAAAACTCCAAACCGGAGTAAAAAACTACGGGACCGATCACACGGCGAAATCCACTAGAATTAAACACATACAAGGTGATTTACCGTACACACTTACGACTCAACCTTTTCCATACGCTCCTAGTAGATCTTCTCCGCTCGCTCCACAACGCTTCTCGAATCCACGATCCGCGCCCAACGCCGAATCCACAGCGTCCAACGTCGAGTCCACGACGTCCGACCGAATCCACGGTCTTCACCCAGTAGCACGCTTCGAATCCACGAACGTACCTCGCTCCAAATCCACGAGAGCGGTTGCACCTTGAATCCACAAGGCCACGCGAGTCCACGCGCCGATTTTGGGTAAATCGTTGTTTTTTGGGTGGTGATGATCCGCCGAATACTTAGATTAGAAATAGATCGGAAATACCATCTAAGTATTCATTAATTTGATTCTACTCAAAATCTGAGTTTGGAAAACCTAGAATCAAATTAATCAATATAGATGAAGAAACATAGAATTAAATCTATTGATTTCCTTTCTTCTCTATATGTGGATTTTTCTCTTTTTCGGCTTCTACCGATGTGCCCTAGAAAATGAATCATAGGGTCTATTTATAGGTTAGAAACCATTGGAAGAAGATAAGGATCAAAAACTAACCTTTTCTGGAATTTTACAGGACGGCGATCCGGATTGAAAATTGGCGATCCGGATTGTCTCAGCGAAACAGACGATTTCCAGAAAAGAGGACATTCGGGGTCCAGACTGAAATTCCACGGTCCGGACTGTTCATGTAATTCCTTCAAATTACACGTTCGGGGTCCGGACTGAAATTCCACGGTCCGGATTGGAATTGCTGATGAACCAACCTCTTTCGGGATCCGGATTGTAATGTCCGATCCGGATCCTGAACATGTCCCATGTCCAGTTTTTGATTTTTATGCAATTAAAATTTTCCAAGTGTTTCTACACTATAAGCAGTATTCGGATCACCAAAAATCTTTAGTTAAACGTACCTGATCCTTTTGAATTCTTTTTTCTTGAGATTGAGGTATATGATCCAAGCTTCTCATCTTCAATCTTCAAGACTTAACCAAATATCACGAAATACGCCAACTCAAATTCCGTAACAATCTCCCCCTTTGGCGGTTTCGTGACAAAACACAAATCCATTCAAGAAAATTCAAAAAGATATTTTTGTTGATATCACCATACAACAAAAATTTACATTGAAGATCCAAATAAAAATAAATACATGAGTTAAACTCATAAAACAGACTCTAGACTTAGACATCTGTACTCTCTGCAAAAGAAATCATTCTTGACACAAAGAATCGTTAGAAACCTCAAGAATTTTCAACAATCAAAACCAAACACAGAGATAGAGTTTATACTCATCATGACATTTTCATATTCAGATATGTAAGAAAATCACAATCAGTCATCGACATATCTTTTAATAAGAATTCAAATGTCACAATTCCTCTACACTCATCTCATCCGGATGACTAACGGTTTCAATGGCGGTAACCTTTGCCCTAAACCGTTCCGGAAGAGTCCGAAGAATCTTTCTTACAATTTTTGACTCCGGGATCTTTTCTCCCAAATTAGCACATGTATTAATTACATCTTGAAGTCTAGTGTAATAATCTGTAAACAATTCATGCTCTTCCATATGAATAGAGTCAAATTGACTTGTAAGCATCTGGAGCTTTTGAATTTTTACAAGATTAGTACCCTCATGTGTAATTTTGAGAATATCCCAAATTTCCTTCGCGGTTTCACATGCGGAAATTCGTGTAAACTCAGTCGAGGAAAGAGAATTATATAAAGCGTTCATACCTTTCCCATTGTAAGAAGATCTTTCGATTTCCTCTTTAGACCATCTAGAGCGAGGTTTTGGGGTAGTAGAATTTCCTACTTCCTCAACCGGATGCACCCAACCGTATTCCACGGTTTGCCATACCCGCTCATCAATTGAGATGAGAAAAGCTCTCATCCGCACTTTCCAATAAGCATAATTGGTCCCATCAAAAAGAGGAGGTCTATAAATATTACCACTTTCACCCAACATGATAGATAAACCTAAAACCCGCTCTGATACCAATTGTAGAGTTATTTAGGATCCACAAGGATCTAAATAGGTACTATCAAACACCTAGAGGGGGGTGAATAGGTGTAATATTATAAAAACCAATCTCAGTGCAAAAATAAAAAACCAATGCGGAAATAAAAATCAACACACCGAGATTTACGTGGAAACTCCAATCCAGGAGAAAAACCACGGGACCAACACGCAATAACAATCCACTAAGAATTGAAGAATAACAAGGTGATTACCGACTCCACGGACTCGACCCCTCCTTCAAGTTCTTCGGACCTTGCGCTCCACCGATTGCACGTCCACTGCACACGTTCGAATCCACGAATGCCACTCGAATCCACGAGCACATGTTTCGAATCCACGAAACGCCTTCAACACACCGAATCCACGGTGCTACGTCGAATCCACGACGCAAACTCAGCCGATAAGAATATAGGCTTCGATGGTGATCCTTTGCTTAGATTATCATTGAGGAACCATAGAAAGAATTTCTAAGCAAAGTTTAGATCAATTCGACAAAAGATAAATCTTAGAAGCACCATCGAATTGACCTAAAAGAGGCTAAAAAGAAGAACGATAAAAACCTAGCCTCTAGGGTTGCTCTCGAGTGTTTTCGGTATTGGTCGCACGTTCTTGAGAAACCCTAAGTGTCTATTTATAGTTTAGAAACCTTTGGAAAGAGATAAGAATCAAAAACATACCTTATCTGGAAATTTTTAGGACGGCGATCCGGATCGGGATTACTGTGATCCGGATCGTCGTAACGAGATTGACGATTCCAGAAATCCAAGGGTTCGGGATCCGGATTGAACTTTCCGATCCGGATCGTTCATGAATTTCAGCAACATCCAATGTTCGGGATCCGGATCAGAATAGGCTTGGATCCGGATTGGATTTGCACATGAACTAATACCCTTCGGGATCCGGATTGGATCATCTGATCCGGATCCTGAACATGTCCCATGTCCAGTTTTTGATTTTTATGCAATTAAAAATTCATCCAAGTGTTTCTACACTATAAGAAAGTATTCGGATCACCAAAATTATTTAGTTAAACATACCTGATCCTTTTGAATACTTTCTTCTTGAGATTGATGTAACTGATCCACAATTCTTCATCTTCAATCTTCAAGACTCAAGACACTGAGTGTCAACTTGAGCTCTTGTTGAATCTTCTCTAAGTCTTTGATTGCTGATTGACAATTTGATCCCTTTAAGACTCCGACTCAACTTACTGACTTGACTCACGAAATATGCCAACACCAAAATGCCGTAACAAATCTTGTGCAGCTGTTGCAGCTAGCAGCAGCAGCAGCTGGCATTGCTGCTGCTGACAGCAGCTGCCATTGATGCAGCTGCTGCTGGCAGCAGCAATGCTGCAGCCATTTTCCCCTCTTTTTTTGTTCCTTTTTTTTTTTTTTTTTTTTTGTTCTTTCTTCCCTAGTGAAATAGAGGGAAAAATAGAGAGAAAGGGAGAGAGAGCACCGTTTTTTTTTTTTTGAAGAACTGAGAGGTAAGGAGGGAGAGGATAGCTTCTCTTCTTCTCTTCTTCCTTCTTCTTCTCCCTTTCTTCTTCTCCCTTTTCTTCCTTCTTTCTTCCTGCTCCAGTAGAGAGAGAGAGAGAGATGGTGGGTAAGGCATTCAAGAGGGAGAGAGAGAGAGGGAATTAATGTCCTTGCAGGTGGTGGTTGGAGGGGGAGGCGATTTTACTAAATTGCCCCAACTTATAATTTATTTCCCCAAATTGCCCTCCACTTGCTGCAGTTTGCTCCTGCAGAGAGCAATTTCGGGAACCCCTTTTCCCCCGTGTTTTATCGCCACTTGAGAATTCAAAATTACAATTTTTTTCTTCTCCCCTTTATTCTACAAATTTTTCTTAAACTCCCCACGATTTCTTTTTAATTTTTTGGCTGCTCTAAGCCCTTAAGAGAGGGTCTCGAAAAGGCTTGCCGATAAAATTGCATCAGCAAACTGCAGTTTCCAGAATTCTTCAACCATTTTGCTCCTCTTCGTTCTCCTATTTTCTTTTAATCTCTCATCTCGGCACTTCATCTCTTTTTATCAGCAAACTTTTCTGAGACACCCCACGATTTCTTTCTAATTTTTTAACTACTCTAAGTCATCGAGATAGGGCCTCGAAAAAGCTTGTCGATAAAAAAAACAGAATTGCTGGAATTCTCTAAGTCCTTGAACTTCAACTCACTTTTCGACCCGATACTCTTCGCGTTAGTCCGAAACGCACCGAACTCGACTGTAATCATATTTAAAATATGTTACAAGTCTTTTCGCCGTATTTCACTATTTTGTGAAAATCGGCACACAACAACTTAAGCTTCACAATTTGAAGCTTCCAACTCTCAACTCCAACTCACTTTTCGACTCAACGACTTTTGCATTGATTCGAAATGCTTCCAACTCACTTGTAATTACATTTGAAATGTGTTACAAGTTTTTTTTGCCGAGTTTCGCCATTTTGCAGAAATCGGTGCACTACATTCTTCCCTCTTTTAGGAGTTTCGTTCGCGAAACGTAAACCCACATACCTTAGGATTTATTCCTCGAATAGGCGAGGGTAGTGCTCCCGCATCACGGCCTCAGGCTCTCACGTGGCTTCTTCTTCGCTGTGCCTCGTCCAAAGCATCACATAGGTAATGAAGCGGTTTCTTAGCCTTCTTTCATGCCGATCAACAATCTTGTACGGGAACTCATCGTAGCTCATGTCCTCCCGTAGATCAAGCGGTGGGTAGTTGATTATGTGTCTCGAGTCATGGACACACTGGCGGAGTTGTGATACATGGAACACATCATGAACTCCCGCCAAGTCTGGGGGCAATGCCACTTTATAGGCCACCGGGCCAACCCGTTCCAATACTTCGTAAGGACCAAGAAAGCGAGGGTTTAACTTTTCCCGCATCCCAAATCGCACCACTCCCTTTGTTGGTGACGCCTTCAGAAATACATGATCCCCGACCTTAAATTCTAGGTTGTGCTGCCTTTTATCCTCATAGCTCTTCTGTCGACTTTGCGCCATCACTAGACGTTGACGCGCAATTTGCACCTTTTCCTCGGTCTCTTGCAAGACATCAGGGCCCAGCGATGACCTCTCGCCGACCTCGCTCCAATGCAATAGAGACATGCACTTCCTGCCATATAACGCCTCGAAAGGCGCCATTTCAATGCTGGCCTGGTAGCTGTTATTGTAGGTGAACTCCGCCATGGGTAAATACCGTTGCCACCCTGAGCCATAATCCAGGACACACGCCCTAAGCATATCTTCAATGATTTTATTGGTCCTCTCAGATTGACCATCGATCTGAGAATGATACGCTGTAGTGAAGTCCAGGCGTGTTCCCAAGGTCTCATGGAAGCTCTTCCAGAATTGTGAAACGAATCGGGGGTCTCGATCCGACACAATAAAAACAGGAACTCCATGAAGGCGCATAGTCTCATCAATATACAACTGCGCCAACTTGTCCCTTGACCATGTGGTGTGGACAGGCAGGAAATGACCCGCCTTGGTCAACCTATCCACCACCATCCAAATCGCATCGTGGCCCGCTTGAGATCGAGGCAAGCCCACGATAAAATCCATAGTGATATTCTCCCACTTCCAAACGTGTCACGCCCCGAGTTCGAAAATAGAGCCTATTTTTATTTATTTATTTATTTTTCAATCAGAGTTTAAAAGCAAGCCAGGGCACGACAGACCGCCACATATATAGAAAATTTCCAATCCCCTTAAATTGAGCCTTTTCTATACATGTACGGCTAAGCACTTACAGCCAATACCAGAGTAGTCTAAACTACGCACTAACTATAAAAGATTACAAAAGATTATTATTTAACATTTACAATAACTTATTCAATTACATGTTTACAACTGGTAAAATTTCAGCGGCTGCCAAGGGTAAAAGCTATCTTGATAACCTCACCAACACGTCTCGACATCCCAACACCCGACCGACCTGAAAAATGGTCACCCAGGGGGTGTGAGATACATCGACAATGTATCCCAGTGGACACGACGAGCCGAAAAATAGTAGATCGTACCTACTGGTGTCACGCCCCGGGTGAAAACCAGAACCCGGGCCCGTCTACAGATCCGCCGTGCACACGGAATTTTCCGCGAACACGAAGCGCCGGTAACCTGCTCAGATATAAGAAATACAATAATAGAGCAATAAAAACAGAGCTGAACTGAAAATACTACATCTCAGACTGAACTGTAAATAAAAATACAAGTAACAGTAGAATAAAGTACAAGTCTCTCTCCCAGCACACCCTAAAATACAACCAGCTGGCTAAAGCCAGACCCCAAAAGTACAAACGTCTGAGATAGGATACATAAGAGGTGCAAGTCTAGCTAACTCACTGTCGGGTCCACTGTCTAGCTACTCTGCCGTCCTCTCTCTGCGACCCGCCGCTGTATGCCCAATAGCACCCGCAGAAGGCTCTGCAAAACAAAGGAGAACGAAAGAAAAAGAAGAATGGGGGTGAGAACTATTAGTAAACCAGTAGCCTCCCCTAGTGGGTAAAACCTCAAACTCTGACACACCCACTAGGTCTACCAGAGGCAAAAAGGAAAGGAGTATGGTAAGCAATGATGACTGCTGAAGAAAGGAAACTACCGCTACTAAGCCTCTAAGATATAGTTCTAGACTGGAATAACCGTATGCAACAGTAACCAACCATCCGAGATGGACCCAATCTGTACCGTCCTCATCATCGGGCAAGTATGCCGCGCCGATGTGATAGCAAAACTGTCCATGACTGCCTGGCCCCGGCCTCCGGAGGGGAACTCGAGGGGAGCGACCCACACGAGGAAAGCATCACCGGGCAATAACCGCGCCGATGTGAAAAGTATCAAAAGTAGGATTGAATCACGACTATGCTCAAGTGGAGCAAATCCCTCCACTAATGAAACCCCGATCCCCCAATCTGATGCAAAGATAAACATCCGGTCTACCGTCCAATGTTCGCGGTCGCCGCAATACCCCATAAGTCCAAATCTGATAAATAGTCAATATCCGGTCAACCGCCTACTGTCCGCGGTTGCCGCAATCCCCCCCCACCTATCCATAATCGAGTCTAACCCATCCCAGACACAATGGCCACAACTACACTATCCCAAACCCCTGTTCGAACCCGAGCAATAAGACTCAAAAGTCTAAAAGAGAAGGAGAAAGAAAACAATCATGGTTTCTCCTAAGTCAAATCCCAATATGATAGTGTAGCAATAAATAGTGGCCTATCTAGATGTCCATACAAGCCTGCAAATGTCCTCAGACAAGATAAAAGAGAGAAGCAATAAATAGGAGTTCCACATGTGTAACTAATAATAAATCCACATAGATATACCCAACATGCTAAAATCATCAGTCAACTACACATGTAAATAATCCCTGATCCATAATAAATCCCAAAGTAGCACCCGCAAATAGATAAGTCATCATGTCCCAATATTTAATCCATTTAATCCACCTTCATAATATCTAGGTGCTAATATGGCATGTTCATTATCACTATTAAAATATCCCAATAATATTCCCAACATGCTAAATCCACATGATTAGTCTCAATAATAGGCTCACATTTATCTCAGTCAAACATGCATCGCAATCAATCAATAAGTTCAATAGTGGGCTTCTCTAATAAACTTAGTGAGCAAGTCAAAAGTAGAGGTATGCAACAACCGCCCACCTCGAAAAGCGTGCACAACAAACCAAGAAAATACACGCTGTCCTCTAAGCACACCGTCAGCTGAAACAGTATCCTACAACATCACATAAGTGTACACGGTGTAAAAACTACCAGTCTCAAAACAGATTTTGCTATTTTTATAATTAGCACGCAAAACGAGGAATTTCACCTCTGTCCTGAGCTTCAAAAATCCCAAAAAAATTATAGTTGCGTTCCTCGCGAAAAGTAGCCCAAAATCGACTCTTGAATCGCCTCGATCTGATATTCCTACGCCGAGAAACAATTCATCGAAGTTGCCGCTGTCCAAAAACCCAAACAGCAAAAGAGGGGTCAAAACACCTCGGGAATCGTGCCAAGGAATCGGAATCCAGAGAAACCATCAACAAGGGAAACGAAGCCCTACCTCTCAGGAACACACCGGTGAAGAAATCGTCGAAAAATGACTCCTGTACTGCGCAGGGGACTCCTCGGACTGAAATGCGACGATAACGGGCCGAAAATGGAGAAAAACCGAGGCACACCGTAAAATCCGGATCGCCGCTGTCGAACTTCCAGAAAATCTGGGAACGCACTACGAGGTAGAAAAATTAGTGAGGAACAACTTCTCTTCAATGGCCTCTCTCTGGTTCTCTCTCTATCTCTCGAAAAATAGAGAAAAAGAAGGGAGGGGAGGCCTTTATATAGGCCCATTAGAACAATTGGGATAATTCCCAATATGTCCCCGGTTCCGGGCGCAAATAGTGCGGCCCGGCCCAATTTGGGCGCGCACAGTGCGGCCCGGCCCAGCCATTTCCGGGCGCGCACAGTGCGGCCCGGCCCAAGCCTGCTCGCGCACCCGATCCGGTCGCACGCCACCGCCCGTCCGACCCGGCCCGCGGTGCGACGAGTGTCCACCGAACAGGGGACAGCGAGGCCGGCCAACCGCGCGCGCCCACGCGTCCCCGCAATCACCGGTGGCGTGGGTGGCGCCCGCCAATGGTGCGGCGCCACGTGGCGCACGTGCGCCGCCCCGCCCGACACGGCGGTCGGTCGTGCCGCCCCCGCCGCCGCCGCGCCCGCGCCCACGTGCGTACGGCTGAAGACCCGCGGCTCTGCGTGCACCGCGTGCACAAAGACCCTCCAATCCGGGGCCGCCACGTGGCCACCCCGGTCCATGCACCGGCCGCTCCACTCCGTGAACCGCGTCCACTGAACCGACCCAACTGTTACGGCTTTTTGGTGTTGGCATATTTCGTGAGTCAAGTCAGTGAGTTGAGTCGGAGTCTTAAAGGGATCAAATTGTCAATTCAGCCTTCGAAGACTCATTGAAGATTCAACATGAGCCCAAGTCAACTTTCAGGTATGATTAAATATTGTTCATGGTGATTAAAGTTCGTTTATAATCATTGGAAACAAGAATTTAATGAAAACCGGTTTAGACTTGGTTTTAGGAACTTGGTTTTAACTTACAACTTTATTTAAGTTTGGATTCTGGTACTTGGTTTATTTTGGATAAAGTTTATCTTGGAAAAATCAGTTTTTACATTGAGTACCGGAACCACACTTGAAGTTCCTCAAACCCGACACAGAATTTTCTGAAATTTGTATTGCGTACCGGAACACAGACTCACGTACCGGAACACAATAGAAAAATCTGTGTTTTGCACCATTGAGTACCGGAACACAATATTTGGTACCGGTACACAATGTTGCCTCGGGAAAAGTTTCCTAAACCGACTCTAATTCGTTTCCAAGGGCTATAAATAGATACTTAGGGTTTCTCGACGAGAATGACCAAGACCGAAAACACTCGAGAGCAACCCTAGAGGCTGGATTTTATCTTTCTTCTTTTTAGCCTCTTTTAGGTCAATTCGACGGTTCTTCTAAGATCTATCTTTTGTCGAATTGATCTAAACTTTGCTTAGAAATTCTTTCTATGGTTCTTCAATGATAATCTAAGCAAAGGATCACCATCGAAGCCTATATTTCTTTATCGGCTGAGTTTGCGTCGTGGATTCGACGTAGCACCGTGGATTCGGTGTGTTGAAGGCGTTTCGTGGATTCGAAACGTGTGCTCGTGGATTCGAGTGGCGTTCGTGGATTCGAACGTGTGCAGTGGACGTGCAATCGGTGGAGCGCAAGGTCCGAAGAACTTGAAGGAGGGGTCGAGTCCGTGGAGTCGGTAATCACCTTGTTATTCTTCAATTCTTAGTGGATTGTTATTGCGTGTTGGTCCCGTGGTTTTTCTCCTGGATTGGAGTTTCCACGTAAATCTCGGTGTGTTGATTTTTATTTCCGCATTGGTTTTTATTTTGCACTGAGATTTGATTTTTAAATATTACACCTATTCACCCCCCTCTAGGTGTTTGATAGTACCTATTTAGATCCTTGTGGATCCTTAAAAACCAACAATTGGTATCAGAGCGGGTTTTAGGTTTATCTATCATGTCGGGTGAAAGTGGTAATATTTTTAGACCTCCTCTTTTTGATGGGACCAATTATGCGTATTGGAAAGTGCGGATGAGAGCTTTTCTCATCTCAATTGATGAGCGTGTTTGGCAAACCGTTGAATACGGTTGGGTGCATCCTGTTGAGGAAGTAGGAAATTCTACTACCCCAAAACCTCGCTCTAGATGGTCCAAAGAGGAAATCGAAAGATCTTCTTACAATGGGAAAGGTATGAACGCTTTATATAATTCTCTTTCCTCGACTGAGTTTACAAGAATTTCTGCGTGTGAAACCGCGAAGGAAATTTGGGATATTCTCAAAATTACACATGAGGGTACTAATCTTGTAAAAATTCAAAAGCTCCAGATGCTTACAAGTCAATTTGACTCTATTCATATGGAAGAGCATGAATTGTTTACAGATTATTACACTAGACTTCAAGATGTAATTAATACATGTGCTAATTTAGGAGAAAAGATCCCGGAGTCGAAAATTGTAAGAAAGATACTTCGGACTCTTCCGGAACGGTTTAGGGCAAAGGTTACCGCCATTGAAACCGTTAGTCATCCGGATGAGATGAGTGTAGAGGAATTAGTAGGTGCTTTGCAAACTTATGAGATGACTTTTCCTACTAATCAAATTTCTTCCAAGTCTTCTTCTAAGCTTACAGGTATTGCATTCAAATCAACAAAGGAAGAAGATGGCGAATCGAGTTCCGATGATGAAATCTCTTTTGCCGATTTTGAAGAACAATTGGCGCGGATCACAAAGAAATTTCGTCGGAAATTTTGGAAGAATCGAACCGATGGATCTTCATCCACGAAATCATCTAAAGGATCATCGGGTTCTAAATCCTCTAAACTCAAGGGTGTTGCAAAACCTTCTAAAGAAAAAGAAAAAGATGATTTCGAAGGAGAAATCCGATGTTATCGATGCAAAGGCTACGGCCATATTTCAACGGATTGTCCTTCTAAGAAATCATACAAAAAGAAGGCTTTGCAAGCAAAAACTTGGGACGATTCTATTTCCGATGAATCGACCTCAAGTGAAGAGGAAAAAGAAAAAATTGTTGCTTTTCATGCCTCTAAAATTCCCTCTTCTAATTTGTGCTTATCATCTTTAGTCACTGACTCTATTCCTTTGATTTTGCATGAAACATCAACATCCGGAGGAGAGTCATCAAGTGAGGGGGAGTCGGACGAAGAAGAACTCGTTGAGGCATACCAACAACTTCTTGCGGAATCAAAGAAGATGGCCAAGCATATCAAGAAGTTGAGGAAGCAACGACTTGAGGTTCAAGACGAGAATCAAGCTTTAAAGATCAAACTTCATGATCTCGAGGAGGAACAAGGAAGGTTATTGGATAACAATAAAATCCTCCAAGAAAAGCTAAACCAATCGGAGACGAACGCAAAATCATATATGGACAAGATTGGTTTTCTTGAAAAACAGTTTGAAGAAATTCATGTCACCAACCAAGCTTTGACCAAGCAAGTTCATGAACTCAAATCCGACATACAAAGGCTTTCAACCAGTTCCAAGAAACTAGATTGTATGTGCGGATTAGGTCAAGCAAGCAAGGTTGGTTTGGGATTTAAAAAGGACCAAACTGTGCAGGCTTCAAGTTCCACAATCAAATTGAAAGGAAGAACTTGTCACTTATGTGGACTTGAAGGACATTTGGTGAAGAATTGCCCGAAAAAGAGAAAGAAGAGTCCTTCGGCAACTTCATCTACGGAGCGAACTCAACGGAATCAAAAGACACATCAAGTCAATGGAGTTCACTCAACCCACCAAAGGTCCGAGCCACAACATCAATCATACAAGTGGATTATTGCGAGGCAAAGACCTAAGGTGGATCAACAGTCAAAGCGGACAACCCCCGGCCACAACGAATCAAGACAACCCAAAATCCAGCGATTTTGGATTCGGAAAGGTGATATCTTTCCTTGTCTTAAGTTCTAAATAGCTTATGACTGTATGTAATGCTTTGATTGGTTTTCCCTTCATATTTTTCTTAATCTTTGCATTACATGTGTTTTCAATGCTCTTTGTTTTTATACTTTGTTTTTGAACAAAAGGGTTTTTATTGAACAAGTGCATTGAATAAAAAGGGCTTCACGTTCATTCACTCCAAATTAATTTATCAACTTTACTCCATAATCATAATCTTGAAGATACTTCATTATAGGAGTTTTTGATAGTTATAAGCATCAAATTTTAGAAATCATGTGTGATCTTTAGATGCTTAATCTATCTCGGTTGTGTGAATTCTTTGTGACAACACAAGTTGAGCATTGGTTATATTGACTTTAATTGCATCTTTTCACGCATTTAGAAATCTATTATGCTTTTGACATCATAATATTTCGATGTTGCAATGATCATTTATGTTAATTAATTCATCTTTTAAGTGATCAAAGTCAATTTCTCTCTCAATGATCTCTTGGTATAGTCATTATCTTATTTGACTATTTAGTCGAGTATGAATGCGGGATCAATTTTTGGTTGAATACCTTCTATATTAAATAATTGATAGCCAATTGAGGGGGAGTCAAAGAAAAGTAAAATGCTCAAAAGATGTGGAAAGAGTTACATCCCAATGAGGAGTGTGAAAACTACCACCACATGGAGGAAAAAGATACCCTATGTATGCCAAGCAATTTTTTTTTTAAAAAAAAATGATGATAAAATGCATGTTGAAATACTTGACTCTGTCAATTTTCAAGGTTGGTATAAGGTGGGATTTTTAACGAAAGATGCTCAAAGAGCCACTCTCTTCAACAGATTGTCTAGATATATTATCTAACTTATCTGGGATTTCAAACATCTATTTATCTTGGTATTTCATTTTCTTTACCAAATTGATGATTTGATAAAGGCATTACGCATAAGATCATGTTAGATGTGATTGAAGTTGTTCAACTTTAAGGGTTTTAATTTTCATAAATTTTCGTTTCATTTTTGAGTATTTTTGATAGATTTGGTATAATCTATTTCTTGTTGCATGAAACGATGACTTTTGTTTAAAGTTGATGCGCTAAAGTGCTTACATACTTTTTCTAGTTTTTATGAAATTTTTCTAAATTATTCTGATGAAAGAAATTTGGATCATATACCTCAATTTCAAGAAAGGGTAGAATTCAAGATTGATGTCATTTGGAAATCTCTGTAAGTCATCTTTGTAAATCCGTTACATCTTGATATAGTTTGGATCTCAAGATTATTTTTGATGACTTGTGTTTGATGAATTTAACATGAAAAACTGTTTATAATGTTTTATCTTTGTTTTTTCATGATTTAGGAGTAAATCTTTTTAATTTTGTGAAATTAATTGGATTGAATGGCATCTGTGTGAATTCGTTGTTTAAAGCACTTAAATTGATTTCTTGATGGAATACAAATCGGTATTTGAAAAGATTTCAAAATTTGGATTTATTTCAAGAAATTCCTGTTTTTCTGGCTCTGGTGTACCCGTACTTGAACTTTAGTACCGGAACCAAGATTCCGGATCAAAAACCCAATCCGGATCCCGAAACGTGAAAATCTCTGTTTTTCTCTTGTGTACCGGTACTCCATGTTTAGTACCGGAACTAAATTGCGGATCCGGATCAGAATTTTCAATCCGGAACCCGAACGAAGGATTTTCAGTTTTTGCACTGCGTACCGTACGCGATCTGGATCTCTTTATATTCCGGAACTCCAAGGTTTTTAATTCATCTCTCCCATTTCAAAACACTTCCTCTCTCTCTCTAAAACATTTCTAAGGGGTTTTTCATCAAGTTCAAGAGATTTGTTGCTCTCATTTGTAAGTTTCTACATTAATCTTGCTTTCTTTAACTTCAAAACCCTAGTTTTTAGGTTTTGATGTTGTTTTTAGAGATTTTTGAGTAGATCTTTGGTTCAAAAGAAATCTCTTGCATAAATTTCCCTTAACTCATGTTTAGAACATAATTATTGCATCTCTAAGTAATTAGATTCATGTTTCCATGCTTATATGCTTGAATCTATCATTTGCATGTGTTCTTAACATAGAGAAAATTGAAATTTTAGGGCTTTTAATGTAAATGGTTTTTAAATGATGAATCATCAATTGTGACATGTTTAGAATGTTTCTTAGACATGTTTAAACCCTTCTATATGATCAAATCATAGTGCATTGTGTTCTTTGTAGGAAATGGCATTTTCATGGCTACTTGCACTGGTGATTTTGATGGCCACTGGAAGTGGACGTGGTCGTGGTTCTGGAGAGAAAAAGGCTACCAAACGATCACGCAATGAGGATTCAACTAGCTCAGAATCTGAACATTCCTCAGAATATGAAGAGGAATCAGTTCAAGGAAAGGGGAAAGCACCTTTGGCTCCAAGGAAAAAGAAGAGTGCAGATTCTCCTCCGCGTAGAAGTACCGGTGGACCGGTAATACGCGAGCGCTCTCAACGGAGATCAAATGTTGATGAAAGCGAAACGCATGTGAGTGCAAAACGCCGTGCCAGATTTGCAAACCGCACATGCATTGGAGAGCGACACGTGAATTTTAATGAGCTATGTCGTGAGGTGCCAGACTTTGCAAGGCTTTTGGAACGAAGTCATATTCGGCCACTTGGCAGAGTTCAACCAAAGATGGGTTTTTGTGTTGAGATCATCAGGGAATTTTATATGAGAGCTAACATACTCCAAAAGGACCATGACACAGGGGCTTTCGTTATTGAAACAACAGTTAGAGGCATCAAATTTGATATTACTCCAGCAGTAATTGGGGCAAATCTTGGATTAGCTGTTGACACTACTGGTCTTTATTACACTGATGGTGATTTCCGACATGACACCCATTGGGACATGGTTGTGGATACAATTTGCAAGTCAGGGACACACACAAATAGGTCATATGTTGAATCAAAGGACCTAAAACCAGAATATCACATTTTGTCCTTAATCGTCTGCTACAACTTATTGCCCACAATGGGGACCAAAAGGATTCGATGGGATCGATTGCTACTTCTCTTTTTCCTTGGTCACCCGGAAAATGCAAATGGAATCAACATCAACATTCCGTTTCTAATTTGGCAGCAAATGGTACATGTCATTGAGGGATCAAGGCAATGTGACCTTCTACCGTTTCCAATCTTGATTACTCGTATTTTGGAAGATCACGCCGTTGACATTTCTTGTACCAAATTTGACTACGGCTTAGGCTCAATTGATGGAATCACATTAGCCAAGTCAGTTAGCACTTTGAAAACATTTGGGCATACAAAGGGCTATGCAAGTGAAGCAACTCCGAGCGCACCACCTCGCCAAGAATCTCCTGAACCAGATGAAGTGGTAACTCTTCAAACCTTGCATCGGGATGTTCGTTCATTAAAGCAAAGGATGGAGCAAAGGATGGAGCAAGGCTTCAAGAAACTTGAGGATGGTTTAAAGAAAATCTTCGATATCCTTGGATGCAAACACGATGATGTGGTCACTGGAGCAACTGCACCGAGTACATCTCATGGACCTACATCACATGAGGACGATGATGATTCAAATCAGGATGAGTGATTTCTTTGCCTTCTTGTTTTTGGTTTTTAGTTTCTTTTCACTTTGTGATGAACAAGAACTCTAATGGGCATGTAACTAAGTACTTATCCTTCTATATGTTTTCTTTTTGTCTATTTTGACTGTTTGACAATTTGTGACAAAAAGGGGGAGAACAGAAAATAATGATCGTATCACAAAGGGGGAGAACATAGATGCTCAAGACAGGGGGAGAACATGGAGAACGTGGAGAACATGGAGAACATGTTGGAATGCTCAAGATAAGGGGAGATAAAGAAAAGATTGGAAGAGCCACAAAACAAAAGAACCAAAAGGAAGACGGATCAAATGTAGGATTTTAATTTCTAACGACTAACATTTGATTTTGTTTGGAGTTTTGTTTTGCAGGAATTACATCACTTTAAGACTCCAAGTCCTAAGTCATAGAGTATGTTCTAGGACTGTTTGGTTCAAATGTAATTTTGTATTTATTGGATCTTTCACGCAAAGAAAATCAATGTTTTGGTGATGACATTGAATTTCAATTTTTTGGTTTAAGATGAGTGACTTGAGCGGTTTTATGTATTTTTGGGTTTTGTCACGAAATTGCCAAAGGGGGAGATTGTTACGGCTTTTTGGTGTTGGCATATTTCGTGAGTCAAGTCAGTGAGTTGAGTCGGAGTCTTAAAGGGATCAAATTGTCAATTCAGCCTTCGAAGACTCATTGAAGATTCAACATGAGCCCAAGTCAACTTTCAGGTATGATTAAATATTGTTCATGGTGATTAAAGTTCGTTTATAATCATTGGAAACAGGAAATTAATGAAAACCGGTTTAGACTTGGTTTTAGGAACTTGGTTTTAACTTACAACTTTATTTAAGTTTGGATTCCGGTACTTGGTTTGTTTTGGATAAAGTTTATCTTGGAAAAATCAGTTTTTACATTGAGTACCGGAACCACACTTGAAGTTCCTCAAACCCGACACAGAATTTTCTGAAATTTGTATTGCGTACCGGAACACAGACTCACGTACCGGAACACAATAGAAAAATCTGTGTTTTGCACCATTGAGTACCGGAACACAATATTTGGTACCGGTACACAATGTTGCCTCGGGAAAAGTTTCCTAAACCGACTCTAATTCGTTTCCAAGGGCTATAAATAGATACTTAGGGTTTCTCGACGAGAATGACCAAGACCGAAAACACTCGAGAGCAACCCTAGAGGCTGGATTTTATCTTTCTTCTTTTTTAGCCTCTTTTAGGTCAATTCGACGGTTCTTCTAAGATTTATCTTTTGTCGAATTGATCTAAACTTTGCTTAGAAATTCTTTCTATGGTTCCTCAATGATAATCTAAGCAAAGGATCACCATCGAAGCCTATATTTCTTTATCGGCTGAGTTTGCGTCGTGGATTCGACGTAGCACCGTGGATTCGGTGTGTTGAAGGCGTTTCGTGGATTCGAAACGTGTGCTCGTGGATTCGAGTGGCGTTCGTGGATTCGAACGTGTGCAGTGGACGTGCAATCGGTGGAGCGCAAGGTCCGAAGAACTTGAAGGAGGGGTCGAGTCCGTGGAGTCGGTAATCACCTTGTTATTCTTCAATTCTTAGTGGATTGTTATTGCGTGTTGGTCCCGTGGTTTTTCTCCTGGATTGGAGTTTCCACGTAAATCTCGGTGTGTTGATTTTTATTTCCGCATTGGTTTTTATTTTGCACTGAGATTTGATTTTTAAATATTACACCTATTCACCCCCCCTCTAGGTGTTTGATAGTACCTATTTAGATCCTTGTGGATCCTTAAAAACCAACACCAACCACGCAATGCCACGTGTCCCGTCTCCGGTGCACGCCGGCCCGTGGACCGCGCACCTGCCCGCGCACCCGCGCGCCTGCCCGCGCGCTGCCCGCGCGCCCGCGCGCGCTGCCCGCGGCCGCTCCGCCGCCTGCCCGAGCCCATCCGCCGCGCTCCGCCGCTGCCCGCCGCCGCCGCCGCTCGCCGCCGGTTGCCGGAATCACTGTTCCGG
Source organism: Tillandsia fasciculata (assembly GCA_029168755.2). Taxonomy (NCBI): domain Eukaryota; kingdom Viridiplantae; phylum Streptophyta; class Magnoliopsida; order Poales; family Bromeliaceae; genus Tillandsia; species Tillandsia fasciculata. The sequence continues at coordinate 5,380,984 of CM054932.1, read as the reverse complement.
CATGAACAGTAACCGGTTGCGCAAAATGTCAAGTAGGTAGTCCATTTTAACCGTTTTCGTGCGCTGAATTCGAATTTGACGTCCGTTTTGCCAAATTCCAACTCTAAAAATTGCCGAAGGCACCCGGAAAGACGTTCTTTTGTCCAAACTTCGCGCTGAGCCCAATTTTAATATCCATTTCGCACGAGACCACTTCGAAAGATCCGACGGAGTCCACCGATCACCCACGTGATCTATTTAAGCCCGAAGTCTGCCACTTATGTCCAATTTGTGCACAAACACCTCCAACACACAAAACAGGCTCCCAGAAGCCACCAATAACTCCACCACAGCTCTGCAGAAATCCAGGTCATCACATCCTCCCCCACTAAAAGAAAGTTTCGTCCTCGAAACTAAATCATTCCTCAATCCGGCACCTCGACCAAATAAAGTGGGGTAAATATCCGATCATCCGCCCCTTAAGCTCCCAAGGCTGACTAATACCTCCTCTAGAGACGCGATGCAATCCTCGGGCCTCTAACTAGAACAAAATAGAGGCGGGCACTCCAGAAAACCGCACCACCTCACATGAGTACAGCGTGCTAATTGCTAGAGCTACCAAGTAGTCTGTACTGGCAAAACATCCGCTCCACCTAGGCCCCCGGTAATCTAACCACCAAGTCCAAAGGCATAAAAGTTCAGTCCGAGTATCACCGCGCTCCCGGGGTATTCCACAACCACGCTAGCCAAAAAGGCTGCGCACCCACGGCGGAACACTCGTCCCGCACGCAAAGTCGAAACAAAAGAGGCAAAGATAGCCCCCAAGTAACCACGGCACACCATCTACACCTGGCCTAACACCTCCCCAGGAGGACCGTCCTCGCGGCACAATCAACCGCCGCAAAAAGAAGAAAACCGAGTCGGCCAAACCGTCCTAAGTACTAAAACCAAGTCCCATAACTAGGTTAAGACCATCAGGTCTACTGGTACCATCGAGGACTCAACTGCACCGGGCAGGACCAACAACACACCCCCACGCGTCAAAGATCGGGAATATGAACCTCCCGTACACTAGGTAACCGTCCTACCCCCTAACCTATGCAAGGTAGTGAATACACTCCTAACAAATAACTAGGATGCTCAAGTGCAATACAATGCAGAACCTAATGCCGGTCAATAAATAAAATAATACCTGTCACCACAAGGTCGGCTGCTGTAAAATCCTCCACCTGAGCAGCGTAGACCCGACCGCTCTGAGCCGGCGGCCGGTGATCCGCAGGATAAAAAGAAGGTGATCCGCTCGCTGGAGCATAAGACCGCTGAGCTGACAGCTGCTGCTGAGGCGGAAAAGGAGCCGATGCTGATGAGGGTGCCGCTGAAGTCGAAAGGGGGCACGAAGCTCGAATGTGACCCGACTGTCCACATTTATAACAACGACCCCACCTCTGATCGTAAGTGTGCGACAAGTGAGATCCTCCACAGAATATACATCTGTCTCTGTCGCGAAGCCGTGGCTGTCCCGCCGACTGCTGGCTCTGTATCTGATGCTGAGACTCTGGCTGCTGCTGCGATGGCCTCTGCGATCCACTAGGCTCTCGCTGTTCCGCATGACGCCGGCTAAGTAACTGAGGCCGCGGTGGTGTAGAGTACCGGGACTCGGTGGAGTGTACCGACCTTGTAAGATGGCGTTGTGCGGAGAAATCGCCTCGGACGTGTTCCATATTTATTTGCAGATGATTTCAGGTTGATTCGGAATGACGCGGAAGCCCCAGCCTGAATCGGAGTTTTTTCGGGCTTTGTGCGCCGTTAGAAGACTGGTTTGCTAGAGCCACGACTCTACTGTGGTTTGCAGAAATTGGGAAAGGTTTGGAACAGGTGTATTTTCTGTTTACAGATGAGTTCGGGAGGTTTTGGACTGGTGCGGAAACTCCGAAGGCAAAAAGTGAGTTGGAATCGGCAGTTATGGGAGCCGGTTTTTGGATTGAGCACTTTGACTCCACGGTAGAGCTTTTTGAGGGGGAAAAATTTTGGACATATGTATTTTCAGATTACAGTGGAGTTCGGGATGTTCCGGACTAATGCGGAGGCCCCGAGGACAAAAAGTGAGTTGAAGTGGGCTTAATTGGATTATTAAATTGATTAATTAATTATGCTATTAGTGGCCTGTGAAGGAATTAGTGAAGAATGTATAAAGAAGGAATTAGTGAAGAATGTATAAAGAAAGAAATGGGAATTAAATTAGAGTGTGTTGTGGTGTATGATCGATTTAAGGTTGGTGTTGGAAAGGGTATGAACTCCTTTGAGCCATGCACCATGCACCATCCCTTAATTAATTAAGGTGCCACGTCATCTTCTTCTTCCCAAAATGCAAACAGAGTATTTTGAAGAGAACAGAGGAAATAGAAAAAGAAGAAGAAGGAGAAGAAGAAGAAGAAATGAAGGGAAATAAAAGAGGGTTATGTTCGTCTCGTCGGTGCGAATCTACTGGTAGTAGCCGCGCGGAGCCGAGCGGAGCGCGCGCGAAGAACTTGAATGAGGTGTAGCAACTCTTTTTGTGAAGCTTGGTTTTTTTAGAGTTTGTTGATGGATTTTGGAGTTGTATGAATTTTTGGAGGGTATTAGTGTGGTTTGTGGAAGTGTGGGAGAAGGCTACTGTCCTTTTTTTTGGTGGTGCCACACTGCAGGAGGCGCGCGCGGCTAAGGCGCGCGCAGCTGTGGCGCCGCGGGCCAGGGCGCCGCGCGGCGGGCGCTTGGGCGCCGCGCTTGCGCGTTTGGGGCGGTTTCATGCAGCTTTGGCTTGGCGTTCCGGAACATAAGTGGAGTTCCGGAACAGGGAGTTGGGTACCGGTACACCATGGAGAGTACCGGTACCCATCATGCAAATTTCTTTTTTGGTGATTTTTGCATGGGCAGTTTGGTCTTTTTTACTTCTGTTGACTGTTGACCCCTTTCTTCTCTATTTAAGGACTCCCCACCTCCTCTCTTCTCAGTTGGAATCAGAGAAAGAAAAGAAAAGAGAAGAAGAGGGATAAAAAGAAAAGGAATGAGAGAAAACAAGGAAAAGAAAAGAGAAGTGGGAAGATAGAATTTAGCAAGCAAAGAGGTCTTGCGGCTTGGAGCTGAGCGAGGCCGCGCCCGTGCGTCGGCCGTGCGTGAGGTAAGTGACAGATGTTTTTCCTTTATGGATTAAGATTTTCCTTACGTGGATTTTATGGATTATTGAGCTTGGATTTGGTTGTGTTGCTTCCCTTTTCGTGCTGTTGAGCTGAGACTTTGGATTTTTCTGCGCGGAGCCGAGGCATGCTCACGCGCACGCTGTGAGTTGACAGCAGAGAAGCCGACGCGCGCCGGATTTTTGTAGATGACTCAAGGGATTTGTTTGAGCTTCCGGGGATTTTTTCCGAGATTCGCGATAGTGTTCGCGCGCGCGCGGCATAGTTTTGATGTTTTCGGCAGATTTTGACAGCGAGCGGTTCGGCGCATCACCGTCTTCAGCGTTTGTCTGCGGAATGCATTTTAGGTGGGTTGGAAGTCTTCCAAACTTTATTGAATGTCCTCTAATGCTTCTGCATGAATATCCCGTATGACTAGCATGTATTTTTATTATAATGAAAAATCTGATAGTTGCCTGAAATATTGTATAATACTAACCTGTACCCCTAATTATTTTTAGTAGGTTCCTATTATCATTGGACACTAGCCTGTATATTTAGTTGGCATTCGGACTGCATCTGAACCGTCTTAAAAATCACCGAACTTGTTTTAATGGAAATTTGACTTTAAAAATATTCTTTTAAATTATTAGATTGCCCAGAAGGGGTCGGATGGGTTCAGAGTGCATGTGCCCTCGTGCCTGGTGGCCGAGTGGAATTTTACTTGACTCTGTGGAGAGTTTCTAGTGTCTTGGGGGTTTCATGGGCTTTATCAGATTGAGTCGTGGAGGGTTCTATTGGTTCTGTGAGATGCCGCCTAGTGAGGGGCGATGCCGCCTAGTGAGAGGCGATGCCGCCCAGTGAGGGGCGATGCCGCCCAGTGAGTGGCGATGGTTTGGCCTGTTGAGGCGGTTCCGTGAGATGCCGCCCAGTGAGGGGCGATGCCGCCCAGTGAGTGGCGATGCCGCCCAGTGAGTGGCGATGGTTTGGCCTGTTGAGGCGGTTCCATGAGATGCCGCCCAGTGAGGGGCGATGCCGCCCAGTGAGAGGCGATGCCGCCCAGTGAGTGGCGATGGTTTGGCCTGTTGAGGCGGTTCCGTGAGATGCCGCCCAGTGAGGGGCGATGCCGCCCAGGGAGTGGCGATGCCGCCCAGTGAGTGGCGATGGTTTGGCTTGTTGAGGCGGTTCCGTGAGATGCCGCCCAGTGAGAGGCGATGCCGCCCAGTAAGTGGCGATGCCGCCCAGTGAGTGGCGAAGGTAGGATGGTTCTATTGGTTCGATTAGTATTCTCTTGAGTTTGATGTTTGAGACATATTAGCTGTAGTTTTTCTTCAGCTTATCTATCTATCTATCTATCTATCTATCTATCTATCTATCTATCTATCTATCTGTTTTGCTTCCAATAGACTTAGTGGCCATACCGTGGATATTGGTGACGGTACCCACTGAGATCTACCTTCTGCAGTAGATCTCACACCCGCTGCGGTGACAGGTTCCTGAGGTAGCTGTTCCGGCTGGGTTCGCGCGGAGACAGCTGATCGAGGTGAGGACGTGGCTGTGTAGTTCCTTACCGTTTTGAGAGTCATAGGTAGATGTACCCTGTGTTTTATGTTTCTACTTTTGTACTGGACAGTCTGAGTGATTGGTGAGGCTTTGTATATTTTGACAGTTGAGAGTTGTTGTATGGAGGATGATTTTATTATATCAGATGTTCAGTGGTTTATTCTATAGCTCTTGGTTTTAGTTATATTTCAGCTCTGATACTTTTTAGCTATAGATCTGACTTGCAGGGTAGACGCTTCGTCTGTGCGGCAGTTTCCGTACAGATGGCGGATCTGTTGGCGAGCCCGGGTCGCAGTTTCGACCCCGGGGCGTGACAGATTAGGGTGGTATCAGAGCCTAGGAATATAGGTCGTTGAGGACTTAGTGACCCTAGGCTTTTGGTTGGACAGTAGGATGACTGTCGTGAGAGACGTGACTTTAGCGAGAATCCTGATTGAGTTTGTACCTCCCCCGAGGGATTGGGGCGAGTGATTAGACGTGTTTTTCTTTAAAGTGATTATGTTGGCTGCAGACAACATAATGCTTTAGAATGGTTAACATGTATTAGACTTTCGCTTGATTGGGTCGTGAGTGTTTGTGGTTTGGTTGGTTGTGACAGTTATCCTTGTACCTCTGAGTCGCCGTGCAGCGGCGAGGGCATGTTTGACCTTGAATGAGGAGCCCAATCAGCGGGAGGCTGAATGGATAGAGCAGAGAGAGGTCTGTGAGTCACGGGCCCAGGTAGCTCAGTAGTTGAGGCGATGCGGCGCCAGGATGAGATCATGGAGCACGTGATGCGCATGTTTGAGCAAAGAGCATCGACTGAGGTATCGTGAGTAGTACCTCTGGCCGCAGTATTGTCGGCTTCGACCCAGTTCACGCTGTGAGTAGTGCAGGAGCAGCGAGAGTTGCTGATTGGGTGTTGTTCATTCGCCAGTTCCATCCCCTATAGATTTCGGGGCAGATTTGGAGCCTTGGGAGGCCGAGAATTGGATTACTGTTTTGGAAAAGTTGGTTAAGGACTTGTTCATTCAGGTGAATCATCAGGTGCATTGGTTGCACACCTTTGGTTAGGGACGCCGAGTGTTGGTGGCGTCAAGTTCGTCCTGATGGACCATCGGGAGCGTGGTTGAGGATTTGGAGCGAGTTTCTTTGATTGTTGAGCAGAGTGCCCCATGTCGCCCAGGATGAGATTCAGGAGATTGACCATGTTTTAGAGGGGACTGCTTCGAGATCTCTATCATTTTGGGTATTCTCGGCGAGCGACTTTAGATGCACCGATTGTGCATGCTCGAGGGATTGACCAAGGATCTGCGATCTCGTCCAAGAGGGACGAAGAGCGAGGGACCAGCTTCAGAGAGAGGTGTCCAGCAGCATCGGATTTGGGATAGACGAGTGGATTGAGGTTGACATGATTCCAGTCCCAGGATTATGAGCCTTAGAGGGGACGGAGACTAGGAGGTTCTCGATAGTCGAGACCCCAGTGGCGGTCTCAGGATGACTATGTCTTTGCGGTGGGCTGCATTCATCGCCAAGAGTGACTTCAGGGAAAGGGCGATGCTTTTCATGTGAATAGTCAGGGCATCTTCAGGCAGGGTGTCCCAGAGTGGTGCTTTTGGATTTGCCACTTGCGACGGCATCCCACTACTCCTGCAGGATGTTGAGGTTCATCCGACCTACCGGCAGGCTGATTGAGCCGTGACGCCGAGACAGATATTGTGATGGCCACCAGCATCTAGAGGTTGAGATTGTGCAGCCGGTTGAGGACGCCAGGATAGTGGATCGCGTCTTACCAGGAGTGGTTGCTTATGGTCATTAGAGTTGAAGCATGTTGATGGCGACGCCACTCGGGTGTGTTTTAGTAGAGCATAGATAGCTTCGTGTAGACCGGAAATGGGATTGATGACTTATGCACGTGAGGATCAGGTTCCAGATCACGTATAGCACATGGATGAGTGTTGCCAATCCTGCCCAGTGCAGTAGGACATTGGATTTTATCCTAGAGTTGTTAGTCCTACATCAGCTCCGAGATGATGATATGAGGTTGTATAGGGATTGGATATCCCAACGTTAGGCTATCATGGATTGTCGAGAAAGGACAATGACCCTCCGCGGACCTGGCCAGGAGGAGTGTGGTTAGAGAGGATGTCAGAGCACGACAGAGGTTGAGTCGTGGTCGTATCGCTTGTTAGCGACTATTGAGGAGGTGCCTACGGCGGCACCGGGACTAAGGAATATCTTTTATTGCCGAGTGATCTCGAGTGAGAGTCTACCAAATTTGATTCTGAAGCCGCCGTTTGGTGAGATTGAGATCGAGATAGTGATCAACGTAGTTTGGAAATCGCGTCGACTTCGGCAGCACCCCTTGGAATGTTACCCGTGAGACATAGAGAGGGAGAGCTGTTAGCGCAGTTGCGGGATCTGATGGATCGAGAGGTTTGAGCGACCCAGTACCACGTTGTGGGAGCACGATAGTGAGGATCCGAGAGATTGATATGTTGGATATATTGCCACACCGATGATACATGGCAGTGATGCCCCGTTGTGAGTGCACAACGGTGAGGGTTCTGTGATGGTTCGAGCACAGACCGATTTGGATCGTGTTTGGGTTGATACCCTTTTGGGAGACTGGAGGCTTTATGGAATCAGATGGCAGGATTGTGCCCAGATGGTGTTCAGGAACCGATAGGGGCATTATGAGCTTACAGCAAGGTCAAGTGGATTGATTAAGGCCCTGCGGCCTTTTGGATTTGAGGAATGGTGTGTTTCGGCAACACTTGGACTGGGCTGTTGTACCGGCGTGAGTTTGAGCTCTACATTGTGTTGCCATGCCTGTAGTTGAGTTTGATTTATACAGGGCCGGTTGATTTGATTATATTTGGATTGGTTCCGAGGTGATTTAGAGCATGAGGAGTACTTGAGGATAGTATTGCAACTTCCATGAGAAGAAGTTGTTGCCAAGCTGTGAGAGTTGCACGTGGACCTCGAAGGATTTTGTGATTAGGCCTTGTGATTACAGCTACAAGAGTGATAGAGGACCCGACGATGAGTGATACCGTTTGGGGTTAGGCTTAGACCTATGTTAGCGACTGAGATCAGAAGTTCTTGGACTATGCAAGGCCAGTGTAGCTTGGAAGAGGCAAAGCTGAAGAGGATACCAGCATTGATACAGATATTGCCTGTGATAGAGAGATCGTGGAGTTATCCAGAGATCCTTGAGCCTGAATTACAGGGTTACTCAGGAGGACCTTGATTGAGGCTACGCCGGTAGACAGAGTTATTGGAGCGGTATGTTTGATTTAGTATATCATTATCCCGGCATGGACATTATGGTCGGTATGCCTTGGTCAGGCGAGGATTTGAGATATTGGAGTGGCCGATGCAATTCCTGCTTGTGAGGCAGAGGAATTCGTTTAATCGGGTTATATCCTGGATGGAAATTTAGTGGGGCCATCCTGATGTATGAGTTGGGCCATTAGGAAGCCTGAGGATGAGTCCAGTATTCCGATCCCCATTTGCTTGAGTTACCCTCCAGAATTATGGATTTATTTTGGTTTCGAGGGCGAAACCTTTTTAAGGAGGGGAGAGTGTAGAGTACCGGGACTCGGTGGAGTGTACCGACCTTGTAAGATGGCGTTGTGCGGAGAAATCGCCTCGGACGTGTTCCATATTTATTTGCAGATGATTTCAGGTTGATTCGGAATGACGCGGAAGCCCCAGCCTGAATCGGAGTTTTTTCGGGCTTTGTGCGCCGTTAGAAGACTGGTATGCTAGAGCCACGACTCTACTGTGGTTTGCAGAAATTGGGAAAGGTTTGGAACAGGTATATTTTCTGTTTACAGATGAGTTCGGGAGGTTTTGGACTGGTGCGGAGACTCCGAAGGCAAAAAGTGAGTTGGAATCGGCAGTTATGGGAGCCGGTTTTTGGATTGAGCACTTTGACTCCACGGTAGAGCTTTTTGAGGGGGAAAAATTTTGGACATATGTATTTTCAGATTACAGTGGAGTTCGGGATGTTCCGGACTAATGCGGAGGCCCCGAGGACAAAAAGTGAGTTGAAGTGGGCTTAATTGGATTATTAAATTGATTAATTAATTATGCTATTAGTGACCTGTGAAGGAATTAGTGAAGAATGTATAAAGAAGGAATTAGTGAAGAATGTATAAAGAAAGAAATGGGAATTAAATTAGAGTGTGTTGTGGTGTATGATCGATTTAAGGTTGGTGTTGGAAAGGGTATGAACTCCTTTGAGCCATGCACCATGCACCATCCCTTAATTAATTAAGGTGCCACGTCATCTTCTATCGCCGCCCAGTGAGTGGCGATGCCGCCCAGTGAGTGGCGAAGGTAGGATGGTTCTATTGGTTCGATTAGTATTCTCTTGAGTTTGATGTTTGAGACATATTAGCTGTAGTTTTTCTTCAGCTTATCTATCTATCTATCTATCTATCTATCTATCTATCTATCTATCTATCTGTTTTGCCTCCAATAGACTTAGTGGCCATACCGTGGATATTGGTGACGGTACCCACTGAGATCTACCTTCTGCAGTAGATCTCACACCCGCTGCGGTGACAGGTTCCTGAGGTAGCTGTTCCGGCTGGGTTCGCGCGGAGACAGCTGATCGAGGTGAGGACGTGGCTGTGTAGTTCCTTACCGTTTTGAGAGTCAGAGGTAGATGTACCCTGTGTTTTATGTTTCTACTTTTGTTCTGGACAGTCTGAGTGATTGGTGAGGCTTTGTATATTTTGACAGTTGAGAGTTGTTGTATGGAGGATGATTTTATTATATCAGATGTTCAGTGGTTTATTCTATAGCTCTTGGTTTTAGTTATATTTCAGCTCTGATACTTTTTAGCTATAGATCTGACTTGCAGGGTAGACGCTTCGTCTGTGCGGCAGTTTCCGTACAGATGGCGGATCTGTTGGCGAGCCCGGGTCGCAGTTTCGACCCCGGGGCATGACAGGTGGTCTTCACGAGCTAGCCTGTCCCTCGTCCTCGGATACTGGTCGTTTCCTAACGGAACTCGGTGCAACCATCCCGCCTCGCCTCGCCACCACTGTGTCGCCTCTCTCCACCCATTCGGCATGCTCGACGGCCTCCTTAAGAGTCTGGAGTCGCTGTGCATGCACTAGGGTATAAATCTCGCTGCGGAGGCCTGCCTCGAATAACTCGACCTGATGTGGCCCATCACGGGCGACATAGGGCACGCAGTTAAGCAACCGTATGAACTCCTGATGGTAATCCTGAACTGACCGGTCGCCCTGCTGAAGGTTCTTCAAATCATCCTCCAGTTTCCTCTTCACGATGGTCGGAAAATAGGTATCCAATACCATACGCCGAAATTCAGACCAGGGTAACTGACGAGAAATCTGAAACTCCCGTGGCTCCACCCGCCGCCACCAAGTATCTGCATCTCCATCTAGGCAGTGTACCGCCATATGAACTCTGTACCTCGGGTCGATGAAGAAATCTCTGAAAATCTTCTCTATTGCTGATAGCCATGTCCCAACCTCCCACGGCTGCATATCCCGCCCCGAGAATCTAGGCGGTCCGTGCCGACAAAACTTATCAAGTTTGTCAGCAATATCCTGCTCCTCGGCCAGGGTCAAAGGCTGGGCCACTCCCCGAGCCCCGCTACTCGATGATGGCGCCGTCGGCACAAGTGGTACCACAGGTGATGCCGGGGCGTCTAAAACTGTCGGAGGCGGCGCCTCTCTCTGCGCCAGTAGCTGCTCAATCCGCTGCTCCTGCCGGCGGTTGCTCTCAACCAATTGGGCCACCAAGGCCCTCAACTCAGTGATCTCAGAAGGTCCAGCCTGTCCTGGCTCAACAGGGGGAGTAGGGGCACCCCGGGTAGGAATCCGACGTCGGGGAGGCATCTGCCACAAGAAACCACAAGTCAGCCACACAACCACACACGACCCAATCTAGCGAAAGTCAAGGACATCCCTCTATTTCTGTAACTTTATGTTGTCTGCAGCCAACATAACTGTCCCACATAAATAGGATATGTCGATCCCTCTTCACTCACTGGAAGAGTCCAAAAACTAAATCACCGACTTTCGCAAAATGTCACGTCCCTCACGCCCTATCATCCTAGGGCTAACCAAAAGCCTAGGGTTTCCTAAGTCCCAACTGACCTATCCCTAAGCTCTGATACCAACTTAATCTGTCACGCCCCGGGTGTAAACTAGAACCCGGGCCCGTCTACAGATCCGCCGTGCACACGGAATTTTCCGCGAACACGAAGCGCTGGTAACCTGCTCAGATATAAGAAATACAATAATAGAGCAATAAAAACAGAGCTGAACTGAAAATACTACATCTCAGACTGAACTGTAAATAAAAATACAAGTAACAGTAGAATAAAGTACAAGTCTCTCTCCCAGCTCACCCTAAAATACAACCAGCTGGCTAAAGCCAGACCCCAAAAGTACAAACGTCTGAGATAGGATACATAAGAGGTGCAAGTCTAGCTAACTCACTGTCGGGTCCACTGTCTAGCTACTCTGCCGTCCTCTCTCTGCGACCCGCCGCTGTATGCCCAACAGCACCCGCAGAAGGCTCTGCAAAACAAAGGAGAACGAAAGAAAAAGAAGAATGGGGGTGAGAACTACTAGTAAACCAGTAGCCTCCCCTAATGGGTAAAACCTCAAACTCTGACACACCCACTAGGTCTACCAGAGGCAAAAAGGAAAGGAGTATGGTAAGGAATGATGACTGCTGAAGAAAGGAAACTACCGCTACTATGCCTCTAAGATATAGTTCTAGACTGGAATAACCGTATGCAACAGTAACCAACCATCCCAGATGGACCCAATCTGTACTGTCCTCATCATCGGGCAAGTATGCCGCGCCGATGTGATAGCAAAACTGTCCATGACTGCCTGGCCCCGGCCTCCGGAGGGGAACTCGAGGGGAGCGACCCACACGAGGAAAGCATCACCGGGCAATAACCGCGCCGATGTGAAAAGTATCAAAAGTAGGACTGAATCACGACTATGCTCAAGTGGAGCAAATCCCTCCACTAATGAAACCCCGATCCCCCAATCTGATGCAAAGATAAACATCCGGTCGACCGTCCAATGTCCGCGGTCGCCGCAATACCCCATAAGTCCAAATCTGATAAATAGTCAATATCCGGTCAACCGCCTACTGTCCGCGGTTGCCGCAATCCCCCCCCCACCTATCCATAATCGAGTCTAACCCATCCCAGACTCAATGGCCACAACTACACTATCCCAAACCCCTGCTCGAACCCGAGCAACAACACTCAAAAGTCTAAAAGAGAAGGAGAAAGAAAACAATCATGGTTTCTCCTAAGTCAAATCCCAATATGATAGTGTAGCAATAAATAGTGGCCTATCTAGATGTCCATACAAGCCTGCAAATGTCCTCAGACAAGATAAAAGAGAGAAGCAATAAATAGGAGTTCCACATGTGTAACTAATAATAAATCCACATAGATATACCCAACATGCTAAAATCATCAGTCAACTACACATGTAAATAATCCCTGATCCATAATAAATCCCAAAGTGGCACCCGCACATAGATAAGTCATCATGTCCGAATATTTAATCCATTTAATCCACTTTCATAATATCTAGGTGCTAATATGGCATGTTCATTATCACTATTAAAATATCCCAATAATATTCCCAACATGCTAAATCCACATGATTAGTCTCAATAATAGGCTCACATTTATCTCAGTCAAACATGCATCGCAATCAATCAATAAGTTCAATAGTGGGCTTCTCTAATAAACTTATTTAGCAAGTCAAAAGTAGAGGTATGCAACAACCGCCCACCTCGAAAAGCGTGCACAACAAACCAAGAAAATACCCGCTGTCCTCTAAGCACACCGTCAGCTGAAACAGTATCCTACAACATCACATAAGTGTACACGGTGTAAAAACTACCAGTCTCAAAATAGATTTTGCTGCTTTTATAATCAGCACGCAAAACGAGGAATTTCACCTCTGTCCTGAGCTTCAAAAATCCCAGAAAAATTACGGTTGCGTTCCTCGCGAAAAGTAGCCCAAAATTGACTCTTGAATCGCCTCGATCTGATATTCCTACGCCGAGAAACAATTCATCGAAGTTGCCGTTGTCCAAAAACCCAAACAGCAAAAGAGGGGTCAAAACACCTCGGGAATCGTGCCAAGGTATCGGAATCCAGAGAAACCATCAACACGGAAAACGAAGCCCTACCTCTCAGGAACACACCGGTGAAGAAATCGTCGAAAAAGGACTCCTGTACTACGTAGGGGACTCCTCGGACTGAAATGGGACGATAACGGGACAAAAATGGGGAAAAACCGAGGCACACTGTAAAATCCGGATCGCCGCTGTCGAACTTCCAGAAAATCTGGGAACGCACCACGAGGTAGAAAAATTAGTGAGGAACAACTTCTCTTCAATGGCCTCTCTCTGGTTCTCTCTCTATCTCTCGAAAAACAGAGAAAAAGAAGGGAGGGGAGGCCTTTATATAGGCCCATTAGAACAATTGGGATAATTCCCAATATGTCCCCGGTTCCGGGCGCAAACAGTGCGGCCCGGCCCAATTCGGGCGCGCACAGTGCGGCCCGGCCCAGCCGTTTCCGGGTGCGCACAGTGCGGCCCGGCCCAAGCCTGCTCGCGCACCCGATCCGGCCGCACGCCACCGCCCGTCCGACCCGGCCCGCGGTGCGACGCGTGTCCACCGAACAGGGGACAACGAGGCCGGCCAACCGTGCGCGCCCACGCGTCCCCGCAATCACCGGTGGCGTGGGTGGCGCCCGCCAATGGTGCGACGCCACGTGGCGCACGTGCGCCGCCCCGCCCGACACGGCAGTCGGTCGTGCCGCCCCCGCCGCCGCCGCGCCCGCGCCCACGTGCGTACTGCCGACGACCCGCGGCTCTGCGTGCACCGCGTGCACAAAAACCCTCCAATCCGGGGCCGCCACGTGGCCACCCCGGTCCATGCACCGGCCGCTCCACTCCGTGAACCGCGTCCACTGAACCGACCCAACCACGCAATGCCACGTGTCCCGTCTCCGGTGCACGCCGGCCCGTGGACCGCGCACCTGCCCGAGCACCCGCGCGCCTGCCCGCGCGCTGCCCGCGCCCGCGCGCTGCCCGCGGCCGCTCCGCCGCCTGCCCGAGCCCATCCGCCGCGCTCCGCCGCTGCCCGCCGCCGCCGCCGCTCACCGCCGGTTGCCGGAAACACTGTTCCGGCATGAACAGTAACCGGTTGCGCAAAATGTCAAGTAGGTAGTCTATTTTAACCGTTTTCGCGCGCTGAATCCGAATTTGACGTCCGTTTTGCCAAATTCCAACTCTAAAAATTACCGAAGGCACCCGGAAAGACGTTCTTTTGTCCAAACTTCGCGCTGAGCCCAATTTTAATATCCATTTCGCGCGAGACCACTTCTAAAGATCCGACGGAGTCCACCGATCACCCACGTGATCTATTTAAGCCCGAAGTCCGCCACTTATGTCCAATTTGTGCACAAACACCTCCAACACACAAAACAGGCTCCCAGAAGCCACCAATAACTCCACCACAGCTCTGCAGAAATCCAGGTCATCACAACTGGCATACAATAACTAGCGGATAGTAAGAGATCAGTAGGTAAGGCAGGTATAACAAGCTAATAACTGAATAATCATGAATACAGTGCTCAGCATAACAGGGTACTGAACTATCATACTAAGAGCATGCTGATATAGATACTGAATCAGGAAACTGAGCAATCATAAGAGTATAATGACTAAGCATGCTAAACAGGCAATCAATGCATCAAAGGTAGAACAACCAAATGTTGGGTTATGTATTAATTGGATCTAAATAGGGAAAAAAAACACCTAGAGGGGGGTGAATAGGTGTAAACAGTAAACACTCAAAAAATCATTGCGCAATAAAACCCAATGCGGAAATAAAAAATAACACGCAAGATTTTTACGTGGAAAAACTCCAAACCGGAGTAAAAAACCACGGGACCGATAACACGGCGAAATCCACTAGAATTGAAACACGTACAAGGTGATTTACCGTACACACTTACGACTCAACCTTTTCCATACGCTCCTAGTAGATCTTCTCCGCTCGCTCCGCAACGCTTCTCGAATCCACGATCAGCGTCCAACGCCGAATCCACGACGTCCGACCGAATCCACGGTCTTCACCCAGTAGCACGTCTCGAATCCACGAACGTACCTCGCTCCGAATCCACGAGAGCGGTAGCACCTTGAATCCACAAGGCCACGCGAGTCCACGCGCCGATTTTTGGGAAAATCGTTGTTTTTGGGTGGTGATGATCCGCCGAATACTTAGATTAGAAATAGATCGGAAATACCATCTAAGTATTCATTAATTTGATTCTACTCAAAATCTGAGTTTGGAAAACCTAGAATCAAATTAATCAATATAGATGAAGAAACATAGAATTAAATCTATTGATTTCCTTTCTTCTCTATATGTGGATTTTTCTTTTTCGGTCGTATACGGATCTATACGGCTTACCCTAGAAAATGAATTGTAGGGTCTATTTATAGGTTAGAAACCCTTGGAAGAAGATAAGGATCAAAAACTAACCATTTTTGGAATTTTACAGGACGACGGTCCGGACTGGAATTATGGCGGTCCGGACTGTCATGACGAAACAGACTTTTTCCAGAAAAACATACCTTCGGGGTCCGGACTGTAATTCCCACGGTCCGGACTGTTCATGCAATTCCTTCAATTTCCACGTTCGGGGTCCGGACTGAAATTCCCACGGTCCGGACTGGAATTGCGCATGAACTAACCTATGTTCGGGGTCCGGACTGTGATGCCCGATCCGGATCCTGAACATGTAGTATGTCCAGTTTTTGATTTTTATGCAATTAAAAATTCAACCAAGTGTTTCTACACTATAAGAAGTATTCGGATCACCAAAAATATTTAGTTAAACGTACCTGATCCTTTTGAATTCTTCTTTCTTGAGATTGAGGTATATGATCCAAACTTCTTCATCTTCAATCTTCAAGACTTAACCAATTTCACGAAATACGCCAACTCAAATTCTGTAACAATCTCCCCTCAGACATGTAAGAAAATTACAATCAAAGATAGACATATCTTCTAAGCAATAAAAATCCAAATGTCAAAATTGTTAGTCAACATCAACATGTTAGTTATTTTACATGCTCAAATAGTTAGTCGAATAGTTAGCTGAGGCATGCATCAAAACAATATACAACCAAGAGTTGAAGTTATACTTACCTTATAGTTCAAAGTTCACAACTATCAGTCGATCATTGTTGTTCTCTCTCTCTCCCCCTTTTTGTCTCAAAATAAGCCAAAATTACAAAATTCAAGGAGAGCTAAAAGTTTTAAAAAGAGGAAAAACCTGAGAACAACGAAAAAACTAAAAACCTAAAAAAGAAAACTGTTAGAAACAAATTAATTATCTGAGTCTGATTCATCAAAGGTGCTACATCCCATTTTCGAAAATATTTTCTTCATCAACCTCTTCATTGAAGAGACCGTCTTAGTCAATGTGATTTGGGATGCGGTGATGATTTCAAGTTCCTCTGAAATTCGCTTCTGTTCTTTCGTGATCTTCTCTTGTTCAAAAGACAAACGTTGTTGCTCCTTATAAATCGAAGTGACAGACGCTTCATCATCTGGTGCGGGAGCTTGACGTGATGGAGATGCGGAAGTTCCGACGCAGGGTTTCGTACCGCATGAAGGAGTCGGAGTGACATGAGGTAGCTTATGAAGGGACTTAACAATGGTGGTGTAGTGACCCGACCCTTAGGGGTATTTTTGAACTCACATGTAATCGCTTAAGCCTTAAGCGAAATAAAATTATTTAATTTTCAAAAGTCGGCCGGGACAAGGTGTGTGTATTTTTCTGCGATAGAGCGCGAAAAACGATGACCGACGGTGCGATCGGATTCGAAATCCGATGTCGGGATCTCCCGGAACGGGATCCTTAGCGACGCGGTAATTAGTCAC
Organism: Tillandsia fasciculata; assembly: GCA_029168755.2. NCBI lineage: Eukaryota > Viridiplantae > Streptophyta > Magnoliopsida > Poales > Bromeliaceae > Tillandsia > Tillandsia fasciculata. The sequence continues at coordinate 5,364,319 of CM054932.1, read as the reverse complement.
GCTTCGGAAACCGTGCAAAAATATCTTGCACCCGTTAGAGATGAGGTGGGTTATCTCGTAAGGGATAATTAATTAATTAATTAATTAATCAATTATCCGGTGACGGAAATTTAAATCCTCCTACGTACGAATAAAAGGGGGGATTTTATCTCGCGGATTGGATAAGAGATAAAATCCAGATACTTAAATTTAGAAATTTATCTTTCCAAGATTATTTAATGAAGGGGATTAAATAATCGGTGACCGGGATTTGAAAATTGGAAATTTAAATAACCGATGATTTAAATCCAAGTGGGAATTTATCCCCCATGATTATTTAATGAAGGTGATTAAATAATCGGTGGCCAGGATTTAAAAGGGTGAAGATTTTATCTCGTAAGTCAGATATTTATTGAAGAAATAGAAACAGGATGTTTTGGATTTTCCTAGTTACGCACGTGTACGATAAAGCGGATATTAATTAAATAATTAAGTAATAGGGTTATCGGTAAGGACTAATCAATTAATAAATTAATTAATCGGAGTCAAAATATCCGAAAGGATTTTGACGGTGCGTATGCGTGAAATTGGATAAAAAGGATAAATAGATAATAAGATCTATTTATTCCCCCGTTTACCGAACGAAACCCTAGTTTAAAAATATCGCCCCTCAAATCGTCCCCTTTCGTGCGTACCGAAACCCCAACCGGTGAGGAGAGAAAAAGGGAGAGAACGGAGCCCTAACCGGAGGAAGGAGAAGGAAAAGAGAAGGAGCCGATCGTCCCAAACGCCGATCCGAAGGCAAGAAACACGACCGGACACCTTCCCGACGATCTCCGGTTAGTAGAATATTTTTTAGTAATTTTTCCGGATTTTTCCTGTCGCCTTTTCGTCAATTTCTTGAGTTTCTCCGCCGTCCCCGTTACCATCGCCGTCGTCGTGATCATGCTAGACGGACGGAACGGACGGCGGGGACGCGCGGTGCCGCTAGGGCATCGCGCGGGGAGGGGGGAAAACAATCGCGGACGACCGGACGCCGCCGCGAGCGGCGACGGCGCCGCGCGGGCGCCGCGCGGGCACCCGCGCGGGGTGCCGCGCGGGCGGCCCGCGCGGGCGCCGCGCGGCACCCGCGCGGGGTGCCGCGCGGGCGCCGCGGCGGGCACCGCGCGGGGTGCCGCGCGGGCGGCCCCGCGCGGGCGCCGCGCGGGCACCGCGCGGGGTGCCGCGCGGGCGGCCCCGCGCGGGCGCCGCGCGGGCACCCGCGCGGGGTGCCGCAGGGCGGCCCCGCGCGCGCGCGCGGGCACCGCGCGGCGCGCGCGGGCGGCGCGCGGGGCCGCGCGGGCCCGTGCCCGCGCGGGCACCGCGCGGACGCCGCGCGGGGCACTTTGCGGGCGCCGCCCGCGGAGCCACGCCGCGCGCGGCTCCGACGGGCGGCGACGGCCGCGCAAGGGGAGGGTGTCCCGCCGGACAGCGGGACGGTGCCGGACTCTTCGTACATAATAGAGTGGGGTTTTTCTGTTGCAATATGTTAGTATGTATTCTGATCTTAGTATCCGTGCGGACTTTTTATAGGTCCAGGTGCGCAGCGGGAGAGTGCAGAGGGCTCGGGTGTCCCGTCTTCTCTCCAACCAGGTGGGTAGGGTTGCTATAAGTGCAACAAGTGCAGTAAGTGCATTTATCGCCATTAAAGTACTCTTAAATTTACCTAACAAAGTAGATGGACAGTTTAACCTTTCGCTTAATGATGTTTTATCTAACAATTTAAGCGGCTGCGGTCGCGGTGCTCACCACACGCCAATCTTGGCAATCCGGTTTCGGATGCTGCACGTACACCGGCGGATCGGGCCACCGCATGGTGTACTTTTCCGGAAAAGTGGTCTTTTTGACCCGTGTGCCTCACAAAGGGGTGGGAGCCGTGAGGACCCCTTCACGGCAGCTATAGGGGCCGCACTAGCCCCGTGAAGAGGTTAAAAGCATCAAAAGGTGTTTGCGCACGAGGGGGGACTTTAGTCTCCCCGACAGGTACTCTGGGGTTGGTGCCCAGCTTAATTAATAAATAATCTGGGGTTGGTGCCCAGTTTAAAATATGCACAGGGGTTTAACGAAAGGTTACGGTGTACTCTGTGTTTTCGGTTCGTTTTTCCTTCCTTGATACTATTAGACATCTACTTTGTTTGTCACTGACGTTACCCACTCCGTGACAGGTACTGCTACTAGGTGCGTCAGCCGGGGTGACGGTGGGGCTGCGTCGTGAGGACCGTAGTCGGACACTTGGTTATTATGATTATATCTCATTTCCTTTTTCGTATAAATACTTAGTTTGCTTGTGGATGGCTTTAGTTGTGAACATGTATTAATTAGCTCTGTGGATGAGGTGTATTCTTATGTTTTAATTACGTTTAGTGGCGTTCCTTTTATGCGGCATGTTTTCATGATAAATTAAAGGATTGCGAAAATGTTTTCTCAAAACGAAGTGCCGTGTGGGCACGGGTTTTGCAAACGCTGGGTTTTATCCTTTCCAAACACTGACGCCGCTTTATAAACTTGCTTTAATTGGTGATGAATGTCTACGGTATGGTTGTTGGTTGGTGATTAATGTGTGATGAATTGTATGTTGTAAATGAGACGCCGTGCATATACAAAGGAGACTCTGTCCGTGGACAGAGTGAATTTGTGTATGTGGCGGTCTGGCACGCACCGGGGTTGAGGTTTATATCACCTTATTAAGAAAAAAAAAATAGACACGCAATTTTTCGCTTTAAATGACTCAAAAACCCCCGGGGGCGTGACAGATTAAATGGTATCAGAGAAAATACAACCACAACCATAGTAGACGGGATTTACATCCACAGTGCAAGGTGCCACAAGCAAATGGGACATGAGATAACCAAGGTATAGGTGCGTAGTACGTGAGAGTACGGGGAAATGGGAACGAAATATAGGTATAAATGTAGGACAAGGTACTAGGATGATAACGTTTGAGATAACCTGGTTTCTCTGTCTACAGCAGTCAACGGCCAGGGTTCGGCCGCCGAGCACTAATTGTTTCATGACGGACAGGATGGATTCCGCAGCTGCCGCCAACCGTTTACTCCTAAACCAGCTGCGAGACATAGCGGGGCAAATGCTAACCCTTACGGAGCGCCTGGGCCTACTGATTCGAGATTTTGAGGGTGTTGACCACACCCAGCGGGGCGCCATGAACGACGTCCATCGGGGAATGCCCCCAGCTGGGTTCCCCACCTTCGACGAGGCGGTGATGTTAGCCCTACGAGCAGAGCAGGCACTGGCCGAGGCACGCGCACGACAGAGGTTTGCCTATCCGGGTCCGACGGAGGACCCCTTGCGACAGGGCCCGGCACACAAGCGCCCGAGGACAGAGGGCGACTTCGCGAGGGCGACGAGAGCAGGACCCAGACCGCTCGGGAGGCCTTGCCCCATATGTGTGGGAGCACACCAGGTGACGGATTGCCCGTGGAGGCGCGATCATTGCTATCGGTGTGGCAGGCCGGGCCATAACCGTTACGACTGCCCTTGGAAACCGGGGGTCACCAGGCCTCCGGCACCGCGAACGAGGAGGACAGAGAGGACTGCTACACCCGTTCCCCAATGGGGCCCCGCCCAAGAAGATCGAGGAGGGGGACCACCGGAGGGGGCGCGGAAGGAAGAACCGGCTCCAGCGAGGGACGCGAAACCACCTCAGGGGCCGTGCGTGATCTGCCAGGGTGCGCACCCTGTGGCGGAGTGTACTTGGAGGTACCATTACTGCAACCGGTGCGGGTTGCCGGATCACACTCTTGACGTCTGCCCTCAGAGGCCCGCCGCCGCCGCCCCTACGCCACCACCGCAGAAGGAACCAGACAGTGCCGCGGTCCCATTCAGCCAAAGGACGCCCGACAACCGGGAACCCTCAGACTCCTCAGACTCCTCGGACTCCTCAGACGTTAGGCCCCTCCCCCAGCACGCCGTACGACGCTGGCCCAGGGGCTGCGGACGGGTTCCCCGGGATACTGCAGCAGAGGACGCGACGTCCCAGACTTAGTGACGGCAGGTGATTACTGTTCAGTTTTTATTTTTTTTCTTTAGAGAGCCGATTGCACCTTGGCCAGCTACCCTCGTTAGACTTCCTCTCTCTCTCCCCCTCACTAGGACCCTTAAGTATTAGGCGAAACCTCCCCCGGCCAATGCGCGCGGGCGGGTTTCGAAGCCTAGGAAAACCCGGTGTATTCGGGGCCCATTAAGGGCCATGCAAGGAATAAATAGGCTCCGCCCTATGCCTTGCAACCGGGAACCCGATGGGCTGTCATGTAGCTCGGGGCCGCTCCCCAGACCAGGCTCAGCGGTCCCGTGGTAAGGGAATTCCCGGATGTATTTCCGGCGGAGTTTCCCGGAATGCCGCCGGAACGAGAGGTTGACTTCCCAATTGAACTGCTCCCCGGCACCAAGCCCATCACCAAGGCACCGTACAGGATGGCCTTCGCGGAGCTGAAGGAACTCAAGGCACAGTTGGAGGACCTTTTGGACAAAGGTTTCATCAGACCAAGCGCGTCACCTTGGGGCGCGCCCGTCCTGTTTGTGAGAAAGAAGGACGGAAGTCTCCGGTTGTGCATCGACTACCGGGAGATAAACAAGGTCACTATCAAGAATAAGTACCCCCTGCCAAGAATCGACGACCTTTTTGACCAGTTACGGGGGGCGACGGTGTTCTCAAAAATTGACCTGCAGTCGGGCTATCATCAGGTCCGGGTCAAGGGGGAGGACATCCCCAAAACGGCTTTCCGTACTCGTTATGGCCATTACGAGTTTACGGTAATGCCGTTCGGGCTCACAAATGCCCCGGCAGTGTTCATGGATATGATGAACAGGGTATTCAAACCCTTTCTAGACTTGTTCGTGGTTGTCTTCATCGACGATATCCTCATCTACTCGCGTACGGACGAGGAACATGAAGAACATCTGCGCACAGTCCTCCAGACCCTTCGGGAACGGAAACTCTACGCCAAACTCAAAAAGTGTGAGTTTTGGCTCCGAGAGGTCGGTTTCTTGGGGCATGTAATCTCGGCGGCTGGAGTCGCGGTGGATCCGAAGAAGATAGATTCGGTGACAGACTGGCCCCGACCGACCACGGTGACGGAAATTCGAAGCTTCCTGGGATTAGCCGGGTATTACCGGCGCTTCGTGGAGGGCTTCTCCAAGATAGCCACCCCCCTAACCCGTCTGACAAGAAAGGGGGAAAAGTTCATCTGGACGGATAAGTGCCAGAGAAGCTTCGAGGAGCTTAAGGATAGGTTGACGCGAGCCCGATTCTCGCCCTGCCAGAGCCAGGGGAGGATTACGAAGTATATTGCGATGCGTCGCGAAATGGATTGGGTGGAGTACTCATGCAACGGGGAAAGGTCATAGCTTATGCATCAAGGCAGCTCAAGGAGTATGAGCGGAATTACCCCGTGCACGATTTGGAACTCGCAGCGGTGGTGTTTGTCCTCAAGCTTTGGAGACACTACCTGTATGGGGCGCACTGCAATGTGTACTCAGATCATAAGAGTCTCAAGTACCTTTTCACCCAAAGGGAGCTAAATCTGCGACAAAGGCGGTGGCTTGAGCTATTAAAGGATTACGATCTAACGATCCACTATCACCCGGGAAAGGCCAACGTGGTGGCCGACGCCCTGAGTCGCAAAGGACAGGCCGTGGAGGCGGATGTAAGCGCCATTACACGGCAGGATAGTCTGATTGCGGAATTTTCGCGATTAAGACTAGAGGTAGTACCGGCAGGGACAGTCGCACAGCTTCTGACATTGGTGGTCAGACCTACTCTGCTGGACAGGATTCTCGAAGGCCAATCGACTGATAATCAGCTCCAGCTGGTGCGGAGTAGAATAACCGCCGACAAGGAGAGCGATTTCATGGTGAACTCCGACGGCACGATACGATTTCGGGGACGAATCTGCGTGCCGGATCTACCGGAGCTCAAGGAGGAGATTCTGCGGGAGGCGCATACTGCCCCATATGCAGCGCATCCGGGGGAACGAAGATGTACAAGGACGTCAAGCAAACCTTCTGGTGGCCCAAAATGAAGGGAGACGTGACGCGATTTGTGGCACACTGCCTGGTGTGCCAACAGGTGAAGGCCGAGCACCAGCGCCCGGCAGGAAAATTGCAACCGTTACCGGTGCCCGAGTGGAAGTGGGATATGATTACCATGGATTTTGTGACCGGATTCCCGAGATCGCCACAGGGACACGATGCGATATGGGTGATCGTGGACCGTTTGACGAAATCGGCCCACTTTTTGCCCATACACACGACGTGGACTCGGGAACGACTGGCACAAACATATATCGATGAGATAGTAAGGTTGCACGGAGTACCGACATCCATCACGTCGGACAGAGACACACGTTTTGTGTCGAACTTTTGGCGAAGCCTGCAACAAGCGATGGGGACCAAGTTGCACTTCAGCACAGCTTTTCATCCGCAAACCGATGGGCAATCAGAGCGGGTGATACAGATCGTGGAGGACATGCTTCGAGCATGCGTTCTGGACTTGGGCGAAGGGTGGGCACGGTGTTTGCCCCTGGTGGAATTTGCCTACAATAATAGTTACCAGGCCAGTATTCAGATGGCGCCGTACGAGGCACTGTACGGGCGCCGCTGTCGGTCTCCAATATGCTGGGACGACTTAGGTGAGCGAAAGTTTCTGGGCCCAGATTTGGTGGAGGAGACCGAAGCAAAGGTGCGATTAATTAAGCAAAGGTTACTGACCGCCCAGAGCAGACAGAAGAGTTACGCGGACAACAGACGCCGAGACCTAGAGTTTATGGTGGGCGAGCATGTGCTGCTCCGGGTTTCACCCTCCAAGGGAAACCGGCGTTTCGGCATAAAGGGAAAGCTAAGTCCGAGGTACGTGGGACCGTTCGAAATCCTGGAGCGCGTAGGACCGGTGGCATACCGCTTAGCCCTGCCACCGAACCTCGAACGAGTCCACAACGTCTTCCATGTTTCAATGCTCCGGAAATACCTGGCAGACCCCTCTCATGCCTTGGATGCCTCCACCATCGAGTTGCGAGAGGATTTGAGCGTCGAGGAGACGCCGGTGCGGATTTTGGCAAGAGAGGACAAGAAGTTGCGCAACCGAACAATCCCCTATGTGAAGGTCCAGTGGAGCAACCACGAAGAGCGCGAGGCGACGTGGGAACTGGAGTCGAAAATGAGGGAATGTTTTCCTGAGGTGTTTAGTGAGGATTGAGCTTAAGTTTCGGGACGAAACTTTTTATAAAGTGTGAGTGGTGTAGTGACCCGACCCTTAGGGGTATTTTTGAACTCACATGTAATCGCTTAAGCCTTAAGCGAAATAAAATTATTTAATTTTCAAAAGTCGGCCGGGACAAGGTGTGTGTATTTTTCTGCGATAGAGCGCGAAAAACGATGACCGACGGTGCGATCGGATTCGAAATCCGATGTCGGGATCTCCCGGAACGGGATCCTTAGCGACGCGGTAATTAGTCACGCATCGGAAACCGTGCAAAATATCTTGCACCCGTTAGAGATAAGGTGGGTTATCTCGTAGGGGATAATTAATAAATAATTAATCAATTATCCGGTGACGGAAATTTAAATCCTCCTACGTACGAATAAAGGGGGGATTTTATCTCGCGGATTGGATAAGAGATAAAATCCAGATACTTAAATTTGGAAATTTATCTTTCCAAGATTATTTAATGAAGGGGATTAAATAATCGGTGACCGGGATTTGAAAATTGGAAATTTAAATAACCGATGATTTAAATCCAAGTGGGAATTTATCCCCCATGATTATTTAATGAAGGTGATTAAATAATCGGTGGCCAGGATTAAAAGGGTGAAGATTTTATCTCGTAAGTCAGATATTTATTTGAGAAATAGAAACAGGATGTTTTGGGTTTTCCTAGTTACGCACGTGTAAGATAAAGCGGATATTAATTAAATAATTAAGTAATAGGGTTATCGGTAAGGACTAATCAATTAATAAATTAATTAATCGGAGTCAAAATATCCGAAAGGATTTTGACGGTGCGTATGCGTGAAATTGGATAAAAAGGATAAATAGATAAAAGATCTATTTATTCCCCCGTTTACCGAACGAAACCCTATAGTTTAAAAATACCGCCCCTCAAACCCTCCTCTTTCGTGCGTACCGAAACCCCAACCGGTGAGGAAAAGAAAAAGGGAGAGAACGGAACCCTAACCGGAGGAAGGAGAAGGAAAAGAGAAGGAGCCGATCGTCCCAAACGCCGATCCGAAGGCAAGAAACACGACCGGACACCTTCCCGACGATCTCCGGTTAGTAGAATATTTTTTAGTAATTTTTTCGGATTTTTCCTGTCGCCTTTTCGTCAATTTCTTGAGTTTCTCCGCCGTCCCCGTTACATTGCCGTCGTCGTAATCATGCTAGACGGACGGAAACGGACGGCGGGGACGCGCGGTGCGCTAGGGCATCGCGCGGGGAGGGGGGAAACCAATCGCGGACGACCGGACGCCGCCGCCGAGCGGCGACGGCGACGCGCTGGTCGCACCCGCGCGGGCGCGCCG